>RSEF01000009.1:23395448-23411596 GCA_003993805.1 Himantopus leucocephalus
CCTTCCAACCTTAACGATTCTATGATTCTATGATTCTAAATGGAACCCATTCTGGCAGGAGCTGGGAGAGGCAGAGATGCAGTAGGAAGATTTGTTTATTAAAGCAAACCCACGCTTTTTTTGAAACTGAAATGGTGTATTTGCATTTAATTTTCTCAGCCAACAGGCTCATTATGATAACATGGACCATGATATTGTACAAGGGGAAGAAGAGCAAGGTATTCAGGAAGAGGAAGGAGGTAAGGTAAAATTTATGTCCCTGCCGTGTTCATAGGTTCCCTCTGTACTGCCTTTCATGTGAGATTTTAATATTCATTTCATATCCAGTTTGGATTCAAGTGAAATATAAACTCGCAGTTTAAAACCAGAAGCTCAAATAACAGTGGCTGAACCGACTGAGTGAAATACAGGTCTTACTGAAGACCATATCCACATTCCTGAAGGGAAAAGTGTCCTTTTGATTGAGCTACTAGGGTAGGGCGTTGTGGATCTTGGTTACATTCCTGGCTCTGCCTATGATTTTGTTTGATCTCTTCAAATTATATAACGTTTCAGTGTCGGTTTCCTACTAGCAGTAAAACAATTCTGTTAGCATTATATGTTTAGGTAAGCTCTTTAGGTAAAGGCTGCCTACTGCTGAAAGCACGTAAGGAAGCTCATATATAAGAGACTCTTAAAAAGGTTAACTAGAAACTGCTGTAATACAATAATAATATCAAAAATTTGTCAGCTTATGAACGTGACAACCAGCACCAGGATGAAGGTGAAGATGATGATCAAAATAACGCAAATGAACAGCAAGAACCAGAACATAAAGTAGAAAATCAGCATGCTGGTGAATTGGTGAGTAGGAATTAAGATGCTGTGGATTGCAGTCGTTACTCAGGTGAAAACTCAGAAGTCTCATCTAACATAATTGCATGTCACAGAAATAAGATGAACCAGAGGTCTGCCAGGAAGACAGGTTTTGACAGTTTAAAACTACATTTAAGATCTATTTAAAGTCGTCCTTACTGATTTGGGAAAAAATGAAAGAAGTTTCCTTGTTGGAAGCAAGTTGCTTTTCTGCATTCCTTTGATCTGTGGTTTGGGTGCAATAAAAGATTTGGATTTAGCTGGGACTTGACTAGGTGAACTTGGATTCAAAAAAATAACAGGAGTAACTCATTGATGGTCAGTAAAAAAGAGCGGTGACAGTACTTTTCATACTGTCATTAGTTAGGAGGGTAAGAGCCAATTCAATAGCCACTGAAAGCAGCTGGAGTCCGTACAGAAGTGTGAGATCTTGAAAGAGAACATGCTTCAGCTCTGAACTCAGCTGCGATATGGATTGCACAGAGATCTGGATGCAGGAGATGCAGTCCTGTGCCTTCCCCAAACTTTCATCTTAACTTGGTGTTGGGGAACATCAAGCGTATCATCTTTACTCCCCTCCCCCTCAGCAAAATAAATTTAGTAAATATTTCTAAAGGATCTTTAACTTGTCAGCTATACAGATAGCAGAAATGCTTGTACTGAATGATAACCGGGAAGAAGACGCTTGGTTTTTGAATGGCAAAGTATTATGAAAAGTGAGTGGTGTCTTCCTTTGTTTTATTATGAATGTAGACAAGGTCGATGTTGCAGGACAGACTGGTACTGAAAGATCACATCAGCTGTTATCTCTTTTCACCTGGTCTTATCAGGCACTGGGTCAGTAAACACAAGGAGTTATACAACAGCCTGTGTGAAATAAGTCACCTGCGTCAGTGCGGCTGTTGGCAGACACATACCCCTTCGGCAGTTCTGTCTGGGTTCGGTGCCGAAGTACTCTTTCTTTCAGGAACTGACACTTCTGTATTGGTTGGGGTTTGATCTGGTGACCCCTGGTCCCTGGAGAGATTCCAGCTGGGTTCAGTGGGAATGGAGTTGGCTGTAACGTAGCTCACGCTATGGTAGCTTTCAAGTGAAATGGAATTTGACTGTGAGATAAAAACACGTATTTAACATTCACTTCTGAAAATTACAGAAAGCAGCCATGGAAGATGTGAATCCCGCTGATGACCCCAACAATCAGGGAGAAGATGAATTTGAGGAAGCTGAGCAAGAGAGAGAAGAGAATCTACCGGACGAAAATGAAAAGCACAAGCAAACCAGTCCGAAACAGGGACATCAGGGAATGGGAGAGCACCTAGTGGTCAGTAAAGGGAAAGGAAGTGTCTGTAGGTCCTCTTTGAGGGCAGTGTAGCGCACCTTGGCGAGAGAACACTGAGCTTGGATTTTTGAAGATCTCTTTTAAGCCATATAAGACATGTGCAGGTTAAAGTGTGGAATTACTCGTGGTGATACACTGGTATGTCTTTCACCACTGGCCCCGCTCAGCGAGGTTCTGTAGCCTCACAGGTCAGGGCCCCAAGATTTCCTTTCACACAGGCCCCTGCAACACCCGTGACTTTGCACAAATCCCTTCTATGCCGCTTCCATGCCATCAGCGCTCAATCAGCTGAGAGCAGTGGTGCTGCTTTCCTTCTATGGCCATTCCACTGAACGCTGCGCATTTGAACCGTGTTGAAACTGTAAACTCCTCTAGGCAGAGATTATCTGTATTTTTATGGCATTGGTCTTTAATGGTGTCAATATTTCGTTGTCTTCCTGTTTAGTATGGAAAGTCTTGCTTTGTTCTGTGAAGTGATTTTTATTATAATCTTTCTGCTGCCTACTTTTTAATTTAGGGCAGTTCTAAATCATGTAGCCAGGCTGTCATTAATGCTAATGAACGCACTATAACTTCTTGTGCTATTATTGTTACTTTAGCTTTACACCAAGTTTTAGTTCCAGAACAAGAAGCTTGAACCTTCAGTCTTCTAAAGTTAATAGGCAGGCACACAGAACTGAATTTTTATATGATCTTTCTGCAGATGGCAGGAAATCCAGACCAGCAGGAAGATAATGTGGATGAACAATACCAGGAAGAGGGAGAAGAAGAGGTAAGAAAACAGACATAAGGCATATGGGGATCTCAGGTAGCATAGCGCATCTCCCTTAACGTGCAACGTTGGTATCCTTTATAACTGCAAAATGAACCCAAATCACTTTGTCTGACTTTATGAAACCTAGGAAATCTTTGCCATTACTCTGCTGTCTACTTCTGGACTCATTTAGTGTTACTCAGACTTACATGCTGCCATTCATTAGTCTTCCACGCAACACGGTATTAATTGTGCAATAATTGAAAAGATTAAGTCATTCACAATAGAAGGAAAAATTCCTGAAAACCTCAAGCCCTCTGAAGGTCACTGAAAACCTCATTAACTTTTCATCTCTAATCACTCACTGCTGTTCTGGGCAAACTGCTTTCTTGGCCAGTTACTTCTTAGCTCTGACTTTGATTTATCTGTGCTCCTCCTGAGCAACCCAAGTTATGTAAAGCCCTACTGTTCGTGGAGTCAAGCAGTCAGGAAGCTGTTAGCGCACTGCTTTGAACTGGAGGAGGAAAGGAGGGAAGGGACTCTCCTTCGGCTGTTGAACGGTGTGCTCGTTACGCACGCGCTAGCGTAAGCTGCCCTGCGCTTCTTCAGTACGTACCTAATCAATTGCTATTTTCTACTTCATCCATAATGATTTACAAAAAGCAATAGAAAGAGCTACTCATTACTCCCTTATGGGAACCACTTTGTCTAGATTAGCTGGTATGCACTTAGAATTCACCACTTCAAAATACAGTAACTTAACTCAAACCAGGTCATTAGGAACCGGGATTAGTTGGCCTTTGGCTATTACTCTTTTGCTTACAGGAAGTAATTTAACACATTTCATAAAGGACTGTGACTGGTGTGCTTACTGGAAGTATTAAAGAATGAACGAGCAATCAAGAAAGAGTTAATGGGGAACAGTTTCTTTAGTAGGTTGACTCAAATATTATAGGTTGCTGCTGCTCAAATCTTTCCCATATATCCCTCAAAGTGATCCAGGTTTGATGGCCGCCCTTCTGCTGGCAGCAATACCTAACCCCAAAACACGTGTTCACGAGCAGCTGCTAAATATAGTCTCCTGTTACTGTTGTTGTTGAGAAGCTGTTGCTGCTGCTCTTCAGGAGGACGTGAGGGCAGCTGCTAGAGGGAGGGAGCCCCGTGGAAGGCGACGGTCTCATCCTTGCTCTTCGTGGCAGGGGTCGGTGGCAGCACTGAGCGGCGAATGCTTCCCNTTTTTTTTTTTTTTTTTTCCCTCCATGGCGAGAGCTGTACGGCCTTACGGAAGCATCTTAGCCAGCTTGCAGGACACCATTTGGAGCAGATGTGCATAACAGCATTCTCCAAAAGAAAATAAAGTTTACTTCGAAAAGCATTCCTCTCTCAGATTTGCACCTAACCATAGCGGGACATGGAAGTGAGGGAAAGTGCTGACATAAAAGGAGGAAGAGATAGATCGGTAGGGGGCCTACAGGAGAGCTGGGGAGGGACTTTTTACAAGGGCATGTAGTGATAGGACAAGAGGGAATGGCTTCAAACTGGAAGAAGGGAAATTTAGATTAGATATCAGGAAGAAATTTTTCACTGTGAGGGTGGTGAGGCACTTGCCCAGAGAAGCTGTGGCTGCTCCATCCCTGGAGGTGTTCAAGGCCAGGTTGGACGGGGCTTGGAGCAACCTGGGCTGGTGGGAGGTGTCCCTGCCCAGGGCAGGGGGGTTGGAACTAGATGATCTTCAAGGTCCCTTCCAACCTAACCCATTCTATGATCAAGATTTTAACACCTGGAAAGCAGAGTCAGTGTGGCCTGCTCTCTCTTCAAGGATAGAGTTGGAAGAGATTATTCTTCGCTCCCAATCCTGCCTTGCTCTTGTGTGGTTTTCTAGGAACAGTTGGCAGAAGGATCACTCAGCTGCTGCGAAAACACGGACAAAGTTACCATCAAATACTGACATCACATCTGGGAACTGAAACAGTTCTAGGAGTCCACAGTGGGGTGGAAGTGTGGGTCATGACTCTTTGTTGTGTCGTGACACTCTCACTATGAAGGACAAGGAGAAAATAATATATATGTAAAGTTAAACATGGAATGGAAACCTAAATGCGTTAGCTGATGATGAGAGGGTCTGTGCAAATTGTAGTTCAGAGTTAATTATGCTGTCAGAGGAAGCGAGTTCCCTGATGAGGAGGTGGTTGGGGTTTTTCGCTCCTTTAACCTCTCCATGCCCTCTCCTTCTCTTCATTTAGTAAAAGTGTAGGTGTGAAAATGTGTACCTTTATGCCACGGGCTACTTTTTTAAAGGAAGNTGCCACGGGCTACTTTTTAAAGGAAATGAAAACATACAGAACATCTCTGTGCTTTGTAGATCCAGGAAGATTTGACTGAAGAGAAGAAGCGAGAGCTGGAACGCAATGCTGAAGAGCCATATGGTGAAAATGACGAAAACGTAAGTACTGCGTAAACCCACAGGCGCGGTGACACGATTCAACACTCAGCGTAGCTGTGAGCACGTCACAGCGACATTCCATAATAATTCTTGTACTCGCTTTAGATCACAGACCTTAACATTTCACACTGTCCCAACTTCCTTTTGCTCATCCTTCCGCCCCCACACCCGTTCCGGCTGCCTGGAGGCCTTGGGAAAGCTTTTCCTGTTCCTGTCCCTCAGCTCTGACAACTCCAGCTGACAGTCAGTTTTCCTTTTCCTTAACTGCAGCTCCTTGCCCCAGAATAAAACTATAGGGAAACTGGCAGTTGCACTGAATCCAACTTGGTTTTTTTCTTCCCCCCCAATCAGGCAGATGAAAAGAATAACGGAGGAGCAGATCAAGAGCAAGAAATGCAAGAAGAGAACAACCAGAAAGAAGGTCATGAAGAAAATTATGCGGAGGAAGAGGAGGAGGAGGAGGAAGGCAGAGCTGTTGCAGCAAAAACTCGTAGACGAGGGGAGATGTAGTCCTCTTCATTATTTTTTTTTTCTTAATTTTTTATTTGCAACACACAAATTCCTGTTGTGTGGGGTTTTTTTTAAAAAAAACCACAACTTTTTTAGGATATTTAATTTCAAAAAAAAGTTTGTGTTTTACACTTTTTACTTTTCTATTAGATGCTCTCATATGTTTATATGAATACGGTATTTTGATACTCTAGATTAGGATTTCTTTTCCCTTAAAGCTGTACATAAACAGACATCATATAGGTTTAATTTTTCGTAATTCTGGGCATGTTTTTCTCAAGGCAATTTTGGAATATGCTTTCACCTTGTTCAAGCCTGACAGATGTTTGGTCTAATTTCAGATACATTCAGCATCTGAGAGAATATATCTAGTGCCTAAACCCAAACCCAGGCGACATTAGTCGCTCCGACTCTCGCTGTCTTCCTCGGCACAACTTTTAGGACGAAGGGCTGCCCGCACTACCCGTCCCAGACACGACCTGCGGCGCCCACGGGCGGCTTCATTCGTTAGAATCCCACGCGATTCTTCAAATCCTTGAGGATAAGCACATGCGTAGCTCTTTGCAGGACCAGGCCTTTTGTAGGTGCAGAGCAGTTATAACATATGCACGTTTTACAAGCCTTCAAAATACAGCCAGGTTAACAGCTGCTAATTTTGGCAGTTGTTTATATACAGTTAAATTATGCATTTATTTTAATGAGTGTACCTAGGTACTTCAATTACATGCACTACATAGCAGATAATGCAAATGGCGGTGTGCTGAGATGCGATGTGAGCTAGGAACCGATTTAGACTCGAAGATCCGTTATGCCAAAGCAAAACACTACAGCTGTCACAGGAACGAAGGTTTCCAGAAGGAACAATTTTGTCCTCCTAGTTAATATAGAAAATATTTGACTGGAGAAATGTAACTACATCGCCTCCGTGACATGCTTTCTGGAGACTGTAGAGAGGGTTAAGGCATCTTAACTGAGTTGGCACGATTGGTGCAAGATGTTAAACTAAGGCCTTTACCTTCTTTTTTACTTATTTATTTTTCAGTCTAGGCTGGAGGGGTTTCTGGGTCCCCCCGGTGTGAAAATCAGACTTGGTTGAACAGCGAACATCTCCAGCACTGCATGCTGAAATCTGAGGGTGGGGTGGGGGGAAACGCCACACAAACTGTGCCTTGGCAGGCTCCTACGGACATAATCACGGTGCATGAATATATACAATATTTGTATTGGTACAGACCCTAGTTATTTAATATATGTTAAAAGGAGAATGGGAATCTGGATTTCCTTGGCTATGCCCCATTGCTGGAAATGAGGCGCACAGTAGCTCCCCGTGAAAGTGTGTGTTAATATATAAAAGGAGAGGGTTTGGGATTTTTCCCTTTTTTTTTTTTTAAAATAATGATGCCTAGCGATGTTTTTAGTTTAACTTTTTATATGAATGTAATTTAATTCATTTTTCTACTAACTCAATTATATTATGTTTTATAGTTGGTTTCCATTCTTTGAAATTTTCCTAAATGTCTCGGACACAGTGCTTACGTTTCATAGGAATATTTTTGTCAGCAAGTATTTTGGGTTTTCTAATTACCATAAATCAGATTTATCTTATGTATAAAAAAAGTTTACGTGATACTGTAAAATGTATAATATGTACATAATCTTCAGAATACAATTATTTTGGTAAATTGGCCTGTATTTTTAAGGTTGCAGTATTTAATTATTTGAGGCATAATAAAACTTGACTGCAGTCGATAAACTAATAGTTACTGATCTTCCGCGAGCGTGATGGTTTGTTGTAGCTTTCCTATTGATGCATTCCTGCTCTATTTTAATGGGCACAGCGGCGACTGGCCGAGAAGGGGAGGGAGCCAGGAGCTACGATGGCGTTTGCAGTGAAGCAGAGCAGGGTTAGGGCCGACGACAGCAATATCAGCACTTTCAGTGTTCTCTAGATGTGTTCTTCAAATCCTCATCGCAACTGAGGTCCTTCTGGAGGAAGGACCCTCCTTGCTGGAGCAATAGGNCAATAGAGCGTCTTAGCCTTCGGGTCTGGGAGAGAGGAGGACGGAACGCAGCTCAAGCCCTTTTCTGCACGAGCTTCTCCCACAACTGGGACCAGTTGTCCTGGTCACGCAGCGGACACCAGCCCTGCTGTGTGTATAGTGTCCCCTCAAGCTAGAAGGAGAGCCCGTCCTCCCTGGTAGAGGGAGAAGACCACCTCTGAAGGTACAGACAGGTACATGGTAGTGAGGGACACGGTTTAGTGGTGGTTTGGGCAGTGTTAGGTTGATGGTTGGACTCGATGATCTGAAAGGTCCCTTCCAACCTCGACGATTCTATGGTTCTATATCGCAATACAAAGGGCTCTGTCTTTTCACAGCATCTCTCGCACTCCAAGCGTTTACACTAACGGGTACAGCACTGCCCGTGGGGATGTGCACAACACGGACTGTNTCGCAATACAAAGGGCTCTGTCTTTTCACAGCATCTCTCGCACTTACAACGAGCTCTACACTCCAAGCACTGTACAGCACTGCCCGTGGGGATGTGCACAACACGGACTGTCTGCTGCCACACTTACAGTGTGGAAAAAGCCACTTCCAAAGTCATCTGCAGGTACAAACCGTCTCCCAGCGCAGCATCTTCACACCAAAATAAGCTGCTTCGCACTTCTCTCCCGATTGCTGGCTACAGGTGAAATGAAACAGGCGCTCGCGTGTTCTGCCGGCCCGTGGGCCCTGCTGTTCCCGCTGCCCCGGGGCACAGAGCATGGTCGTTGAGCAGCTTGGACGATACCCTTTTGTTGACCGTCAGGCTGTGGGCCTTCCCTTGGCTAACTTGTGGCTCCAGCAAGAGTCCAGAGAGACAACAAAACTCTGCCCAGAACGAGAAGCGGCAGAATAAGGGCTCCTATTGTGCGTTGTCGGAGCCGGTATTCGCAGCGGATGCAATGTTTACTTCAGCAAGCATAACAAGTTCACATCTAATGTGAATAGGCCAAGAAAGTCTTAATGAAAGCCCGTTCTGTCCTTAATCAAGGGCCTATTCACTTCAGACAAGAGTTACTTGACTGAAGATCAACTTTTCTGAGTGAGACTGCAGGCTTGGCTGACAGTAGCAGGGCGCAATCTCCGTTACGCGCCCCAGCCACCACTCCAGCAACGACTGGGGCTGCTTTCCCACGGCTCCCTGGCCAAGGTCACTCCCTGCCAGCGTCTGGGAGCTCAGCTTGGCACGACTCGAAACGCCGTTCCTCGATTCTTCCAATATGCTTTGCAAAGGCTAAGGGCAAACCGCGCGAGACCTTGCACAACTGCCTGCCCTGCAGCTGCTCACCCGAAAATGATTCCGACCTCTTCGCCAGACACACGTCGCTTAGTGCCAGACCCCGTGGTCCCAATTTGGTAGATGAGACAGTGGTGGGAAGGCAAACTCACGTGGCAGGTCCTCATCGCCATAGGATGGCTCCTGGGATACGGGGAATGCTGAATGCTTTGCTAAATCAAGAAAGTAATGTGTTTATGCGACCTAAAAATACGATCAGCTCAGGAAAGAAACACTGGGGTGACTTGACTGTGGGCTAGGAGAGGCACGGAGGCAGCCAACTGGCGAGACAGGAATCCTAAGCCCCTAAGTGCACACAATAAAATTCAGGCCAGAAATACAGTGTAAATATTTAGTAGTGGAGTTGATTAGTCATTGCAGCAATTATTTTAAAGGCTGTGATGAATTCTTGGTCACTAGACATCTTTTAAAAGTCTTCCTAGTTCAGCCCCAGCCTGGGCATCATGAGAGAAGTCCTACTGCCTAGGGTAAACTGAAAGGGCAGCCAGAAGGCTCATAATAGCGTGCTCTGGCCATAGAATACATGAAACAATACCACTCAGTGCAAAACCCAAAACCCAGTGGAATTCATTCCGTAGGTCAGGAAATCCTCCAGCGGCTCAGATGCAGTATTACAGCTCCACGCCTCACCGCAGTAAAGTGACGGCTCCTTGTCTCGTTGCCTTGAGCAGCTCCCCGTGCATCGGGGAGTTTGGAAGCACTCGCAGGCTGGAAGCCACCACGCGCCATCGGGGAGCTGCTCCGCGCAAACAGCACGCTTTCTATCCAGGTTTCGTCCAAATCCACTCAAAGTCTCATCTAACCCCAGCCAAAAACTCAGATAGATAGCTCTACTCGAAAGCAAACATTAGAAAATCGCTGTGATTAGGAATGAAACACACAGACACACTTGTTGAAGTACCAACTAGTTTCTGACAAGTTTTATCCCCTTTTGTCGCGGGTTTTCATGACGAAGGAGCCGCAGAACAGTCATTGCTGAAAATGACCTTCACTCTGCTTGTGAAGTCTGCGCACGTGAAATGTGTTTACTGTGTGCACAGAACTTCTTACTCTGCTACACGCAGGAAATAAATTCGTATTGTTACAGACAAAATATTTGCAGGGGGAAGGGAATGAGAAACCCAAAGCCACACATCCGGAGCAAGATAAGAAGTTGCCTTCAGTGCACCTGACACATCATCAGCCTTCAGATGGGTTTCCCATCCGCAGTTCCGGCTTTTATCGCTCTTGCTGGATCCGATGCAAAATTATTCATCATTTTCTCATCGTCATCACTTCTAAAGGGAATAAAAACCCAAATAACTTTGCCATATCTACTAAGAAAGTATTTTTAAATTTTTATGAGCAGTTCAGCATATTAAAGGGAATTATCAGCTCTGTTATAGTGGGGGATTCAGCTGACAAGATTAGCAATGCCTTTGCTCGTTCCTGCGTGCTGAAGTACACAATAGAAAATTCACAGGCACGTTGGTATCAATAACCTACGATTCCTAGAGACATGATCACGGCACTGCAATAAATATTTTGTTCGCAAGCCTTCTTCTATCTGCAGACCTCAAACCGTTTTAAAAAAATGCTAAACTCTGTCTTGGCGAGAGGCACAGAGAGAAGGCAGTGCGAGCGGTTTGGAAAGGGTTTTTGAGAGGAAACCTGAGAACAGAGACCAGATCGGGCCTGAGTTTAGCCCCAGCGTCCTGCTGTGCCTTCTGATCGCCGTCAGCAATATTCATCTCTATCTTCCACATGTTTTCAACCACACAGCCAAATGNCCCGGGGCTTATCTCCCACTGTTTTGCTCTTACAGCCCTTGCTCGTGTGAGTCTCTGGCCCTTCCTTCGCATCACCTCCGACCTCGGCCAGGGTCTATGTGTTTCCTTGGCTCCATATCTACATTGCAACTGCAGGAATTAATGCTCCATCAAAATTTCAGGGGTGGCAGAACTACCAGGACATTTTTTCCTCATAAGTGCTACATGTGTCAGCCACATATGTGACCACAGCATCACAAACTGCCTTGAAAACACTCACAGAATGGTTCAGGTTGGAAGGGACCTTGAAGATCATCTCGTTCCACCCCCCCTG
The DNA here is from genome assembly GCA_003993805.1 of Himantopus leucocephalus. Taxonomy (NCBI): domain Eukaryota; kingdom Metazoa; phylum Chordata; class Aves; order Charadriiformes; family Recurvirostridae; genus Himantopus; species Himantopus leucocephalus. Next base: position 23,406,774 of record RSEF01000009.1, read on the forward strand.
CCCTGGGCAGGGACACCTCCCACCAGCCCAGGTTGCTCAAAGCCCCGTCCAACCTGGCCTTGAACACCTCCAGGGATGGGGCAGCCACAGCTTCTCTGGGCAACCTGCGCCAGGGGCTCACCACCCTCACAATGAAAAATTTCTTCCTGATATCACATCTAAATCTCCCCTCTTCCAGTTTGAAGCCATTCCCCCTCGTTCTATCACTACATGCCCTTGTAAAAAGTCCTTCTCCGGCTTTCTTGTAGGCCCCCTTCAGGTACTGAAAGGCCGCTACAAGATCTCCCCGGAGCCTTCTCTTCTCCAGGCTGCCCTTGAAGCCACAGGAGCAGATGCTCCAGCGAATGTCCACAACAGAGCTAACTGGCTAGAAAAGCTGTCATTTGCAGAGAATTGCCTTTAGTGATTAACTGACACGATTCACAGCATTTTCATATCCCTACAGACTTTCACGGGATGCCCACAAACAGCTCTGCTGCTTTGGGTTGGGTAGGAGTCCCCTTCCCAATCAACCATGCCAACATATGAATGCTCCCTTTCTGGTGTATCTATGCTAACTCATCCATCTCTAGGTGCCACTTACATACTTACAACAGCTGATAAATTTCTCCCCAGTGCTTCTTTTATTTCATAAGATAAACCATTGCTTCCCGCAGAATAATTCAGCCGGTTCCGTTCCTGCTGCCCGCCACCAAGTTGATGCTTGACTGAACTGAAGCAGCTTTGATTTTTACAAACACGTGAGTCACGGGTGCTGGCAAAAGCTTTTGAGGTAAAGAGAAAAGGCTGGGATTGAGTACAGCAGGAAACGGCTCAGCCCTTAGCACCTACATGAGATTTCTCCCCCGCCACCCAAACTCTCGGTTCATTTGTTTCTGCGTTGGAAAACGAGCCTCCAGAAGGGCCATCAGTCACCCTGAGCAACAAGTGCGCTCGGTTTGCAGTTCTGTGGGCAATGCACTCAATCACCACCACTGCGCAAAGCGCGGGCAGTTCTGCATCCCTCGTCGGTCACCCAGCCTTTGTGATTCCCCAGTCATGTTCTGTAAGAACGTGCTGTAAGGGTGCGTTTCAGGAACCATGCTCTTTGGCTCCAGGCTGCAGCGACAAATGAAGCTCTCCCTGCACCTGGTATGAGAGAAAACCCAAAATGTTGACTCTCTGATCAGAGGTACACAACAAGCTGTGATTTCTTTACGTTTCTTTGTCCTTTTCCAAGAGGGAGAAGGCAACTGTAAGGATGTGCTTGCTGAAAAAAACTTCCGCATAAAAAAATGTCAGGGCCAAGCTCTTGGTGTGCCACAGGTCCGAGCCTCGCTGTCAAGCGAGCCACAAGCATCGTGATAAATCAGTCACCGTTTCCTCAATGTTTGCAGGGACTCCTCAAGTCTTCAGCATCACGCAGGTGGCTCATGCGTCTTCCCATCGCATCTTCCTCACGCAGAGGATGTGGTCAAAGACTGGAAGAAGATGGCCAGGGCTGGCCCAGCTCCTGCCGGGGGCAGTGACGGTGAGAGATGTGGCTCCACAGCCACCCCTGGCTCCACAACCTCTCTTTTCTCAACTGATCAAAAATAGCTACCGTATAACCCACTGCCACGAAGGCAGGATTAGAGGATCTCATGCATTAAAGGTCAAACAAATGGGAGGGTCTGTGTTGACATTAGCAGCTCTCTAAAGGCTGCTGGGTTTTACCAGGAATTTGTACAACATCCAGTGAAAATGTCAAAAATCAAGGATTTTGGTTTACATCATAAGTAAGTTAGCACAGTTCCTCTCCTGAAAGAGCTCATATTCACGTCAAAGCCAACCATTTAACATTTGTCCGTGAGGTGCAATTAAGACCTTAACTGTGAACTGCAGTAGATAAAAAAAGGTGAGCTTTAATGAAAGGTTAAACTTCACAGGGAATTTTATACACCGCCTTATGTCAAGGGAACAAAAAAAGGTCCTCAATGGCATTTTGGAAAAGGCAGCATCCTTACTTAATGAACAAATGATGTTTTTAGCTGTTCATCAGAATAAAACAGCCAAAGTTGTGTAAAAATGAGTTTACGAAATTAATTCACGGGCTATTTGGGACACGTTATTCCACTGGTGTCAAAGAGAATGGCAAGACCTGCAGTTTCTCCCTGACCTGTAAAAAAGACAAGCCCAATCTTTCCTGGCAGGAGCTGCAAAGTGCCTTTCTACAGTTGTAATTGTGGTGAATCACCCGGGTCAGCCCTGTGCAAGATCCTCCTGATTGCAGAAGCCCTGAGCTGTTTGTGTACAGGAGATATTGCAAGTTGGATGTGAACAGCCCCCCCGACATTACAGGGAACCAATTTTCCGGCCATTTATTGTGACAGGTGAGAAATGCGATGGCTCCTATACATTAAGCCAAGATGGTTTATAATACTAAACAGTGTCCTCACACCCAAACAAATCCTACCTGGATTTAGCTTTGCTAGTAGTTTTATTCTGTAATGCCGAAGAATAAAATCAGTATCTGGGAAGACAGAGGGGATCAGGGTATTCATTTAAAAGTTGATGCAGAGCACAAATGGGAGGTGGGCTACTGCCAGACACCTCGGCACACCTCCAGCACGAGCTACTAAGAGCGATAGCAGTGCCAGTGAAAACTGCTGCATTTAATTCGCAGCTAACCGGGGCCTGTGCCAGGAAATTGATATGAAAGAAAAGATCAAAGGAGTTTTCCATTTCACCGCAGGAATAACAAACAAGTATTAGAAATGAACATATGCAAACGCCTCATGCAGCAGCTACACCTTTGAAAGCTTAAGAGTCACCTCATGGCAAGTACTGAGCATCACAGTTGTTTTAGCAGCCACAAAAGACAAGCTTAATTCAGCAGCAGCCGTCGGGCTGGAGTGCCGCTGGGAACCGGGGGATGCGGAAGGGACCAGAGGAGGTGGGCAGAAGGGGAGTAACTGGAATAACTGAAGACATAGACAGGGTTACTGTGCCAGAAAAGCTGTAGGGATGAAGGACATAAACCCACATGACACCAGATTTCCTTCGCTCTAGTGTCCACAGAGCAGTTTGCGTTACCTTGAAATTAGACAGGTACGTATAAAGAATATACTGGTATGCAGAAATATATATTACATTAAGAAACAGTTTGTGCTGAACTGTATCTACCTGACCCTTGGGCAAAAGACTCCTGTAGATGAGTTTAGCTCCGAGTTTCCAGCTACTGCCTTTCCCCTGCAATCTGAGTTAGACCTTTAGGAATATCTACATCCTACCGGCCTCTTTCACTGAAGAGCAGTAACATTATGTGGCACAGAAGAGACAACTGCACTGCTTTACACTCCTTGGGCTTCCAGATGCTCTGGAAGACATGGAAACGGTTCCACTTCTTGTTTTATTGATATGTCAGATGGCCGTGTTATCAGACCAATTTGCTTGTAAAATTAGGGGTTGTGGTGCAATAACAAAAAACGTTGAGATGTTTCCAATCTCATGATCAGTATTTTGATGGGGTCCAAAATAAATTTGTTGAAAATAATGCTGTAACTGAACTAAGTCTTTGTAGAAGTGTTGTAATTCACGGTGATAAATGTGCAAAGCCACAAACCATGTTATTCCTGAGAAGACATTGAGATTTATTCTGGAGAGAGTTTCTTTAAAAGTAGAATGTTGCACAACCTGATAACCTTCTGCAGTTTAAAAATAATAGAAAAGTTATTTAGAAAGAAATTTCACATTGCTGTTTTTGTATAGAGCTTCATAAACTCTACCAGGAGCCATAACCAGCTCTGCTAGCCTGAAAACCAAAAAACTAAGAGATCGTGTGGGGTACTTGGTGGTTCTGCTACAAAGCAAGGTGACTCACTACAAGTATGAGGAAAGAATATGTCATAGATTCTAGCCTTGCTTCGATTTTCCATATTGATTTTAACTGTAATTTAATTAGTAGTTCACCAGGTTATTCTGCATGGTGGTTCCGCACTGTCAGACATTACCCTTAGGGCTTGTCCTCACAAGCAAATGTCATTAAATTCACAGTTTACCTTAGTGCCCGCTACCTTCCCCATCCAGACGAACCTTCATGCCATATTGCTTCAAGTTACAAGGAAGAACTGTTGGTCTACCGCCACTGTCTACTGACACAGAGCACTGCTTTCCTGTCCTTTCTTACCCTGTTTTTATTTGTACTATTTAGGTTCCCTGCCTTTAACAGTTGTTCTTAGGAGGACTGGGTTTCCACTTCTTCACATAAATCCGCACGAATGGCACTGCCACCTCAGGTCTTACCCTCACGCACTACACCGCTTTATTGAGCCTCGTGGATTTAAGCCCTTTGCAGATAATGTTGCCATTAAATTATCCTAAACTCAAAATTTAAGCTGCACAGATCTAATCCATGTTGTTAGTGGATCATTATAGGAATTATAATCAGTGTCATAAGGAGTGAAGGAAAGAAGGGGCCATTTTCATCTTGTTGGATAGCAAAGGTTTCACATCTTGTAAACTATTAAATGTTATACGTAAAGAAGAAGAGGAGATTATTTAAAATTCCACTGTATCATAGAAAACTGCTAAAGATTCACAAATATTTCAAAGAGCCCTGGCTTTCTAGAAAAGTCCCTTGGTTCTCTTCGGTGTGCTACAGATGTAGATTTTTTCATATCAGGTACAGCATCACAGACGCCAGATTAAGATGTAGCGTGGGTTGACTGTATTTTAAGCATCAGGGAAAAAATTAACATTGTTCTCTCCATATGGCAATCCCGTGCCTTGCTCAGCTGGGTCATGGAACACAGAACAACTGCAATTTCACAAATTGCTAATTTTTTTTTTTTTTTTTTGAGATT
>RSEF01000009.1:23411696-23430742 GCA_003993805.1 Himantopus leucocephalus
CAAGGTCCCTTCCAACCTAAACAATTCTATGGTTCTATGATTTGCTTATACTGCTTAGTCTCTTACTCTGGTCACAGGCAGCTGAATTTTTCTACTACATGCTTTAGCAGAAAGCAGTATTCATCTTGAGTAAAAATACAGAGTCAAGTTCCAGTTATTAATAGTTTTTGTTTCCTTGCCTTCATGAAATGGTATTTTTCCTTCTGATGCTGTTTTCTTAGGAGAGTTGTGCCCAGGAGCCAAAGCAGCTGCCAGCTTAGGTTTCCAGGGGACCCTGCAGAGCCCTGCCTGTCCGTTTCTGTTCACCCATCGCTCGGCCGCCAGTTAACACCCCACCAGTACAGCCACCCAACTCCACCCTGCCTTACCATGGCAAGCCTGGCATGAGCGGCTGGGTTTGTAACGCCGCAAAGTTCAGCTCTGCCTCTGCAGCCCACAAACTTCGTGACAGTGAACGCACACAAGGAAAACATGGACGAACAAAGAAACAAGGCTTCAGCCCTCCCAGGAGGGGCTCGGTTTGTTCAGTTCCTTCTGATTTCACAGGGAGATAAAGGCCTTACACATTTTCTAGTACCCAGCGCACATTCAATAATTTAGCCGCCAGCAAACAAACTGCACTCATCCTCTGCAAGACAGGACATATATTTAACTGTCAGAGACAGAAAATGGTAAACTTGTAGTAAATTTTCCCCATCCTTCACAATATTTGGGCCCATACAGGCATCATCTCTTGCACACTAGTGATGCAAATTGGTTGATGTATCATCTCTTTTTATACAAATCATTTACAACATTCTTACAAAATGACAGAGACAAAGACTTCATTACTTGCTCTTAACAACAGGTAGCAAACATGCTAACAGCCAAAGTAATACAATACCTAATAAGAGGATTAAGTAGAGAGGGTTTCTATTTAATATTGTATTAGCAATAGCAGATACGTTCCCTGCCCGCTCTAACTCCCTCACAGGATAAAATGTCCGCACTTGTAAGGGAACCTTATTGACATCTGATCAGTCAATAAATCTGTTCTTGTTTTTTAATGACCCCAAGAGTTGTTTCCACTTGCTCACGTAATCTTACCAACAATTTAACCTCATAAATTAATAATTGCTTTTAGGGCTTTTTAAACCCTAGAACCTGATTTAGCTCCTTTGCAACAGTTCTCTTCTAACTGTAAATCAAAACTCAGCGCAGAGCAGGATCGAGCCTCACCGAACCAAGCACGGCAGTGCATAACAAATAACCAGGAGATACAGAGACAACAAGACTCCTTCACGTGCACAAAAAACTCCAACACCTACAAATGGTAGCAAAAAACCTTCTCAAAGGAAAAAGGATGATCCCGGAATTAGGACACAAGTTTTGGAGTAAGTGGCTTTGACTCTTTGTTGCTAAATCCTGCGTAGGCCATTTGCAATTAGTTTCCCTTCTGTGTTTCAGTTTTCTGTCTGTGTAGATGGGCAGGACAGCACTTTGTTACCATACAAGGGCTTGATCAATAAGAATATATCAAAGATTCACATATAAGTGCATTAAAGCATCCGTGCTATGCTAATGTCTCCCATTTAAATACTATAAAAAGCTCAGTGGGCTCTTGACTGAACCATTAAGTGAACGACAGGCAAATCAGAAATGTCCAAGGAAAAAAAAAAAACCAACAGAATTACATTCTGCTATGAAACACTGGGCAATTCCTATAAAAATCAATGGGACAGCATAGTAGTAAATTGCCGGGGAGATGAGCTTTATTTCATGGTTCATAAGTGAAAATGAATCTTGAACAACCTGTCAGTGCTGACAGCTTTGCCGCTGGAAAGAACCGGCCTCTCGGGTGCTGCCGCTGCCGCAGCCTCCATCCCTTGGACCAGCTCCTTTGGGTGGCAGCTCCTCTCCCAACACAGCCGCCCCCGCGCACAAGCAGCCCCGTCCTTCAACAGGGAACCACGGGCTGGAGCGTTAGCCAGGGGCGAGGATATGCCCATATGGTATCTGCTCTCTGAATTAGTGTGAGACAGCAGAAAGCCTCTCGAGCCTCCCAGGGCCGACCCCACTGAAAGCCGCAGTGAGGAGGACGCTGGCATGAATGTAGCATCGGTCAGTTGAGCTGCGCAAACGTCTCTCTGAATGATGAGGTTTATTTTTACGTGGTCTGCTCTCTACCGAATGACCTTATACTTGAAACAAACAACTTTTTCGCTAATAATGTTATCGCTCCACTTTAAAGAAGGAGGCACAGAGAAAGACAGCAGCCTGCCTGAAAACGAACAGAAAAATCTATGACAAGGCTCGGAGTAGAAATGGGAGCAGGGCTCCCACAAGCCTTGAAATTTTTGTCCCAGTCCAGGGCCTAATGAAAGCAGAAAGATGCAGTGTTTGCTAGCTGGTTTTATGTTAGGAAAATTGTTAACACATGGCAGTCATCAAATAAGATTGGCAGCAACTGTGGTGCTACAAAATACATTACAAGAGGAAAAGATGCATATTCCAGACGCATGGACTTTGGTGCCTGTGCTGTGCTCACTGAACCGGTAGGATGGCTGAATTTGAGCGAAAATGCATATCAATATGCAAGATGTCCTGCAAACACGAGTAGCTTTGCTGCTTCCTTCGCTTGCTGGTAGAACCTTTACCTACCCTTGTATGCCAGAAACCTAGCGTGTGCCAATAAATTATCTCTTTTTGGATTACCATACAAATAACTTGTTTTGATGCTGGCTGTTCACGTAGGGAGCATAGTGCCATCCTCCAGCTTCAACAATAAAAGCCAACAGGGGATCTACACAAATTAGCACTTTGTGGCTGTATCTAAAAGGTCTTTGGGAACAACAGATAAAATCAAGTAAGTTACATAAGTCCCTGAGGTTCCGGAAACAACAGACTCACATTTAACCGTTGCCACCTACTTCTTCACGTAAGGAAATTAAAACAGGCCTTTTCAGCTGACAGTGAAAAGCATAAACTCCTGAAACCTTGAGATGACAAACCAGCTGAAAGCCAGAATGTATTTTCCCTCAAGCCAAGTTCTTCACCTTATCCTCTCCCCAGATACTGCCCTTGCCTTCAGCTCCCCTCTTCGAGCTGCCAACCTCTTTACGCAGCCCATATCAGGCAGGCACTTCCATCTCTTTCTGCTTAATCTTTCAACTACTTTCCTTTTCCATAGCATTTTTTTTTTCCCAATAACGTTTTCTTATTACCCTCTGAAAGGCATTTGAATCTGTTTTCCCAACTCATACAGCATAATAAATTATCAGGAATTAAATTAGCTATCAAAGGGCTAATAGACTTGTTCCTTCAAGGGCTAAATATCATACTTTATCTGGAAGGGGGAAGGTTTAAAAATGTACTCTTCCAACAGGTTTTGTTCCTCATTATGTATACTGAAGCCTGTCTTCAGCAGCCACTCAAGGGACCAAGAAAAGTCAGCTGCTCAGCACAGATGGCCTTGAACTAAAGGTCAAAGAAAAGAGCAGGAAAAACGTGGAAATACTTTGAAACTGTTCTTGCAGGCAGCAGTTGCTGGCTGAGTTACCTTTCTGTATGGGCTTCACTGTCTTTGAAATGCCTTCTCAGTATTACGGCATTCAGTTTAATTTTGCAAGAATTTTGTTTTGATTTAGCTTTGCTTTGTGTTGTAAGTGGGATTTCTGGTATCCCTCAAGAAAGGAAAAAAAATATTTGCTTCATTGTGAAAGGATTAGGAAATATGGATGGCTGAATTAGCCAAGACATTGTATAATATTAAAGCAGCCTGGACTCTCCATTATACAATAAAAACTTAATGACAAAAGCCCTCACAAACAGATTATGAGAACTACTTTTCCCTGTATATAACATCCTGATCCCCACTGGCAGCTGAGTGGATGAAAAAGCTATACTGGACATTATTACATCTAGGAAAAACGCTGGGTAAATACCTATTGTCTAAAGTCCCCTTCAGCTTGTCAACTGATACCCGAGCAAAATAGAGTATATAATTTCTTTGACATTACCACTTAAACACCGCTCTCAAACCGCAGCTCAGTGCTGCACTCTGTGTCGTTTATTTCCAATGCACTCATTAATACAGAGATTATATGAAAACAGAGGTCCCCGGTATAACTGGTACTGAATCTCAAACATTCGTAAGACCCATCAGTTTGTGCTGCCAAGCTGGGCACAGAAGCCTTTTGGGTACAGGATCTTCCCTTACCTGGGTGAGGCAGGACCAGATACCTCCAGGGGGGACTGTTCCAACCTGAACTGTCCTACGATGCGACAATGTTCAGCACAACGTTGCCTTGTCCTGACCACGACAATGTGTTCCAGCAACAAGATACACCTGTGAGGGAGGCAATCAAACCCAGCTGCCTTCAGTGAGAAACAAAGATGCTTGATTACAGGATACAGGATGAGTGCAAATATGCAGCAACAGGGGCCGTTCGCTAACACACCCCCAAGCCGAGGAATGGAAATATTGATATGACTTTATTTGAAGAGGAAATTAGGGGGGGAAAGCTTAAATTTCATCATTTTGTAGGAAGAAATGGTTAAACAAAGAGCTTGTCATAGACACATGCGGATGCTTTGAGGAGCTGAATGTGCTCAGCTCTATGGTATTTGCTGGCAGCTCAAAATCTGCACAGAAATGGCGTCTTGTAAGTCTAAAGAGAGACCTTTAAAATGAGCATCTAGTTAATTTTAAGAAGCACCATAATAAAGAGATTTTATTCCTTTGGGCATCCTATGAAACAGAATTGTTTGAGGCCTGCAGGAAGCCTTGAAGAATAATTTCCAAAACCCAAAAAATTAGCACAAAGCACTTTAAGCCCAAGGCCACCTCAGGCAAGCTCTTTCAGGCACGCTGGCCACAACAGACTACACTTTTAGCAAAAAGTCAACAATGAGGAGACCCAGAAGGGCTTATGGATGAGAGGAAGAGCAGCACAGTGCACCTGATTATTACTGTCAAAAAGTTCAGTGTTTCCCTGTGAAATCTGTTTCTTTTGGTTGTAGTTCACTCCACTGGAAAAAAAATATTTTATTTTTTTCTAATTAATTTTAACTTTTGGCAGTTGCACTGCAGTTTATTGGCCAGGGTTTGGTGGCTGCTCTGCTCTCTACAGTTCTTATTGTTGGACAGTTCAGGTTATACTATTTTGCCCAAGACAACAGTAATTGCTATGACAGTTCTCAGTGCTCATACAGACATCTATCTAATAGATAAGCCACTAATTCTGTGAATATCTTCTCTTCCAATCAATGGGCTTTGTTAAAACAGGATTATACACTGAAATGAATAAAAGGAGATTCTATAGCGAGTAACTAAAATTAGCTCTAAGTCACAAAGCCCCGTGCTTCAGGAATGAACCACATACCGGCTGGTGACAGGCAGATTTGCCCTTCGCCTGTCTCTAGAAAAGGACAAGAGCTAAGCATAGCCGAGAAACCCTATTCATTTTCTTTGAAAGACTGCACCTCGGCTCTACTGCAAATGGCACACCATCCGTACGGCCCTATCTCAAATTAAAGGATGTTTCTCCAAGTAAATTAGAAAAACAATTTGTTTTGAAGAAAAAGATGAATTACAGCTTAATTAAAACTACACAAGAAGGCTGGAGAAGGAAGGATTAATTCAGACCAGTCCTAAGGGAACTCCACTCCTCACAGCGCTTTGAAAGAAGACATTCAGGTACCATACATCATCAGCACAAGAATTTCCATTAGTTATTCCCAGGAGGCATGACTCTCCTCAGGTAGATGGCTTCACAAATATACCTCTTTACCACAGCGTGCTTCCCAAGCACCGAAATCACTCACTCCAAAGTCGGTTTGTATTTAGAAACAAAAAGGAACAGTGATTGAATGGGAACAGAGCAGCAGTCTGGTTCTGGAAGATTTAAAGTCACAGCAGACAGAACAAAAGAGGTGACACTTGCATAGCATGAAATGCACCCGTAACTTGCAGCGCAGTAGGCAAAGAGGGTGTTTCAGCGTGCTGTCCCATGGTGGGACGCAGACAGCACTCTTGGAAAGTAGGTAAGCGTGAGGAGAGTGTTAACCTTCAGCAACAGATAGTCTTTTCAGAAACTTGTTTACCAGCTGCTTTTCTCCAGCAAAGTCACATTCAGTAATTAATAACCCAACTTTATGGTCTATGAAAAGACATGCAATAATTAGCTTACCTTGTTTAGTACCACGTTGTCTCCTTCTTTGTTTCCACTCGTAGGTTGCTAGTTGTCCTCAGACTATTAGGAAGAACTGAGGCTTCAGCAAATCTGCCGGGGCTGGAGGAGCAAATCACAGTAAGTCCAGTGGGGCAAAGCACTCGCACAAAACAACTTTGATCTCAATGTTCCCCGCTTCCTGGCCACTCCATGCACACCATAGCCCTTCATCTACTCTTTCTTCGGAGGCTCCAAAGTTCAGTTCACCAAGTTTTGCCTTGTTAGGCAGAGCCCACAGATGTGTTGGCCCACCGGCTGTAGCTGGCTATGCTTCTTATCTGGGCTTTATGTGTACGCCCGTCACCCATTCTGCTTTGTAAGAGACTGTTGACCTCTGTCTTCAGCTTCCCAGGGAGCCTAACAAAAACCCTTCCCACCTCAGGAGGGCTGCCTTATATCTGGAGATAGCTGCGTGGGCCCCAGGCCTGGAGGGCAGCACAGTTTTTAATTTACAGGCAGGGGAAGGAGGAGAGGGAGTAACGGGCAGACCAGTAGCAACTGGAACATGAGCACTTCAGGAGTCCAGCTCGCTTAATGATGGGCCTTACAGCATCCATACTGGATTCCTGCCTTTCGGAGGAATCAGGCAGATGGAGGAGGTATGCTTATAGAGGGAGAAATGGCTCTTATTTATACACAGATGTTTATAATTAGGAACAGAAATGGAGATTTTTGTTTTCTCATATTATTGTCATGTAATATCTTTCACTGTAGCTATTTTTAAAAACACGCAGTTTCTTTCAGAGGTGACTATTCACATACATTGACTAAGCAAACAACCCCACCACCCCCAACCCCTGGTGCTCCTCTTGCACTACGAACTGCCCTGTCTAGCCTGCACATACTTTGACGTTGCTTGACATTAAATACGCGCACACATTTATTATGTCACACTATGTTTTGCTGTGAATGTAGATGTTTGGGATATCTGGGGCTTTTATTACTCACCTGGACGTTTTCCTCTGATATGTACAACAGAAGACATTAGCTTTCCAGCCATGTTTACAGTTCTAAACTTGAAGATAACGCTGCACTGAGCACTGCATCAGTCACAACGAAGGCACTGCAATACATCTTCTAGACCACCGAGGCACCACCTTGTAAAGCTCCTGCTGAAATGTGCCTCTTCAGCTCTGTTGCAACACCACATTTCCAGCCCTTGCCCAGGCTTGGTCCTCTCCTCCAAGTCTCCGCAGTCCTCGGCCATCTGCCCCTCTGGTGTGTCCCCACAGCCCAGCTGGTTTCTCTCACCAGCCCTTTCCTGGTCAGGCTCCCCAGGCACAAAAACTGCCTCCGCACTGGCCTGTATTCCTCCTTGGGACTGCGGTTCCCACACATCTGGTCTTGGAGGACTAGCACTACTTCACAGCGCTGCAGGCTCGGACATGTAATAATTTATACCAAGTTTCCAGCAGGGTTGGTTAAAAAAGGAGTTCCTTTTTCTTCTCTTGAATTTCTCATTATGGCAAGGCTGTAGAGTCCTGTACACGCTGTTATATCCCCTAGACAGCGCTCTGCAGGGCTATGCAGTGCCACACAGCTATGCTCGAACTCGGACACCTCTCATCATATAAACTGCTGCCTTGCGGCCCTGCCCGAGCTCATGTGTGCTGTGAACATTACCCTGCATCCAGCACCAAACTACTTCAGGCATCCAGGCGTCGCACTGCATCGGCATGTGAAGATCCAGAACTTAAAGGCAGATTTAGGGCAGACTTAATTACAGCCTTTTCAATAATTGACAGACATCTGTGGTGTAAATAAACCTGACTAGAATAAATGGGATCATATCTGCAGAGAAATTCGTCCTGGAGTTATTCTAGCACCTTCAAACTGACAAATATTAGGCACCAAATATAATAATTAGGCACCCTGCTACTGTGAGGCTTCTTGGTTCAGAGTGCTTGAGTGTGATACTGCTGCAGTAAAAAACTTAGGACATTTTTATATAATCTTTGTGTCATGGGCCATGACAAGCACTTTGAGCACTTCCCTCTGTAATTAGAATTAACATTATATGACATTTTCTCTACAGGCGTACCATCTATGGAGAAAGAAAACAGCAGAGGAAAACAGACTGCCAATACTTCATGTTAGAACCAGTGGTAGAACATTAAACTGAGTGAAGGAATGCAGAAGGTCTAAGCTCCTAATTCTTTGTCTTCTAGACACTGCTGATTTCAAACGTCCTCCAAGCTGAACACGTTCCTCTATAATGTACTCTGATGTAGACATCTGTCCTCACAAAGAATTCTGCCTTTTAAACATAAATAGGGATAGCTCATACAGAATGGACATTGTTTGACTGATATATTTAAACCCACAGAACTTCTTGTTCCACCAACAATTTTGTTTCGCCTACATAATACCAGATATACCAAATGCAGTGGTGGACATGAAGGTGGAACCGGAGCAAACTGCAGGGCAGGACCGACCAGGCAGGAGAGGACAGCTAGGTCCGGGAGGCAGCAAAAGGCTTAGGGCAGCCTGAGTGACTACAGACACCCTGGAACTCTAGCCCAACATGAAGCATTAGCCCAACATGGTGAAGGTCTTTGAGGCCACAAGAGTGAGACTGAGCTAACATAGAGAAAGAAGTAAGCTGAAACCTAGGAGAGTAAAGCTCAAAGATGCGTAATGCTGAGAAAAGGTGAGAGCGAAGTACTGACTGAAAAAGGGCTCGGAGCCCAGAGCACAGATGCAGTCTCCTGTTTGATCTTCCTCGAGCTCAGAAAAATAGAACTTTGTACACTTCACACAGAAAATTAAAATTGCGTCAAAGAAACATCTGACTTCATCATTCATGCTTCTTAATAGGAGCATCCTTAAACTGGCTCGGTGCTCAGGTCGTAAAGAGTAATTACAGCAATCTATTAGAAAGAAAATAGACTGTGTGTAGAGTAGGAATGCAAGACATGGTGTGTTAACACATAGTAAAGATAAAATGATCAGTATGAAAAAGAAAAAAAAAAAAGGCTTGGATTTCACTCCCCAAGGCTGACTGCACCGTTTCCTGTAGGTTGACTACTCATGAACTTTCTGGTCATTCCCAGTTTGTTACTGTCCGTGCTTGTCTCATCCCTGTTATGGTCATTACCTTTATTTTTATAGCTGCTTTTATCCAAAGCATATGCTGTCAATGGCCTCCCTTCCTTATCTTCAGTGCTTTCAAGTACATAATGTAGCATGGTACCTGGCAATTCCAAAGCAAATGTATCTTGGACGATAGATTACAAATGAAAAATGAATGCTCTGGGACACCTCAATAGCTTATTCCCCCCCATGCTTCCTGCCAATGTGCCTCTGCATGTCTCATACATGTATCCAAATAGACCAAAACATCAGTCAGTATATTCACTAAATTCATTTTTTCTTTTAGTGCTGATAGCAAGGAAATCATCGAAAATGCTGAAGGTTCTTTATTGAACAGTAAAACTTAAGTGGCAGTGATCGAAAGCTGCCTTACATAGACCAGAAGGTATTTGATTTTAATCGGTCAGGAAGGAAATGTTAAAACAAGCAAATATACTCAGATCTTCAGAAAGAGGTTCTCCAGGGAAAGGGGAGAGTGTTCTGCTTCTCAAAGGTTAACAGCCTCATAGTGCCCTTTTTGGTAACCTGATCCCTGATTTGTGAGTCGTTTCTTTCCTTCCCTCCTTCCACGAAGAAGAATAAAGCTGTGCTTCTGCAGCTTTGAAGTCACTGGAAGTTTTGCTGCTGAATTAAATGCGGGAATGACTTTGGTAGTCACTTGTGTTCGGTACGGGAATAAGCAAGCACTGAAAGCACTGCTGTCCTGGCATCACTAATACACAAATACCACGAACTGAAGCCAGGGCAGACAAAAGAAAACTAATCCCCTTCCTGGCCACAGGAACATGCAAGTTGGTCCATGGAGGAAGAGCTGGACTGGCTTCAGCAGCAGCGGCCAAAGCAGAGCCTGCCGTGCCATGGGACGCCCGCAAACTGTCAGGGCACAACCTGTGGCGCCAGCTGTTTCGTGGGCAATGACGATGCAGCAAGCACCGTGACCGACCACCTCACCCAGATCCTCACCCACAGTGTATTTCAAAGTGCGCGCCAGGCAAATTTCTTACAGATACAGCGGCCTGAGAGTTGACAAGGACCTCAGGAAGTCACTTGTGATGTCCTCATAACCACTCTGTGCTCCAGCACGTGCAGGCTAAACTCTAGGGAATCACTGACAAGTTATTTACTCTATAGAGGTGTATAAATTTGGGCTCGAGCCATTTGCATTAACATTCGTGATGATGAATTACAGGCTTAACTGATCAGCTCTGATTTGCCTCCGATTCGCTCTCTCAGCCTCTGAAGCTCAAGGTAAGGAACTAAAAGATGACATTTTTGCAATGTCTCCTTTTGCATAGAAAGCCACTGCTTTCCTCCTCACTGTATTCACATCTACTACCGGTGCTGCAATGCTCAGTCCTGGAGGAGGATATTGACTCAAAGTCTTTATTTCCTGAGTGATTTAAATAATTTGGACCAATATGAACATAGGATGTTTGTGCTTCTTGTTCTACAAGGTTAACGTGTTTATGAGCAGTCAGTCTTCTTTGAAATGCTCATCAGTAGTTGATGATTTCTTTGGTGTTACAACTTTCTTTGCTTCCATGACCCATGTACTGTAATACTTATAGATTTTTTAAACCCTGCTCTGGAATTCCTGGGATCATAATAAATGGATTAAAGGAGAAGTCTTGTTTTGACTGTGTTCATTTAAGGAATCTGTCTTTTGATTTGATATTGCTCACTTTTTATTTTGTATTGAGAGATTTAGATATCATGAGAACTGAAGAGAGTTAAAATGAGACTTGGGAACTCAGTTCTGAGCTCTATCAGCCCTGGACCTGTCTTGTGATGTTAGGCAAGACTTTGGGAACACTCTGCTAAATTTTCATGAAATGTCAGGTTTGAAGGAATCTTTGTGAATAATTGGAAATTGATTTCATGATACTTTGCTACAGAGCCCACAGGCGATAGCTATTATTTTAGATTTCAGAGTGCAATCACAACAGACGAAATCTCCAAAGCTCTGGCAGAATAAAGGCTCTACTTTTGTTCCATTCCTTCCAGATTCTCTTGAAGTCATAGATTAGGTTTAGATTAGACCACTCCATAACATAACGGTGGAAAAGCAAGGGAGTAAAACTCAAGAGTAATTTGCAGCAGACCCATTTTTTTCTTGAGTGAAGCTGAATGTAAGTTTGGCAGGAAAAGAAAGTTAGATAGTAATAATCTCATTTAGAACCCAAAATATGTATTAATTTATCCCTGGTTTGGCATGAACTTGAGGCCAGTTTTAAAAGGTTCCTGCTGCTGGGGTTTCTAGTTGACTGGTAATATTGAAATGTATCCAGTGTGCTTCCTTGGTCTTATGGCTGTTGTCCAGTCAACCAGCTGGAACCTAATTGCTCTTTTTTTCCCCAGTTTCCCATGTGACATTGCTGATAGCGAACATCTCATTTAAAGCTCATTGCAGCAAAGTGACTCAAACATTACCAATACATTCTTGCTCCTGGATGCACTTTAAATAAAATCAGCAAGGCTCCCCAGATATTAATCTCGTATTTCTCTGGGATTCCAAAGCCAGACCATTAAAATAATGAAAGGAAAAATTATGAGAGTAGAACCAACTTTCTCTCCGGAAATAATAAATCACTGTCTGTGCCTCTTTCTTGTGACTGACCCAGGACTCAGGTCTAAAGAGCAAAGCCTCTGAGCATGATCCCAGGAGAGACTTGACCAGCTCCTAATTACATGTGCAAGAAGTGGGTGGCAGCTTCGCTAGGAGCTCGTAACTGAAATGTCTGCCCATGGGACTCGGGCAATTTCCCAGCTCAGTCTCACTTTCTAATGCCGAATTCTGGGAAGAGAGCCTAGTCCTCAAGTGCTTTTCGTTGTGATTTGAACATCGCTGATTTGAATGCTCCCTAGTGTCTGTTACCTTGGGAAAAGACTGCTTCCCTTTCCCGTCTCCAGACATGCGTCTTCACAGCAGTCAGTATTCAGCTGCTCGCTGCTGTCTGCTTGTCTCAGGCTGGGTCAGTAAGGGTGGTCCTTCAGGCTCTGTTTCCTTTCTGCTTTTGCTCCCTGCCTCGCTTCTGAAGAGATGGTGTTTTCTCACATAGGTCCTCAGTCAAAAGAATATATTTCATCCTGGTTTTTTTAACCCTTTCCATTCCCAAACACAACAGTGGGGTTTTTATGTTGATTTTATGTTTCAAAGCTCTGGTTGCCTTGTTGTTTCTGTGTAAACCACATCACCTCTCCTTTGAACCTGTAAAAGCTTGTAGCCGTGTATTGTTGAACTGTACCATCTTGATTCTGCAGTATGTTTATGGAGGGGCTTGTCATAGTGTGGTCTCTTCCCACTGCTGGGGTGGACTACACTGACCTAGTTATCAAACCCTGTGAGCACGCAAATGCTGGGAAGGAACTGGACTGCTTCTATGAATTGCAAGAGTATTTCCCAAGTGTGAGCCCTCAACCTGACACCTCTTTGCAGCGGTCCATTGTCTTTTTCCTTTCACAGATATAGAAAATACTTTGAGCTAGATACTCTTATACATTCAAAATCTTGCGATCTAGGTCATGCAATATTTCCATCAACTGTTTTGACTGCTAGGCTGCGGGAGATGTAAGGACAGTCTTAAAGGAGAGCCTGGAAACTTTTCAAGCTAGACATTTCTCTTGCCCTGATCCAATACAGACATTATAGGGAGCTGCTGTGACCTTTCTCCAGATAAGTCATTGCACTGCAGAGCTGCACAGGGCTGAGCAGTCATCACTCCTCCCCATGTAACTGAACCAAACCGAGCCTGCAGCCAATACACAGCAGAGAATTTATTGACTGTCTCTGGAATTAGGCAATTCTGTTAATTGTCTTCATTTTCCAGGACTCTGTCATTCTTTTCCTGAACCATTAGTGGCACAGCTATTTGTGTGCCAGCATGAGCTGCCTGGAAAAAAAAAGCTAAAATTGAACAGCAAATGAATCAAAGACAAGGACAGATACCTCTCAAAGCTAACTGCATTCAGATATCCTGGGGAGCCCTTACAAATCCCTTTTCAGTGTCCACAGTTCTTTTCCCTCATTGTGGCTTTGGTTTGAGGGACCTCTATTAAACAACAAGACACTCGTAAACAATACCAGCAATGGGTCAAAAGACTTCTTTCCTTTTTCATGATTTACCTCCCCAGTGCTCTCTAGCCATAACAAACTCCCAAGCAAAGACATTTTGCATTATGCTTTTATTTCTAAGGGTCAAAATGATTTTGGTAGCTCTGCCTTTCCCATCTACAAAGCGCATTAAAGAGCACCGGGACATTGGTGGGACACAGAGAAGGATATGCATAGCCTGTTCTTTCATTCAGGGTTGGTTTTTTTTTTCCTTTTCTTCACAGCCTGGATGTTAATCCCTGTACCATTTCCCACAATGGACATGTGGTCTGAACTTGGACATGTTTGAAGTAAATGCAGCGAGAGTCAATAATTGCGATTTGTTGTCTACATAGAGTTCCTAGACAAGAAAGTCATCCAATATTTCTAATACACCAAACTCGTGACACTCAGTATACACCTTATGTCTTATCTACATGTCATTTATCCGTACTCACTTGAAGTCTGTGGTATCACAAATGCATTCAAAAAATTATATTTCTGCTTCAATATCTCTTTGATCAGAAAAAAACAGTGACTTCCATACACCGGATCTATTGTACCTTTTAAGTGAGGTGATTCTAGCACAGCTGCGATCCTACAAAAATACAGTGCTAGAGTATAGTACACATTTTGAAAAAAAACCTGATATCTGGGGGTGAACAGTCCTCTGGCAGTTTTGGGATACCATCCAGCATTTTCAGATTTGGCAAACTGGAGAATACACTTAAAGAGAGACAAAAGAAAAAACAGAAATTGAGAGAAATAATCTTAGGAAATGTTGAGAACAAAACAGACACTGATAAAAAACAAACAGTGGATTCAAACATATCCAAAATATATTTGTATTGTTGGAAATCTTGATTTGTCATTTGCTGCAGAACTGATCTGATAAAGAGCTAATTAAACATTTTCAGGTTTCACTCTGTTGCACAATTTTTATATCCTCAGACTCAGTAAAGCACTGCAACTATCTACATTTTTAATAGAGTGGAACCAAACCAGTTGTCTAATGCAAAAGACAGGACACAGTGTTAGTCTGGACTGGATTTCCTAGACTGCTGAAAAGCAAAGATTCAGACTGCAAGAAGTGCAAATCAACTTTTATACTTCTGTGACAGAGAAACTGGGCTCTCTGCAAACCTTTTTGCACTTCTGTGCACATGCTATGGTATTTACTCCTCTGCCATTTGAGGTGAGCGTGGACTCAATTTCAGCATGTAACTCAGGGCTTTATCTATGCTGGAAAATACTTCATTCTGTTTTCCAACACTAGCAGTGAAAGTAATACCAGAGTTATCTATATTTAATTCCCTTAAGAACTGGTAGGATTGGGAGCAGAAACATAATCAGTAATTGTTAAAAAGTGCTTTTCAGCTTTTCTTCTCCTGGACCCTTTGATATGTAAATAAAATGTGAAATCTACTATTTTCAATTTACTTTTTACCTTTCTCTTTGATATCTGCCTATCTTCCTTTAGAAAGCACAAGCATCACCATCACCCTGTCAAAGGGATGCTACTAGACTGAAAGAAAAAAGCCTACTGGAAACTCAGAAAGTTTTTCATTAAACACTTTCTTTAAAACTTCTCTTTTTTTCCCCTCCCAGGAAGAGATGAAACATAAGGTTTATCTGAAAAATACCAACAATGCCTTCTGTAGATGGCTGACGCGACTCTGTGTTTGTAGTGGGGAAAAGCACGCAACCATGCAGATTTCTGAGGAGTTCAGAAGGAACAGGCTTCATTCCCCTTTCTGACCTGTGTGCAAATTTTTTTTCCTGGCAAGAGAGTTTTGGGACCAAAGCAACTGGGGAAGAACAGGATAGGGGTGGGAGTGTCAAAACATGCACGAGACTTAGAATAAATTACATTCCCCTGAATATACTCTATTTTGGATTTGAATTTTCATTTCCAGTGTCCGAGGCAGCTCTGTTAAGTCTACACTATGCTGCACTGCCTGCAACATATACCTACACTGAGTGGGGTGTTCAAGGCAGTGCAATTTCCACAGTGCTACAACAGGGAAAGGAGAGAATCCAGAAAAATCAAATGAAGATAACAGTTTTCTCTTGCTTTAGCTCCCATCTTTCAACACATCCTTCTGATTCCATCTCTGACGTGTAATGCAATTTAGACTCCTTTCAGAATACACGAGGGATGCAATGAGACTGAAGAGAGTTTGAGTAATAGGTAGTTTCTATTAATAAAAGGGAATCTAATTTATCTGCCCTACTCACTGTCTCTAAACCTGATCCATGGACTTAGTTCAGTTCAAGAACCGCCAGTCATGTGATTAGAAAGCCTCCTAGGCAGTTTCTGAATATTTTGTGGCTATTATCAGATACTGGCTCACCAGCCCATGTTCCTGGAGCATTTATGATAGTTGAGACCATGGGAAAAGAAAAAGATTACTCGGGAGAGCTTGTTGCATTTGAGATCCTGTTCCTTTTGAACTCTCTCACAATCATTTCTTTGTATTGTTCAACTTTTGTTGGCTATGAGATGGTAAGACTTACAGTTGTCTGTATCTTTCTTGAAATTCACAGGGATTCCTCTTGAGTATAAGGGATTCAAGTGGAGTATGTCTGAAGTCTGATATTCCACTTAGTGTCATAATGTTATTTTCAGCAAGTGATAAATGCTGAATCTGAGGTATCTTTGGCAGCTGTTTGAAGGATGTAAAGTGGTTTTTATTGACATTTAGTTCTCTGCATCTGTAAAGCATAAAGCATATGGCATCACTGATCACATCTGTAATATTATACACCTGTAAGCCAACACAGGGATGGCTCTTCATGTAGTCAAAGTCATGGCAACTGAGGGCCTCTAATGAGAGATACAAGAATTTGACTCCTCGAGACCTGCTTTCACGCTAGTTTTACATTTGTGTTACTTTTGCCTACCCATGGACTGCAAGATCAGATCCCTACACTTTATACTCTCAGGTTTTTATATATTGTACAAAGGATACATCATTATTGTTGTTCTCAGTATTACAACTTTCCATTTACCCGGATATACGACAACATAGCAGCACTAGATGGATCATAAAAATATAGTTGTCATGGTCACATCTGGCCTCTCTGCTTGGGTTATGTTCCACCACCTCTTCATATACATTTCTTCAGCTTTCAACAACTTTCCCTTTTAGCAAAAATATCACTGAACTTGATGGGACTCATGAATTACCCACCAGGAATAAAGGAGACATCACCCGACCTCCTTACTGAGTATCTTCAACTTGGGAATGACATGAACTTAGAATAGCAATATCCTGATGGATTCTCAATATAATACCCCCCAAAATATCATATTTTGGCAGTTCTCAAGAGTTTGCTCCAGCTATTACTGAAGTAAAGAATAGTTTTGGTTTCTATGATATTGCATAAAAATAGAAACAGGACATTTTGTCTACCTTGGCAACCTGATGGCACTTAGGTCTGTCAAAGAATTGTCCACCAACCAAAGTTTTTCCACCCGAATTAATCTTTGGAGAATCCTTTTGAAGTTTTCCACCTGGTAAAAATCACCCAGGTCCTGGAATGAAAGATTCAACTCCTGGGAAGGAAAAAATAAGAGAAATCACTTCCTTTTTTTCCCCTTGCTTTCTAATAACGATATCGTTAAATCTTTTCAATGTCAGAATTAGTTAAAAGGTGAATGTTTTATTATGCTGCTGTTATACCAATTTGTGGTGCCAATTGCCAAATTCACCTTAGAATCATAGTGATGCACTGCACAATTCCTTGAAAGTAAAGAAGAAAACATCTCTTCAAGCATGTGAATCTTACTGCCCAGTGCCTCCTTCCTCTTTGCGTGGGCATGCCTGTGTGTGTGCTCTGGGTGGAGAATGCAGGACTGTGTGGCTTATTGGTGCGGCCTCTAAATTAATCTGGAAAAAAAGTGCTGTGCCGTAGCCAGATATCAATGTTCCCCAGTGTCCATGCACAGGGAGAGGCATGATCCAGAGCACTGGATCTCAGTGTTAGGTGAAGTTACTACCTGATCTTAGGGAGGTTATAACTTACAGCTGATCAGAACCAGCAATACTGTAGTACCTCCAGCCAAAAGAACTGCTCAGACTGGTATGAGGAGAGAGTGAAAGAGCTGAAATTAAACTACTCCATTCTCTAACCCTTCATTTACCATCAGGCACGAAGCAGGTAAAGAATGTCACTAGTTCTTATCTGCCCAAGCACAAGTGAAGCCCTGTCACAACGCAGGAGGTCAGAACCCAAATTACAATATATTCCAGTGTTTCTTCCAGCTTGTAAAAACCTTCTGGTTTACAATGTCATGGTGCCAACCTGAGCTTTAAAACTGCTAACCGCAAGGAGCAGCTGGCACATTATTATTTGTCTTATTTACTACTACATACAAAGAGTTAATAAGAAAGTTTTACAGCACAGTTTTCCCAGTTTTCCTGCAGTCTCTTTTGCCACTTCTCTGTGTCAGTTACTTGTTTTCTTTTTTTCAAAGTATGTTCTTCTCCTCTGAAAAATAGCTCTTCTTCTGAAGGCCCTGCTCAGAAAAAAAGATTTACAATAGTGGATGTGATATGGAACTGGCACTTAGTTACTTGCTGCAAGATTATATATACAGCTGGGAAGATATCTGAAATGAAGAAATATATATAACATTACAGGTGCGTAGACTTCCAGACTTCTGAGAAGTAAATTAATGTGAAGATTTTTCTACCATTTCTGGGCCCATAATTCAGCAAGCAATCTAGGGTCATGATGATTTGGTACCTGGTGACTAAGTGACATTTCTTCTACAGCTCAGAATAAAAGCTTTTTCTAAATGGTTGAGCATAAGAATCTGAGTTCTAAAATACTGTTTCTGCATATTCTTTCACATGCTATGAGTTTCTATAACAGTTACGTAGTTATCCCGTAATTGTCCTGAGAAAGGTATACGTTTGTAACTTCCAGTCCACTGACAACTGCAACTGGTATAAACAGTCATACTCAAACCCTCATTCGTATTAAGAACGACACATGCTGAAGACAAAATCTGAAGGTCTACTGAAATGCTTAGAGCTATGGACACATCCATGCCTAAAGCAAGGACAGTATGGAATTTTTTCACTGTTTAGTCCCAAACATGCAAACACTGGATTTTAAAATCCACCTTTCATTCTCTGTTCTTCTTAGATTGTAATTGGGCCAATTCAGTCTTAAAATAAAATATATGTGCCACCATTTGCAGGACTGGATTTCACCCTCATCTTCTTAGGCTTATGGCTATTGCATTCTGAACAGTATGTAAATGTTAATGAACTTTTGAGAGAAGTAATCAACACCACATTACTACTGAAAATTTTCAAATTACAGTTCTGGCTTTTGTTTCTCATTTTCAAAATTATGAAGGGTATTTTCCTAGCGATTGGAAAAAGGAAACACATATAATATGGAATGAAATCCTGCCCCTTTTCAAAACAATGGCAAACTCCGTGATTTAAGCTTATAACATTTAAGGACATACGGTTTGAGTAAACAGAGCTAAGGCTTAACTTGAATATGTCTTTTTGATCTTTACCTTCTCTAACTCGGGGACAACGAAGCTGATTTCCTCGAACATCATGTTCTTCTATGTCACACCAGCCGAGATACTTGAAGGAATCAGAAGGAAGCTTAGAAAAAGCAAA
>RSEF01000009.1:23430842-23466921 GCA_003993805.1 Himantopus leucocephalus
GTACGGAGTAGGTGTGATTTGTGTTGTGCCCAACAGACACAGCACCACGGTTGCCTACAGTGGGGGAACCTCTCAGTGCAATGCAGTTTGGCATTTGCTCGAACTTGCAGTGTTTCTTTCAGTGGAAACCACAATGGTGGAGTTGAGAGGGAAGGAGAGATGAAGAATGCACCTCTGACCCGTCCCCTCCAGTTAGAGCTGAGCTATACACACATCCAGAAGCTGGTAAATGCTGTGGGGATTCACAGTTTAGGTGTAGTCTACCACAGCCCCTTCTGGTTTACTTCTGCGAATTGGCTCAAATGTTGCAGAGAGATATTCTCACCAAATATCTGTATTGTTACCCTTCATAGCACTCCTGGTTATGACATTTTATAGCAAACACACGCAGCCTCTTCAGGATTTATTATACACTTTCCCATTGCATCCAGTTCTGTGCATAGTGCTCAAAGGCTTCCTGGGCCACTGAGTCAAATCGCTTGCCACTGCTGACACCGCATCATATCTTATTTATAATCTGATCTAGCGTTGGAAGATAAAATGAGGCAAAACATAATCAGCTTCAAAGCTCAGGAAGAGATTTCAGCCTTAGTTACTCTTTTTCACTGTCTCTCTTCTATAAACTTGTAATCAGACTGGTAAGCCAAACACTTACAGGGGAAAGGAGCCCAGAATCACAGTTCCTGATGAATCCTCTGTTTTGTGATAAAACTGGTGGAATAATGTGTGTATCACTTAGGATGGAGCAGCAGGATGAACAGGTTTTACAGAATTTTTGATTGCTTGCAGTCAGACCTGAGGAACTAGAAAGATGTTAAACAAGTATTCAATTCTGTTCAGAGAAATGCAAACTGTTTTATAATAGCAGAAAAAAAAACAGAGTAGCAAAGGGTAGGACTTACCACCAGACAACAGCCACATTATCTTCTAGTCAGACCATAGGTAGAGCAATCCCCGCCAGTCCCTTAATGGGACCTCTCACCTAAGTACCGACTACTTGCACAGATATGTCCAAACATTCGAAAGAGGAACTTACTGGCAGCTTGTTAGAAAAACTCAACCTTGGAGAAAATGAAGACCAGAACTTGTTCAATAGCATAATATGTCCCCTTCTATCCTGTAGAGCCCGCTTTTATGGATCCACATTGTATGAAAAGATACCTCAACTGCATATTTATTTTAATCCCTTGAGTATGTTTTAGTAGAATATCAAGGCTCCAAAGAAGAGCTGAACTTTGTTCAATAGAGTCTTGAAGTCATACGCTTCTGTGCTTTGCTAGGTCGTTGCCTAAGAACACATTCAAAAGTACATTTCATACACCCCAAATGATGCAATTTCTCCAATTGTGCTTCAGAGAGACTGAATGATTTGCAGACTGGCAGCTGCAATTTAGAAATTTACCATGGAATACTTCAAAAACATAATTTTAACTTAGTAAGTGTGTGCATACAGCACTATAATTTGACTTTTACTGAACAAGCTCGGTGAGAGCTTGCCAGAAAGTATCAGCTGTCAGTAAGCATCATTAAAACAATTATAGTCAGGAGCAGAAATGGAGAACAAAAAGGCAGCTTTAAAATGGTCTAGTGAGGATGGTAATGAAAGTTTCATATTGAGTGTAACAGACAAGCTAAATAGATCATCAGTTAAAATTTAGGATTACAGATTATTGGCAAATAATCATGAAGAGATGTATTCTGTTGACCTCACTAAAAATCATCAAAACCCAGTATTACATCTTTCCTGGCTTTTGCAGGAAAGTGCACACAAACTGCACGGAACATAACTGACATACGGAACTACTACTACCTTTGTGCTTTATGCTTTTTTTGCAATGCGATCAAACCAGCCACAATAAACCGTAGGTGACTTAAAGGAAGCTGAGCAAGCTCAGCATTTCTGAAAACAACAGCTATTTACTTAGGCATTTTTAGAGGTCATCTTGAGGCAAACAGACCATTTTCACGTGTGTGTGCTGCTACAGTGCTGCTACAGATCAGCAGCCATACACACACAGAGCAACCCTGTGAGAAGAGGATTTACGTTTGGTCAATATAAAACAAAAAAAAAAAGTAAAAAACCCCACAACTGCCGGGAACTCTTGCTTAGCCCTATCTTGGTATTTATTTGCTTCTGCTTTCTTGTATGTTAAATGAGGTCGTAGCAGATAAATATGTAGACATGCTTTTATATTTAAGAAAAAGATCTATTATTCTTCTCAGTTTTGGAAGCAATTTGTTAGGATGTATTCAAATGACTATTTATAAATGCAAGACTTTTGAAAACCTACCTTCCTCTCAGCTATATACTACCTCCTCTGCTGCGACATGAATATACACTCCTAGTCCCTTGAAATGTGGGATGAAATATTTTAGCTGAACCATTAAACATGATATCTATTCTGATCTTTTGGCAGAAGGCCACTCACAAAATTCTGTATCGGTAATAAAAAACAAAACATAAATTTCCAGAATCAATATGGGATAGATATGACTTCTCCAATCAGGTGGGTGGTGAGATTTCTATTGGAAAGAGTGACAGAAGGAAGCATTTTTCATCTCGAAACTGCCTGAGTTTAATAAGCACCAGCTGGACCCTAACATTATGTCACAGAAGATTTTTCTGAAGGAGCAAGTGCAACACTGCTTTTCTCTCCCTTGCTTTGTTTTCCTTACTATTTTGCTGCAAAATTGATGCAAAAGAAATGGCAATGAATGAGGCAGGATGCAATTCCAAACAATTACAGATCACACAATACATGAAAGTAATAAAATTTTCTGCCTTGATTGTGAGGCCCTTCGGCTGGATATGAATCTCCAATGACACCTCTGGGAGCAGCACACTAGATTATGTCAAGCATTAGGGGGAAAAAAATTAGATTCATGATGTCTGTCCAGGCTGAGTCATTTCCTCTCACTTTGCCTGCAGTGAGAAACTGGTGGTTATCATAAATCATAGACCTAAATTCTTATGAGAGAGGAATTAATTTCACTAATGGAAACCCTCTGTGGCAATAGCATTCCTCCATTCTCTCTCTTCTTGGAGGAAGGAGGTATCTATGATGTCTTTTAAGCAGAGATACTTGACCATATTTTAAGTATCCTATAAAAGAGGATTGGAAAGGAAACTTAAAATTGTAAGGGGAAAAATCTTGTGCGTGACCAACTTCTAATTTCTGAGGCTGGCCCTCAGTCTAGTTGTTCATATCATGCCTACAGCTTTGCCACTGATATCAAATCCATGTACAAAATTTCAGAGTACTCAAGTCAACATTAAAGATCTAAACCCTCCATCTGGTTAAAGTATGATTTCTCCCACCTAACTGCAGCTGCCAGCCTGCCAAGCCAGGCTTAGCAAATTTTCTTGGCTCCCTCTACAGTCAGTGGAGACGAGTGAGTATATCCAGATACCCACTCAACCAGCCTATTATTTTGAGAAGAGTGAACCACAGTCCACACTGTCTAGAAGAGGAGCCCACAGGACACAACTTCGAGGCATCTGAAGTTTGATAAGAAGGATCCCACCTTAGAGTGCCTAAAGGGTGCTTTGAAATGGCAGGACTTCTGATCGCTTCAGAAAAGCTCAGGAAATCATTCTGTTCCACCTAGTATCATTGAAATATAGAAAATAGCCATTTCATCTAAATAGTTAAACAAACAAACAAACAAACAAAATTGTACAAAGCAATTCTTTGCTAGCACCTTGAAATCTAGAGTGCTGCGTATGAGCTGAATAGAGGTAGCACGGACTGTGGGGATAAGTGAAAGTACCCGTGACTAACCCAATATATTTTATGCTTTTTTCTCAGTGGAAGTCCCAGTGAGGAATTAAGTGGCTGAAATATTTTGTAAACTGGAAGGAATGAGAACAGAACAGCTACTGCATTTTTCAAAACATGATTTATGAGGTATCAGGCCATATCTTGGAAAATCATGCACTCTTATAGAGTTCACTGTTAAAAGTCATACATTATCAAGACGTCAGTGTCAGTCATGTGTCCGTGAAATGGCTTTGCCTCTCCTCCCACCGACATCTTGGCAAAATTTTCATAGGCAACAAAATGCTGTAAATTTTCTAACTGCAGTGCAAGTACATTTGAGTCCAGCTGACTTTAAGGGTGGAATATATTAAAAGCCCATTAAATACTTCGAAGAGCTATAGCTGAGCTACTTCTGAAACTACATCAGTGAAAGATATTCTGAGTGAAAAACATTCCTCCTGTGTATTATTTTAGATATTTGGCCATTAAGAAAAGACTGTCAGTCAAAAGACTCCTTTCTCTTGATATAACCGTCAGCCTCGATAAACGTTTTAGTCTGTACAGCAAAGGTTCAGCTTTGCCTTATGGAAAATAGCAAATGGAAAACTCAGCAGAAGAGGAGTAAAGATAAAGAAGATTATAAGCAAACTCTTGCAACTGGGATTTGAAAGGCTTTTGTCTCAATGTTTTGAGCAGTTCTGGGCTCTGGTCTAGTTTCCAGTAGCCTTATCTCCAGCTACTCTTCATGAATCAGAAGCCTCAAGCAGGCTTAGCTTTCACTGAACCATGGCTGCTTTCCCTGTAGATCTGAAATGCCCTTGATAAAAGATTTGGGAACAAGTAGTAGGGCTATTTATACTACTTCTTCACATATTCAGAGTCAGAATTCCTCTGGTGCTCGCTACAGCTTCACATCCCACCAAATCACAGAACACGTATGTTGGAAAGGCCCATGCTCCCATGTGGTTTACCTCAGCAGAAGTCCGGTCAGGTTGTTATTTAACAGCAAAGTGCTCCAAGCTCTTTCAGTTCTGCTACTATGGAAGTGAAAAACATGGACCATTCTAAAGGAACCAAATCTAATGCATTTTACGCTCATCTTTAAGAAAAAAAAAAGAAAAAAGCCCAAATAAACTAAGAAAAGGGTGATAAACCCTCCCAAAGCGAAGAGTTCTTTTATCTAGGTCGGAGCTGCTGATTTTGCATAGGCTTTAAGAGAGCTGGTTATGGATACCACTTGCACAAATAGCTGTTTGCTCGCATAATACAAACACACAGTTATTTATGTTGTCTCAGTCAATTGCACATGCCAAAGTTGATCAACAGAAATGAACTGCAGGGTTAACTTACAAATGCAATTTGTATAGCTATGTAAAAGACAGCAAACTCAGAATTCAGGTTGTGCTTTGTTCAAAATGCACACAATTTACTGCTATGTAGCAGCTGTTGCTTGTATGCAAACATTTATTATGAGAACTCTCTGAACTTCGAATAGTAGAGGACTTGGACATAGTGTTTCCATGCTCTATTACCTTTCAATTATTTTTTATAGGAGTTTTATGAGACATTATGCAACATTTTGAAGCAGTTCTTTTGAGCATAATTTAGTGACAAACACACCTGTAAGTTATGGCTACAATGCATCCTTGCTGTTAGCTGTATCATCAATTATCTTGCTTTATGCATCACAAAATTGCCCCCAAAAAGACGTAATTAACATAATTAGGTCTTATCACCATAATTATACATTCCTATCAACTAACATTCCACGCAGCTCTTCATGGATCTAACTTGCAACGATACAAATTCCACACCTTAATCGATGTGCCTTTCACACATTTTTATGACAAATTATACATTTTTGTTGAGGCACCTTTTGTCTTTCAGTAATCAGCCAACGACAGCAAGAAAACCCCCATTTTTCTTCCTGTTTTCACTGCACAACAATCTCCATCAGCAATACAGGCTGGTACATTTTAAAAAGATACTCAATCCTGTAACACTATCTTTGTTGTCAAAGCATGTCAAGCCAGCTGTGCAATGACTACAGTTACGTCTCTTCTTTCACCCTCCTACCTTTCAGACATGTCTTGCTGTTGCATAAAATCCTCACATCTTGCATAAGGCTATTTGTCTACAGTCAAAGCTTATCTTCCCATCTTTGCCCCTGCATAGAGAGGTAGTTCAACATCCTCTGAAGAGAGGTAACCAGCAAAGGATCCTGGCTGGGGCGGTATGGATTCACTGTCTCCAAGGAAACGCTGTCACCTCGCAACGCAGTCACGTTAGGAGGTATTGTTACCAATCTCTTAAGCACATCAAACAAATTCCTGCGCTGATCTAGCTGGTATCAATGAACCGTCTTTCCAGAAGGTGGCTAAAGATAGGTTGCTGATACCTGTAGCAAGATATGTGATCATCCAGATGAATCTCTGGTGTACTCACTCCAGCGACTTCACTTCTCTGAATTGCTTTCACAGTTTTGCCCACATCAAGTTTATCTTTTCTTCACCTACAAGATCCCTTGCTTCATTAATGGCTGTTAAATGCCTTATTAATTTATCCAAGAACTTAATAGATATTTAAAGAGTCTCATGTTTTATATATCGTTCATGAAAGTTCTTCGTGAGCATGTCTTCACTATGTTGAATGTCCTTGCCTCATTTGAATGTGCTCAGCCATTTTATAAACAATCTTCCAGGCTTCCTTCTTCAAGTCTGCATCTGAGAATGAACACAAGAGACTCTTCTCTTGGTGGGAACTGACAGGTCAGTTTTGTGTCTATTTTTATATTACACTTTTCTTAAAACATTAAAGCTACAGGTTCTGAGAATAAGTCCAGTGAAGCTATTCACTTTAAAATGTGTTCGATATAAATGTTTGTTTGGTTCACTCAGACAATGTGTAGACACTGGCAGCGTGCCACTGATGGAATCGCAGCAGCCCAATATTATTACGGGCATTGGCTAGCCCCTGCTGAAGTTTACAGATGGCTTTTAAACTCTAAGAGTAGTTACGGGAACCAAGCTTCAGTGCTGCGCTGTGTAAGGTTATAATAGAGCAGTCAATCATGCCCTATTGATCTGCATCTCCAATGTTACAGGCATAGTTCCTTCTTCGCTTGAGCTCCTAGGCTCCATACTGAAAGAAGAAGGGATAAATAGATTAAGATCAATGTGGAAAAAAGTACACAATAAACCCCTCTGCCCAGGGATATTCAACTGGAAATCCCACTTAGTCACAAACCTCTGTGGTTCAGCCTTCCTACCTTGCAATTTCTTCACAGAAAAATTATTGCCTATCCTCCCATTCCTTCAGATTTCTCTTTTCTCTTCTTCTTGGTCGTTATAAAGGCTGATGATTATAAAATCTTTCTGCACAGAAAGGCATGTGCTTTCCCCAACAGTGACTGAAATCTCCAAAACATTCTCTCAGAAATTCTGCTGGCAAACTTCACTGTACCAGTAAAGCACAGGAGCATAATGTTTACCAGAAAATTCCAGCTCCTATGCAAAGGCATTTTGTAGTTACAAATGTTGAGTTGTCAGACCATTATCTGAAATTTAACGATGTAATCATTCCACACAGGTTTCACTAAAACTGTAGGTGGTATGAACTGAGTTTATTAGAGAGTGGGCAGAGGACGGGGTATTGAGAGATTCGTCAGGTCATTTCAACATATCATTTCTCTACCTGCTAAGAAACAAAATTAGTATTTACTTCTAAATTAAACAAGACTGTAATGTGGGGGCTTTTCACTTACCATTTTTTTCTCTCTATATAAAATGAAAGGTATTTGTCCACATCACAGCCTAATGGACTTCAAATCTCCTATGGCAAATGCATTCCTCATAAAGCATACGAAAAATTATTTATCTGCTAATTCGGTGAAATGACATATTTAAGATGGTGTCGGCCTTTCCATTATAAACACTGTTTTTCAGATCTTTACAACCTGCCCATAAATATGTGCTTCCGCCAAGAAATTCAGCAGCACGTCCCATTCCTGCGAGAATGAAACAGTTTTTCCTGCTTTATCCAATTCTGACCAGTAATTCCGTCTTTCAAATGTCTGAGGGGGGCAAATACAGGGTGGGCGTCAGTCTCTACCATGAGTCTCTCCCACCAACATTTGACTGATCGGGTGCTTCCCTGCATGCGCTACAGATACATCTGATGCACTCCTGAAATATGTATGAACTGGGCAGAATACATCTCATCCTGAGACCTGATTAATGACAGAAACAAATCAAATTATTACGACTGCTGTAGGCCACAAGAGGCCCTTTTGTTCTGGGCACCATAGAAAGCCAGTAAAATGGTTTGCTCCAGAGAGTTTGCAGTCTAATTGAACAGAGCAGACAGGCAACGAGTAGGAGAAAGGGAATAATATTATCCCTCCCCCTTTTACACAGAAATAACTGAAATGCTCAGACCATGAAATCCCGGCGCTGTGGTAGGCAATGGCAAAAATTCTGTTAAAGTGAATAGGGTCAGCATTCATACAGGATTCACAGAGGCTGACTTCGTTAAGATCAGACTAGACGAGCAATCTGGCTTTAAAGTTTATGTATTTAAATGGCTGAGTTTTTCTGATCTGACATTATATTAATCATCGTTAAAGAATACTTAAATGACAGTTCTCTATTATAACATTTTTTTCTGATTCAGGGATACAGCAGCACTGTAAAAACAGTTTGTTGATGTAATTTCATGTTCTTTATGTAAAATTCTTACTTTACTTAGCGTTAGCTTCATACTTGCTGGTAATATCAAATCATTAGGTTGACGCCACTGGTAAAATCAGATCTAAAAACTTAATGACAACATAGCGACAGCAGACAGTTAATTTCTATATTGATCTTACCTGCTTTGACTACATGCAGGAATCCATGGCATTCATGTTGGATGAATCAGTTATACTGAGATAATTTCTTTGAATGTTTCATTAGTATAATCTGCATGCATACTCATAGGTAGCACTAGAAAAGGAACACAGTATTAAATGCATATACGCTCATCTGTGCTTCAGCAGATAAGCAGGCATACTTACATAAACTAAGTGGTTATTTTGCTGAGTTACCTAGGCAACAAATTTCTTTTTGTCCTGCCCATTCAGGATTCCAGTAAACTATTTGACTCCCACTGGCAGGACTTGGAGAGCATTCACACGGAAAAGCCAAGTACAGCAGAATAAAGCCTTGGACAGAAGAAGGGCAGAGGTAGTGAAACATTTCATCAGGGTTACCAGACAAACAACTAGCTGCATAAATAATTGAAGTGAAAACTATATATGTCTGGTTTTCTAAGGTGTTATAAACCCACGACTTCCAAGAGGGTTGGAGGGGTTGTAACCAAGCAACAAGGACTGAAACTTGGTCCTCTCTTCTGGAAAAACAATGGGCTTGCAAGTCATAATGACATATCTGGCACTGAAGATTGAGTCTTTCCATTGATTTTATAGTCTCTGGATCAAGCCATAAAAAGAGCTGTTTATGGAACGAAGAATGGCATTTTTATTTGGTTTAGGAGAGACATATTTCACTATCAAATCTGACTTTTCTAATAAAATGTAGGTCAACAATTTCTGGATGAAGTAGACTTTTTCTGACACGAAAGATCACGTATAAGTAATGTTTTGAGACTTTTTTTCTCAAAGTTTCTTTTCAAAAAAATAATAGATATAACTTGCCTTCTCTTGCATTTGGCAACCTTTCTGCGGGTGCATGAAAGAGAAAACAAAATCCTATCCCAAGTGAAGTCGGTGGCATACAGCACTCCTGTTGATTGAAGTGCAATAATGATCTCTCCCATTATATGTCTCACTGAGATGCGATATATTTCCCCTTTCACCTTAAAACATGGCTTTTGATATTGAATAAAATTTTTGTATCCCTAATTCACAGATGCACATAAGTTTATGCTTAACCTTTCAGCCCTTAAGAGCAATGCCATTGAATTGAACTGGAGCAGAATCTCAGAACTTTTCTGTGCATACAGAAAAAACCCAAAAGGTATCTACCTGCCAGGTATCTGCCAGGTTTTTCACAAGAGATTGAACTGAGCATTCTTTCACGGAGGTTATGGTTTAAAGCTCATTGAAATTGATAGGCAAATTGCCATCCATTTTAATGAGCTTTCTGTCAGTCTTAAGATGTCCAAATGCCATTTCTGTCTAATTCTTGAAATTAGAAACATCTTATCCAAAGCTGCCAAAACAAACAAGATCAGACATTTGATGAAGACACCCAAAGATGAAAACTCTGATATAAGGGCAGTCCCATTTGCCGCCATCCACATCTTCATTATGAATCTCATGTTTCATCTTTTCATATGTTAATTGTTAATAATTCCCAATGGAATACAGCATTCATTAAGTACTTCCTAATTTATTGAACATAAGTTTCATCAGGTAATTTTAATCATATGAAAATCATTCTAAATTCATTTTGATAAGCAATTTCCTGTTGCAGTCTTGTAAGCTTCCTTTTACACAGTCTCATTTGAAGCAGGATCTCTGGTTATTCTCCTGTCTAACTTTCATCGTTGCAGATGCCACCATATTTCCATAACTTGCTGTATTTATTTATGTAACTGATGCCAACTGCTGAAGAGTTACGTTTCCTTTTTTTGTGAAGAATTGATTACCTGAATTATATTGAAAAAATTGTTTCACTTCATCCATCAAACCTCTGCCTTCCTGAAACTCAGATCTTGCAAATGTGGGAATACTTAGGAGTCACTAAAGCACTTCTTTATTAAACTGGCTTTAGGAAGTTGTCATATGTTAGATATTTAAGATAAATAGACATAATCTCTTTAAGTATGGAATGGGAAAACTACTCATAATACATTTGACTCATTCAGTCTGCCATTATCAATACCAGCAGTTCTCAAATTTTTTATACTGGGCAGCCTTTCCTTTGCCTGAAATATTTTGCACTTTTCCCTCCCTTTCTTCCCAGTACCCTCCTGCCTCATGTGTACATCCGTTTCATTCATGTACTGAAATACGTTTAGCTGTGTGCACGCACACACAATGTACCAAACTCCACCTGCACAGCAAACCTGTTTTACATGTTTATTTACAGATATGTGTATTTGCATATGTGTATATATTGATGTGTGTATGTGTGTGTGTACATGTGTGTGCACACGTGTGTGCATGTTTACACACATGTGCATATACATATGTAACTAATGTGCACAGACAGGCAGGGGAACAGAGTGCAATTATTCTTATGCAGATGAAAATTTCATGGAAGACCATTGAATTTCAGTACAAACGTGCTTTAAAACATATCTACTCTCTTTCAAAGATCGATACATTCTTACTTTTGTGTCAATGATACAAGATGTTTTACCAACCTACGTTTCTGGTTAATGTTACTCCATTCCTGGGCCAAGATGGTAAAAACTACCCAGCTCTACATATGCTAAGAAAGGAGTGAAAGAAGAGGAAAGCATGCAAAAGCAATAGTTGAATGACAAACATAATTCAGTTGTTTAAAATTCAGAGACACCTGCCCCCATTGCAACCAAAGAAGGAACTTAGAACTATGAACATGTATTTATTTACAGGCAGAACTTGTTCCTGACAACTCTGATTTTTTTATCCCTATTCTGTTTCCGAGTCTTATTGCCAAAAAAAATGTAGTTCAAATGAATGCCTTGTTATTCACTGTCTGCAAGGATAATAAAGATGTTCTCTAGCTGAAAACAGAAAGCAGGGTCTCCTGTGATCACAGGGAAAAGAAGAGAGAAGCATTATGAGAAGAACCAGCTATTTTTATTAAAGGTGTTTGGTTCGTGCAGCTTTTGTCAGGAAATCCAAGTAATTTGCTCCCACTTGCTTTCAGTTTGAAAAAATGGCAGCCTCGTGTTACAACAAAGAAGAAACAGCCTTGTTTCTCTCCAGTGCTTCTTTTATAGGAAGGAGACAGACACACTGTAGTCGTCCACAATTCCTGCATTTAAAGCTAGAAACCGGCATGTCCTGCCAAAAGAAATTAAATGCAGTGAAAAAGTGTTTCTGGGCAGAGACTGCATTTGTTGTATCACAGTATACGCGTCCTGAGGGCTATGCGACGTTCTCCTTTCAGCAGTACCGGGGGTATTTAAGCATTTTCCATTGCTTTGTCTCAGCGATGTATTTGTACCTGCTGCTGCGTAGGTGTGAGTGCTGGCCTCAGCAAACAGGGAATTTCTGTGTAACAAGTGTCTTGCGTTCACTAGGCACAGGTATAAAAACCTATTTTCAATCAGGTCTACTGACTTCAGTAGAGAAGGCATTCCTCATACATATTCAAAAGACAAGAAGATCTTAGAAGTAACTCCAGCTGGATGATGCACCTTCCCCTCACTCTACACACCACCATCTTTCCACCCAAGTTCTGGTACTGTAGGACACCAAATCTGTTGGCAGGACTTCCCAGAGCATGTGTTTGTAATCACTGATAAGGGGAGTGCACCATCAGTATGCATTAGTCTCTCCTGCCAACTGATTAGTTTCAGTCAGGGTCCAGTAAAGGCAATGCACTGGCTTGAAACACAATGACTTCATCCAGTGCCTCGCTCTGCTTTAACTGTTTTCATCCAAAATCCCCTCTGAAGACAAATCTAGATTTTTTTCATAGGTTTGCTTCCCCCACCCTTACATTTTACATTAACAGAGATGAGATGATATAAGCAGCAGCTTTTCTTTAAGGAAAAAAAAAAAAAAGAAGATTAAAACCCGCACTATTCAAATCCAGCCTGATCTTCGGACTTCGAAGAGGCTAAGTCCACTGCTGGCCTGAAGTGGGGTTATGAAGGTGCTGTTAAACTACTTCATGTCACTCTATTCTCCAGTCACAGACCTTCCAGGCCACGGAACTAGTCTCAAACATAAACCAAATCCATCTTTCATCTGCTCCGCTTTGCCCTGCTCTGCCAGCTCCATGCTGTACACCAGCAGTTGGGAAATACGAATTTTCTTTTCTCCTTGACCCACACTGGGGTAAGAAGGGGGCCCTGTCTCCAGCAGAAAATACTATTTGCTGTTGTTGCTTCTTCAGGCAAGCAAATCTTATTAAAAAAACTAAGTGACTGTAATCCCTTTGATTACGGTAGTTTAACATTTCTACCGGTACTTGTACTTTAACATGTTCTTTCAGGCCTCAGTTTTTGCAGTTGAATTGGGAAAGATCAGCAGCTGAGCTTCAGTAGTATTCCTCCCATTTTGCATGCTGCCTTCACTGTTGTGTAAAGCTGCTGAATACAAAATGAAGCTGCAAGAGTGTGTTTGCTCTATAGCTAGCAAGGCATGAAGTACTTCTTTCTACAGCTGTGGAGTACATCCAGAATATTCCTAACAGTGTCGCAGGAGATGTGATTCAATGTGTGACATTTAGTGTGCTATTGTGTGACACCAGATGATTAATGCTCACAGCAAAACACAGGCTGGTTTAAATAAACAAAATTAAATATATTTTTACGATTATAGAAATCATGTGTTACATCTCTGAGGGAACATCAGCTGCTGCTCCCAAATGCTTCATATTTGTTGGCTTGTTTTTAAATGCTTTGATTGTTCACTGAATTTTCCTACCACATAAATCCATTGACACTTTGGCCCAACAAGGCGAGTCAGTGATTTGGACAGTAGCTTGGGACACAGTGGGCAGCTGCACATCAGTCTCCATCTTGTTCTTGATCAGCAATTTACAGCATCATATTGTTCCCATTTTCAGCCTTAGAAAGACATCAGAAGAGTTTAAAAGGGCGGGGATCTTAACCCAGTGCCAAACTAGCAAGATTCTTCCTTCCCTGCCCCAAGGGCATTAGACCAACTGTACTTGTTGGTCACTCAGCACGAGGGTTACTTTCTCTGTTCCGACAATGTTATTTTCTGTAGAATGAGGCACTTGGGCTACAGTCAAATGGGTGGACCAGAGATTCTGAGCCCTGGCAGTGCTCCAGCTGCATATCGGAGCAAAACCGTATGATTCAAACCACTACGCCTCTGCATCTTCCCCTCCACGCGAAAGAAATGCAGGCATGCAAATCACTAGACCATATCCTGTGCTAGTCAGGTCCTCTCTTTGGTGATCACAGGCACAGGAGCCGAGGGGAGTACCAGCCTCACAGCAGAGGCAGAGCCATCATCTCTCTTCGGATCTCAGATCTTAGCTGAGAAGCAGGTAAAATAGCATTTTCCTACACAATAGCCTTGCCCCACATGAAGGAAAACCTTAACCTTCAAGCTTCTAGGTAAGTTCTAAGATGGAGGGCAGGAGCAAAGACTGTGATTTCATACTCCTCTACCAAGTGCGCTGGGGAAAACTGAGTCCTAACTGCTGGGTCTGTGCAGGTTTTGAGAGTGTTACAGCAGCGTAAGTCACCAGCAGCATTATTGCCATCCTTACAATGGCATGACACGCAAAAGCACAACACTGCCATAGATCCCCCTCAGTTTATCAGGAGATTGTTTTTTCTACGTCTGTGCTGAACGTGAACACACCTGTGAAATGAATAATCTCCAAGCTCCATTTAAAAAAAAAGGCTTTGTACAGAAAATCTAAAAAATAAGCAGTGCTTTACAGAGCTGAAGGAGATACAAATGTAAAACACGTTTTCCACTTGAAAACCTTTGTCTATGGAGTTGTCAGGATGCGTTTCCTGTGTAAACAGCAAAGCCTTCGATCTGCCTTTTTCCTGAATACTGTTCAGATTATCATGCTTACAATGAAGGGTGGAAAATGGGCTGCCAGATGGTTAATGGCCCTTCTGAAAAATAGCCTTCTATGTTGCTTTTTGGAAGTTACTTGTCATGGAACTATCATAATATAATCTCTGTACTCGTCGTTCATAGAAGGAAGCGTATTTTAAGCAAGTGTTATTGAGGCTAAGAGAGCCTGAATTAACTTAAATTAACTGAATTAACTCTTAAAGATACTTTAAGATAGTGCACTACCAATAAATCCACTAGCAAGTTGCTGTATCTAGAAAATACATGCAAAGTAATACAGAGGCAGAGTATAAGGGAATGAGTTCTGCCAGCTCCTCAGAGGGGGCATGTGGCTCCCCTTCACGGCCCTTTGTGTTGACAGTGGCTGGGTGGCTGGTGAGCTTTGCCACCGCCCATCAAACACCGATATCCCTTTATTTCCCCAGGATTCTCTGCCTTCGTCTGTCTACTTACATTTACCTTGGAAATTCTCTGTGCAATGGCTGTAGGCAGAGGAATATGCTGCCAACAGTCTCAGGGGGCCTGAATACATCTCATTTAACTTCAGGGACCTAAAGACAGGAATCCAGCCAAGCTCGGCTCCCTGAACTGAGACAGGCAAACAACCTTTTTATTCCTTTATAGGCACCCTGCACCAAGGAAAAGTCCTCCAGCCTCTAAACCCAGAGGCACAGAGTGGTTTCATGATTTTGTACTATCTTATGGTTTCATGCAAAGATACTTAGGTTAGGTTTTGCTTACTTATTAAAACATGATAGTAAAATAGTATTTGTGATTCCCATAGCATGTCCACAGTTAATGGAGCGCACGCACGTGTGCACACACACAAAATACGACTTTATAAATACTACATCTTGCATGCTTACAGGGTTGACTTTTATGTTCGGGTTTTTTTGTACAAACACTGTGAATAGAAGTCCATTTCACATTTTCTGGTAAGTGGCCTGAAGTCATTTTTGCAAATTGGGCAAAAAATGAGTTATTACTAATAACACAAAATCACAGGTATGTCAGTTCCCACCCAGTTCTTTGTGCTCAGGCTTCAGGGCCTGACAGAAATCTGCACGTGGTCCAAAACTGACTGAAACTAATGGCAATCTTTTTTCTATGGACTACAAAGGGATTTGAACAGGCTCCAGATGACTCTGATTAAATTTAGCTTTTTCTGATGATGACCTTTGCTATGGGTGTTTTGGACACTACGTGATCATTTGCTTTATTTAAACATTTAAGGTTATGGAACTAGACATGCCTAAATTTCTGCTCAGAGGTAACTGCACTTTCTCCCTCAGGATGGCTTACGCCTACCTTGTTGTAATCGTCATAGTGAAGAGGAAGAACTGGTAACGTCCTCAGCTTTTGTAAGTGCTAGGTACAAGGGAAGCTATTTTAGTCATGGTTCCAAGCTCTCTGTCCCACATGTGTCATGATTCAAAAGGTCAGTAATCAAGACATCATCTCCTCAGAATTCTTTGTTCCATAGATGTATACACATTAAACTTGGAATGACACTGTAAAATAAATGAATTAAAAGTATTCAAGGTTAGCCTGTTCTACTTGCACCTTACGAAACCATAGCAGTAAAAGTAGCACTGAAATATTGTTACAATTCGCAAATAATTTCTGTTCAAAAAATTTGAAGTGAACTTATAAACTGCAGCACATTGTCCCTGATTTCTTTTTTTTGTTCAGACTAAAGAGAAAAGTCTGTAGAGGAAAAATCAATGGAGACACATATGCAAAACAAGCAGCAGCAACATTAGAATTGGCCTCTTTTACCTATCTGTGGGTTTCACTGAGGGCTTTAATAGCAGCTCAGCTGATGAAGACGTATCCTTGGTTCTGAGTTGGCGGGAGAGTTTTACACAGTCCTGCTCCTGGAAAACGACAGACTGTCACTACATGCTGGTAATTCCAAGCTGCAGCCTAACCCAAAGAGAAAGAGTCCCAGGAGAGCTGATGAATTTTAAGACCAGTATTTCTCATGTAATAAGCTTCAAAAATTCTATTGATTTCTGTGTCAAACTATGCCAGCTTTCCAGATGTTATCTTTGACAATTACAACAGCCTCAAATAAATAGGCTTTTTGTATCAGACTGTTGGTTACTGACGAGATTTGGCATTGTCCAGACCATGATCCTTACAGGTCTCAGGGCAAAATGGACTTCTTGATGTCTTCTATTTCTTAGCATGTTTTGACATATTTCTTTCATTCTGTTCTGGTAATGCTATCATACAGTTACTGCTTGTAAGCATTCCAACGCTGCAAGTTGCTTGGTTTTAAAACATGACTCTTAACAAATACATGTAAATAGAGTAAAACTGTTAAACTGTGATTAGGTCTAAAGTCTTTTGGTGGCATTAGAATACTTGAAGGAATGGTTGAAGCCCATCTAAACAAACTGTTCTTAAAGAAGAAACACGGTTTTTCCATGGCCGATTCCAATCCCTTAATGAGAGCACAAAAGACATGATTTGGACACAATCCAGATTTCCTCTATGTTTTTTTTTTTCTTCCTTATTTAAAAGCACTTCTACACAAGTTCAGAATCATTTTTTCTGTAGGAATTCTTCCCTCAGTTTGTCCATAAGATAACTCTTCCACAGGGAAGAGAAGATGTGTGTTTATGAGAGCTAGATAGTAAAACAACTGGCTATCAGTAAAGCATGGGTCGTATCTGGAACATCATTCATATTGTGATTCAGTGCGGCTGAAAAGATAAAAACTCAGGCAACGGGCTAAATTCCCTAGCTGCAGGAACAATTTCAATCTTTTTCCTCAGCCAGGTCCTAGTAGACCTAGAATTTTACTACCACTATCTGCCAGATTAGTTTCCAGAACACAGTGCTGCAAACACATCATTAAGAAAAAAAAGTTTCAGACTATTTGATCGCAGTTGAAAGTGGAGAGTTCCATGAAGATTTTTGCATACAGCTGCCAACATTTTGAGCTTTGCTGTGCTTGGTTTGGAGTTGCACCTATCTGAGAATGATTAGCTGCCTGACTTCCAGGCACAGCCATTAACAGAGTTTGGAGGCTGCATTTGTAAGGTGTTTTGGAAAAGTCTGAACAATTTCTAAAATAGCGAGTGGAGCTGAGACTCACCTATTGTTTGGATAATCCATTTATCTTCACCACCTTTTTCCATTTACCTACCTGCCAGAGTGACTGTGAATAAGTCTGATATTCTACATTAGCCTTACAGCCTTGACTGTGCTATTGTATATAAACTGCAATTTAAACTGCATTTTATTACATGACTTTTGTCTATCTTTTTATTTGGTTTGCCTAATGCCTAAAGCAATTGGTCCACGACTCAGGCTTCTAATTGGTGCTGTGAAATGAAAAACATTCATGTGGATATCGTCATAAGAGCAGTACTATATAAAGAGAATGTCACTTGAGAAGCCCTGGTAGACAGGGGTAACAGATACGTAGCGTTGTTCATGAGTTTTACAGTACCAACTATGTTTGTGTATTGTGAATGGTTTCTCATGTGTAACTTTGTTTTATAGCCCTTAACCAACGCCAGCTGGAAACCAAAGACAAGCTACTGAGCCAATTAACAAAGGTCCCCAGTAAGCAGGCAGAGCCTTCATCCTGTCTGGACCCCTGTAACTACTGCAGCTTGATCCAAAATTCTTGGGGACTGCAGAAAGTTTTACGAGCTAAATTAATCTACAGATTCTCATCAACTGTGTCGGTAGACGCAGAGTAGCTCACATGGGAAGTCAACTCACTTCTTGCTGGTATTATCTGAGTTACTATGGTACTGTTTTCCTCCTCTCTGGCACTGGGGGTAAATCATCCATCTCATTTTAGTCAATATATTTCCATTTTCCACTATAGGGACAAAAGCAAAGACTGCGTATTAAAAGGGACAGAAACAACTCAAGAATTAGCTTGTAAACAACACTTTTGGAGTATGCCTTGTTGTCTTTTTTAGAAAATCCTCGTAAGAAAAATATTCCCCAGGAAGAGAGCAGAACATCTGACAGTGGTGTAACCTCACTGTACAAGGGGAGAACATGCTGAAAATCTGCTCATGCGGAAACTCTAGTGTCTGTATGTAAGGCAGCAAGGAAGGGGGGAAAAAAGAGGTAAGCAAAAAAGAACAACAGAATAATAGGGCCAGCATATCTATGACTTCAACCCTAGTTACTGCTCTTTTGTAGTCAAGAAAACGCATCTCCTATTGTAGCACTGACACTCTGAAGTAACCACAGTATAGCTCTACTGCTGTTCATGGAAATGGGTTGGAAAAAACCCAAACTTCTGCTTTTATTTCACCCCACACCAAGTACACAATGCAATCATGCAGGCTATGAATTGGACAAAAATTCCCCTATGAGCAATGAACTTAATCCAGCAATCTGTTATCAAGAATCAGAGAAAAGTTTGCAAGACAAAGAAGGGTTTTTTTTGTTTGTTTCCATTTCCCCGCATCAACTATTAATCTCAGGCGCCCGGGCCTAATTATGCTCTCAAACTCAAGCAACTCTCACTGATTTTACAAAGACTTACATATAGGTGAGTCCCGTTCAGGACATTCAGCTTTCCAACACTCCTATAGGACTACTGTCAATGAGAAAGTACCTCTCAGCTTCTTAGGATAGAGTGACATCTTGTGGTTTCTTCTTTTGTCCATCATTGAAAAATAAAAATTAGTCACAAAAGCTTTGACTGATTTTTTTGTTTGTTTCTTTCTGGTATAACAATAGGATCTTATTTGTTTGAGTAATAGCATGTACTTGATTCACAGAAACTGATTGCTTTTGGGTTTTTTTTTAAAGTCAGTCTAGCTCCCATTAAGAAGTACAGGTGTTATTGTCAGAAACAGCAGTTTACCTTGCCATCTAGGCTTTTGGAAGGATAATGAAAATTAGTTCTTGAAACAACAACATAAACATTCAAATTCATGCAACATGGCAAATTTTTGTTTCAATGTCGTACTAATCTGGAAAAATTGTTTGGTGCTCATGGTCATGTACAAGTCAGATCTTCTTAGTCAAGTCAGTCAAACTCTAGTGGTAGCACCACTGCTAAAAGGATTTGTAGGGAAAGTACTCTTTCCAGTTGCAGCTCTGAAAAGCATTTCCACCTGTACTCCGGTAGATGTACGTAAGAAAGACAGAAGATGACAGCATTAGGGAGCTGCATCTCATGCTTAAGCTCCATCTACATCACAGAAGGATCTCAGTAGACACTGCACATCATGGGTCACTTACACAGCACAACTATAGAAGTTTCAGTAATTTATTTTCTGATAGAGCCTCCAACACAAAATACAATTTTTAATTTTTTTTAAGACTATACACCTAAACTCACATACGAGCCACTGTTGACAAATTCCCCTTACCAAAAAAAATCCAAAGACAAAATTATTTTGCTAGTTTTGTCTTGAAAAAGCAATAGCATCTTTGAAAAGAACATTATACAAAATCTAGATTAAAAACCACAATGGAATAGTATTCATATACCTTAATAAATTGGTAACAATAC
Source organism: Himantopus leucocephalus (assembly GCA_003993805.1). NCBI lineage: Eukaryota > Metazoa > Chordata > Aves > Charadriiformes > Recurvirostridae > Himantopus > Himantopus leucocephalus. The sequence goes on from RSEF01000009.1 coordinate 23,450,836, forward strand.
TTAAGATATTATCACTACTGAATAACAGTATTGTCTGAGAGCTGTTCGCGTGATCTACAACTAACATCTTTGCATAATTTGGTAATAAATCAATTCACGTTGTTGAAAAACAGATAATTCTCAATTTTCAAGAAACATGAAATGGCTATTGTGCATCTGTAAGGACTAGGAGAGTATTAAGTGAAATAACTAGTGTTTGCACTTCTGTTTCTGCTGGTTTTCCTATATGCCCATTGAGGCAATTCTCAGAATCAGATTTGGAATATGTGATTCTGCATCATTCCACTTACACCTATGCTCAGTCTAACCGCTGGGGAAGTCTGTGCACTTGCCTGGTATCCTCTATAAATACTTCTGACTGGCAGCTGTCTTTCCATAATTCCATAGCTTTAGTTCAAATCTATCTTCAATCCCTCCCTTGGTAAGAAGCTTCTATGCTGCAAGGAACTAACGCAAAGAAAACACAAAATTGGTCTGCAAGAACTTTTGAGGGACTGAAAATAAACATGATTGAGGGTTGTCATCTGCTTTCACACGTCTTTTCAAATCAGAATGAACACCTCAAAAATTAGCCTGAAAAAATGTAATAGCTTAAAAATCAGGCTCCCATAAGGTTAAACCCACAAGAGATCCTTAACATATGTGTCACTTTTACAGACATTAGTGATGTTCATAGAATCATTTAAACATGAAGAACCAGCCCTTGTGTAGCCCCGTGTCAACGGAGCTGGTTTTACCTGCAGTGAGACTAGTTCTCTATCTTGGTAAAATTAGCCTCTGCTCCTTCTTAGAAGCACTCCCCTTTTTTCCCTCCCAAGCTCAACATTTTCAGCTATACAGAACTAAAATTACAATTTTTGCCTAAATTTGAATACAAACATTGTCTCACCAAGTTCAGACTATAATATACTAAGGGTAATAACAAAAATACACTAAGGAGCTCCATTTTTCTTCTGTGCAACAGAACTAAACAATTCAAGGAGGCAGGGCAAGAAATGTGTTCAAATGCCCTTTCTCCAAGGGAGCAGAACCAGCCTCCAAGGAGAACATCCATCACTTTGCAGTTTGACCTGCATGATTTGCACCAGCAGTATAAAAAAAAAGCGAACAATGTGTCACATTTTGGAAGTTCTCCTTGCATGAATAACTTTGTGAGCAGTATCTATGCTGTTTAGAAGTGAATGTACGCCAGAGAAGCCTGGAACTAAAACTAAAGTTCAGCCAATGTGCATTTGTTCCCACAGAATTCTAAAGACAAAACTCCTACTGACTGAGAAGAAAACCACTTATTATCCAAAAGTTTGTATTTATGATCTGTTTCAAAGCAGCTCCTCCCTTCTTTTCTCCTATTCTCTCTTACCTTTTTAAAAACTTCTGCTCTTTTTATATTTTGCACAATGAGGGAAGAAATAATTATATGCCTCTCTGGTAACAACTGGTACTTCTCCTCCTCTTGTAAAGGGAAACAGCAACTAATTGCCCTGCTAATATTTACGTGCGGTGTGTGTCATTCTCCTCTTTGTCACTTCATTCTCAATAAAAAGTTAGGGAATAAAAAGGATTAAGTTGTTCCTTTAGACATTTATGAATAGAACACTTTTAGACATNTTTTTTTTTTTTTTTTTTTTTTTTTTTAAAACCCCCCTTTTTTTACATTCCAGATCCCTGAAGTGAGATACTGCAGAGCTTAGGTTCAGTAGAACAACCACTTTGGGGGAGAAAAATATGTCCACATGAACGACACGACTATTGAACTATTTTACTTCAGTCACATACATAGCTATTCTACACTGACTAGTCTCAAATATTCATGCGATCAAATTTTATTGGCATCAACAGTCACGGAAGGTGAATTGCAGAGTCACATGCAGCTGCATTCATAAAAGCAACATTTCAGAATCACATGTGGGAGAGTTCACACAAAGTCTACCACAGTTATCTTATAGAATAAAATCCACTAGGCTTAATTTGTTCCATTAACTTTGATGAGACAGCGTATCGCAGTCTGTTTACTACTTTTACAGGAACAGGAAATGATCACATTTTCCAGACGTAGTTCTTCAATTCTATAAATTATCATCAAGGTTTGCCATTTGCATTATTCAGAGCTGCACACATTCCGCTCCTGTCTCATTGATCAAGTCAGTCTTTGGACTGTAAAAAAATTACAAATAATGGATTTGCAGTTTTTTGCTTTACAATTCACTAGAACAAGAAACAGTTGTTGACATGTACACAATTTTATTTCAAGGACACGGCAATCACAATGACAGAAACGGAACCATTACTTTAATACTGTAAGCTTTCCTCTGGAAACTGACTTGCACACAGTTAGATCTGAAAGCATTTTAAACAATATCTCGGGGGAAAACACAGCAAACCTTAAATATATTAATTTCAAACTTTATGTGCTTATCTCCTCCTTTTGGTAGCTGGTGGCAGTTAAAGCTCTTCAAAGTCGTGGCCACTTGTATTCAGTGCTTCAGGGTGCATTACCCTTCCCATGAATAACACAGTACCTGTGCAAAAAGTGGGAAGGGAGGAAGGGAACGAAAGATGTCAGTCAGAATCAAAAGGAAAAGTTGAGGTTATAAGATGATGAATACTGATAGTAAGTTCTAGAGCATGTGGTGCACAAATTTTAGAACTTGGTAGCCATGAAAGGCAATGGATCAACAGCCCTAGAGAAGAGGACCTCTTTGCAGTCAGAACTGATACAGTAGAGAGAACAACAGTGAAATCCTCTGCATTTCAGTGCCCCTCTGCTTATCCTGAAGGCTCGATTGAAAACCCACCAGAAATCAGCACAAAGGTTCACTTTCATTTCAATGCTTCTGATGAAGGTCCATGAAGTACCGCCTCTGATGTCACGCGGTTATGACACAGTACTGGTTTCTAGGCTGGGGGGCTCCCAAGGTGGCAGCTAACCTTAACTGGAGCATGAACACCTAATCAGAGTAACCTTATGATCACTTCTGACCCTCACATGCCTGAGCTGCTGGACAACATTCCTCATAGAATTAAAAGTGAGCCCCAGAAGCTCCATACCAATCAGTTAACGATTATTAATAGATAGATACTTTGAGTTCACAGATTTACTCCACATTAGAGGAACACAAGGAATTCTCTATATGAATACTGCTTCCCTATGCTATTTAATCACCATTTGCATATTTCCCATGTTCTACATTTCTGTCTAACCCTTTTAAACACAGTAATCAATCGTGAGCATTTAGGGTATTCTTGAGAAGAAGGGTAACCATCACAGATTTTTTTCAAAAGGTTTCTAACCTTAGATTTCTGGATTAGTAATGAGCTTTCAGGCTTTAACTATAGTTGTTGGCAATTCCTCTTTCTACGTGCAACAACAAGGCCTGTGCAACATTAAGAACTGCCCCACGGCCACCAAGCTCTACTCTGTTCTGATTGAAACTTTTCTTTTTGGGGAGATTTTTGTATATCGAGTACGGAAAAGGTCAGATACCCTCCTCCAGATACATTTTTGCCTAATTATATGTCTACAACAGCAAGGATACTCAACTTGGTTTTGGTCAAAAAAGAGTTTGTATCATGCCTCGCGCACAAGTGACCCTACCTAGCTAGACTGTAAGCACTACTGCAATCTAAATGGTTTATTAAACATTGATACCTATGACGGGGATCTCCAACACAGAAAAAAACCCATCAAACTGAACCTATCAGAGTTTGCTTGTAGAACATGTGAGATACCACAACACAGAGACCCAAATTATAGTCTGTGTGTGCACAGTAACATTTTGTCACCCAGTCAGATCGACATCATTAAGACAAATTACAAATATGAAAGTAAGGAACTCCTTAGTCATTGTCCATTTTGCTAGTAAGTGCTGTTCTCATCCCTTGCCTGCCAGAGAACACTTCAAGAGCACAACAGAATTATTCATAGCTGTAATACCTGTCCATTATGCAAATCGTTTGGTACCAGGAACATATCTCGCTGGTCTTACTACAGCCAAGCTCTTACGGAATGCAATTATGGATATTCAGGGCCGTAACACTATGTTCCTTGAAGAAAACTGGTGAATTTTTCTTCCCTAGGGTTTTTAATCAGATAATTGTGAATATTTTTCAGGATTATGTCAGATTTTGGTGTCTTGCTTGGAGAAACATTAAGGGGACATAGAAAAGGTCAGTCTTTCAATATTAGGTATTTTAAGACAAATTAAGGAAAATTCATAATACAAAGCCAGTTCATTGATCAAAATAGGCAATTTTCTTTCGTATACTTGACAATGTACTGTGAAAAAGATCAAGGAATTTGTAATAGTCTCACCTGTTCTTCTGTTTCTGACCAAAAAGAAAAAGGGATGATCAACTATAACTTGGGGATACAGCACTGCCATTCTGCTAATGGCAATCATTCCTAAAGGAAAAAGAACACAGGCATCTTGTTAAATATCACTGCATATTCTCCTGCTCTTCATGAGAGATACTTGTGAAGCTCACGAGCAGACACTGAAGTTCCACACTCTCAGAACTAAGCCTCACCAAGAAAGAGCATGAAAAATCTAACTGAAAATGAAAGAGACCTACAGAACAATTGCATGCCTATTTATGCTTTAAGAATGATTAACAAGGGAGAGTGGCACAATTTCCCAGGCTGAGCGAGTAGCTTATAAATTATACGATCCAGAACCTTAAGAGGAGTTATGATGCCCGCTCACTTGTAGAAAGAAAATGCATTACGCTAGACAGCACTGCTGACCTGTTTTAAACAGCTTCAAGCCTGCAGTTGATAGTAAAAGGTAACCCTTAATAACTACGGAATATGCAACAACTAAATGGGCTGATCTTGCAGCTTTTAGCTTGAGTCTTTAAATAATGCAGAGGCTGAAAGTAAAATTAACTGGGAATCAGGCAGAATTTGGCTCTTTGTTATTTTTATTTGGAGATGCATGGGTTTCTCCAAGACGTTATTAACATTTCCCAGTGTTTCATTTACTTTTACTTGTTCACTGCACTGTTAATAAAGACTCGTGCATGCCAGTAATCTCTGTCCATATTAATGCTACAGTTCAACTCAGTTACTGATATCTGTGACCAGGGAAGTCATTCTTCCTTTCCTCAAAGACTAGTACAAGTAGAGGCAGTTAGAAATGATATATGTTGGCAGCTAACATGGCCTGTTTTCAGGAAAAGCATGTGATAACAAAGTAAAACAATCCCCTGGCTTCCTAGCATTAATACTGGCCAGCAATGTTTTTGCATTTAGCACTTCCCATCTTGCATCTCTGTATACAAGCTTATTAAAATGCAATTGAACGATTCTCAGCTCTTTCTAACTATTCTGGACCAAATGCCTTTGACTGTCTCAATTAGCAGATCAAAAATTAGAAATGCTTAAGTTCAATAAAGTATAAATTGCAGTCTGCACCCTCCTGACAATCAGAAGCAAAATAAGGAAGAAGAGGTTTTCCACAGGATGCTCAAAATTCTTTGTGAAACACACCACGTTAAACATGCTAACACTTCTCATTTCCAGAATTCTCTTCTGAAAAGCAGTATGCTTGCTATGCTGTCTTCACTCTATGTGCTATTTAGCTTTCCTGTCTGTACAGCAAGTCAGTTTTAAAAAAATTAATTAACACTGAATAACCAGACATTTGTTTTAGTTTGGCTTTTCAGTCAGGTACCTGAGGCAGCAGCAGCTTCTGATCCTTCCTCATTAACTTCTAGAATTGCCTTGTGAAATGCCTTTGCAAGGTAAAGTTCTTTGTTATCTGGAGAGGAAAAGGAAACATATTTCAAGTGGCTCAACAGTAAGACTGAAGTATTTTAAAAAAACCCAAACCACTGCCAAAACCCCCAACACTATTGTCCACCCGCTATACCAAGTAGGGAAGGATAAGAGCTTGTGCACAGGAGTTGCATTAAAATGCCTCCTGAGAATACCTTTACTAGCACCATTTACCTTGCTTAAATTTGTAGTACTCTCCTACACTATGGATATTAAAACAGTTTGGCACTGCCTAGAGCACCAGTACACCAGACAGAATAAAGGACAATCCTCAAACACAAGATTTTATATGCATCCATTGGGAAAAAGGATTATGAGTTTATATGGCAAATATAAATAAAGAATTTTATTTCTGCATTAGGTCCAATATAGACTTCCTCCAAGAAAATTAGGTATTTTCTTTCTTGTCATTATATTTAAAAGAAGCTGAAGATAAAATTTATTGCAATTGCACCATGGAACTAGGTTTTCTCAGTCTTGTTTTCCAATCTTCTTTGTCACCATTTTAATTTCAGTCCAAACCTATTCCTGCTTAAGTCAGTGGATGTTTCATTACTTGTCTTCTATGACTAAATGATCAGACCTACTGGAATACCCAGCACCTTGCAGGAAGCAAGACACACAACGCCATTTAATCTGTTTGAGTAAGTTTCATCAGAAAGACGTAACAAGGATTAGATATACATTTAATGTACCTGCATAAAATCCACAGTAATGACAGAGGACAACTGGCAGTTAAGAAAGGAATAAAAGCTTTCTCAACAGAGAGATACACAACCATGAAAATCTACTCTAACCACCCCAGTGAGACAACTATACCATCTTGCATTTCCGATCCTTCACAAAACGTTCAACACCAAAACTCCAGCTGAAGGCTGACTAAAGAGGGAAAGCTTGGGATTACTCATTGAATTGTTACCCATTTATTTTGGTTCTCACAATAGCCACTAGTTCCAGTCCTAATGCAAGCCAAAACCACAAGAGACAGCAGTTTAAAATGTCTATCCCCAACAGATCTCATTACTGCTACACACACTCAGAACTGAAGCAAACCTCCTAGTTCAGCTGCTTAACTTAAATCTCATCAACAAAAGCCCCAAATCATTCCCTTTGGGACTGTGTGTAGTAAAACATACTAGATTGCTAAATATTGTACTAGTTCTAGGCTTCAGTTCCAAGCCTTCCGTAATGCCACCTTGAAAGCTAGGATAAAGGTTCCACCGTGTTACTTTAAAACACGGGACATGCAACATCTACTTATCTTGAACACTAAGCACAATTCTCACAGCTTTTGTCTCCTTAACTCTTAACAGAAAGACCACGTGAAAACAAAACGTGGTCAGGTTCCAACACTAACATCACCTTTAAGCATCAAGCATTACCTGCAAAAAATAAATCACAAGCTAACTAAATACTGCAATCAAGTGTTAAACAGTCATTCCCTAAAGCTTCCATTCCATTATGGACCCATTAAGACTCAAGTTTTCAAAAAATGTTTTAGAACAAACACTGGATATGGAAGAACATTTACAGAGGTGATAATGGATAGATGCCCAAGGCAAAAAGGGTGACAGATCCTCAAAGCAGGACATCCATGCACATCACCAATTCCTGTTGTGCTTGTCTGCTGCCCTTGTAAACATGTCAGTTAACAGGATCATTGGTAAGTTTATTGGTCACTTCTGCAAATTCTACCTTCCAGGCTGCTGTATTTTTCTATCCTTGCCTGAGACCATTTCAAAGCTCTATTAAGAATTTCAGCAATACAACACATACCAAAAGAAAACAATAATTTTGCAGCCTTTAGAGAAAAACACTGGTTTGGAGTTCCTTATCTTAAACCCAAAGAAACTTTTATGTTTAATAAGAGACAAAGAAATGCCCACTTAGCATCACGTATTTCGATCACCTTTTTTTTTTTTACTACAGCATTTAAGTCTACTCCTGTGACCTATAATATTCACAGCAATACTCTGTATTTTTATCTTGAATGCTTTATTTTGCATAGTGTGGTTGTGCTTATGGTACTCCAAGGTATATTTCTGGTAAGAGCACTTGGCACCTTAGAAAGACTGGTCTCCCATCTGATGAGCTTATAGACCCTAATTCAGACAGCTTAAACTTTGTTAACTTTTACCATCAGGTGTAATAGTAGGCCTACTTGTAACTGTATTCAGGAACTGAGTATTAAAAAACCCCAACAATATTTTGTTAAGTTGACGGCATAGAAGTGCCACTGCAGATGAGACCAGTATGTCCAATTAGTCTAGCACACTGCTCCAGCGATAGTATTGTTGTTGTTTCAGAACTAGATACAAGAAGCCTTACAGATGAAAACTACAGCACAACTTACAAAGATCCTCTCACCCAGCATGTGCCTTACACCCTAAACCAAGTTTCTAACCCACAGAATATATAGAATGCCTTTACTCAATGTAGTATAGATAGTTCTGATCGCTCTGAAGCNTCAATGTAGTATAGATAGTTCTGATTGCTCTGAAGCCATTTTTTTTCAAATCCTACCGATCTCATGACCTCAAAGAATGAATCTCTGTGGTTATGTTTTCCACAAGAGAAGTACTTTCTCTTTGGCTTCAATTTGTTGCCTTTCACTTAATTGGATATCTTTGTCCTTGGATGGTGAAAAGAGCAATTCCACATTCCAATTTTCTTTCTCTAGACTCTTCTCTTTATATTGCCAATCACATCCCTCTTATTTATCCCTCTCTGAAGTGAATGAATCTATTTTCACATGGAAGCATCATAATGTCATTCAGGCATTCTTCTCTTTGCTCTATTTTGTGATTATCAAATCACTGACTGCAATACTTCAATATCATACACATCTTGTCATTATTATACATCTTTCCTTTATGGCTTTCACTGTGGATAAGGTGGGGCTTACCTGAGTATCTACTATCACGTCATTTTTCTCTAGTAGCTTCTTTGAATCTGGATTTTCATACGAACCAACGTGATTTAATTGTCAGCATCTTAGAAAAGTCCCAAGGAGATTTGGTATCAAAGTTGAAGCTTTCTGCAGGACCCTAGCCTAGATACCCATTAATGTGTGGGAGTAATCTGAGACTTACTTCTAATGTACATGACTCCGTTAGCATCACATTTCATTTGTCATTACACTCCATATGCTTGCAAACTCCTACTCATAGCTGCCAACTGGTTGCTCTGCAAGTCTCATTTTTAAAAAGCATGCAGGTTTATTGGCTTTTCTAGCTTAGGTTGTCCCAGAAAAATTATACCTACCTCAGTCAAGACTTTGCAGAACTATTTACTGGACTGGTGCTCATCTAACTACTTTACATTGTGAAAGTAAGCCGTTAAGATGACTTCACTGCTTACTGAAATGCAGGTCACCTTGACGTTAAAAGCAGTTGCCATTTTAAGGCATTATACAACAGTAAGAAATACTATAATCATTTGAAAGGGAAGGAGAATTTTAGTATTGAAATTAGTTCAAGGGTAAATCCTAAGTGGTGTCAAAATACTCAAGTAGCAAGTTTACGTGCTGCTTAAAGTATAAAATCCCAAATACCAGAAGTTGTTTCAAGATTGTTTTGAACTCCTGATGGCATCACAGATGCAAGTAAAACCTGTCAAAGTCTTTTGCTGAAAGCGAGACTCAGAATACATGCAATTAGACAGCCAAATAGGAATGTCCTCCTACACACCTGGGTTAATTGACAAAGAACTTAATTTCTGCAAGAGAGTAACATTTAAAATGTGCATCTGGATTAATACTTTCTCTTTGGTTGCTCATAATCCAGACATCCCAGAAGGTAAAGCTGACTCATCCATTTCCATTTTTCAGATTGAGTGCAAAAAGCAAAAAATTCTAAATATTGAAAAATAAGTCTGTAATCCTGCAATTTGATTTATATCCACTAAGCCCACATAGAATTTCACTCAACTCAACAATCTGTGCCTGGATCTGATTACAGGATTAGGGCCGTGGTTGAAATTGCAGAAGGCTTTCCTTGACAATAATCCAAAGGCAAGAGCAACAGGAGAGGGGGAGGAGAGTATTTTTAAACGCAACAGAATTTCTCAAAAATCTCCTCAGGTTTTCTTTTATGATTTGTATATTCCGAAATTAAGTGTCCAGACAAACATTTTGTTCAAGTATCTACATTTAAGGTTTCATGAAGTGCCAAATTTTCCAGAAGGCTGACACCGAGACACGTGTAAGCTTCCGGCTTCAACTTCCCTGTTACCTGACATGCTATTCAGGTATTTGCAAAAGAAAGCTTTCAACATTTTTCTTGATGTTTTTTTTCCCCTTCCTTCTCCCTTCCCATTTTACATTGTGAAAATTAGAAGTAGGAAACATATTCTGTATTTTAATTACTTAAAAGTTCATCTCCATAAGATCAATAGCTGGGTTTTCATTGAAGACATTAAAAACATTTGCTTATTCTTAATTTATGAATGACCCTTTCATCACCTGGTTGCACATGCTCTTTTAAGTGAAAAGCAAGAATGTTACAGTGAAACTTATGAATTCTCTCTATACACTGCTCTACATTACTTAATAAACAAGATAATCTTTAAATGGCAGGAGTTAACTGAGCCATGCAAAACGTGGTATTTTGATTTTGTGCAGTACAATTGTCAAAAATATAAAACTTTAAACAAGTGATTAGTCATATGGATTAAAACACAAGCACATTCCTATCTTTCTGCTAACCTCTCGGCTACAGAATTAATCTCCGATATATAGGTGAATTTTACATGAAATTAAATAAAAGCCAAGCACTACCTTTGTAGTGCAGTCTCCCCTGTGTATTTTCCATTCTGCTTAGTACTTTTCCTTGAGTAAATACTTTTCTATATATAGACCAGAACTTATTGGAAATTTTACTTTTCTTTGGGGAGGTAGAGAAATTGAAAGTGTTTTTCTTCAAAAAAAATGATATTTGACTTTTCATTTATTCAAATTCTTTTTCACATTAGCTAACACTAGCTTTTCCCACGATTTCAGTGGAAAAGTGAAAGCGGCAGAACAGTGGAATAAGCTACGCGATACACTATAAACAGTATTTCAAACTTAGCAAACGTGAAAAGGATATGAAAATTGCAAACATTTCTGCTGTAAATTTTAGAGGAAGGTTTGCCTTCACTACTGCTATTTTGAGTAACCACACAGGTGCGATTGCTTCCAGAGACAGACAATTAAGAACAGGTATTTCCCATCGGTTAAGGATCTATCTGGCTGATTAGGCAGTAACCCACAGAGAAAAAAAAACAAAAACAAAAACCAAAAAACATACAGGGAGCAGTATATAAGCATAAATTACAAGAGCAAGGACAGCAATCTCACACTGGTGTGCGCTTCTAGATAGAGAACAACTGGGTTTCCCAAAATTCAGGTCTAGACAGACCATGCTAAATACACTGCTTGCATGGCTACTTTTGTTACACAAAAATGAAACAACTTCTCAGGCAAAGATAACTCAACTTCCATTTTGTGCCACTTCAATACCTTTTAGGAGGTATTAAAAGCAGAAATATCTCATTTCCACCTGAACTTCTAAATGTATTGCATATTTTCACTTCTGGAAATAAACTGTTGACAATGTATTGAAATAGGTAAGCAGCATATGTGACTAAATTGCTTTTATCTCAGAACTCTTTCTTTCCTGTGCTGCTTCTATACAGCAGGTATCTGGGGAGATGACTAATTGTACAACAGCTTAATGCTCTTAATGCTGTGAACAAATAGCCTCTGGAGATAAAAGATGACAACTCCCTTGATGCGCGAATCCATTTGCCATAAAGCACTGAAACCATATATTGCTCTAACGTGGATCTGCCACTTGCATAGTATTATACTTTCTTTACGTTTCTAATGAGATCCAATTCTGAAATACTCAGAGTGAGCTTTCCCAGGTCAAAAATCCCCCACCTCACACACAAACCCTGATGGATTTCTCCCCTGCCCCAACCGCTCCCACAGTGAGCACACTCTTGCATCATGCAAAAATCCCAAGGGATCAAAAAGTTCCTAGCAGGTTGGGGTTCTTTTCCATAAAACCACTTTGACGATCTTGTCGATTACATTTAGGTGGTTTTAGTACTTTCTCATATACCTTGAGAGGCAACACAAGAGCCTCTTACCAGACATCGCAGTGAGGTCAGCACTACTGCTGAACAGCTCTGTAACTCCCAGACCTCTCCAGACATCTTTCAGATCAATTTCCTGTTCTACTGTGAACCTGGAGAAGATAAAAGAAAATTACAAAAAGCCCAGAACATAAGCAGTACTTACTGTTATTAGAAGGTTAAAATTTCTAGGTAATGACAACTGAAACACTGAAGTAAATAATGGAAAGTAGAAGATTCAGCACCAATAGTATAGCATAGTGACACCTTCTACACAAATGCTTACAAACAAATTAGTTTACTCTCACAGCTGGATTTTTTTTTCCGTAATGCAGAAGCAATCAAAAACATGCTAATGCTACATACAGTCCCTGACCATAAAAACCTCACTGCATAATTATGCAGCTGCTAATGTAAATGCTTACTTTTTATACAAAAGGTTTACTATAAAAACTGAATTTAATTGTACACATACCAGAATAGAATATTAAATAAGGCAAAGGACAGCAGAAATTTCACAGACAGCTCTTGGCAAAGAAGAGGTATCAAAGTAAGAAAGAGACTCCATTTTTATTTAGATAATATAAGCAAAGACCAGCAGTTATGAACATGAATATAAAGCATTTCTGACTCAGCTTCTAATTACTCTGGTGGCAATATTTTAATTGGGTTTTGATTGTGAGTAAAGAACAGGGAAAACAAATAGTTGTTAGTGCAAATGCACATGTGAATATAACCTGGCAGGATTTCAGGGTAAGCATGCAAGCCGTGTTCTAGGCTATGTTACTACGCTGGAAGGACAAATTGAGATTTATCCTGAGGGCAAGGTTTTGGGCAAAAGCTTGTTCCATTTAGAAAGACTTCTTTTCAAACATTATGAAAGTTATGCCTGGTGTCAGTAAGACAAAAAAGATTCAAGTCCTTTATGTATGGCCAGAAACAGCCTGGACAGCTGGAGAAACAAAGAAATATGTCACAATAATAATAATAACGGCAGCCCCAACAAGAAAATACCAGAAGTCTACAGACAAACACAAGAGACTAATTATAAATGTTTGTTATGGGTTCTCTGTAGAGTGACCAAACAAATTATTAGGGATCTAAATAATGCAGACAGTGACTGGTTATAACTGTACAACACAAAATACGTAGCCCGTAAGCTGCTGTTAAAGTTTCTCCAGCAAGCCATTCAGTCAGAAACAACTCTGCAATTACACCGCAATCCTTAGTGAAGGGTCTTACCTGTGCTAGAACCAAAAATAAAATAAAACGTGCTTCTGTGCAATTTCTTGTAATAATTCTTAACTTCCTCAACTACATGGAGGAAGATGTTATTTTCAGAAGAACGTATAGGCCAGAACTCTGAGCAGAGAACAGCTGACCAAGAGCTGAGATGTATGATACCTCGGCACGTACAAGCCTTGGCAACTTGAAAAAGGATAATCTGGGTACCAAAAGACAGCTGGTTAAGAGTCAAGGGCATCTTCCTCACTTACAACATTTACACAGAATGAGAAAAATCCAATACGCAATCTACATTCATAATGAACATAGAAATGCCGTAAGAAGCCAAAAAATCTATGATGGAATAGATATTAGTCATTACCCAGAGAAGAATTTTATGCAAATTAAAATAAGATCTGGAGATAGTTCAGGATCGATAAATCCCTGGTGACACCAAAAGTCCAGATGAATTCCAGGATATGCCTGGAATAAAAACACAAGAACTGATTCCTGTGATTTTATTGTTCTGGTAGTTCTCAAAAGAATCAGAAGAGACCAGCAAAGATTTATGCACTGGAGGAAGCTTATGGTGTTCTGGCATATTCTGCATCAGTAAGTGTGGCAGCANAAAAAAAAAAAAAAAAAGAAAAAGATGGTATTATCTTAATGAATGAGATGTAGGTACACAGGCAAGATGACCTGAAAGCAGCCAACAGGATTATAGGAAATGGAAATGTGTCCTGTTAGCTTTCTTCTTCAAGAGGAATCATTACTCACTCTCCTCTTAGAAATCTGTGGACACTCACACTGGTCAAAAACTACAGGCAGGAAGCTCACAAGACCTTCTGCACAATTTTAGCTTTAAGCTAAGAGAAAATCTGCAAGTTGCTCATTCATTCAGATTTCCCAATGGCTTACAGGCTCCAAAACTGGAGACTAGTTTTACTCTCACTACACACTTGTCATGCAAGTCCAGATCTATTTTAGAAACCGAAGCAAAAACGCTAAGAAAGATGAATTAAGACTTCATTCCTGATGCCAGAGTAAACTAGAGTTAAACAGTAAAGAGGTTCTGTCTGTGCACACTGAATAAATCCAGAAATATTTCCTTCTGTTTTAAAACTATACTATAACATTTGGAAAAAACACATCCAACTGTACCTACCTTGCAAACATGCAGAAATGGCAAATTAATGTTAAAATGCATTTTATAAAAATTTCAGAGTGGTGTATTTTTCCCTTTTTTGGCTTTTATTTCGCCATAAGTAGTATTAAATGTATCAAGCTTTCAAGATAATTTAGCTATTAAGTAGCAGTGTCAAACTAATAAAGAGCATTGGGATAGGACACAAGCAAGAAAAATCTGCATGAAAAGCCTATGGAAGTGAGTTCCTGCTTTTTATCACAAATAAAGTAGAGCAAAAATATCACATCAGCTGCATAAATACCACACTATCCCTTTATGAAAATAAAACTAATTACTTCCCTTCTCCCCTATTAGTTTTGTCATATGGTAAAACCCCACTCTAAACCACTATTCACATTTCTCTCCTAGTATCTGCTGAAGGGCAGTGAGAGTTACAGAGAAGCTATTAATGATATTTCAAATATTTTAGCTGACATCAAAACTAGCCTCTTCTGAAAAATAATAGGGCTGCTTTACACTTTGAAATATAACTTCAGGCAATGCAAATGGATGTAAACATTTGGTATGAGTTATCCTCCAGTCATATTTGGATTTCTTTGTGTTCCTTAGACAGTGATGCAGGTATTCAAAATTAAAGCTGACGACCTAGAACACAGAAGAGATGTTCAATCTCATTTCCCAAGCCAGGCATTTACTGTACCTCCAGACGTTGGAAATGCCGAGCTACATGATACTAGCCCTGACACATGGTTAGTTGCACTGTTTGTGGCATATAATGAACCAGATGCTCATATTTTTTTCCACAATCTTTTAGGTGCTTCCGATGCTAAAAATACTACTGAAAATCAATGTCAGTACTTCAGTATCAGAAGTCACGGAAGAGTTGCAACTGGAAGCAATAAAAACCACAAAGGGAAGTCTGAGAAAGCTCAGGCACTGACGAAAAGATGAGGTATTCACCATAGGACCAGAACAAAAAGACTGGTCTGTTGAGTCAAGAGGAGAGCTTCTGTACTTAAGCAGTTCTAGAAGGTTCACCAACACACATGTTCATGGATATATGCTTCCACAGACCTCCTTAGAAAGCACTGAGCCAAAAGATATAAATAAGGGATAATGACTGCCTATCAGCTGTTAGCCAAAGTCAAGGAGAAGTGAAGATGGGAGTTAGCTCTATATTTATTTTTACAATGTTCATTTGTAAAGTCTCTCTACTTCCTACATGCAAAATGCAGCCCAAATAGCTGAACAAAAATACATCCCCTGATTTTCACCGTCTTTGGATCTCTCCCACATGAAATGAAGAACAGAATTCTACTTAGGAAGTAGAATTAGATTGAGAAACTAATGAACAGTTCTCTGGAAAGTTTAGCAGAGAATGATGATATTTTAATGAAATTTAAAACTTATACGAGCATTAGATTAAAATGACGCATTTATGTCACTGATAGTCTCCTTAGTTATGTATCTGAACTTTTAGGTTTTAGATAGAGCATTAACGTTAACATACCATATCAGGCCATCTTTCTTCTATTTTACAGACTTTAAAGACAGAGAAAAGATGGCTTCATCTTCTCTGGCAAGGTCCTTCTATCCAGGACTAAATATGGGCTGCAGAAGTTGGCTAACTGTGTATTTCAGTGGGACAGTTTTATGCCTCTTCCACGATTGCATTTTCAAAAACAATGAGCACCGGGCTATTCCTCCTGAAAAGGGGACTCAAGGGAGCAATGCTAAAAAAAGAGAGAATGTCTGGGGTTTTTCGTTTGGGGTTGGTTTTTTTTGCTGGGGTTTTTTGTTTGTTTGTTTTCGTGGGTTT
>RSEF01000009.1:23467021-23478472 GCA_003993805.1 Himantopus leucocephalus
TGGTTTTTTTTTTTTTTTGAGAGAGAGAAAACAACTTTAAGCTAAAAGAACTCACCATTTCAACACTAAGGCATTTTTAAGACATTTTAAATGTACAAAAGAACAAGAAGTTCATTACAGAGAGCCAGGCATACAGGAACAATCCTTAAGAGGAGATCTGCAGACTGTAGCACTATTATTAGGTAATACTTCCTCCTATGCTCTTCAAATAATTTATGTTAGAGAGACAGCTTTGTAAATTAGATTCATGGTCTGTTTCACTCCCATGCAAAAAGTGGATTAAAATGTTGATCACTTTAGTCTGGGTTAAGCTGGAAACAATGACTTGAAAATGAAAATGAGAAAGTATAATTTAACAATTCTGTACAAATCTCTCCTTTGCTATTAAGAGGAATAATACACAATTTCATTTGCACACAGATAATGCAGACAGAAATTGGAAAGTTGTGATTAACTCTGCTTTGGCTAGTCATTCAGGTCTTATTACAAATATATAAGTTTAAAAAATGTTCACTTTATAATTGGATAGCATCTTTCAGGATATAAAAATTTAATTTTATTCCACTGCTTTCAATTTCTCAGTGGACAGAGCCTGCAAGGCCACATTGCATAACACCCCTTTCTGAGTCACAGCATAAAATATTTATGAAGTGTTTATTTAGAGCATTGATAAAATCCTGTAGATCACCTCTGAATCCCTAATGGAAATCCAGCACCTTGAGAGCATGCAATTAATATTTGGAATTTTTTTAAGAAAACCACAGTATTACTAGATGGAATTTCAAGCTCATGATAGTTATCTTTTAGAATCTGAAAATACTGAAAGTAATCAGCACCTGGTTGTACCCTGTTTTGCCTTTGTATAGCCTTAATTCACAAGTGTTTACCAAGTTCTTTGAGGTTCTTAGATAAGAGGCACAGGCATGACAACTAGCCTGAGGACAGAATTAATAAGGACATTTTATGACCACACAAAACCTAAACCTCAAACTCACGACTGAGAACCTGCTTACAGAGAATCCTAGAGTCTCTGCTTTTAGTTAAAAGCAAACAAAACCCAAAACTACCTCTATAAACTTAATTCAAGTCAGAAACACGATTAATATGTTTTCAATTACATTCCTGCATTTAACTTTAGATACCTAAGCTGCTTAAATTTGGAAGACAGATTTCACAGATTCGCTATATAATCAATGGAGAGAGACTTCTGTTGTGGATCTCCCACTCTAGAAATTCTTTGAGAGAAGACGTCCAACTTCAGCACCTGATGCACAGGCTGTGAAATGGGAATGGAAAAATCCCCAATATTTTTTTTCTCAATAACATCTAGGTAAGGTTTGCCCAAGCCTGCAGGAGAAATAGCCCAGGAGAAATGCTCGTCCTCTGCATCTTAGTGGACTGTTAATACTAAAGCTCCTGGGACCTGAAGCTCCAAGAGAAAACCAAACAGAAATCACAGAAATAGTGTACGGTAGGTTCAGTTTGTATAAAACCTGCAATGCGGCTCTTTGCTGCTCTCCCTGCTTCTTCAAAGGAAATGCTACTTAAAAAAGAAAGGAACTTTTACTAAGGGACAGAGAAAAATAGCCCCAAAATGCTGCTGTTCCCTCACCACTCTGACTCCAAGCATAACAGCTTTAAAGAGAAGTGGAATTCTGTCTCAAGTTGGAATCAGGGCATGCTGACAGCACCAGTCCATCTCAATCTAATTTATCCTGGCTAGCTTTGTTTTATTGTGTTCAGCTGCAGTTAGCTTCTTGAAAGCGGTCTTTGCTTTGGAAAGGAAGCTGATAAACTGCAGGGGTTCTTGCCCTGCTCTTTACATGTGAAATACAACAAAATCAGATCTCCAAGTCACCTGAAAACAAAGAACTATTTTAATGATTACAAAGATTCACTATGGTTTATTTTTTCTGCTGCCTTGTAGCCACTGCACAGTGCCACAAAAGTACAGTAAGTGGAAGTGATCCACATCAAACTCACTTACTATCCACTTAAACGCTTCAATGAAATCATTATGAATCACTTGAAGGGCATCATGATCCAACTATACATTATTAGTGACATTTAGTAGTAAACAACTCTGTTATTAAGTCAAGCATAGGGCAAGCATGAAAAATATTTGAAGGCAGATGAAATAGAATTCTAGGAAAGGTAAGCAAGTGCTATATGTGAGCAAATATGCCACTGAGCACTCACAACTTATGCCTACAAATGAACTGACAGAAGTTTCATCCTTTCTGGTAGTAACCTTGTTATTCTATTGCTCCTCTAAGGAAAAAGAAACCAGCACTTTTTAGAACTAAGAAAAAAGACAAAAGACACAAATTGAGTGGAATTACCTCTCAACACTCAACCATTTGTATCTACACACACACACCATTAGAACTTTTAAAATTAGCAGCACATAGAAATCTATTTAGGACCTAAATGAAACTTTTTTAGCTTTTGTTAATTCAGACTTGCAGTATTTCTATGGCTCCTGTCTAAATGGAACTTACCAATACTGAATTCTGCAATACTCTGAACATCACTCAGGGTGGATATATTCCTGATGATGAAATCTGCCTTTCTGGAGCTTACATATGAAAGGCATGCAAATGCAGTGCTCATCTGTTGCTCAAACAACCATCATTCTGCACTGCACGCCCCTGGGGCTTTCCCGTCAAAGCAGCCTTCCTGTGGGTGCTACATAACTGCAGACTTGATCAAGATGTTCAAGTTTTACCTACTCCGCTACTCCAATCAATTTGAATGCAGTCTTTCCCCTTCTGTTGACATGGGAGCACATTCTCACCTTGGTAAATACACTTCCACTTTTTGCTTCTTAACAGAATTAGCCCATTCATTAATCAATGAGGCTTTGACCAGCGGTTCCAATGTGACCAGTGGAACTTCCTGTCTGGAAAGAACGATCATCATGCTAATCTCATCTCCCTCATATGGTATTTCCAGAACTTGATAGATACCACCTGCTTCATTGGAGCCATCACTGAACTCTCCTACAAAAGAAAAACAACAACAAAAAAAGCTATTAGAAGTATTTTCTTTTGTTTCCACTGGAGATAGGGGAAAAATAGAAGGCTAATACTAGGCAGTATTTACTAGATACTTGAACTAAAAATGACCCTCTTTATTCTATTCTGTATAAAATTTATATTGGTTTCTTTATCATAGGATTTGAGGCTTACATCTGCTTTCCTAAAGAAAACAAGCTTATGCAATCGCACAGTTCATAGGTAATCATACCTCTGAACCTATTACCCAACTTCCATTGGTTAGACAGAGAGAAGTCTAAGTTACTAAGGCTGCCAAAAGTTTCACGGAAATCGGCAGAGGGTTTCTTTTATTCAGGAGAGATCATTTGTCAATGATGAGACTGAGTGAAACACTGCCAATGCTAGACGCTGTAGAACCCACCTGGAGTTCAAGCTCAAGACAAAATAGTTCTGCTGTTCAAAGAACACCTATTTTACCTTTCTAAAGATATTACAACACTAATGAGCAAACATTATTCATTTTAATATTTAGCAGAGCTCAAGAAAAATACTTTAGTGAGCAGGACTAGCTCAAGAATTGTAAACAGGTTAGATGTAACGGATAAACATTCTGAAATCCACTACGTGGCACCAAACACATACCTAAAAAAGTAATCAAGAAAGGTCGTTATAAATATTGCTATCTAGTTATAATACACAAGCACACACATTAGAAAAAGACATCAAAATCAGAGTTTCTTCATTGGGCAAACACCATATTTAAAATTCTAGGTGAAAGAACAGACAACAATACAAATGAGTATTACTGCAACAAACCTGTTAAGGGAAGACTTATTAGCTTTAAATTGCTAAAGCTCCAACTCACCGTAGTAAAACTCTCCCTGCTGGTACATCATTGGAATCTGCACTTCACTTTCATCATCTTTAGTGAAAGAAAAAGTCCTTGTATTTTCAGGTCTGAACTGTGATTTCCAACTGCCTTTAAAGTAGATTGCGTTGATGAGAGCCAAATGAGTTAGAGCACCAAAATCTCTTGAAGACACAAAATCTTTGATCATATCTAAGAAGAAAACCAACTGTCAGTCTGCATGTCAAATTGAGCATTAAATCAAAACTTAAGACAGCTTGAAAAATGCAAGAAAATAAAAAGCTGTGCTAACATGTAATTTCCAATTCAGATGTTCCATTAAATCTCAAATTAAACTGCCAGTGTTTTGTAAACCTAAATCACAGTGTAGGTGCGTAAACCCTTCCATTGAGTACATGTTAAGTCAACTGTTTCTTGATCACTACTTAAATATACCCCACAATGAAACCAAGTGGAAAAGGGGTCACATAAGGAATGTTTACACTGGTGCTATAATAGAGTTCAGCACCATCATCTTAAGGTCAGAACTTCTACAAACTTTGGCTCCAATCCAAAGAAGCACTTAAATGGATGCTTAATTTGAAGTGCATAAGTATACCCATTGGAACCTCACCTGGGCAAATTCTGAAGGAAGCATTCGGTTTCAGTAATGTCCTACTGACTTCAAAGTAAGGACTAATCATAACACCACCACCACCCCCACGCCCCATAAATTCACAACATTTGTTCCACTGACGTTAGCTCTTGAAAAGCAACAGAGAAAAAACATCTAGCATCTGCTCTATTCACGGGAGGTATGTCAGCTGAGCATGGCAGCTGCTTTGCTCCTACTCCTCAATAAGTCATTTACATCATCAGAAAACAGTCTGTTACCTGCTTTAGCTCATCTTAAATGGCTTGCTTTTCAGCAAAATAATTTTGACTTTGTTAAATTTGGTGCACTGACCAGATTTGTCACTACTCTTGAAGAATTACATCCTACTTCAGATAGCTTTCTTGCTCGCTTCTATTTTTAACTGATATTGCAATACAAGGTGTTAAAATAAACACATTCCTCAGTCCGATTATTACTTCTTAATCCATGGTTTAAAGTACAGATTATTTTTGCTTTCTGGAGCATATGACACTGACTAACTGGTGTGAAATTTGCATATCATAGGGCAGTATTTCCTCTGGGCTGCTGTTTGTACTTCATTTTATCTAGAACATTCTTAGAAATGAGATGTGACCCATACTGCCATACTCACTCTCTGTGGTTGGAAAAAATAAAGGAAAAAATCAAGAAGCAATACGCTTTCACTTTTTCCATTTGTATTTGGTACATCATATTCCCTTATATTTTATAGCCAGATCTTGTTAATACACTAACGTAATGTTCAGAATTTTTCTGGCCAGGGAAACCTTGACAGTTATGTTTTCTGCTCCCAGCATCCCATCATGCTTAACATGCTGGAATTGGAAACCTGCCTGTCTTGTACCCCTTTCCTAATGAGAAAATAAGCCTCCTCTGTCAGAGCTGGCAGGCAGGAGAGAATGAGATCTAGTGGTCAGAGACCAGGCTGAGGGACTGTTACTATCGCAACCTAATGCTAAGAGACCCACAGCTGCGTTTGTTAGCTCTGCACAGCTCCTTCCAGGGCAATGGTTATGAGCTTGGTCAGCACATGTGGCAGGTGTTAAGCAGGAGAAAAAGAAAAAGAGAAAAGAAAAAGAAAGAGAATGTTACTCTTCAGACAGGCACCATGTTTCTCTGAAAATACTCTGCAATCTGCTGCACCACTTACATTCCCTCTATTTCTGTAGCTTGAGATAAAGGGCAGAATTTATTATGAATATAATAGCTGCCATTTTCCCTTGGAAAAAAACAGATAATTTCCAAAATTGAATAAAAGCATTATATGAGGTGTTTTTCCACTTTGGTACCATACATTTCCACAAAACATTATGGATTCTTAAACGCTCAGAATGGATTCTTAAGTGCTAAAACTACATGGTGATGTGTTAATTCCTTTACAGGGGATTTCGATACCTTCAAATTTACAGTGATACAACTGATGTTAGAGTCAGACCCCTGTTGAATTACTCTTAAAATATTAACCTCCAGAGTGCGTCAGATGAACTAGAATGAGATCATGCTTTGATCCCTACAACAGGGGAATAACTTCACTCCCATACCTAGAGACTCTGCAGGTATTCAGAAAGTGTCACATCTTTGGGATTCCATAAGCAAAGCAAGCACTACATCATACAGACCTGAATGTGCATATTTACAAAGATTATCTTTTGCTTACTCCCCTGCTGCAAATTTTTGTCGTGAAACTCTGTTGACAGTCTTCCTAAAAATCAACTACTCTCTCAACATTCTATTTAGTTTCCTCACATTGGAAAAGATTGAATTAAAGGGTCTGATATTGTGGTTCAAAATTACTTTTTGTATTGCTTAGTATTCTATTTCTCAGTATCTTGTAACTATAAGTTCCCCAGGTAACTAGTGATATTCCACATATCTCACTCACAGGCCAATAACCCCTTGGTAGACAAACTTTTCTGCAGTTAGCAATAGTATTTATCTTTTTTTTTTTTTGTAATTTAATACCAAAACCAGTATTAAAATACTATTAAAATGCCAACCATTAAAACATTCTCCTTCAATACATGTTACAGGTACTTTAAGATGGTAAGACAGGGGAAAAATATTCAGATAGATACTACTATATGATTAGCAATGGCTAATATTACTTAAGACAGATCATGCCTGCACAAGAAAAAAAATTATAATTTCACAAAGAGCTGATACTAGAATTCTTTTTATGGGAGGAGATACTTTAGTCTCAAACGGAACAGATAAAAGCCAAGGCAACATACCAACAACACTGTATAATTTTGGAAACACAAACACTTACGCAGGAAGTATATAAAAGAATCACGTGAACTTACTATTTGTATGATTCTCCACCCACTTGTTGATGTGGGTAGCTACAGCTGCACTTTGGCTGAAGTCTATATTCTCGACTTCAGCTTTAAAGTATTTTTTCACCAACTGCAGAAATTTGTCACTGATATGAAATCCATTCTGTACATAGAGAGAGTTAGCAATATTCAGAACATAATGACTTTCTTCGGTAGTTGCCATATCAGAAAGGTCCTTCAAGAAGGTAAACTCTTCACCTGAGGAAAGAAAAACAGGTTAAGTGTTGCAGAAAAGAAAGTTATTCCATGTTTTTTCTGCTGGAAATTCACAAAGACATTTTATGCAAACAAAAAAAAGTCTTTTTTTTTTAATAAACTTGTTTCTAAACCTACACACACCTTCAGATCTGAAAGAACAATCTACAAGGCAGAACGTATTATTTAGAGATTATTTTTTTCTACTACCTATAACTAGCAAAATTAACAAGACATTGGGATCCCATCACAGACAAAGCTATCAATGGTAATCCTTTTAACACCAAAAGAGCAATTAAATTCTGATAAGTCACACTTTTATGTTTTGCCACCACAAATCCTTAACAGAATTCTCGCTACATCCTAAAAGCCATCCTTTTAAGAAAAAATGAACTTCAAGTTTTGAAGCTAATGACTTCCCCATAGACTTCTCTCTGCGAAAAACAACTCTAGAATTTCCCAGTACCCTGCGTGGGGTAGTACAGAATCATTTGCTTGGGTCATGAGGAATCTTGAGTAGGATTAAAGTAGTCTGCTTTAAGATAGGAAGCTTGTACTGTTACATCGTCTACCTGAAGCTGAAATTTCCAATTAAAAAAACCCCAAAACTAACAACAACTTAACAATTGAATGCAATAATATATTCCATGCAGAAATCATTGGAGTACTTACACTGAATACCACTCATATGTAAGAACAGTGAATGGCCCAGCTCAAATCAACCACCTAGCTTCTTCAATTATAGCTAAGGGATAATTTATCAATGTTCTAGAAACAACCTGTAGAACTAAATATGTGCTGTAGTCTCCACAGAGAGGCATCACGTCTGCAGTGGTACTGCTGAACACATCTTGAACACTGTATTCAGAAATTCCTCCCCAAAATTCTTTCACCAAAGGCTTAAAGTTCAGCACGTTATATGAATAAAGAAATCTCATTCAGGTTTCAAAACAATTACTTTGACATCAAAATTCATAGAAATTGCCTCTTCAAAGTATTTTTTGCCATTCACTCATCCCCTCCATTTGCAGTCATAATATTACAGTCATTTGCATTAACAGAGCGTGCTTGCACTCCACAGCACAGCACTACATCCACACGAACATCGTAGCTCATCCCATGCTACAAACGGGACGGTGTGTGATGTGTGTTCTCTGCTAGAGAAATGCATCCTATTTCTCAGGCTGATGGGAACATGTGGCGTACCATGCTGAAACAGCCAAGATGCTCATATTTCCTAAATTAGCTTGTATATCTGTATGTGACGTTATGCAATGCAGACAGAACATTATCGACACGGAATTAGGATAAAGAACCCACAGGTTCTACCTACAAGAACCAATTGTGTCAAAGAAAGAGACATTTCCAGTTAAATCACAAAGATGTTCATACCTTCTTATAAGCAGTATTGCTAAAACTACTGCTTTCCCTTTCAGGTTTCATTATAATCCCTAAAAAGGATGTTCCTAAAATTCTTCTTATAATTCTAGAGGCAGAGAGATGCTTATTTTGCAGACGGAAACTAAGATCAACAGTTAACTGCAACTGCTTGACATTCAGGTGCCCAAGCCAGGGTTGTATGTCAGCATCTCTCAGCTTATGCAGAGCCCACTGAAGCATGCTTCAGCATGCTCAGGCCATCAAACAGGATGCCAAGAAGCCTACTGATTAATAAATAACCCACGGACATGACCAGGCCACTTCCATCATTGTTCAGGCATTGCCATCTGTTTAAGACAAAAAGCCCCACAGTAAAACATGACTAAAAGGCCTTACCATTTTTTAAGCTGTCGAAACCCAAGGAATGTCGAATTTCTTTCAAAGTGGTTCCATGGGCTCCAAGCTCTACCATTCCCATGGCTATTGCAATGCTCAGAGGAGAGAAAAGAATATTCTCATCTTCTCTTGCAGCTCGCAGCTGATTGTAAACATTCACAGAAAGCTCAGCAATGGTTTCATCAGGAAAATTTGTCTTGAAGGCTTTGCTTTGCAAAACAAGCAACGACAACAGTCCAAGGAAATACATGTCTTGAGATTCTAATATCTGCAGAGAAATTTGAGAGAAAATAAGTTAACCTTGATAAAATAATAAAAGATTCAAGTCGAGAGAAAAGGGAATAGTAAGCTTTTAGTCTTAAATCCGTGTGGAAAAACAACCCTAGTTATGGAGTTCAATGCAGAATTCAGTTATCTGGAGGAGAAATTAACACATATACTGAAGTAATGATCTATTTAAAAAAAACCCCTACTTCATTATGTGAATTTATGCTTTTGAAATCTTTCAGCAATAGTTTAACAAGACGGAGCTTCCACATTTTGCTAGACCTCAAAGACATAGCAACGCCTTTCCTACTTTTGCTTTTTAATTTTGCTGTTGTCGTTGTTAAGCAATGCTGATCTGGAATTGGTATGTATTTCTGTACTTTTTCACCAAGGAGACTTACAAATCTGTAATTCTTTCATTTGACCTTCCAGTAAGATGCAACTTATTCATCTAAGTCACTCTAAGCCCCAGATTGGTAAAACTGTTTCAAGCACTGTAAGAGAGCCTGCTGACACAGGTGACAAACCAAATGTACCGTGATGTTGCTCAGCTGCAAAACACGTGGCAAGCAGCCAAAAAGTCTTTGAAAGAAAAATAAATCATGCCTTAGTTACCAAATTAAATCCCTTTTGTTAGTAAATAATGGTGAAAAGTTGGTTAGTTATGCTAGCTAAGAGACAACACCTACTCAGAGATCTTTAGTGGATAAAGTTACTGTAGACACCAGCGAGAAAGATCCAACAGGGGAAACAAGAAAGTAAACTAAATAGAAAAAAGGATTAGCACTAATGCTTTTGACTAGTCCATCCTCCAAGCTTTGCTAAACTGCTTCAGTAAGCAACAGTTCTCACTCTATGCCAGTTTAGTTCATCACACAACTACTGATATTAAAATTCCAGCTCCCGGAGCAGCATACAGTGGTCTCCATTGTTCCATTTTTCCTTTAAATTTCATGCTACCTTGGCGTCTGACCCACTGCTGCCAAGTGTCTTGGGACAGAAATACCAAGCCAACAGAGCTTGCATTTCAGTTCCATCTCTTTGCCACTTACTGTATCTCTAACACATAACAGAGCAAAGGTTCTTGAAGCAGAGGGTTAGGCAGCACAAGGCTAAAAGCTTTAGTCCAGCAGCGTCCACGTGCTGTTGTGCCAGTCTGCAGGGTTTGTCAGCATGGGACGCATTTGTGCGAATGTGCTATTCTGTTGCTCGACTGAAGTCAATTTGCACACAGCCAGCCCAAGTGCCTTATGCTTCCCAGCTCTCCTGTGCCTCCAGTTACCATGGGTTTCTGTATACCCGACACACAGACCCTTAATAAGCTTTATACAACATTTATGTTATGCATTTCATCTTCAAAGGACTATCTAGGATCATCTAATTAACTCACACAACACTGATACATAATTTAAGCATTACTACTCACATTTTATAGCTGAGAAAATATAAAAAGCAACAGGGTACACATACGTGCCTTGGCAGCAACTGATGCAGTCACTAGTTAACATTCTTCCTGTCCCCTAGCCGTGGATCAGCCTTTTCTTTATTTTTTCACTGAGAAAATTAAATAGATGAACCGGTGCAGCAATCGCACATGCTTCAGGGGAAAAGGACAGGCTCTTAGTGTGACACGGTAGCTAGAGCCTTGTTTCTCCCCTGCACTGCATCTGATTTCTGATGATCGCTTCTATATATATGTATGAAATATGCCCCTATTCTCAATTTCTAATAAGCCCTCCTCTATGTTGGCATCGCTTCATCTCTCTGGACTACCTGATCAATCTTTCTCTGATTCTTAGCAAGATACCGAAAATCTCCACCAAAGGCTCTTATTCTATTTAAGAATGGCACAGAGTAAGTCATATAAGCCTGAAGCACCAGCTTCATATTGTGCTTATTACTTGATGACTACATATTTCATTACACTTATAACACTATCCAGCACTTCACTGACACCCAACAGAAAACACTTCAGTCTGAGCCACGACCATCGCTATTTATTTCTTAGACTGAGACAATCTTTTTATTGTCCCAAGCATTATCAACATACCACAAACTTCCCCAATAACTGCTTTTCTTAATAGCTGTTAAAGTTTTTTAACCTGTCCATTTATTAGTTATTGACTTAAGGATATTAAGGCTTCTGTTATAGAAAGTAACTGCATTTCCAGGTTTTCTTTTCATTCTGGGCATTCTAGATTTCTTTATTTAAAAGAACAGAGCACATATCTCTCCTAATGTTACTTAATATAAGGCTTCATTCAGCACATCACTGTGACAGACTGAGCCCAGGTATTATTGATTGATTATGGATTTCAGTATTATTATTGATTATGGATGGAGAGCAGCCCTGAGGAGAAGGACTTGGGGGTGTTG
>RSEF01000009.1:23478572-23502925 GCA_003993805.1 Himantopus leucocephalus
GATGGTCTTCAAGATCCCTTCCAACCTAAACCATTCTATGATTAGTCTCTGATCCTAAAAGACGTACAAGGCAGGAAAGGCTTATAAACTTATATCACGCAGGTGGTCTATAGCAGTGTCAAAAATGGTACTCAAAAAAAACCCCACCAGATAAGCAGAAGCTCATCTTTCTTTTGTTGAGGATGAACCCAAGGCATTATCATGGCTTTTACAGTGGCTGCAAATTTGCAGAATCTCACATCCTAATCTAAGCAAACGAGTTGTGTTGCTCACTGTGGATGCAATTATACAGATAGCTAAACTTCCCCCCCCCGTATCAAGAACTGTTTGAGCTCACTTTGAGACCTGACAAGGTTAAGAGACATAAGATAATCTTCCATTTTAAAAAAGGAACTTTCCCCAGCCTTTTAGTTGCAGAGGCAGCTATTCAACACTCCATCACTGATCTTTGTCATATGTGCTATTGTCAGACAGGCTTAAATAATTGCAGGGGGCGAAGAAGGGGGGGAAATTTATACATCTTAATGAAGTGCTTAACATGTAGGTTAGACTATTTGAATCTAAAAAAAAAAAAAAACAAATTATATAAACATCAAAGTCATCTTTCTTCCTGACCACTCCAGAAAAGCTCCTCACGTGAAGTAATCAAGTTATATTTTTAATTATTTAGTTGGACAGAAAATAGAGTAAGTACACAGATGGGGACAAATAAAATTTATACTGAAATGCTCTTACAAGACAAAGTACCAAAATTAAACTTAGTTTTTAAATACATGCTTAAATCCCACTGATGGCAATGCAAGAGGTTAAGCTGTGCAGAATTAAAGTTTCCAGTAGGGATGAATTAAAGCCAAACAATTTAGATTTTCCCCCCTGCCCCTTCCATACCACTTTTAGTCTAGAGAGGTTTTCAAATAGAGTTCACAGTGACGTTCCCCATACAAATGTCCAGGGAAAAGGAAGAGAGTCAGGGAGGTGGGAATGAGCACCCAGGTACAGGCAGAGGATGTGACCAGCTCTTTTGCTGGCAGTGCTGGCAAGATATTTGTGAAAATACGGCTTTCTCACAATGTATGAATAAGATTACAACGCAAGCAAAGATGTTTTAAAGCAAAGCTGATCTGTGCTGGATGGTCAGTGGGGAGAAGGCTGTAAACAGACAGTTGATCAATCCTTGCCAGCCAGTGTGAAAACAGCCTCATCTTATCCATCTAAGCTGAGATGTCTGTGGTAAATTCTTCAGTTCAATTCTTCTTGCACTTCTGGTACAAGCATACACTGTTCTACTGACAACTGGGAATCCAGCTCTTAATTATCATTCTAGTCATAACAGTTACTGCTTCTCTGATTCTGCCTTACTTTAGGCTATATTACTTTTGGTTTTATGCTTCCTCATGCCTCTTCATGCAGCAGGTCTTGATCCAACGAACAGCTGAGCACTTATTACGGTGCAGCATGTTCTCAGCATCTCTCTTCAGTAAAAGTCGAGGGCACTCTTGTTTTGTCTCTGCAGCAGTACAGACAGCATTTTTTTAAATTGATTGTAGCCTATTCACAAACATACTTTAAGTGAAGGAAATGAAGCTGAACATATGTAACGTATGTCCAGGAAGTTAAACAATTCCCATGAGTATCAAACTTTTTAGTCAGTCTTTTTAGACTCTTTTTAGTCATCAGCAGTACAGTCTGTCATAGCTGTTCTGCATCAACTGAAATCTAGTTTAATAATACTGCATCAGCTGAAAAAGAGTCAAAGTCCACATTGAACAATGTTAAAAAAAAAAAAATCAAGAACCATCAGTTTCAAATGTTACTGCATGCATTTTGCATTTATTGGCTACATATATGAATGAAAAAACTATTAAAATTACCTTCATTCAATCACGCAGATGTTAAGACCAAAGATACGAACTTCTTGTTTGAGGGCCAGTCTCTGACAAAACCTAAGTTCTGTTTTATTTTATCTTAATTGATGCATGAACACCACTCTCTCCTACCAGGCAATCAAAGAATCAGTACAAATAGACAAACACTCTCCTTGCAATAGCCTCTTCTTGAAAAACAATTGTGCATCACAAATCATCACTTGCTACAGGGTTGTCAGAGTACTAGTTTTGTTCTTGCTTGCAACTGTTCTCAGGGAAAAAAAAGCAGCAACAGAACACTAAGCACTACAGTATTGCTTCAAAAACCAGAGAAACATCTGTACCTCCAGATGAGATATTATTGCAGTTATACCTGTCCAGGAGTTATCTGGTGACTTTTACCGCAACTTCAATGTAAATCAGCTTCTCTAACATACATACGCTTCTCTATCTGAACACCAACTCCCTTCAGTTTGACATTCCTACATGATTCTTCTGGTGTTTCTGCTCTGGGTACAGAGATATGCCTGTTTTGTCTGGTGGCTTCTTTTGCCTTTGGACACTGTTCTGTACAGGGTTTGAGTTTCTGGGAGACAACTTAAACAAAAGGGACTCCTCTTTCTGATTTTTTTCTTATTTTTTGTCACTTCCCTCACTCATTCCTTAAAATAACAAAAAACAGATTCCAGATATATGTTGTTCAGTAGGTACTTGCATTGAGGTCATGACTAGTTCAATTCCCAGGAAACTTTTTCATTCAAAATTTCAGAAACCTTCTATAAAGATTTCATCAGTCCTGAAATTCAGTCTACCACATTTCCACAACAGGTCACAGCCAGCTCAGTCTAAGGGCAGCATTCCTGCTCCTTTGCCCTGTGGCCAGCACAGATGTACTCCTGTACACAGGCAGAAGGAAAACCAGTGTTCATAATGTTTGAAGAAAAAGATTCATAGGCTAGAATAGAGGACTGATTAACTATAGCTCTTGCCTTTCCCCAAGCATAAGGCTGGAATGACTAAGAGGAAGTAGAAAAACATCGCCCCCTCACACCCACAAACTCTGAACTATTCATTTCATTACATATGCTTTCAGAAAAATGCAAAAGGGGCAAGCATCCTCTGTAAGCCGAGATATTTTGAGATATCAACAAACTCAAACCGAGTTCATAGACATGAAGTAGCGTTAATTTTGAAACAGCAAGAACTGGACTCAATGTAGGAAGGAGACAAAAATTCAGTCAAAGGTTGAATTCTAGTACCTCGTGCATGCCAGACAGGTTGAAAAAAGGGCTTATGATTTCCTTGTCTTTTACACCTTTAAAGATTGTGGGTTTTATAAAGAAGCTCATTTATGGCTTTAAAAACCTACAAAATAAAGCTGTGATATATTGCCTTAGTTCCTCAGCACACAGAGACTAAACTAAGATTAGCTGCCTTAAAGATTACTCTTGCCTACATGCAAGCTAAACACCAAAGGTGTGGGAAGCACAAACCAGAAAAACTGCTGATTCCTTCTGATCAGTGTGTAAAAGAAAAGCTTGGGGAGAAAAGCAAGTGTGGTAACAGGACTGATTAGATTCTCTCCTCTAAAGAGCATCTGCAGGAACAGACAGAAGTCTGGCAGAACAATTTTATAAAGCAAGAGATAAATTTACTGAGGGAACCAGACCTGCTGGTCAGAGGAAAAAAATACTGTCTATATATCTGGGTAGGAGCTGGGTGCCTCCTTCTTCCCCCTCAAACCCAACCAAAACTGTATGATGTTTGTGACAGATTAATTAGGAAAGGATAGACAAGTTTGGTGAAATTCAGCCACTGCTGCTTTGCCAGTTGGTAAACATGACAACTGCCGCGGGCACCTTTACTCTAGATGATTTCTTGTTGGCAATCTTATCAAACAGTACAATATCAAAGAGACTGCATAACTAGTAACAACAATTTAGAAAATCAACACAACTCTCCCTCCATAAAGAAACCAGTGAACACCAGTTGAGCAGAGGAGATGCATTGAGCAGTTAACAAGATCATTAGCTGTTCACCAGGACCAGGCGGTGGTTGTCATGGCTACCCTGAAGGATGTGCAGAGGAGGTACACAGTGGTAAGGAAGAGCTCCTGGACTGGTTTAGGCTTGCCTCAGGCATGCTGCCCTGCAACAAGGGGGAGAATGTGGCTGCTATCACAAATCTCAAGATTTTTGCAAATCCACTCGATCCGTTTGTACTGCAGAACAAAATTAAGAATCATTTCTTCAATCCCCTCTGCTTTGTCCAGGAATGTAACCTTTCAGATTTTTATTTATTTAAAAATTGGGCAAAAATGGCATCTCCAGCTAGCATTACTGTTCTCGCTCCTGGAACATTGTGGTTGTACCTCTGGAAAATCCCACAGAAGTAACATGGCACTTCTTCCCATCAGTTTCTTACTTTGTTCATTGTCCTTTTCCTCCCATTCATTCAGCTGCTTCTCTCCCTCCAGCACAGGGGCTGGCAGACAGCGTACTGTGAAACAAGGCTATAACCCGAGTTGACTTAACCTGAAAAATAATTTCTTTTACGTAACAAGTGAAAGCAGGCAGGTGTACAGGGGACAGCAGTGCAAAGGCTAACCTCGGTAATCAAACATCTGAATGGGAAATCTACATCCTACCAAGTGCTATAAGGGTCTACTTACACAATCCACTAGGGCATGCTTACGCATGGAGTTGAGATAGAGGACAGCCTGCCTGAAGGTGATAGCAGGTAAATGAAAGTACCAATTCTCAGAGCAACAGCTATGAAATCCGTGAGGTATTATCGCTTATAGCCAGAAGAATACCCAAGAAAATAGGAGAATAACCAGATGTCCATAAAATGTTTTAAGTTATGGCTATTGTGAACAGCGCAAGCAGTACATGAAGGTATCTACAAAGTACTTTGGTTATTGGAAGTGGTGACAACCATGTGAAATTATACATGCCTCTTGACACCAGGCAGACACATAAATGCTAGCTATGACATGCGTTACATTTAGCCACCAAGTCAACTCCTTCATATTAGGGTATGTATTTACGTTTTCTGTGTTGCAAAAAAAGTTTATCCTTAGCTTATGTGAGCATATGACCTTGTCAAACAGAGATTCTACAGACACATGTAGAATCATTAAGCTTGTTTGAATCTGTTTGTTTCAGAGATGTGCAGCGACATCTGTATTTCAATCTGTACAAACATTAGTCATAAAGTTATGGGATTTTATCACCATCTGTCAATTACAGAGTCTGTGCCTTCTAGAGCAGGAAACCTTGAGGTTAATTTCATCAGAAAGCAGCACAATAACAATATCTCAAATGCTGGGATATTGAAACCTCTAATATATGGTGACTAAGACAAAGAAGAGTCATTCTATAAGAACTGTTTGGACCATACTAAAACCTTGCTCCCCAACACACAGCAAAGCATGCCCCTCAGGATTCTTTATTCCTATTTTTTAAGTGACCCCATAACACCAGCTGCTTCTAGAAAACCTGAGAGGAAAATGGTGCACTGAAAACTTCTATATTGACAATTTCTACCATTAAATCCCAAATGTTTTTAAACTTTCATGGAACTTGGCACTGAGTCACTAACCTGCTGAGGCAATTATGGAAGCCAAAGTTGTCTTAATTGAGCTTCCTCAAGCATAATCCCTCAGCTCCAATTAAAAAATAAAAAGAGATGCTGAGAATCCATGTCCAAAGTACTTACATTTGAATAGCCTAAAGCAAACATCTAAATCCATGTCTAGACAATTAAGAAAAGTGGTCTTATTTCAAAAAAATACTACTGTAAGGCCTGCAATTGTGAGGATCCATATAAAATTTCTCAATTTGTTTCTTCTGTCTAGAAGAAAAAAAATAAATTTAGAAATTGTTTGGCAGAGTGCTTTTACTTGTGACAGCTACAATGTGCCCCACAAAGTAAAAGCTATAAATACGAAAGCACAAAACAAACAAGCTCTGTAAAGGAGAAAATTTGAAGTATTAGAGAATTTGGGGATTCTAAAGGCTCAGAACTGGGTGTTTCCCTTCTGAGAAATTCAACAAAGCCTGACTGGGGAGAGCTTCAAGGCTAGAGATTGAAATACGACATTGGATCTGCTTTCAACAGACCTGAAGCAGAGGTCTACCTGTCAAGTCCCATAGAAGCAGCTTAATCAGGCACAGATTTATTTTTTTTTTTATTACATACATTATATTTATGTTTCAGTGAGGGCTGTCGGTCCTGTACACCACTCTGAATGAGGTCAATCCCACGCACGTTGGTCTTGTGGTGGAGATGTTGACCTCAATTCACTATTGACAAGAGTAGAACTGGCTGAAAGAATCAGTTACGCTTGTTTTGATTTTAGCCAGCTTTCTGTGTATACTATATGACTAACAAATTAAAACTTAATATACCATCAAAACAGTGACTGAATCTCAGCTTCTTCTTTGTTTTACATTTTGCAGTAAGTTTAAAATTTGGGGCATCTTCTATTCAGAAGTGAAACGGCTGGATTTGCCACAAGAACAGAGCAAGACACAAACAAAGTTCCATATAGGTGCCTCACAGTTGCCTTACCTTAGACCTGTGAGCCCAGCAGCGGGAACCTCCTTAGGACTGATTTTACTATGGAAGGAGGGACAACGCCTAGGCACAGGAGGTGAAGTTGGTCTTAGTCAGAGGCTTTCAAGAACCAATTTTGCCAAGTTCTACTTCTGGAATTTTTTTTTCCCTTTTGAATGAACAGGCCAACATAGTACTCCACTTACAGTGCAACTATCTAGGGAAGATACCCCAAATGAGACCATAGTGTTATTTTTTTTCTCCCCCAGATTTCCTTAGGGTCGTTTGGGAAAGGAAGGGAGAGGAAGGGTGTGATCTGATTCTGTAGTAGTCATTTTCTACCAGAAGCACCAGAGATGGCACACTGCAATCAGTTATTTTAGATACAAGAACAGCTTCTTGCCTGCTCTTGCATGTACTGAAAATTCCCTTACTTAAAGTCACATTTCTGTTATTTTACTGTGAAATTCAGTTGACCAGCAAGCTCCCAGAAGCAAGCTCCCAACTATAATTTAATTAAAAGGGCAGTAGCTAAGTTTTACCATATGCAACTGCCAGATGCAATCATCGCAGTTTAAGTCTAAAGGCAACGTTACTGCATGTACTGGAGCGTAGTTTTATAAGTGATGAAAGCTGTCACTTATGTCACAGATATTGCTGTAATCCATTATGATATTACAGCTTCAGCAGAACCAAAAAATTATTAATAATACATTTTGTGAAAGCATTTACGGCAAGCAAGTTTGGAATACAATGTTTCAAGTGCCATACACTTTTTCTTGCAACTCCATATTTATGCATAAAGTCACTTGAGATATGTTATTTTAAGCTATATACT
The DNA here is from genome assembly GCA_003993805.1 of Himantopus leucocephalus. Classification (NCBI taxonomy): domain Eukaryota; kingdom Metazoa; phylum Chordata; class Aves; order Charadriiformes; family Recurvirostridae; genus Himantopus; species Himantopus leucocephalus. Next base: position 23,485,836 of record RSEF01000009.1, read on the forward strand.
TTGCCTGGCATTATACAAGCTCTCACACCAATTTTAAACCTTCAAAAGTTGGAGGACTGAAGGACACAACTAATTAGGGATAAACAAAAACTAAACAGAAGCCCTTCACTATTCAGTGATTCACAGGAATATGGAATACTGCATCAAAAGTATCTTAAAATTGTGTCTCTTTGGAGGAGACTTGCCAGATGTATTTCAAAAGCCAACCAACCAACTCAGGAAAACTTTTAAAGGTCCCTAATAAAATGCAATGAAGAATGATAGTCTTTAAATCACCCCAAAATAACTAAATAGACAAGGTATATATTAGCTGTAAAACAGTGTTTCAAAAGTTCAAAGCTGAGGTTAATTCTTCAATACATTGTTCAGCTTCCTTCGCAAGGATTTCCAAAGAAAAAACATCAAGCTATGGATATAACTATGTCAAGAAGATGAAGAAAGATAATTAAAATGCATCAGGATTTCAGAAAAAGAGCGTATCACTTCATAAACTGAATGCAAGTGTGACATACTAAACAGCTTGCTTTCCTACCAAACATTATTGCCTTCAGACTTGCAATCAACATTGGGCTCCATTTACATTTAGGTAATGTCACTATGGCCAAGAGAGTTGTTATTCACTTAAGTTAACACTACTTAGATCAGAATTAGTTTCTTAAAGGACAGTAATAAGACATACAGATTGATTTAGAAAAAACCTCAGTACAATTAACCCTAGCCTTAAAAGTAGATGTTATACCCTGATTGATTACAAATGGTAATTCATCGTTACAAGGACCGTTATTTATAACGCACAGACACTGTTTTTCTAACACTTCTCAGCTTTATATTCCATTTCTGTACAGAAGATGCAAAATCGCAGCAGCCGCAGCCACTGGTGAGCTTCCAGCCAGCTACAATTACTCTTAGAAGCAACTGCATATATCAGACAGACTGTCATGACAGCCACAGTCCTGACAGCCAGCAACAGAACGGTATTAAACGCTGGCCCACGCTAACTCTGGAGCCGAGCGGCATGCCAGCAGAGCTCCCCCAGCCACCCTGGCAGCCCTGGCACCTTCCGCGCTGGCAGCTGCTCGGGAGGCAGCCAGGGGACCGTGCTGGCAGAGGTGGCCAGGCCATTACCATCCAGTTAATAGAGCTGTCCTGGCACAGCCGCTGAAGCCGGACAGGACCTACGAAAGACTGTTTTTAAAACCAGTTGAAAGAGCTGTTTTGGCAAGTGTGCTGAGCCTGACCAACAGAGCCACAGTTGATCCAAAAAATCAAAACTAAAACAGCCTGTAAAGCTGGTTTTGCACAAAAACTTCAGAGACAAAAGGACGAGAAAGAAGAGTCACTTAGAGGGTGTTTACTTCTGAAGCAGCAAAATGGAGTCAATGAACAAGTACATTTCATCAGAATCAGTAACCCTGAGAGAAAAATTTAGCATTACCATTTAGCTTTGCCAAGTATTTCTCTAAGATAACAGCATAATATCTGTCACAAAATAAAGACTTTTTTTCCTAAAAACTACAGACTAATATGGATGCAAAATTCAGCTAGTAGCAGGATTTTTCACTCTGTATTTCACACAGTGGAAAACTCCAAACAAGGCATATGATAAGAATTTTTTTTTTTTTTTAATGTGAAGGATGCTGATCACTGATCTTCCCAAAGGATTGAGAAGCATGGAAAGACTATGTGGAGAAGAAAATTAAACTTCTTCCTCCTGCCCTAAAGCCAATTCCAATTCTTGCCTCTTAGGCTTCAGCATCATTACTGTCTGCTCTGCTAGAAGTTTTCATATATTTTCAAATATGTCCATTTGTCTCTCCTATCTCCATGATTTCTTCAACTCCAGAACTCCAATCTTATATTGCTTCCACTTGAGAGCAGCTCTGCAAATATCTAAAAACAAAAAAAAAGAAAAGAAAAGAAAAAAGAAACCAGGCAGGGCATCTGCCTGATTACAGACACCAATACAGGCAACTGATCAACTCACGTAGTATCTGGACACGAGGAAAAACCGGCTATAGCCAGCATATAGCATGGCATAGTAGACAGAATTGTCCCTAAAATCCTGAATTTTTTCTCCACGTCAGCATTAAAGTCCTTCCTTCCTCTTGCTTCTTCATAAGCATCCATGAATTTACCAGCTTAAGCAAAGAAAAAAAATAATAGAAAACAGCAGTAGCCTCATACTGTTCAAACTGGGTGAGCTGGCAGGGCTATGAATACAAGAAGCAAACTCAGCGCCCTGCATGCGTTACTGAAACTGTTCGGAGACAATATTTGGAATAGCAGCAGTTTCAAGGGATAAATGGGAAAGCTGGAAACGGAAAGAGAAAGGCACAGAGGGAAAAAAACCAAAATCCCTGCTGTGCAGGTATCTTATCCAGAGCAGAAAATATGCAACAACCGAAGAAATGTAGCTTCTACAGTTAGAGGCAAAAAACATGACTCACTTGACTTGGAGGGAAAAAAAAAAAAAAAGAAGAAAATATACAAATTTTTGTTTTAATAGTTTTGTTTATCCTGGCCTTGGAGACCTATAGCTGTTGATACAGCCCTCTTGGCTCACCATGGACAAAACAGCTCAGTTTAGTCCTGTATTCAAGCTGGGTCTGGAAGGTGGAAACTGGCCTTGACGCGCACTTCAGCGGATCACTGTTCAAGCCTCATTGGCTTGTCTTTATGAGACCTGATGCTGTTCCAAGTATCCTCTTGATGATGAGCCATTTAAACAACACATGTAGGGAGCTTGAATTTGTCTTAATCTTGCTTGTTCTCCCACACAGAGAAGTTTCTATCATGTTAGATCAGATTCTAAATGCTAAAGCAATTCACATGAACAAGAGCAATCATGAAGCACTGAAGAAACACTCCATTTCTGCTGTTCACTGGCTCACATCTATACAATCTCCCTGTGGTTATATGAACATATTTGTGGTATGTTGTACAGAGGATGTTTGGGTTTTTTTTTGGTTGATTGGTTTTGTTTTTTTGTGGGTTTGGTTTTGGTTTAATATTTTTAAATGGTTTTTTTATAATTCGAAAACTCCAATACTTTAACGGAAAGTAATCAAGTCACTTCCAACACCCAGAATGAAAAACAAGGGTCGAAACCTCATTGTCTACCCCTCCCAAAAATAGACTACCTGTTTTCCAGAAAGTCTTAGGTGTTTCCTCTAGGATTTCCTATGGCAAGTTAATATTAATTCTGCCTTTTGTTAGAGAGACTGTAATACTACTCCCATTTTTTGTATTATAAGCTATGATTCATGCGCGTCTAATATTTTACATTGGTGGGTAATATACACATTCTTATTAAAAACTAGGTTAATCTTTTTTAATTAGCGTGGCTTTGAAAACTAAATAGGCTAACCTGAATTCTTCTGCCTGTACATAAGATGCCAAGTTTCAAGGTTATCTTATTGCTATGCCTAAGTTATTAAATAGGCAAGGTGGACAGCTGTACCTCAAAGCAAGGAATTTAGACCCCGTTTGTGCCATCCAGTTCCATTAACAGAGCCACAGCAGAAGAGATATTTTAATTTTCAAGCAATATATCTCAGCAGCAAACTCATTAGCCAACAATCAACCAGAATGCCTTGCCTCATATGGACCACCTGGAGTTGGTGCAGCTGTATGAGAAGTGTTGCCCAAAGCGTGCAGATTTTTTTTAGTTATTCACCACAGAACAGTTATTCTGTTGGATTCAATAATACACCTCAACGTGTAAGTGGTCAAAAGCTCATCTCTAATCGCACAAAGAATCTGTTAATCCTTGAAGGAGCACACAGAGATCAACTATACACTTTATGGAAACTAGACTGTATAGCTCAGCCACCTCTGTCTTATCATCAGATAAAGTTTATCACTGTGATACATGAGATACTGTTTAAAATTATGGCTAGCCCACCTCTAAGGAGAAAAGCAGGCATGGTGATAGGATTTAAAGGGGTAACATTACCACCTAAAGTTCTTTTTAAATTTATTCCTTCTTGTTTGAAGTCATCAAAGGCAGAAGACAAGGGCTCTCTAAGTGAACAACAATGCTCAAAGATTAGTCGTTTTAAGCAGTAAACTGCCTGTGTGCAGGTGAAAGCAGCTCAACTGTACCAAGTGTCCAATCCTGTTTGACACTCAATGGCATGGATTTCTGCATGGCTTAAAGAGCAAACAGTAATCAGCTGAGACATCAGTTTCGTGCTTGTTTTCATTAAAAGACAGGGAAGCCAATCGCAGCAAACATCAAAACCTTAAACAGGACAGATGTCTTTCCTAGCTCCCAAAGCCTGCAGTAACCAAGCCTATCAATGGAATAAAAGTTCACTACGCATTTTTTTCCCTCAATGCTAAATTAAAAAGCTAGACTTTAAACAATCCAGTCTTTACTGTATATAGAGTTGTAATATTTGCATGCTTATTGCGGCTACTAAATACAATAATAATGATGTCAAACATGACCATGCACTTGCCTAGGTAAGACTTAAATTTATGTCTCTACATAGCCAGAAATTAATAGCCTAACATTTGTTTTCCCATGATTCACGGGGTTTCAGGAATTGTTACGATGTACTAGGAGGGGCAATAAAAGGCCTAGTAAAATAATGGATTAAGAAAACTCTCAGTACAGCAAGCCTTGAAAACACACTTATCACAGCTGTAATTACAAGCTTGAATGGCCACAGATGATCCCTAACCTCAAACGCTGCTTACACTCCCATTCAATGGGTTTGCATTAGGAAAAAAATCTTTACTGTGGCCTTATTAAACAAACATTTCCTTGTACTTTTTTTAAAGGTTCCACTAGTTTAACCTGTTTATATATAAAGAACCAGGCTGTGGCATTACAAAATTAGAGCACTAACTACCTCAAAGTCCTCAGGTTGTTCAGTTTTTCAGAGGTCTCACCACTGTCTTTTTTCCTGAATTGTTTCAGGGAGGGAAGTGCAACCACATTCACCTGCTGTTTGACATCGGCAATTTGCCACTCCCTCTAACAACTGCTGAGATTACTTTACCTCGGAATGCATACTAGAAATTTTTCCCTCTAATGTCCTGATCAAACTGTGCATGTCTCAGTGTATTTGGTTTATGATATTGCTAATTAATTGTCAAAGAGGTCCAGCTGGTTACCGTGAAATAAAAGCAGTACCTTTCAAAAACCAGAAGTATTTTCTATGTCTAAGTAATTTTCTCCTAAGCTTGACTTTGACACCAGTCTAGCTATGAATTCTTTAAGGCAGATGCTTATTTTTTAATTGGACTAACAATGATGCCAGTTGAGGTAGGCAAGTACAAAAAGCTCAAATTTTGCCAGTTTGGGGATGTTTTATTTCAGTCCGTACCTTTGATATTAATCATGGAGGGAGAAGGAAAAAAAAAGAATTAAAATACTATTCTGCTTGTGTACACACAGTGGACAGGACAAGAAGAATCTCAAATTGTAGTAACAAAACATCAGGCTGGACTTTAACAATAGCATTTTGCTGGCAAAGACAGCAAAGCTCTTGAATAGGTTGCCTGAGGAGCCCTCTAGGATCCACCCATATCCACTAGACCCCTTTCAGAAGGTTAGACAAGCACATCGGAGGTCAAGAGACAGTTGACTGTGACTTGGGAAAGTAGATGAACTGGAAGAGTGAGCTTCAAAGTTCCTCTTATATAGCATACATTTTCTTCATCCTCCATGTTCTGAAAAAGATACGTATACATACATATGTACATCCCCACCTATATACATTCTATGGCTCCATTTTAAGAACCATAAAACTATGTACCTCTTAAATACTGAAAAACTGTGCTGAAAAGGCCTTTATCTACCTAAAGAATAATCTACCTAATGGTCTCGCACAAAAGATGCACAAGAGGGAAAACAAGAGAAAAAGACTATATAAACTTGTTCCTGATCTATGTTCGACGCACAATGAAACAACCGTTAAGGGAAAACCAAGAAAGGTCCATCTCAAAATTTCTTTTGGTTCAACGATTTTGGAATTCTTCGGCCAAGCAGGCAAGTAAGGGTTGAATTTTTGTTCTGCATCAGGTATGGAAACACAGAAGTAGTCACTGTTTTGCAAGTTTTATGGCTGGCATATAAACCCTATCAGGAACCAAGTTCTGTTCACTATGCACCTTTGCTTTTATTTAAAAGGCATGAAAAATTACAATTTTTTCCCCCTTGCCTTCAACTAATATTACAAAAATATTTTGGAGCTGCGCAGAAAATTTTGCATGTTTAGCTGCTCAATCCACAGGGGGAATAAAGTTAATTACACAACCCAATTATGTATTTAACGTCCCAGGGCAAAGTCACTGTACGTCCACAGGGAGTATTAATAAATATGATTTATCTCACTTTATAAAAGTTGCAATTACCATTTTTCAATAACTGAAGCTATGAGCAATATGATACTTCTCATACCTTATGAAATTGAACCAAAATGGCAAAACCTATTTGAATTTAGCTCAAATGCCAGTTTATTGTGAATGTGCTCTGTTTCTGTTCCTACATATAACATCAAAATTGAGGGCTGGACTTCTGGGCGTGCAGCACACCAGGGCTCAGCTGAGAACAAACAGAAGCAGCCAAGCACATGCGATAACAAGCCTCTATTTTGGTGCCTAAATGAGAGGTAAATATTCCCGGGTAAAAAAGAAGAACACAAAAAACTGTATGCCTGCTTATTTTCAGAATCACTACAACTTAAAGACCGTATGTAGAAATGATCCACTTTGCATTTCAGTTATTGAACACATGAGAAGTATTTAAGAAGTTTCCTCTATGGAATAGAAAATATCACAGTAGTTCTTGTTCAAGACCCATTAAAGTCAACGGAAAGACTTTAATTCTGTCGTATGTTGCACATATGAAATCTGCATGCATGCATTAAAAACCTTTCATTAGTTCATAAAATTCCTTTTTTGTAATGAAAAACGTAAAGTCTATTTGAGGAGAATATAACCTTTCAGCAACTACAATACAACGTACAAAGCCGAAAGACTCCAACTGAAGACAAAAATCTTTGGCTGCTGATACAGGAGGAATAGAGAGACAGAATAGACATTTTATTTTCAAACGTAAGAGACCGGCAATAAAAGAAAAAAAATGCTGAAACTACCTTGGTCTGTAATAACATGAAAACCATTGCCACTTGGTGTTTTTACCTCAGCAACCTGATGCTTTTGTTACGGGTTATTGATATTCTGCTTCTGAATGGCTACTGAAATACCACCAAGCTGTCGGCTCCCATTCAAATACTGACCTAAACACATTTCTTGCTTTGAAGACAGACAAAATAGTTGTAAATTGGTATGTATCACTGTAGACTAGCAAACCCTAATATTTTAATTATGAGTGAAAGTGAAGAGATTCCTACAAAGGAAACAAAATTGGTAACTTTTCTTGCCATACAGGCATGATAGTTACAGCATAATTTAACATTAAAAGCGAACTTTATGAATTGTGTGTTAAATTATCTTCAAGTGTACGTCTTCCAACAAAATATATGTATCGTCAGCCTTTGATATGCTTAGTTTGATGCAGAAACATGCTATCAACTCATCAGTTAATCACTTCCAACATATCAGAATATAGGAAGGTCTAAATAGCAACTCACACAGTACGTGTGCTTGTGTATTAGAGCTTGCAATCCCTGTTTGCACTACCAGATGTAATAATGTCATGATTTTCGAAAGGCATTTTTACCACATAAAGGCTACTGCTAATATCACTGTGCCAGGCCTTTTTACTAGAAACTTCCAAAACTTGAAACAGTGGTTCATCCAGTATACGCACATAAAATTAGCCCAAAGTTAAGTCTTATGATTTTAATAGTTTTTTGGATAAAAATATTCAGCTTTTTACTCAAAAACAAGAAAAATATCACATTCCCGCAGAAACAGTTAATCTCAGGTGCAGCTGTTTCAGAAGCTACAGCTCAACGCTACTCAGGCCTGGAAATATTCTAAAACAAATTAAAAAATGTACCAACAAGAAAAATAAGTGATTTCCCTAAGCATTTCCATAGCTTGCATAAAGACATCAATTACCATAGCTTGTCTCCTAAATTAATGATTCACAGTGATGGATTATTCATGCAAGTCGGCCAGCTGAACATTATACTTTGACTCTGGGGAGAAAGTATAGCATGTCTTAATTAACTATATTTTGTATAAGCCAGAAGACAGACAGAAAAATTTTATTTCTCTAGTCAACCAGGTAAAATGTAAGAAAATAAAACTAGTCAGTAGTCTCCATAATCCATGTTTAAAGTGAACAAGCAAGAGCACGTTGCCTCAAGTGAGCTCTGTAACACAGTTCCAAAATGCTGTTTTGTTGCACGAACTGACTTCAGATCTACTCCATTTAAGCATGAAAAAAGATGGAAATTTCATGTTAATATGCTGTTTCCTGTCGTACGCACAATCTTAGAAGACTTCAGTGATGGCACAATTTCTTGTTTCAAAAGGGTACCAAGTGTTTTCACAGCCTTGACTGAAATTCAACTCAACACTGAATTTTTCTATGAGTAAATGATACATTATTATCTCAAATATTTTCTAAATGAATGCTGTAGTCTAACAGCCTCCTTGAACACACATAACATTAATGTGTTGTCTATTGATGATATTTGTTACTTTGATCAGGACAGTGCAAAATACCTCCACAACACAAACAATATCTAGGATTTGCAATTGTTAGCTTTCAAAGTGTTATTCAATCATGGAACTGAAAGATTTACAAAATAAAAATGGGAAGTCTATGATGAATGTTACCATTTAGCCTTAGAGTAAGTAATACGAATGATCTAATATCTCCAAAAATCTATACCAAGCTTGCTCTAGGATAGCAAAGACCGCCATGCCTGATGAATTATATGACCACCTAGTTGCTTACATGGCTTATATACAATACATTAAGGTTGTTAAAAGTATTAATCACATTCAAATAGACCACCTTTTAACAAACTAATACCCAGATGCCTCACACTCAACACTGGATTTTATAAGTAGGAAGAGTCTGTTTTCATTTTATATTGGAGAAACACAGGTTAAGCATAGATTAAATAACTTGTCCGCTACCAAAGGATCTAAAAACAAGCAAGCTGTTTTTCTTCTTCCTTTAGAACTATCCTATCCATTAGTGTTACCTTCTCTGAACTCCCAGGACAATCCTACAGCCTTTGAAAGCAAAAATTTAATTTTGTCCTTGTTCTCTTGGTGCTTCAGCAATATTTCTGCAGATTCTTCTAAAGCCCTATAATTCTTAAGGAGTTAAGTAATAACTCAAAGATAGGATAGTTACATAGATAAGGATTAGGAAAGGATGGTGAGTATCAATTAAATCAGTCTGTACCAATCCTGAAATGACAAATAGTGGGAATACCTATTTTCACATATCTGCCTCTGTAGGGCTTTCACTACACGTAAAGATGACACTGTATGAGACCTCGCTCCTTATAACAATTCTTATATGCAGATTTGCATTTATGTTACTTTCCTCTCCTTCCAAATACAAGATACGCTAGTGTTCTTGTTGAGCAATATGCTTCCATCACTTCAAGAATTTGTTTTCATTGTGACTGAGTGGAAGTTTGTCCTCTTGAAGCTAAAGGGTATTTTGCTGTCACTTCATATATGAAGACCTGGTATCAGTTATGTCAAATTCACAAGTGTACTGTGTTTTGATATTGTATGCACATTTTCCTCCCTCACATTCCTATATGAAAAATTACCAATGGCATTTTTTCGCCTCATGTGTATCATCCCCTCAAAATAAATCTACTTACAGTCAGTTTGTTTCTTACTCACTTTCATGGGTATCTTCTCTATACACCCTGCTGCTCCATATTCCCCATAATTAGACACTTCTGGTTGCTTGTTTTTCTGATATTTGTTTTTCTCAGTATCTCCTTGTAGATCTAATATCCTGCTTTCTTTAGTATTTCAACACATGCATGGTAGGGAGAGCAGATGGAAACTGCCAGATACAGATGACGCCAAGTAGCTTCTGTGCAAGTGGAGGCTCCAAAAGCTCTAAAATCCACATGGGTTTTTGTGCTGCCATGACATTTTCTATGCCTCAGAGATGCTGGAGAGCACTAACCAAAGGCACCCTCCCACAGGGAGTTGAGAACGAGCATGGTTGTAGCATGCAGTGACCACACAGCTAACAGTGAACTGAGCAGCTGCATTCAGGCATGGATGCCATGCGAGACTTCAGAACCTGTCCCCAGGAAGAAAAACAAGAACACTTAGAACTATAAAGCAACACAAACGTTGTTTCAGGCTGCTTAGTCCTATCAGGCACCCTCCTTCTATTAAGAACGTTACCTCATGTCTTGCCAAATTCCCAATAGGTATTTAGAGATGCTCTTTACACACCTGAATTTGTCAGATGAGGGGCAGGGGGAGATGTGGGAAGAAGTTACTCATCAGCTTAACAAAAAAAAAAATCTTTTAAAAAAACACTTCTGGACAAGTTCACATGGGGGTGGGATATTTCACAAGACTACTGTTATTTTCTGTCTGAACTGGCAGTAATAAAACTACTCCCATTTACTCTAAAAAGAAAGCCACAGCTAGTATTCCTCACAGTTCTGCTTCCTCGCAATAGCATTTTCAGGTGGCAGAAGTAAGGAGGTGGGCAATGCCCCATGGAGATTAAAAGAAGTGAAGATTTGTATGCACACACTGCAGCAGCACCGAGCACCATGGGCACAGTGGAGGAAACGCTAGAGCACATGGAGGGAGATCTCTATGGTTAGGCCTGGACACGGAGGGAGACTGATAAAACAGGCAAGCAGATGAAGAGGGGAGGCCCAATTCTGATGCAGAGGAACAAGCCAAGGCAAAACATTCCTTCCAGACTTTCACTACTATCAGTTACAACACATAATCCCTATCCCCATGTGACCTATACTCAGGTCAATGCTACTGCAGGATGAAAATGAGATCATATCAATCAAAGACCAAAACAGTGTCAAATTAAAAGGGTTCAGCTCTGCATCTTCTATGTTTACACCATAAGCACTACATGGTTGTTCTTTGCAACACCTCTTCTCTTAAGAGACTCTTAGACACTGCTGTCCTCTTCTTCCCAGCTCCGAAATTTGCAGACCTCCACTAATAGCTTCTTTGGACAGAGAGAACTGGGAGAACAGATGTGTTCATTAATTTTGTGACTGGACTAATCACAGCCAGAGACACAGGACAAGGGAAAAAAGAAGATGGTCCTTAGCATATGGAGTCATGAAACAAGACCTTATTTTTCATGCTAGGCCACAGAGGTGTAGCAGGCACATTAAGCATTGAAGTAAAAGTCTCTTCTGTCATCTTCAACTTAAACATCAGCTTTGTCAAGTATTATCTGAATGTTTATTTTAGAAGTGTGGAGTCAGCTTTGGTTTTTACTTTTTTTTTTTTAATAACCAAAACTCCTGCTGCCTGTAATGTTACTGTGAATAAACAATGTTACTTTAATAAAGAGCTTTTTATTCACCATATGTAAGTGCACATGCTTTTAAAGACAAAATAGAATTACTACAGCGTTTTAAAAGTCCATATCCAGTTTAATAAGAGACTAGTTTATTCCTCTTTAGTACTTGTAAGAATCATTAGACATCTTTCAACTCCCACTAATTACTTTGGTTTTGGCAGACATTACTGTTTCTTCCTCCTGCTTTTTTGAATAAATCTGAAATTAACAAGTCAATAAACTGACATATTTACAGTAAAAATAACTTGGCTTCCCCCTCTTCTTCCTCCCACTTTTCATATTCCTCTTTGGAGATGAAAAGGTTATCAGTTACCTACAGGCTTTACGTATACTTGCAGCAGTTTGGGTAGGACCTAGGCATCTTTCCTTTACATCAACAGGATCACAAGTTGAAGACCTGATATTAGGGTAAGCTGTTCATGTTGACTTAGGTTTTGATTAATAGCTTTAAATACTTTAGAAACTACAGCAAACACTTTTTTTTAAAAAAAAGATATCTGAGAAAGAAAACATGCATTGCTTCAGTGAACTCAAATTGTGTGTGAAGTACACAATCATGAAATGCTCCAAGAACAGCTTTATTTTAAATGTGGAAAGAAAAGCATTTGAAAAGGGCAGTTTCACTGTACCAATTAAAAAAGATGTCTTAAATCTTTAAACCTATTTTCTTTCTAACTACAACTTACATAACTGAGATGTAGGGAGAAAACTGGGGCAGCAAACACTACCCGAGACATAGAAACAGTTACTGAAAAACGACGTTTTGCTATACTGTCAAGGAAGGAGGCAGTCTCCAGTGGCTAAGTGATCATGAGGAGTTCAGACAGGCTGTCTTTAGCAGAGTACCCATGCTCCTAACATTATCTTGACATGCCAAGGTCAGTTAAAAAAATTACGTTGAAAAGTAGATGCCCAAGTTCTCCAGCTTACTCCAAACATCTACAGGAAAATCAAGGGCTGGAATAGCATCACTGCTCAAAAAGTACCAGATGCAAAGTGCAACTAATGAGTAAGTGTTTGGGCATATTATCTTATTGCAAAGGCAATTAAAGCGTTTGCTTTCCTGTGGTGTCTGAGCAAAATTAGCAGAATTCAGTCAGAATTCCAAAAGCAAAATAAAGCCTTAAATATGTTGTTCAAAAAAGTCAGAAAGGAAACGACAGTCTTCTCAGACAAGGAAGTCCCCCAAACCCACTGCACATACAGAGACACGGATGACAAAAATAAATGAAAGCAGAAGCGCAAAGGAAGTTAAGTTCTTCCGAGGTTTGTAGAGATCATTCCTAGCTAACAAGTGCCTGGTTTTGTATATTTAAGAAAACCCACTGCACACACGGTACAGTTTCAGTTTCAATTCTGACAGAACTGATCCCTGTAGAAGCAGCCAATTGTCCATTAGCCCCATTAAGTCATCATGAGTTTAGATTTGTCAGACATACACAGCAGATTAGAAACACTTTAAATTATTAAGCAATTATTTGTTTAGATGTAATGGTAATGGTGAAAAACTGCAGGGCTGAAGTACATAAATATGTGGAAAGATGTCTTCCAATTAATAGGCTAGCTATTTCATAAAACTGAATATAACCACATTGTTTAACCACTTCTAGCCAGAATATTCCTTGTCATTCTTGATTATTCATGAAAGAATAGTCTCAAGGTTTGAAAAGATATTTCTCAAGAATTATCATAATATTTATACACTCGACTAAACCAAAAATCCTTTGTAACACAGGAGGTCAAACCTTATTAACCCAAAAGCCAGACACATATTTAACTCACTAGCTTGTATCAATACGAAATTTTCTCTTTTCCCATCTCATAGCTACAGCTGCTTTGCAATGACTCTAAAAGACCAAAAAGAATGCAGATAACTCACGCAGCTTTTATCATCACATTAGCCACAGTCTGCAGTTTTCATAATCATTAGCTTTGAAGTATATTAAACAAAGCAGGACATGACCTTACAGTTGATATTTCAATCACACCACATAAGAACAATTCTTTATCATACATAATTTATTAAGGCCACCAACCGAGATGCTATTCAGAACTACTCAAAACACAAACAGGCAGTAACAAACGGTACTGTTGCACAGCCCAGTGAAGCCAGGCAGCGACCACACTGCAAGGGAGTTCACTGCTTTTAAACGCAGAGTCACCAGACAACTTCCGACACGTACCTCTGATTTTGGCTGGGCGGAGGGATCAACAAGGAGCAGAATGCGTGCATGTGTACGACACTAACAGAAAAAAAGAAATTGAAACGTTTAGTTTTAAAATAATGCAATGTAGTGTAGCTTTACTTATTAACAAAATGCACAGATTATCTTATCTACATTTATGTTTAGTACAATATGTAATTACCTTTTGAGAAACAGAATTTTGGGGAGGGAAAATGAAAAAAGATGACATGGCATTCTTTCAGTGCAGTTAGGAAACTGAAGAGATTTCATACTGCATTCATCCTACTTGAATTCTCACAGTACTGTGTCATTACAGACCTTCTCCAACATAAAACCTCTTCCTAATGACTGTACTAAGCTATTTACACTATAAAAAGTGTGTATTCCTAACATGATTGATGCAGTTTACTTACATCCCTGTCATTCTGTACTGCTTTAAATAACAAGTACAAAGGGAAAATAAGCCTAAAACTTTACCCTTATTATTTAATTGTGCGATTTTTTTTATTTGCCTTGAAGTGGATAGTTTCATTATCTCCAGCACAATTTTAGAAAGAAAATTAAAGAAAATGTGTTGTTCTGTCAAGTCAATCATTCAAGATTCAGAATGATTCATTCAACATTCTTTTCCTCCTGTGCAAATGCATGTTACATTATGTCTGCCTCAAGTTCCGCCAACCTTTTGTCATCCAGTTCACGAGACTAACAGCACTCAAAAAACATAAATTAAAACCAAGTATTTTACAGATATTTCCAAATTTAAATTAATTACTCTGGTCTTGCATGTATTTGAGGGAAAATCCAAAGTTATCACTAGTCACAGTTGACTATATAGATGTCTTTCCCCTACCATCTGACACGTAATCAAAGATACTGACTGTATCAGAGATATGCAAGTGTACATAAAATTAAGGAAACTGGGCATTAATTTTTAAATCCATGTTTATGCACCAATTTTTAATACAGCATAATGAAGATGAGGATGGCCTAAAGACTGAGTATAGAACAAACGTACCCTATATTAATTCATATGGTTTACAAAGACAGAATAACATATAGCCTACACAGAACATGGATTGTCAGAAATTATTTTAAAAGGCATTCAGCCAGGCCAAAAATGTGTCTTCATGGATGATAAGCAACCAAAAAACAAATTTAAAATCTTGAGAAAAAAACATTAGCTATGTTAGTAGAAAAGGACTTTAAAGAACTAAGAGTAGCTAGATCTTGGTGTGAAGAATCCTACCAGCACTAACTCCTCTCCACTGCTATATTTTGTGATACATAAGATTAGAAGTTGAATTAAACTATGCATAAACATGACATTTACATCTACAGAATAAATTTCAAAAGTGTTATTACAACAATGTTGTGTTCACAGACACACTGTCCTAGAACTCTGCCAGACTACGTATGAACATATACACATTCTTCCATATGAGAGGGAGAGATATGAGGAAGTAACAGGAGACCCAAGTCTTAAGAACGGGCACAGGAACACCCCACATCAGCATGCTCCTGCAGGAAGCAAGTCACTTAGCAGCTCAGAGGCGTATTAATCCCAGGCAGTTTTTGAAAGAAACTTCAGCTGGCAGCACTGTAGCTAAAGGATTCAGCAGGCCAACTGACACCCAGGACGTTCTGTGGTTTCAACAATGAATATGAAAGTAGATGAGTGACAGCTTCATGAATACTTTCACATACAAGCACAAATCATTCGATGAAAATGGTAAACGGGGAGACAAAGTCAAAGCAAATTTAAAAACCCAAACTCTACCTCAAACTTGACTTAAGGATGTGAATACCTAGGATGGAAAGTCTTGTGAAGATAAATTTTGAAACTCATGACTGCATTTAGTAGCAAACTTAACGTTGCTACAAGCCTTCACTGCATATTACCTCTTAAGTTGCCCTGTATGATTCTGTAGTCAACCCATACCTTAAAGAAAAAGCCAGTAACCATTCCTCCTCCTTCCCTCACCTCACCTCCTTGACAATTATTCCTCATCACACTCAACCGAGCCACAACTCTGAAAACTATAATGGACATAAAAATAGGAAAGGGTGAAACTGGTCCAAGACCTCTCTGCTTAAAAAAAAAAAAAAGACAGAATCTGGATTCCAAAGTATCACAAAATTGATGGAGGGGGATAGCATATTGTATTTTAAGTGTTAGCACCGGTAGGACTAGAGCTTTGTAGCTTTACATTAAAACATACTAATTTCACCAAAAGGGTAAGATACCATAGACATGCATTTGGCTCAGTCTATGCTATGACATTCTGGTAAAAGTCTCTCACCTAAGCAGAATGGCATCGTTTTCTGTTAGACTGAAGTACTGATCACATCAAAAATGATGAAACAAGAATTGGGGAATCACAGATCGTAGCCCATTAATAATACACAATTCATACACACTACGCAAGTTTCAAGTAGTCCTTTAATACCAAGATTTGTAGAGTATTTGATATATGAGAGATCATACATAGATCTGATTAAACCAAAAACAAGGAGTTGCGTGGAGGAGAAAATTCAGTACGTGTAATGAAGTACAACAACCTGGGTGCTTTTTTTCCTTCTTCTTCTTTTTTTCTTTTTCCCCCCACCCACTGTTCTTGCTCACCTACAGGAAGGTGATGGGGACCGGTAACATACATGGATACGTGTGTGCACATGATCAGACAGATTCTGTCACCAAAGTCTTCCCGCTTTGTCATCTCACTGCTGCAAGAAGTTACACCCAACGTTTGACAAGTTTAGCTGTTCATTCACATGTTCGCATCGGAATTCACATGCTTTCTTAACATTAGATAATACTGATCAGTATTAAAAAAAAAAACAAGCGTTTAAAAATATGCATCGACAAAGAATATACAAGTTTACTACTTTTTTTTTTTTTTTTTNACATACCGTCTGCAGAAAACCGAACAGATTAAGGGAAGAAGCGGTGCCACCCGGGAGTGAAGCCCCCTCAGAGGCGGCTTTCAGGAGCACAACTCCGGCCGGGGAGCGGCCAAAGAGCCGCACAGACCCGCACGACACCACCTTCTTCGGCACGGACGGGTTTTTGAGAACGACTGCTGCCACACTTACCACAGTTTTAACTTGANAACGACTGCTGCCACACTTACCACAGTTTTAACTTGAAAAACAAAGTGCTCGGGCGAGCGGGGCCGAGGACGCCTCAGCTCCTGGCAGGCGGGAGCCGCTTCCCCCCCCCGCCGCTGCCGCCGGGCGGAGAGACGAAGGGCGACCGAACACCTGACGGAGGTTTGGGTTTTTTTTTTCCCCCCCTCCCTCTGAAGTTCCTCCGAGGAAGCACCTCCGTTCCCAAACACCGCCACCTCAGGCGGGCGCAGCCTCCCCTCCCCTGAGGCGGGCGCAGCCTCCCCCCCGCACCTCAGGCGGGCGCAGCC
>RSEF01000009.1:23503025-23543256 GCA_003993805.1 Himantopus leucocephalus
AATTTCTTGTGTGCGTGTATATTTAAATCTACCTCTTGTCTTCCGTCACAACACTTGTATCCTTTGTGTTAATACAAAACCTTGGATTTATGTTTTGTTTGAAGAGTGTCAGTGTTTGGTAAAGAGGTAATAGATGGCATATAATTGGTTTTATGTGGAGGGTTTAACTGTACTGTGGATTAGTAACAATATCTTATGGCTCTTCGGGAGAAAATGAGTTCTTTGTGGCAGTCCACAGTGTAATAGGCTTTCATCGTCATAAAAATCCATCATTTCAGTTAGTGTTTCCTTTTCTTTGTGTATACTGCTAACCCATAAAAACAAAGTCATTGTATCTAATGATTATTTTGTCCTTTTTTTGCCCTTCTTCCTATGATCAAAAATCTTTTGGGTAGACTGGAATGATGTTCAGTGACCTGATTTAACTGTTTTAAAAACTTATTCTGTTGAGAATATGGTACTCTAGATAAAGACTTGCAGTAAATTAATGTGTGAATGCTGTCTTCAGTAGTGCTTGTTAGTGTAGTATCTTGCACGAGTATATGTTTTTAGTGAACTTCCAGAAGCACAGAATTACACAGTGAAACAAACCACTCTCCATCCACTCTGCCCCTTTCATGCCAGAGTCTTTAGTGCAGGGAATATGCATGTATAATAAATGGGACAGCTTGTACTTGCAGTTGTGAGTGAAAACTTGTTCAGGCAAGTTCCCTCCCCCCCATGTGAGTAGACCTTGCATGAATTTATGTAACTCTGAACCAAGTTCTTTGAAGATACTCAACTTCTTGAGGAATGACGAATATTCACTTGTATTCTTCTATGCTCTTGACAGCTGTAAAATATCTACAGGGTAGGTGGTAAAAATGTGAGAGTCCTGATTTTTGCAATTCCATCTGTATGGATGTATCTCATCTACACAGACACCTTTTTAAAGTCTCAGTAATCCTGTCTGTGGCTATAGGGATCTGCTCAGGTACGTCATGTTCCTGGGTTGGAGAAGTAAGAAAACCAAAGATGAGATTTTTGCAATGAGTAGTCCATGTCAGAAGACTTGTATAAAGAGCTGCTACATATTACTATAGGCATGTTTAATTTTTTTCCTAATCATGTTGTAACTGTTGGCTGTTTCTGCAGTGTGACCAGTTCTTCACTTGTTTGCTCACTTTTGAGTATATTCATACTGCCTAATCACATGCTCAGATGAGACATGCATGATAGTCATCCAAGTGCTCTGTGTTTACTGGAATCAATAACAAATTTCACTTGTATAATTATAGCTAAACTACTATATACCTGCCTTGGGCAAAAAAAAGAATATCTGTTCTTCTATTTAAACAGCCTGAAGATTTTTAGCCAGTGCCAAGCAAAATGAGGAATTTAGCTTGAAAAAATATCTTGGTGTTTTTAACCTGTTGAAAGTATTGGGAAGTTATATTGATTACTGTAGTAGCTTCTGCTGTTTCGTAAAAACTTCACTTTTTTCACGTCTTACTAAAATATCAATAAAAACAGTATGTGAACATACAGATGCCTGGGGTCTGAAGCTTCTTAGAAGGAAAAAACCTCTGTTGCATTGCTCCTCCAAGCAAATCTAAAAATTAAAACTGTTAATTGCTTTCTATGTATCTTTAGTCTTAACTTGGACTTTAGATCTTTAAACTCATTTATGCTATATAAAATATTGAAAAATAATCTTATGAACAGAAAATATAGCAGGCCCTAACAAAGACTTCTTATGAACTGTAGGGTGATGTTTTTCTTTTCCACATAATTTCAAGGTCTGAGCAATGATCACTTCATGTTGGATATGGTGAGCTGGACTGGGTGGAGAACTTTCAAAACCTGGGTTCAGTTACTGGAACAATAATTTTCCATTGAGTTAACATAGCTGCTGACACACCCGGAGTGGAAACACCACTTAAGAATTCTGCTGGTATAAAACCAAAGATGTAGTATTATGGGTAGAAAGTGGGCACTGATCTCCAGCAGAAGCGCAGCTTGATACATATGTAAAAATATGGAATATTTGTAGGTAGTCTTAATGTTAATCGTCATAATGCATCTGTACGGGTTTGGGGTTTACAGCAGGTAATGCTTTTCAAGCTTTTTATATATGTGAGTGATCAGGAATCTTATGCTGCTGCTTATGAGTGGTAGCAAGAGTTTTGTAATACATATCAAATAACATCAATTCTTTCAGGAAAATTAATTCCATAAGAACTTGAAGTAAAATGTTTTTGGTAGTATTTTGGTAGGTTTAAAATACCTGTTCACTTAATAGATTTCAATTAGGGTTTTAAAGTTACATGAAGTAGTCATTCCATATTTACTCAACTCATGTCATAAGTAATTCCTAGCTTCTAGGCAGTAACAAACCAATGTTGTTCTGTGCCTTTTCATTTTTAGAACCTGTCAGTCATTATCATTCATAATTGTGTTTTGTTTTTTTCCCTTGCACAACCTAAGGACAACGTATTTTCCAAGTTCTTCAAGTATTCTTGCACAACGAGGAAAAAGAAGAAACATTTCAGTGAATGAGGAGTTTTTTGCTTCTATAGTGTTTTCCTTGAGAAGTGGGTCTTTGAATGAGGATGACAATGGAAGAGATGAAGAATGAAGCAGAGACCACTTCTATGGTTTCCATGCCTCTCTATGCTGTCATGTACCCTGTCTTTAATGAGGTAAGTTACATTTTGCTTTAGAATGTAATAATCCCCTTTACATTGGGAAATACGATCACGGTAACAGGTTGCTAATCTTGATCGGGAAAGCTTTGTGTCAAACATCATCTTCTTCCTGTGCATTGTTTTGCCCTTCTTTCCATGAATACGATTTCATGCTCATGAAAGATTGCTAGTTGTCTTGGCCCCGATCTTTTTCTTACCTTTTACAGGATTTTCAAACCTGCTAGGTCCTGTGTTCTATGGCAGGAGGGGACATACAGTTGAACATGTACCTGTGAACACCTTGATACATTTTAATTTTACTGCTAATGGCCATAATTTAATAGAATATTTGTTTTTCTGTGAATATCAGAGATGGTCAAGATGTTCTCAAAAGCTTCTGCCAGACTTCTGCTGTAGGCGGGATGAACGCAAAATACATCTAGTGACATGTTTGATTTTAATGGTTTTATTTTATAATATTATTTTAGTTAATGTTTTCATTTTGATTAAACTTTATAGGATCATCCTCCCTCAAATGAGACCAGTAATTTGAATGCTTCTGTCAGTTCCCTTTTTCATTATCTATATAAGGCAAGGCATGAATATTTGACTTGTTTTGTTCTGATAACATTAGAATCACTAATAATTCTAAACTTTTATTGCAGCTAGAAAGAGTAAATCTATCTGCAGCTCAGACACTGAGAGCAGCTTTTATTAAGGTGAGAAGTAACTTATATTGAATGATTGTTAAAAGGTAAACCATATATGATGAAGCTAAAAAGTCAGCTGTCTTGTTTCCTTGTGTTGTCATGTTTGAAGACTGCATCCTTGATCCAATAGTGTAAAAATAAAGTGGGGAATTACATGGACTGTAAATTTGAGATGTCTGCAAATTTTATGAATAGAATTCTGAATGATACAAGCATATTGAGCAATTTTAAACAAACAGAATCTTGTCTCATCCATGTAGTACAGAAGCTTAAATGTGTAATCAGTCGGTGAAGGTAATAAGGTAATAAAGTTAGTCTAAGTATGACAAGATTATGTGGAATAGTTGCTTATGAGAAATAGGCATGTAGCAGACTTTGAAAATGGTTTACAAAGTGAATGGTAATGGGATTATTTTGTGGATGAGGATAAGTTCAATTTGCATGCAACAGTAAACGGAAAAAAGATTCTTCTAACTTTTCTATTATATTCCTAAAGAATGAAAAATACAGATACTCCTCTGTACTGATTTATTGAAATGGTAATCTTCTGAAATTCTTTAAACAAAAATAATTGTAGGCATGACATATATCTTAACGTGTGAGCTATGCAACTAAGTAATACTTCCCTGTTTCTACAATTAAATCTAAGTGTACCTAGACAGTCTTAAGTATCAGCTAGAACTCATAAAGTTAAATGTTTTTACGACTGGCGGTAAAGAGCTAAGCTGAATGCAAATAATGTAAAAACTGAGGTATTGGTAGAAATAGTAGTGCTAGCTAAAAAAACCACATACCCTCATTCTTATTCAACACAGCATAACTCTTTGATAGTGGCACAGGTAGCGTGAATACCTCCAATGTTAGTCTAGCTTAGCTTTACTTCGATATGTCATCAATCAAAAGCGGTTGGGCTTTTTTTTCTGCAAAAGCAATTCCAAGATGATGTTTGAACATATGATGTGATTCATAAGAGGCACGCTTGTAAAATGTCATGTGGAAGATGGGGGAGTAGCACCTGTGTTTGAGTGAATTAAATCCCAATGGATACAATATCTTTGTCTCAAAGCTTAGTGTTTATGGAAATATAACAGAATATAGAATTTTGTGAAAAACTTCCTTATTCAAATTGAAATGAGTAGAAAGGCTTATTGGAAAAGTTGTTTATACAAAACTACTGATACACTCTAAAGAAAATGGATGTTGTAGTGGAAGAATGGTTCTCAGTGTAATCTGCTAGTTTAAAGCCGTTAGACTTTTGAAGGTTCTAGCAAGGTCCTGCAGTATACGAAGCAACTTACATGAAAATCTGCCGTTGTGCTTGCAATATTCATGTGTCTTGCATATTTAAGAATAAAAAATTTCTGTGTCATACAGGCTGAAAAAGAAAATCCAGGTCTTACACAGGACATCATTATGAAAATTCTGGAGAAAAAAAGTGTGGATGTGAACTTCACGGAGTCTCTTCTGCGTATGGCAGCTGATGATGTAGAAGGTAATCTCTCTTATGTTGAATAAGTGTATTTTTAATTACACTGTTAACGAGGAACATGCATTTATCTATGTCTATTTTCAGAAGAGGTTATTTGTTTCTTAATAGATTTTTTTTTTTCAGCATCGTAGAAGAATATTTGTATTTTCTGAATACCTCTTTGGGAGAAGTTAAATCTCCTTAAAAAAAATGCTTGACTAATAAGAGAAAGAAAGAAAATGAATGTTTAGAATTACATTTACGTGAGTGCGTAGTTCACCTTTTGCAGTGCTAACAACCAGAAAAAAGCATATATGGAGTGTAATATTCACCTTACTTTTCTCTGCTTCAAATTAAAAGCAGCAGTTACACTATCAGAGAAGGGGAGTATACAGTAGGCTTTAAGTTATTTTAATACTGCATTTGATTAGCATAGCGTCTTCAATGTCTCACAAATCAAGTAAGATGGACTCTTTTTCCAACTTGCAATAATAAAGGTTATTGTCGCACTGTGTTTCTATTGATGCAGAGTGTATTCACTGCAGTTTTCTGGTCATGGCTGTTTTTTTGCTGTTCACCTTCAAATGTAACGTGGCAATACTGCTGCATTTTGTGAAGTAGTGTTTTTAGCTGTCACTAGAGACTTGAGGAAAAACTAATGGTATTTTTGAATATGTTCTTGTTAGAGTATATGATTGAAAGACCAGAACCAGAATTCCAAGATCTTAATGAAAAGGCACGAGCACTTAAACAGATTCTTAGTAAGATTCCTGATGAGATCAATGACAGAGTGAGGTTTCTTCAGACAATCAAGTAAGTACTGTATTATGTATTTTTCTGCAGATTGAGGGGTCAAACTTTGTATTTAAACCTGAATGTTCAAATGCTGTAGGAGATGCTAGCAACACCGTTCCCATTGGAAAGGAGCCTGATCCTCACTTACAAATGAGCGGAAAGAATTGAGGATTTTTACAAGAGCCTCATGTTACTAGACCAAACTTAACTTCTGATTCATAGTTTGAATACTCATGTCACTGGTGTAGCTCTTTGCATTTGGTCTTGCTTGACACTTATTCTGTACAGACTGTTCTAGGAAGTATTTGACTAATGGATGGGGATTAAATTCAAACTTTTAAATAGGATAGCTTAAGGCTGTTACAACTGTCTTTTTATTGCCAAATAGGGATATCGCGAGTGCAATAAAGGAACTTCTTGACACAGTAAATAACGTCTTCAAGAAATACCAATACCAGAATCGGCGGGTATGTGCAATAACTCTTTTTATACAATATTTTTAATAGTATAAGAGGAAGCATATCCTTTTGATCAAAGAACAAATAGGAGATCTTAACTGGTCAGTAACATTAGCAACAGGATTGTTGTATGGTGGGTTTCAGCAGTTTTATAGGAAGAGAGCAGTTTCTCTGCATGTCAGCTAAAAAAAAAAATAATCAAAATTGCTATACCTGCATAATGTTAGCCAATCCTCTTCTCAGTTTAACATCAAGATTCTGACTGTAGCCAACAGTATGTGAACTAAGACTCTACTCCTGATGTTTTTGTTTCTTAGGCACTTGAGCACCAAAAGAAAGAGTTTGTAAAATACTCCAAAAGTTTCAGTGATACTCTGAAAACCTATTTTAAAGATGGAAAGTAAGTATGTTTTTGTTCTAACATTTTACGTAATGAAAGGTCTTGTCAGCTAATGGGGGGAAAATAAGACAAGCTTTTGGGCGTAAGCTACCTTCTTCAGGACTTGCCTAATTTTTTCCTCCAGTGTTCTCAGACCATCATGGCTACTTTTAAATACTTTTATTCCTTTTGTACTGCCTTTGAAGAGGGGGAAGTCTGTTAAATGCACCACCATAAAACACCCATGTGCAGTATTAGCTTTGAATTTGAATATGTGAAGTTAAATTTCATGGCCTTGCATGGTTTTTTCAGTGTATATACAAGGACAAAAAATTTATGAATGCTTTATTGAAAAAAGTAATCTACCTCTTTGAAATATCACTTGCAAACACTAAACATCTGTGCAGTGTTTTAATTTACACTTTTATTGTCCTTTCTTTATAGCTCCTTACAGTGCTTCCCAGTATTTGAAAGTACTCAGCTGATTAATCTTTTTATATTTGAACATTTTAGCCTTCAAACCGAGGCCTTTTTTCATGTCTTCACCTTGGGTTTTGAAGTCACTGTTCTTGTTTATTTCACTGTAGTGACTGTTTGGATGATGAGTGTATCCCCCTCAGATTTTGACAGTGCCAAAGTGTTCTATCTGCTACTGTTTTAAAGAGGAGAACTACCTTCCATGTCTGGTCTTGTTGAGTGTGGCAAAGACTAAGAGCACCCAGGGGATGGTGCATTCCTGTAGGAGAGAGATGGTTTGAGACCAGCTGCGAATACTGCCTTGCTTCTATCAAAGCATTCTTTTTTTTTTTTCCCCTGCTTTTACTGAAATTGGGGCTAAATTTGGTTATGATACCAAAATGAGAAATTTCGACCTTGGTAACTTTATGATTACTGAACAGATGTGTAGATAAGTTTTCACATGAACTAGGTCTAAACAGTCTCAGTTGATGAGAAAACTATTTGACTGAAAAATGAGGAAAGGGTTGGATGTGTTATGCATGTACCCCAGCCATACTGAAAGAGACCAGCTTTGTTTAGCTCTATGTGAAGTGAATGCTGTGCTGTGTATTGTGAGCATAAGCTTAAAGTCTGTTAGGTATTATCAATATTGCAAGAAATCTGGAGTAAGGCTTGTATTTCATGTCCTTGTGGAATTGGAAGTAAATTAAATCTGTCTGAACCGCATATTGAATAAGATACCCTGCTCCCACCAGAAAGTAACAGCACTAAACAAAATAGTCATACTCACAGGCATCATTACTGAGCTGAAAAACTCAGTGACTCCACACCTCTTTCTTAACAAAAAGATAACTAAAATAGTGTATCGCTTCCATATGCGTGCATGCTTAGTATTTCCTGAGGAGAGTTGCAAATTTTTAAATTACTAAGGGATGAGGTGTTCAGTTTTTAAAAGAACAGGCGTTTAATGATCATCTGTTCCACTCTTTTTTCGTAGTTAGCTAAAACTCCAGAACTAAATGATTGAGATGTCAATGATGATTGAGAACCAAAGTCTTTTAAGTTCCTGCTGATAAACATAGCTATACAAATAAGTCTATCTGTTTGCCAGCGGTAAGCTTCAGGTAAATCACGATACCGTAAAACATCAATATGCTTCCAATTTGCAGAGCCTAGATGCCAGTGTATTTAGTTGCCCAAACTTAATGCTGTATTTATTGAATGACATGTTTCTAAAAATGTCTGAAGCAGTATCTTTCTCTTTTAACAGGGCAATAAACGTGTTCCTAAGTGCCAACCGACTAATTCATCAAACCAACTTGATACTCCAGACCTTCAAAACTGTGGCCTGAAAACTGTATATGTTGAGAGTTGTACTTTTCAATGGTGGATAGGGTACCTTTATATGTAAATTTTAAAGTTTTGACTGTATAAATTATCAGCCCCTCCTGAGGGGCCCAATGCAGGATTTTGAATGGGATTATTGCCATCTTACACCATATTTTTGTAAAACATTGTAGCTTAATCATAATCTCACAATGAAGATTTTGCATCACTTTTTGCTATTATCATTCTTTTCAGAATTATAAGCCAAAAGAATTTACGCCTTAATGTGTCATTATGTAACATTCCTTATAAGAATTGTAAATATTTGGTGTTCTGTTTCTGACATTTTAACTTGAAAGCGGAAAACTGCAAGATTATGTATTTAACAATATTGGTGGCAAATATTCAATAAATAGTTTACATCTGTTAGACTGTCTTTCTGTATGTGAACAACAATGCATAACTCATCTTTCTAGAACTGCAGAACATTCATTAAATGGAAAAATTAAAATTTTTTGGGTGCTTACAGCTACTGGCAGTTCAAATCAGTATAAAACGAGGGTTTTTCCTTGAAGCTGAGATTTTTGGCTGTGATCTAATACTAGACCAGAATGCTAGTATAATTTTATTTAAATGTCTTTGGCAAAATAATAAAGAACCCCAGAAATGAGGTGTTCTTTTGTTTTTGATAGAAACTAAATCCCACTTCTTTCTTAATCGTCTGTTGGCAGTGAGTTAACAGGTTTTTACTCCTAGACTACTCTGAGGTTTTGAGCAAAGAATTACTTTAATTATATGCAGCTGACTATGCAGCAAAGGTTGAATTTAAAATATTAAGATAACCGGGTTTTATATTGGTACCCTTTTGGGAGGGAGAAGGAGAGAAGATAGAACTCTTCCAGGTAGCACTAGTGATGTCTATACTATGCATGCCAATAAGGCAACTTTTTTATTTTCAGGGATTGAAATCATGTGAGACCTCGATAGACAAGTTTTGTCAATGTAGGTGGTTAAGAACTGCTGATGGACAGATTCAAATTTTACCATTGTGATTTCGTGGTAATATTTCACAAGTTCTAATGAATACCTTGCATGCCCCTTTGAGGTGCACCTCGAGTTTATTTTGAAATGGAATTATTACAGAATAAGCTTCTGAAAGTCTTCAAAATTATTTACATGGCCATAACTAGTAAGGTTAGGGAAGAATGTGAAGCAGTTTATAAAGCTGCACAAGCTGTGGCAGGAGGATCAGTTCAGACTGAAAGAGCACAATTGCTACAGAACTGTTCCTTGTTTGGGTATAAATGATGAAGAAAAGGTACAGCCAGACTCTTCTTGCACGCTGGCCTGGTGCCATATTGCTCATCTGGGGCAAGTGCCTTATCCAGAGTACAACAGCTGGATCTTTCAATTCGGTTATCTGTTTAAATGATCTAAAAGGAGAAAATGGTATCTGCAACCCTCCAAAATAACACTGGATGTTCTGCCGTGTATCTGTGCATGGAAATGTTTCCTTGATGAAAGCACTGACTGTAGTGACATATAACAATGTGAAGGAGAGTATTATGTAAAAATGAGTTCTTGGGAATGTATGTTGTGAATTTCTTGGTTACATAAAGCTATAAACAGGACGTGGTCCTTAAAGCTTGCTGTTGAGGCTGTTTTCTGTTTTGACGGTGGTGTTTTGTGTTTACTAGCAAATTGAGCTTAGTAACATGACAAAGGGATGCATATATAATTTAGAGTTAAAACTTCTTGTTATTTATTAAAGCTTGGCACGTTAAACTGTCACTTCTTGGAAAGTGGTAGAAGAGGAGCAATGTTAGCAGCTACTAAGGAGGCAGTCTGACTAAATTAGAGTAATATTTAATTTGCATCTTTGAATTCTCTAAGTAAAAAGGTTGAGTAGTCTTCCTTGTGGATGATGTTAAAACTTAAGTCGTAGCACCAGAGGGCTTAATGAAAACTAATTAGTCAGGTAGGAGAAAGGGAAAGTCACCCAGAGTTTCTGATACTTCATTTGTCTTGAAAAGAGTGTTTACTGGGGAGACTGCACCAGTGGCTGCAAGGAGAGACGTGAAAGCGTGGGTTATACTTTGTGAATTGGACTTAATTCCAATAAAATTCTGAGATTTCTCTATTTTCTCGGATTGAGAGGGACAGTAGCTAGTGGTGGCGATCATTAGTTGAATTATATCATGTTTGTGTCTGCAGGTGTAGTTAAAAAAAAAATAAAACAAAAAATGAATGACTTGGGTCCCAAACAAGGTGCTGCGTTACGTCCTGCTAATTGATTCCTTGAAGTTAAAATCAAAGAGGCTATCAAGACTGTTCGTGTTCCTCAGTTCTTCCTAAAATCTTTATTGGGTAAAAGGTACCAAGCATAGGGCTAAGCTTCAGGTAGTCTGGCCAATATGTTTCGTTTTATTTATAACCTTATTGTGATTTCATTTTGTTACCCTTAAAAGTAATGGAAAATTATTCATTGTAATCAATGTCTGGTAATGGAAAAACTTGAAAACTGATATCTTCAGGTCACACTCTTCTATTGTGTGCAGTGAATACGTATCTAGTGGTCTTACGAACTTTATTTTCCACTGAGTGTGAGCTGGAGCAT
This sequence comes from Himantopus leucocephalus, assembly GCA_003993805.1. Lineage (NCBI taxonomy): Eukaryota > Metazoa > Chordata > Aves > Charadriiformes > Recurvirostridae > Himantopus > Himantopus leucocephalus. Next base: position 23,513,904 of record RSEF01000009.1, read on the forward strand.
ATGTCTGTCAAATTTTATTGTGGTTTTGCACTTTATTATTCAAGTTACCTGAGTAGCTAAAGCTAAGTTTCTCTTAAGGGTTTCTAATACAGCAGTTAGTGTTGCAAAATGCTACTAGAAAACTTCTGCTGTGAATGTGGGTTATAATTGATATGATAATGTTAACATACAGAACACCGATCTAATAAACAAAATAAAACTTTGTATATTTGTTAATGAAGCAAAGAAATGTCTTAATCACTTGTTTTGATCTTTCTCAGCCTATAAAGAAATTAAGAAAAGCTTAGATTGACTTATTTCTGGTTAGGAGCTTCTTGTTTTAATACTGATAGAAAGTTTTGTTTAAAAGTCTGCAAGATGTGCCAGGTGCCCAGCTTGATACAAGCTTTACCTTGAGTTGACGTGAAGTGGTAAGTATGAATTTTCATGGTGTCAGAACTTCCATTTATCCAGACAGTAAGGTGAGATAGTATCGGTCTTGATCAAGCATTATCTTTCCACGTGATCTTATCTAGATTACCAACGAAGCGTTACTCCTTAATGTTCTTTTTGGATCTTTCCCTGTATGTCAAGGGAAGACATGCCTTGTTTATTCTGCAGGTGTTATCCCATCTTTATTTTACAAGAGACTCTGTATACTCCTGGATTGGGTGGGGAATGAAAAGAAGGTTATCTAGACAAGCTTGTCACAAATCTGAGTTTGAGAGTATTCCATTATGAAAGGGAGACAAATATAACTTAATGTGTGTAATACTAATAACTGCATTTGGCAGAGCAGTGATTATCGCTTACCTTTGGAGTAGGCACTGGCTGTTCTGATTGAAAATACTGCTTTGCCGTGCTCACTCTGGCTCGTGTTCCCCCAGGACTAACCGGTGCCTTCTGAAAAAGGCAGTTTCTGCCTGTGAGGTGTGGGAACTTCTCTAGCTTTGCATAATAATTCAGTGCCTTTGTCATTTTTCACTCCACTGTTTTGGTTTTCCTCGTACTCTTCTGGGCAGATGTTGCTTTCAAAGGAGGCTAGTAAGAAATGTGCTTCAGGAACAGAACCACTTCCTAGCAGTAACCTTAGTGCTAAAAAAAAAAAAGGACTGAAAAGATGCTCCTGGGTCATCAAGTTTGGCTTCCTGTTGCCGAGGTTAAAAAGTACTATATAATGTTGGTCATAAATTTGTCAAGTTCTATTTTAAAGCCAGCTTCTTTGTCCTCATTTTCTTGTTAGATGTTACTTTAAAACAGTCTGAAAGAAAAAAAAAACTTAAAATATTTGAGTTTAATATGCTGCATAAATTTATTTTATGATAAAGAATTGACTAACCTTGTCCCCAACCAATTGTTCCTTTTCCCCTCTTCTTCGCTTAGGCTTGGGATGAATCGTATACCTTCTTGGGCTTCGCTTTTTAAAGATCCATAATCCCAAGTTTTTGGTCCTCTAAAAAGAGCAGAGGTATAAACAACGCTAGTTTTGCTCCTTTGAGGCTGAGATAGTTGTTTGGTTTTTTTTTTCCTTGTGCTTGTAACACAAACTTGAATTTTGCAACAAAATTCATTGGTGGTGGTGTCTCCAANTTCCTTGTGCTTGTAACACAAACTTGAACTTTGCAACAAAATTCATTGGTGGTGATGTCTCCAAGGAGGTGGAGGAGGAGGGTTTGGCTCATCTAGAGATTTCTGTGGAGGTGATGTCCCTTCTTAGCTTCTCTGTCCCTCTCTCCTGCCTCACAGCTTGGTTATGGTTTTGTAGACATAGCGCTTGATTTCCGAGACAATGCAAAATGCTTCTGACTAGGTACGATGCATAGCAATTGCTGGATGGCATAAGCATCTTCTCCGTAACTTATTTTGCACCTCGTCCTCCTTCACCCCCATCCAGCCGCGGCAGCTCAGGAAGCAGAAGGTGGATGCCGCAGGTCTGTAAGCAGCACATCATCACGCCAAGCACTCGCGCAGCGCGGGGGAGAAATGCTCTGCACTCGGCGTTTACACCAGGACTGATCATGGTGATCATGACCAGGGTGATCATGTGTGATTCTCTTCTCTAATTTAGCATATGTCGCATGTTTTCTTCACTACTATTTTTGCAAGATGTGTGCAAGCACATCACTTTTTTTAATAGGCATTGTTAAGGCTGAGGAGCGCAGCTCGGCAGCGTTCGAGGTGCGAGAATTGTTCGTGCCTGCGTTGCACACAAAAAGCTGGGACTGCGGTAAGGATACCCGGACACTATCAGAGTATGCAATTATAGGATAAAGGGGTTAATCTCTTCCCCTTTTCTGCCACCTTGTAGTGCTTCTTAACACAGGTCAAACTGCGTTAAGATCAGTAAGACCTTCCCTGGCAGCACACGCAGGGAGAATTTGTGATTTAGGAGTCATTCCAGACAATGTGCATCGTCGGGTAAAGATTAGTTTGGTCAGAAAATTCCAGTTAAAAGTTTGTCTTTGGTTAGACTCATATTCCTTTGGAATTTTTCTTGCTATTAAAAATTCCTAGGTGCTTCTGGTTTTTAAGCAATAACCAACAGTGGCCATTGAGTGGTTTTTGCTGCCAGGGACTGCCACACTTGGGAGCACCAAGAGGAAGGGAAGCGAAAGACTGAGCCTGATGAGAAAGTTCTAAACTCGTCTCATCCTAGAGACAAAAGCGTTCTACTTTCAAACTGTGTTCTAGAAGGAAATGTGTTTCTTAATGTGCTGTAATTCCATCATTGGTGCCAAGGTAAGCAAAACAGATTTCTCAATTGCTGATTTCTAACGTGCATTCGGATACGCTGTATAAATGTCTGTGAATTCGCATTTGGTATCGCAGTCAAATGGGTGATTGTACCTGACGGATGTAATGATTTTACGGGATCTTTTGCAGTATTTCACTAAACTAAAAACTTTAAATCCCTGTATCTAAATTAGACATGTCTTTGACATTTTATTATTTCATAATTGTAACTACTAGGCTTTTCTCAGTAGGTAATTGCTTTTTTCCCCAAAGCTGCGTTAGTCTCCAAGGACAAGTGATGGGTGAAATAGAAGCCCGAGTGCCTGAAGTTTTAAAATAAAGAGAATCAAGTATGAGCTACAAGTATAATTCACTTAAACTCCCTTTTTGCTGCCGGGTATCTAATTTCTGATAGAGCCACGGTGAAAAATGCTGTTGAGGAATTTGAAAGCAGACTGAGTTATAACCTTTAAGAAAATGCAGGACACTTTCATGGTAAGTGAATTTTCTAATTAAAATGTTAATTGGAAGGATTTTGCCTTGCTTATTGAGGAAAATGTGGTAACCGTTTTTCACTGCTGTTTGCATAGCCATGTGGTATTAATAATTTTGTGTGGTTTTCTACATCTGCTTAATGAGTGACAAACAGAATTTTCTTAAGTGGTTTGGAATGGGAGATTAAAAAAAAAAAAATCCTATCAAGGATGTAATGCAGTAAGGATAATAAATATTACCTACGAAGGTGAAGAAGCCAAACTCAGTCCTAGCTGCAAGTTTCCTCTGAATCTAGACAGTCTCTACAATAACTGTGTGTAAGTAAAATTCCCATGTGACGCTAGAGCTGTAGACAAATCGTGACCAGTTAACCCGGCACTAGTATGTGGGGCGCTGTGCTGCTTATCTGAGTTTTGTCAAACTCAAATTTAACACAAGTTCCTCGGAAGCCTCACGAAGAACCTTGGTTGCTGCAGGTAATGGGAGAAAAAAAAATCCTGTCTCTATTTGATAAGAATGACAAAGTTTTAGCGGCAAAGGAAAATGTAATTAGAGCTGGGTTTTACCTGCCTTTTTCACATGGCTTAAAATACCAAAACCAAAGCAAACATTAAACAGTAAAGCCTTGTGCAAGTCGGTATTTTCTGTCAGAAATACCTGAATGAGAACTGAGACATTCTTTTCAAAGAGAAAACAAATGTCCATGTTACCAAGACACAAAAGCGAAGTATGTGGGTTTTTTTTTCCTTCCAGCATAAGAGACCTTTATATCATGAAATTCAAGCAACAACGACTGCTGACGATGCCGAAGTAAGTGAAGTTCAACCTGTTGACCTCTTTCTATCTGGAGTCTTTTCTCATGAACATTCAATAACGCTTCTGTAATTCTCTGCCAATATACAGAAGCAACTTGCGTTAGCAGAGTAAGGCATAAGAAAAATACAGCTGAGGTGCAAAAAAACCTGTTGTAATCATGTCTGTTAGACACAAATTAAACAGCAAGGCTGACGCACTGGAATAATTAGAGATCAAACCTGCCGTTTGGCCAATTCTCATTTCCTGAGGTGTCAAGTGCGATGTGTAACCTTGGACCAGTGCTGCGTCTGCAAGGACGCTGAGCCCGGCGGGACACGCTCGGTGTTCTCATGCTGTCTTCCCTGGAGAAGGAAACCAACAGCCCCCCCCGGCCCCGAACTGAGCTGACGTTGCTTCATCTACCCAATTCTTGAAACACTCAATGAGCAGCTACCACGTCTTCCGCCACACTGTATATATTGCGATTCCAAAACGTAAGAAAAACCAGGTGCGAACCTTCCTGACTGTTTATTTAATGATTTTGGTACAAAATCGTTCTTTGTTGATACCACAAATAAGTCTCTCGGTGTAGGTCTTGGGTTTGGAGCAAGCAGCTGTGGGCTCTGGGTCCGGGGTTGAGGGCTTTTGGGTCCCCGCTCTGCCCGCAGCCGTTCTGTGCAAGGCAACAGTCTTAGCTCAAGGGCACAACTTCCAGCACAGACTTTTTATTTGTTTCCAGACTCTTCTGCCTCTGTAGTCTTTGAGGCTGCTTAAAATGGATGGAGTTCATTCGTACAAGGAACACCTACGCACTGCCATTTATTTTCATAGCAGCAGTCATCGGGCTTCGCTTTGTGTGTTCAGACTGCAAGCTCCAATTTCAGTTCTTCCCCAAGCTATTAGTCACTGTCCTTTGAGCCTAACTTTAGGAATAAGTGGAAAAGTTCATCATCAAAAATACCTAAGGTAAATGGGTTTTACCAGGGGAACGGTCCGTCTACAAACTACTGTCGCTTCTGTTCATCGCTAGATAGTCGGTCTCTCTGAATCGGGTACCTGCAACTAAATTTTAGGAGGTGGCAGCTTTGTGGGTTTTCTGACGTCTTAAAAGCTAATCCAAAACCTGTACATTCTGCTACTCGTGTGCCTTGCAGGCAAAACTTCCCGCCACTTCTGTATTTCCAAAAAGCTATTTGGAGGAGAACGGTGGGGTAGAAATGAATGAGAAATCGGCCTTTACATTTGTTTTCTTGACCTCTGAAAATTATCCAAAGTGGTGAGTGTTCGTCTCGTGGGCTTTTTTTGGGAGGGGGTCAGAGGATGATGATTTCAAGTTAGCTATGCCTTTAACGTCTAAAGATGTTTCCACCTGAATTCGTGAACGTGTGTCAGCTCGCCACAGTGGAAGCTGGATAAGATTTTTGGTTATATATGCTTACTGGTAGTTGGGATGACATTGCTTCCCTTCTAATTGCCTTTTACCGTGCTATTGGTATAGTCTAATATACGATGCACCCTGTGTAGGCTATAGTGTGTTAGCATAGCTTAATGTGCGGGGAGTTTACGTGTTTCGGGTGTTTCCGTTCGGGATCAATTGCAAGACTGTCACTGCTTTGCTGAAATGATCTCTACTTCCCATGAAGCACAGGGATTGTAAAAGCTGCTGCACCTCTCAGATTTTTGTAGCCAAATTAGCAGTGGAAACCAAAGAGAGAATTTTGCATTTCATCCCTGAGCTATTAGAGTTCAGGAGTCCAACACACAATCTACACCTCTCGCACACGATACGCCTAAAAATCCTCTTTCAGTCTCCGCAGCAAAAGACTGCTTTTCCGCTGGTACATCTCGGCGAAAGAACTCAAAGTTGGACAAAAGAATTCACGCTGTCAGGAAGGGAACTTGTAACTAGAAAGACAATGTTCGAAGTTCCGTAATTAAGTATTAAAATAAGGATTGAAGTTTTCCTTACAAAGAGTGTGACACTGGAACTTTATTCCTGAGAGCTGCCTTTGTCAGTATCAACAGGTTTCCAGACGTGGCAGAGTTGGAAGCCTGTTTCTGTGGGAAAGTGTTGGTGTGTAGGGAAATCTGCACTGGCTTTAGCGTGACTGTAGCTCCTGCTATTGTTCCCTCACAACCTAGCTTAAACATATAATAAAGCTCTGTCTTTGTTTTGTAAACACTATATAAATGTGTATTCAAAGTAAATCAACTTTTTTTCCCACCGTGTAGAGCATCACTCCATAGGTAACTCTAAGTTGAAAAGGAAAATCAAATCCAGTATCATTTTCAGGCGCACAGAGGATTCAGTTTCCTTTTTCCATGGATCGCTGTTGTTAGACCAGTTCGCTTATTGTGAAAAATCCCCCTTTGCGCTACAATATCCAACACTCGAGTCAGAATTGCCATCAGTGTGGCGCTTTTAAAATAAATATAAACCCCCTTTAATATCTGTTAACCAGCCACTGAACAGCTAGTCCTCATTCCTAACTCTTCTCGATGACAAAAATCAAACTTTTTTTTTTTCTTGACACTGCCAGCAAATGTGTGGCACCACGAGATTTATTTCCCATTTTAAATAAATGAGGTCAGATCTTACGTTTCATGTGGCACAACTGGAAATGTCTGCTGTGATTTCCCAGCCAGCATCCCTTCGACCTAATGGGCAGCTTAAATTCGTACCTGTTCTGGTGTGACAAAGTAACAGCTGGGACAGAGCCTGGGACAACAGGGACGTGTCCCAGTCTATACTGGACTTGTGCATGCGTTTCTCTCATTTTTCTGGTGTTCCTGCTGCATGGCTGGCATAAGCCGTGTGGCTTTTTCTTAAAAGTGGTGGATCAGTTGTTTTGTCTCTTTTCAGTGCAGTTTTGACACCAGAGCGAAGATTGGCAGAGAACAAGGGTGGCCTTGCCTCAAAGGGTGGCTGTAGATCCAGCGATCCTAACCTTCGTCTGACCTCCATCAACGTGTTTCATTTCTCCCTGCCTCAGTTCCCTGTTCATTATTTAAGGAGTACACGCAAGGGGGCCCTGATTTCAGCTACGTTACTGTAATAACAATAAAATTTCCCAAGCATAAAGGAAAGATTTGCAAGCCAATGAGTCTGTCACATTTTAGAGTGCTGCATAGTCTTTAGAATGAGAAACATTTTAATGTGAGTGAAGGCAAATCACTTACAGTACTGAAACATTCACAAGCTAGAGGGTATCCTCTAAGTATTTTAGAATTGAGGTAAAATAAATAAGTTGGTGTCTTCCAGCTAAAGAGCTCAGATAATTTTCTGCTTGGATTATATTGCCAGAAGAAAATCAGAGAAACAAATACTGGGGGAGAATAGTTGCAATTTGTAGAAAATGGTTGTGTGGAAGGTGAAAATCTCATTAAAATGTCTACCTCATGTTTTCTTCTCGGAGCAGGAAAACGCTAAGGTGTCTGAGTTGGCTCATTCCTCCCGGCGCGACCTGCAGAGGTGCCGGCTGGAACTGATGTACAGTTCCCTGCAGCTCAGTGCCGCTCTGCGGGCCGTGACGTTATTTGGACGTCTTGCAGCCACCTATTGCTGCCGCCCGTGTGCCCTGCCTCTCCCGCTTCAAGCGGTGGCATCAGTAGGTACCCGAACACACGTCTTCCGCCGAGGCAGCGCCGGCTGNAGGTACCCGAACACACGTCTTCTGCCGAGGCAGCGCCGGCTGAGATGTCTGCTTTCTTCCAGAAGCAAGGCTTCTGGGGCTGCTGCGTGACGGGCAATGGGAACCCGAAAGAGGGTCTTACCCACCCTCCCTATGTGCTTAAGTAGGTTTTATTTATGTCATAGATAGAATTTCTGAGCTTCATTTTTTTTTTCTAAAGATCAAGAACAAAATATCCTCTTTAGCATTTCTATTTTAAGAATACAGTAGGATCTCTTAATCTGTATGAAAAATTAGTCCTAGGTGGTCTCTATTTCAAACTTATTCCAGAAATACAGCGTTATTTATTGTATTGTAATACTGAAAGTTGTCGGTTCAGAGTGGGGTCTTGTTACGCTTCATTTTGTGCGGAGTTACAAGATGAATTAGGGGTGAAAGAGCTTTGAGTTCAAAACAGTATGACTCACAGAATAGGAAAGGAAAGAGTTTTGCCAAAGAACACTGGTATAATGTAAGTAGAAAGAAGGTTTCCTTTTCCCCAGCCTTTTGTCCCAACTATTGAATTACATCCCTTCTTTATAGCGCAGCCCGCCTCTGCAAGGCAAAAAAGTCCTATTGCTTGATTTCCGTGACAAAGACCATTAGAACAGAATGTCACAGGAAAAAAAAAAAAAATCACACAAAGGTAATATAATTTGCAGTACCACATAAAAGAAATAAAAAAAAAATAAAAATCCCTTGATGTAAGGTGGTGGTGGGGAACGGGCCGACCTTTGACTTCAAGCTGTCGTCTGTTCGTACACTCTACCTCCTCCTAACCCTTGGTTAGCATTGCATGCTGGTACTGGGCTGAAAACAGTGTGAGCGGGGAAAATCAGCCCTGTTAAACCAGTATACCTCATCTTTTGCTTCAGAGGCTATTCGCAGGAGCTGGCAGCAATGCTGCCGTACAAATTCAGTTAAAAATTTCATTTAAAAATTGAGTTTTGTAATTGAGACAAGTTGACCAAAGAAATATGGGATGGAAAAAGAGGAAAGTGAGAGGAAGACGGTGGTGTCGGAAGGGACAGAAGAAAATGTTTTCCCCTTAGGCACCCTTGTAGGTTAGACTTACGGACCTGGCTCCGAAGATGTTTTGGCACATACCGTCTTTGTGGTTAAATACGTGCTTACAATATAGCAAGTTGTTTGGTTTGGCCTAATCGAGGCTTAAATACTGTCTATTGAAAATAAAAAATGAAGCTGTGGTGCATCTATTGGGAAATCATTGCCCTAATACTTTTTTGATGTAGTATGCATGTAGTAACTAAGAATTACTATTTTTTTCTCTTTACTACAGAGGAACGCTTCTAAGCAGCCTGACCACCTGATGTTGAAGATGACATTTCAAGAGTCCCATGCTGGAAAAGAGGCAGGTTTTTTTTTTTTTTTCCTCTATCTCAGGGAGTCTAGGCACATTGGTTACATGCAGAACATCTCAGGGGTAGATCTTGATTGGAGAACAATTGTGGCCACTGCTGTGAGAGCCATGAGAAAGCATCCCATGATTATTTTTTTGAAAGAGAGTAGATGAAGCGTCCCTGACACTTGCAGAGTCAGGGAAGTATTTTATAATTATAACGGACAATGGTAGGATGACTTGGAAAAGTGCATGTATGGTTCTGGCTACCTCTGTTCGGATAGATCTCCTTGAATGGAAACGGAACCAGAGAAGCACAGTTAAGAAGATCAAGGGACTTGATTAATCTTTTTGTGAAGAGAGATTAAGGGTTTGGCTTGTTCCAAATCTAATCAAGGTCAGAAGAGAGATTATGAAGCTCTACTTGAATATTTGGGATAACTAAAAAGAGAATTGCTTCAGCTAGAAACTGATATGATTGTATCATCGAATTACGATGACTGTATGATGACTACAGTTGTGTTAGCTACTAAAAGCGGGGTTTCCTCCTTATTTGAGGAAGAAGTTGTGTGTTCTTCCAAACCCCTTACAAGGAAAGAGAACTTAAATGGCCTTAGGGTGGAATTTGACTTCTTGGAAGACATTGTGTAACTGAGCAGGAGAGTTTCTGGGGACAGGAAATTAGGTGAAGTCTATAAATACCTGAGGCTTATCCCTACGTAGAGGAAGAGGGTTACAGGCTATCGAGTGACTGCTTTCCACACAAATATTCGCACTGTACCCATCACGTGCTTTTGCTGGTCACCGGTGGGGGCCAGGAATTCACTTCTTCCCTACAGAATACTGTCGTTTCCTTTCTATTTATTCTTGGTGCGCATGCGTGTGGCAGGGGGAATGTTTGGACTTTTCTTTCTTTTGAAGTGAATAATTTGGCTGCAGCCAGTTAGAGACAGTGCTGGTGGTCCTCTTGGAGTAAATGCTTAAGCACCTGGATAGTGTAAACTCATTGCGTGTCTGTATATGATGTACTACAGGGGCATAAGGCAACGGCAATTCCCTTATCGTTCTATAGAGGTTTTATAAATTGTAAATTGCTTGGAAGGGGCTCGTGACCTGGAGCGTGTGATGCTATATTGAAGAGATGTACTGAAGCTCCGTTCTCGTGTGAGCTAAGTGAGCTTCTTCGACTACAAAATTATTTTGGGATAAAAAGTGCCAATTTGGACTGATTGAAACGAGCTGTAAAAATGGATCAGGGCTTATATTTAACTAGCAAAATAAAAGCGTAAATGGGGGAAATATTATTTAAAAAAAACAATAAATCAAGATTACTTAGCTCAACACTTGCAAAAGAAAGTTTTACCCTTTTTAAAAAATATTACATTTAGAAATCTAATTTTTTAGGAGGTTTTTTTAAAGTCTGAATTAAAACATTTCTAGTAGAAGAATACTCGTGATTTGGCTTGAAAACGTTTTACACATCGTGATAGGGAAAACCAATTTTGTTTTGTTTCCTTTTGACTTCAGCTTTCAGCCACCAAGACGCAATGTGAGTTATTCTGTCTCTGCTCTTACTGTCCTGCTGGCAAAGCATTTAGTGTGGAGTGCTTAGCACCTTAGGAAATCAGGGTGCATTTACATTTCATGAAGCAGAGAACCTCATTCTCGTAAGTGAAATAAGTTATTCTTCGAATATATCACTTTCAGTCTAGACTACCATGATAATGTAAAAAATAGACAAGCAGAAATAGCAATAAGGAAATATTAATAGAATTGATACAAGATAGTTGTTATTTCTCTACACAAGTATCATGAAGCCGAATTTCACTTTATTTCTCATATTTTTATTTAACATAAAAATGAAAGAGTCGGCATTTACTAGGATAGACAGGAATTTGTCATGAAGAGATGGGATTGCATTCCCAACTTCGTTCTCCACCGCCCTCCCCTTACCCCCTGCCCAAAGTAAGTACGTACTTCTTGCTAGTGAAGGACAACTGAAGAAATTGAGGTAAAACGTGTGCTGTAGGATAATTGCGTAGGAGATTACTAATAAGATACAGAACCTTCCAGCCAAGTTCACCAGATCAGGTTGAGCCCAGCAACCAAAAATCGTTACCACCCGACAGCTATTCAATAGATCATCTGAAATGAGTGTCTGGTCTCGGGTGTCCAGAGCTCAAAAAAACCCAACGCCTCATTAGAACTGGAATTAATTTACACCTTTCAGAGTTTCAGCAGAACAACTGGCCCACAGAGAAGGCAATACCATACTGTATTATTCCTCAGGGAACTGAAAAGTATTGGAATTACCTTTTTTGAGCTAAATAGAATGTATGAAATTCACTCTTGTCATTACAGTTGTAGATTATAGCAAGGGGTGGCATATACGCTTCATCCCTTACAGCGGAATGAACTCATCCCTGAATGTCAGGGAAGTTTACAGAACTGTCAATTCTGACTAAAGTTCAAAATATACATGTGCCTCCTATTTTAATTTTTTTTTTTTTTAATGATCTTACTGCATCGTTACTGCATGTTGGCACAGCCTTTCAGTGTTTATGGCAAGATCAANGACTAAAGTTCAAAATATACATGTGCCTCCTATTTTAATTTTTTTTTTTTTTAGTGATCTTACTGCATCATTACTGCCTGTTGGCACAGCCTTTCAGTGTTTATGGCGAGATCAGNTGCATGTTGGCACAGCCTTTCAGTGTTTATGGCAAGATCAAGACTGGTCTTCTGAGTCTGAACACTTTTGTGTCAACTTTAGAGCTCTCTCTAGATATTTTAAGACAAGGCTGACAAGAATTATTATTTGAATGTGTTTTATTTTGTGCTGATAATTGACAGCTGTGGATGGGTTGCTTTAAAGATGATAACAATCAAGATGTTTTGGGATCTTTAAGGACTGGTGGCATGGATACAACTCCAAATAAAGCTGGTTTGGCTCCTCGGTAAATACAATTTTAGATTTGTGAGCAACAGAAGACATACTGTAGTTATTTTCTTGCCCTTTTAGAGTCTCCAGGGTGGAAGGGGTCCACTGAGAAGAAATTAGAGCAGATGCCTGCAGCAATCAGACGTGCTGCTACCAGTTGGTAGCAAAAATAACCAGTAACCGATTCATGGAAGTTTCTGTATAATCCATTTTGTTAGGGGGATATGGAAGTTACTGAATGCATCATTTTTTTTTCTTCATGGTGGGTCATCTATTGCTGTTGTTTTTGCAAGTAAACAGATTTGCTTCGGTAACCCAAATTCCAGCACGAACTTCTCTCGGTACAGACTGTACTGCAGTGCCTGTGCAGGAACACTGCCACGTACGAACTTCGATGTAAAGCTTCTGATCAGCATGAAGTCATTCTAGCATTTGGAGATACTAGTGTCCGGATGCTCGTTAGCACTTTAAACATAATGTTATAATTACATTTTGATAAAAATTCTATAACAACTTTTAATTCAGTTTAAGATGAATAATATCTCATTGAGTAAATGAGAAGGCGGACTCCTCATTCTTCTCGTCGTAATCTTTTGCAGAGAGTGGGTTTTTGTAAACCTGGAGCTTTTTGGTAAGTCTTTCTAGGCTGAGGGAGGTTGTGATGGCATTCATATAAATTTTTGGGTAATAAAGGATGTGGAAAAAAATGTAGTCAGGTGAAAGGACAGTACTGGCACAAGAACATACATAAATTGGCCTGGAATGATTTAGGTATGCAATTATCATTAGGGCAGCTAGTTTTAATACAGCTGTCCAGTGGGAACTGTAAGAAGAAAATACAAACTATCAAACAAGAAGAAAATGTCCAATTGGCATTACTTCATTTGAGTGAGATTATTACAGTTCTGGCAAGACTTTTCTAATANGGAACTGTAAGAAGAAAATACAAACTATCAAACAAGAAGAAAATATCCAATTGGCATTACTTCATTTGAGTGAGATTATTACATTTCTGGCAAGACTTTTCTAATTTATTGCTCGCAGCACCGCGGGTTTCGACCCACCGGCTGAGGAGGTTTGTTCTAGTACTGTACCTATGCATGACCTGAATGAAGCGCAGGAAGGAAATATATCACTGAATCATAAGATGATGGAAATTACAGGAGGAAAAAAAACCCCTCTCGTGTCATTTAGTCCATTCCCTTGACAGCACAGAACATGAATTCAGCCTCACTGCTAGAGCTTTTTCTAATATTCAGGATAAATTACCCTCATCCTAGCTGCGTACCGTTCCTCACATACATAACCAAACAGTTTTTTCTATTTACGTTGTCTGCCTTTAATGACACTCACGCTCTGTCACCCCCTTATTTGTCATGTACCCCCGTTGTACGCACTTAGGTCTTTCAGTCCCTCGTAAGAAACCCCCATTCTGTCTCATTAAGGAAAATAGCCACAGCGGCGATACTAAAATGTAAAGACCTGCCAGACAGGGATTGTTAATAAACGGGATCTCCATGCTGCACTTGGTGCAACTACCTTGATAAATGTCCTGATTTGAAATTCCAAGGTTGACAGAACCTTTTATTTTTTTTTTTCCTCCTTGGGTTAGGTCTGTCTTTGGCAGGTACCAGTTATTTTCTTCACTGCTCTAGTTTCCTTGTTTGAATGATCAGCTAGTTCCTCTGAAGAGGAAGGATGCAATTTTATTTCTTTTTTTTTTTTCCTTGAATGATCAGATGATGCTTCCCCTCAGAATGTCGCATTACTGCAGTGAGCAGCTGCGATTGCCGGAGTACGTGCAGATTCAGTCTTTTAATTAGGATGTGAGAATTGTTTTTTCTCTTTATTATAAGATAACTTTGGGGGCCAGATCCCTGTGCGATGAAACTCCCAAACCACAGCAGCTGTGCTGGTGAGTACCTGCCAGGAGTCTGCTCCTGGGAGAACGTTTCGCTGAAGACCTGGACGCTGCTGAAAAACGATTTCTAAGAATGGAGTAAGACGACGTCAAACAGCTGAAAATCAAATGCCGTGCTTTTTAAAGCAGATTTAGCATTGCAGTTTTCGGAGCAATATCTGAGTTTTCCCCTTTTGAGCACTACCATAAAGAAATTCGTTCCGTCTCAGCCTGCTCCTTTTCCCCAGTTTTCTCCTCTAAGAAGTTTTTAATTTGTCACATAGTTTGATGTTATGGAAATTACTTTAACATCACCTTTTAGTCAGACGTTCTCTGAGGAGCATGACTTACAATACAATTTAGTCAGAAACGAGTTTATGTCTTTGTAACAAACTGCAAATTACCCGGCTCGTGAAACACAACTTCTCATAAATGCCACATACAACCTTGCAGATTCACATCCTCCAGCGACAGTCAGGCTTTTAAAATTCCTCATTTGTCTTTCCGTACGGACTGCAGAGCAAAAATTAAAAATGCATTTGGGTTTTAACTGGAAAAAAAAAAAAATAACATGGGCATTTCTCAGGTAGTTATGCATTTTGATCCTGTCGTCATACTGTAGAGTAACTGTGTATTTGTGGAAGAATGAGTGTACATTGTAAACATTAGATGCCAGTTTTGCCTTGCTGAGTGAAGACTAACCAGCCGAAGAGCATGGATGGAATTGAGGTCACCTATGAGAAAGCACTTCAGCACTGTGCTTAGAAAGACACGGTGATGGTTTAGAAGTAGTGGTTCCCAGTCAGTGGCCAGCGTTCACTCTTTCTGTAGGGATCCTGACTATATATACTACATGGCGGTGCAGCACATTCCTTTCTCCATCCGTTCTAAAACGATGGATCTCCTACAGCTTTGAGCCCGTAAGGGTTGATGCCACTCCGTACCTTGCTGGATTAAGTGTACCTTATCCAGCCCATTGTCAAGTCCATGTCCTTGCTCTCTCTAGAGTCATATCTAATACGTGCGGAGAACCCTGGCAGGTCCCCAGAAACGCACTTAAGCACGTGAGCAGTCTTGAATTGAAGCAGGAGCACTTGGGACCTTGCAGGATCCAGCATCTCTGGGACTTACTCAAGCTAAATGCAGTTCATTGTAATGCGGGGAGCTTCTTTAATGGCAGCCTGCGGGTGAAGTTTAATGGCTTTCCTAATTACGTGCCTAGCTCTGTATGGATCAATTTCTCGAAAAATTTTTTTGTTCATAGCTGCATATAGTTCTTCATTAAATGCCTTTATTTCAAGTGCAACCAGTGTTATTAATATACTAGAGCTGGTGGGGAGAGAGAGTGAATCTCATTTACAACTATGTGTTTCGGTATTGCCCAAGGAGTTTACCTTCTTGTTTTCTACTCTCAACTCATCTTAATTGTTATGTTAAAAATTTTAAAATTAATTCACTGTAATTTATCCTGATTGATTATGGTGGCTGCGATTGTGCATTGTACCAATATTTCTTTTACCTGTATGCATATTACCCATCAGAGTGAATTATCGCATCAGTTAAATGGTGGCTGCGATTTAAAAAGACAAATCAGCTTGCAAAAAGGGAAGATTCAGTTTGGAAAATAAGTTTGGTGAAATTTCAGGTAATTGAAGATGGAATTAAGAGAAAAAGCATTATGCACGATTACAGTAAATGTTTAGATTTTAAGATAATATATCAAGGATGTCATCCCCTCATTTTCTGAGAAATGGGATAGTTCATTAAGTGAAATCTCTGCACCTTCTGGATGGCCTCTGGCAGAATGGGATCCAGAGCGAATGCATGGCAAACCCTGTCTGAAGGAGCTTGCGTGTCGATTCCTTGTCTGCATTTAGTTATTGGTATCTTGCAGCTGTACGTTCTCAGGAATGCCACCCCCCCGGCATCGTCCCTGCAGAATGGGCAACTTCCTATGAGCTGCAGCAGTTTCTGCTGTAGACTTATTAAAAGCCCTTTACAACACACCAAGTAAATATTGGTTTAGAAATTGCCTGTTCATTTATGCGCACAACAGACCATGATATATCCGTCTAAGCCGCTCATCTCTCGCATCAGCCCCTGGATGATTCCACAGGAGATTTTTACCGGATCGCTTCCTAACCGGCCTTATTGGCTGCAGAGCCCATGTATAATATTTCCAGGTCTTTGGAGACCCTTGTGAAACAGAGCTCTGCCACTGCTGGTGTTTCAACTTTTCTCTGACAACTCTAATTTCTTCCTGTGTGCGAGAGCAAGAGATTTTAGACATAACAGCTTTGCTTCCTCTCATTTGCCTGATTATAAAACAAATACGTTTCAATGCAGACACATCAAATGAGAAAAGGCACGAACTGCGGGAACGAAAATGAGCGTGATTCGTTAGCTGAGACGACGTATTGAGATCAGAAACAGGACTGATGGCAAACCGTGCTCTTTATCTACTTTGTGACCTTGGATAAATCACCTGTTTGGTTTTTTTTTTCCCATCCTTTGAACGTGCAGTACGTAAGCCTGTCTAGACAAGGACTGCGTCTTAAGAATAGATGACTAGAAGGGCGGACGGGGATGGCCGAGCTGCTCCCCCTGCGACCGCAGGCGCCTCCGTCCCAGGTGGTTTGGTCTAGGTCTCACCTCCACCCGTACCGCGGGTCACAAACCTTCTCTGCAGCTCCATATAACAAATGAAAAATCTTTTGTAAAGGAGCACGGAAGCCACGAAATACAACATGCCAGAGTAGGAACAGGATAGCGCTGGAATATATTGTGTATTCATGCAATGAGTAATAGTACAACGGGGCCCTGGCTATTGATACAAAACAAATAATAATGGAAAACGGTGGTTGACAACTCTTTATAAAGCAAACCAAAATGTGTTTAGTGGCAAATGAGGAAAATAATAAGCAAGGCAGACCTTCTGCAGTGCGAGCTATTCATTGCTGAATCCCATTCTGAAGCGCAAGCTGGAGATAATTGGTGATTTCTCTATTATGTTCACAGGTGTGGAGGATCTGGGGCATTCAGCATCAGCTGCGCATCCAGAAGATTGCTGGCCTGTCCCCGGAGGTCTGAAATCCCATTCTTCTCTCTATGTTAATGAAGCTCAGAGGTGCCCCTTTATCTCATTTAATAATGAACTGATGATACTGGAAATGGAGCAGGAAACTAGTAGAAGGGTCGGAGGCGGCGAGGAAGCTGTTAGTCGTGTCTGAGCAATTCCGTCTCGAAGCAGGTAAAGGAAAAAGGCGAAGCAGGTAAAGGAAAAAGACAAACCGACCTTTCTGCATTTTCCTGATAAAAAGCTTGAACATGTGTCCTTGGAAGAGATTTCTGAACGTTCAGAGGGATGAAAAGAAACAACCCTTTACTTTGGATAGGAAATTATCTCATACTGACGTAGCCTAATTGTGATGTTTCGTGACAGTCCCTGGAGAGGAATACAAGTAGTCTGCTTCTCCTAAATTTTAGGGGAACTGGCACACTAGCTGAAGTGCTCCAGCCTTTCATATTTGAAAGCGGTTTAGTTTCTGATAAAGGTTCGGTGTTTCAAAGAGATACAGAATCTTCGTGTCCCGTGCTTCAGTGAAACAACCATAATAGAAATAGACCTCCTAATCTGAGATGTTCTAGGGTTATCTCTGAGGAAAGCTAGTCTTCGTGTGGCTGCCAATCGCGAATGAACTTTTGGTTACAAAATTCCTCTTTATTGCCACCTTTCCGTATCCCTGAGGTTAATTCTGAAATAGGCATGAAATGTAATTAGCGCGGATCCGTTTCTGCCGGCACGTTTTACACAAGTGGCTCACAGGGGCAGACCTGGATGTATTCATACTAAAATGATTCAGTTAAATGTAATACCACTTGGTATGCAGCATGAGTGTTGTTTGTCTTCACAGTACTTTAATGATGCACTGCAGTCTTTGGTATGGAAGCACTACCTGCATCTCAATGAAGAGCCATCGTTGCTGTACAGGGGAACGCCTCTGATAATGTTTTCTAGAGCTCAGCCCAAACAGCATCCTTTATTTACCGCTTGCCACGCACACCTTAGAGCATGTTGTGTTCTCATCCAGGGTATCGTGACTTATTTCATCGCTTTGTTTGGCACAAATGAATGCGTATAGCATGGCAGCAGTGCTACAATCTGATTGAAAATGAAAAAGAAAAAAAAAAAAACCCAAACCCAAAGAAAAGCAGCCAGTGATCTAGTTTGCAGTCAAAGCCATCTATCTGTGCCCACCTGTCTGAAAGCACAATTCAGAATCCTCTCCCTCTGGACAGAGTGTTTTCAGGTTAAAGAAACAAATGTTTCTTAAGTACGTCTCCTAAAGCTTTAAGAGAAGTTAAGATTATTTTAAAGTCTGCTTACAAAAAGTTACTTTGCTGTTTCATTAACGGGGACGCTAATGCAGTCTCTTCTTAGGAGCCTGTATGGTTAGCAATTATCCCTTTACAATTTTTTTTGTCAGCCATCAGTCAGTGCTGAAAGAGCTTTTAAGAATCGTTGGAGCTTATGCTGGTAAATTGTAGGCTGAATTATCTTTCCTAAATAGCTTTTGGTGCACTAGAAATCTATCATCTTCAAGTGTTGTTTGTGTTTGGATCAGGCTCCGAAGGCGAGATCGGTATTTGAGAGGTTTTTTCCCATCTCGGGAAGCTGAGTCAAAATGTCACTTGCCAGCATGTAAGCGGAAAATTGTTTGTCTCCAGCTCAGTATAGATGCATCGTGCCCAACTGAAAAACAGTGGTGCAGGCTTGGAGCCAGAAGAGGTAATAGCAACCTTCTGCCAGTTCTTATAGGAACACGTATACGGACCAAGGCAGCGTTTGAGCAGATAAGGAGGAGATACAGGACTTGGTCCTGATGTTGGGGTAAATGGGCTACTGAAGGGAATGATTTTCAGCTGTGGGTGGTCAGCCTAACCCTGGGCAACGCCTGGAGAAGTTACTGAAAAAGCTGAATCATCAACATCGGTATCCTACCTGGGTTTCAGCTATGCCTGTTGTATTTTGCCAGCACTAGTCCTCTTCCGTTTATAATTGACTAAGAGTTCTTCCTTTAAAACATACGTAGGCATTTACTGTGGCAGTAGCAGAAGTTCCCTGGGCAACAGACCAATTTCCGTATGTTTTCTGTTTAGGGCTTCAAAGGGATTTGGAATATTAAGTATAAAATTAATTTTGTTATTAATAAAGTGTCACTTAGCAAGAGGAACATTGTTTTCAAGGGACGTATGTTTTTAGTTTAGCTGTTGAAATTGAAGGCTCTGTGAGCCACAAAACCAGAATCAAAAGGAAAGGATGACTAAGACAGCAGCAGCACTGGATGCCTTTATTTTGGGGACAAAAACATCCATAAGGAGTTTTTGGTAGTGGTATTCGAAAGTTAAACGCATGCCTGAATTTGGATGATGAATTTGTTCTGATGTAACACTGCAAAGTTAAATACCCAAACACAGACAGTAATTTGTGATACAAAATGCTGCCGAGAAGGCGATACCAATGCGGCAGCGCAGAGCAGCCCCTGGCTGGGAGACCTGTGTCGGTGCTGGGCTGAGTGGTGGTTCCTCGTCTCAGTCTCTTTAGACTATATGCTTCTTTGGCCCTCTTACTGCATATTTGTCATGCTTAACGCAGGCGCAATGGATCGGTTGGTACCTGTGAACGGGAGAAAGGGTACTTTTTCCTTTGGGATTCTAAAATATCGCTGCATGCAAAACTCATGGGAAAAAATCTTGCCCTGGCCAAATGCAAGCACCTGCTGCTTGAATAGTCTGGGCTTTCTATCACGGGTATTCCCTTGTGGAATTAAGCCTAAATTTAAAAATTCCCTATTTGAAATTGGGAAAAAATGGTGGTTATTTGTTGTTAGAAATCTTTTTGCTTGCTGCGTACCACTTATCAGTCTCTCTTATTTCTGCATACAGCATCTCATGTAACTACTGGAGAGGCTCAGAGGAAGAAGAAAAGATGTTGCTGCGTGGTGATTGGGGAATAGATGCTTAAATACCACCGCTAATTCTGGCTGCAATGAGCATCATGGATTTGACATGAAAAGTTGCATTTTTGGTTCATTTTTCTGCAATTAAACACTTCCTCAAGAAAGCTTGTAATAAAATAATACCTGTGTGAAGGAGAACAGAGTCATCTCAGAAAAGCTTAAAATACAAGTCTGGCAGTCTATTGAGATGAATCAGCCTCTTCCATAGAGCATATCTGTCTCACACCTATAAATGGATGTGATCTAGATTACAGATTGATTTCCCTCAGATATTTTGGGTAGTTAGTGTCTAGATTTAAACCTAATTTCTTGCCCTGTGGCTTGTGTTTTTCATTACTAAAGTTAGTTTTGCTTTTTAATATCTTGGAGCCATGCTTGGGTGTGAAGATTATAAGTACATCTAGGGCAGGTATCTGCGAAACCTACATTTTCTGGGCTGTAAATGTATGTCCTCACTTACACTGGTGTATGGCCCTTTGATATCCCCTGCCCTGTGCTTCACTCTTCCCTCTGCTATTTAGTCATCTTCTCATTCCGTTTTAGATGCTGATTTTCTTGAACTGAGCGGTGTCTGTCTTCCAGTAAGTACACCTATTGAGTTTGCCATGGATAGATACAGAATCGTATTATATAAAAGTTAATTTCTTATCGTACTGGAGCAGTGCCACCGCGTGCGGAGGGTCATCCAGAGCTGGGCAATGATGTGCTCTGTTTCCACCAGGATATATGGCAAAAACTGAGCTATTCAGTTAGGATACTGTCTGCCTGGTTTAAAAGGCAAGATTTAACTACGCAGCTGTACGCTGCAAATTGTTTGCAATTACCGATAAATGTATGAATAAAAATATTTATTAGAAATTGTTTAAAAGGGGGGGAAAAAACCCTCTTACAACCCCTCATCCAGAAAACTGGTCTTTGCAAAACCTAGAAAGTGAGGTGTAGAATTTACTGCTCATTTTGATGCTACCTTCACCATGCCTGAGCTGCTCCCACACTGGCCACGGGTAAGCTTCAACAGGTAAGCCTTCACAGAAGTAACCGGTCTGCTCGCTTTGGTAGGAAATGCTTGTCAGGTCAAGTAAATCTGGAATTTTTCTGCTTTGGTAATCAAATCTTGGAAGACCAATAATGAAACTTTATTTTTTAGTTTCTAGAAGCTGTCTGGAGCTATAACCACAACCGTCCAGTCCTAAACCCATTTTTCCACCTTTCTGACTTTCTCTCATATTGGGGTGCAACCATGTTTTCTTGACTTTCTCTCATATTGGGGTACAACCATGTTTTCTGGGTCTGTTGTGCCTTTTATCTGACAACTGTGATGTAGTCAGCGACAGAGCTTACATTTCTTGGTGTCAGGTCTTTTCAGTTTTCCTTTTTTAGTTTCTTCCCTGCCCCCCCCGCCTTTATCACAAGATATGAAATTTTTTTTAGTTTCTCCCCCCCCCCCCATCACAAGATATGAAATTCTCTCTCGCCGTGCTCTTTTAAATTGCCTTGGATGAGCTGATCATAAGCCTGTGTCTGCCAGACGCCGGCCACAGAGGAGAAGTGGTGTCCCGAGAGGCAGCCCTGTGCCATTAAAAGTTTTTCTAACGTATGAAAAACTTCTGGTAATGGAGTCTCCATTAATTCCCCAAATAATTTATTCTAGACTTATGTTCTTCTAAAATAAAAAAAAAAAAAAGCTTTTAAAAAGCTTTTTCTAGTGTCTAACTAGATTTTCCTTCCTGCGATTTGAGGTGCCCCAGTGCTTGCCTGTCCTCCAAAGGTCATGGACAACAGGTGATTCCCTTCTCACAGGGCAACAGCCTTCATATCTTTCCCCAGTCCCCTCTATGCTAAAATAATCACATCCCTATGCTTCCTTGCTCTCCTTGATCCGTATCTTCTCTGGACCTCGCTCCATCAGCGGGCTGGCACTGCAGTGGAAGCCTCACCAGTTCCAACACTTCCCAAGTCTTGCAGATGTGTAAACATACCACTAACTGTTGGGATTTGCAAGAGAATAACAGCTAAAATTATCATGATTTCTGTCTCCACTGGCAGGTAGTACCTCCCAGATCCCTTCCGTCATCCAGATGGTAAATGAAGTCACCGCACGGAGCCAGACCCCTGCCCACCTGCTGACACGCGGTGACGGAGCACGCCCTCCCGCTTGGGTAGTAAATCTCCACAACTATCCACCTGCTTTGCCTCTCTCCTGTAATAGTTTCATCTTGACAACTAATTAGGAGAGTGTCTGCCTGAAATCAAGATATATGAAATCAACTGCTGCTTTCTGCTATGTTGCTGTGAAAGGAAATGAGATATGCTTTGTTCTTGATGAGTGAGCGATGGCCACTGCTCACCTCTTGTTACCCTTTGCTGCTTACCAGTAATAGGATTATATTATTCCCGATTATTTTTTTTTTTCCAGGATGAAGTATTGCTGTCTTGTTTTTCTTTTCTCATCTCTTTTCTCCATTTTCTAGCAGACAGGGAAACAATTGCCATTTCAAGTTTCCTGCTAGCATGCTTTTTTCCGTGATTCCTCAATTAGAATCGTTATGATTTTGAGGTTCACTGGTCAGACTTTGAAAACATCCGTCTTCTCCGATTATGATCTGACCTATTTCAGGGAGAGCTCTTACCCTTCTGTCATTGGTGTTAACCACCTGCTTGACATCTTTAATAACACTAATTAGATAATGCATTGAACGCTTTGGCCCTCTTGGCATTGCCAAAATCTTACACTCTCTCTAATGAACCAACATTTTCCCCTGGTTTTCCTCTTATGCCTAATGCACTTCCAGAATGATTTTATATTATCTTTAACTCTGACAAGTTGCTTCTCGTTGTAGTGTGCCTTGAATTTTTTAAAAGTAGATTTTTTTTTTAACTTTTTAAAAATTTTTGTCCTTTCATTTTTGTATGATTGTATTTTTCGGTGCTCCTTATTCTGCTAGTTGCTTATAAAGCACTATATAGATGTGCATGCATGTATAAATCCTTCTGAAATTAGTGATCTGTGGTGAGTCGTGATAGCTCCCATGCTCTGTTTTTCCCTTTAACTTTACCAGCATATTTTTGAGAAAGTGCATACTCCCTTAATATACAAGGTAATCTCTTTTCTTTCCCCCCCCTTCCTTTCTGAGCGACCTGTGCCCTCCCAATATCCTTCAATAATCGGCAGAGAGCTTAGAATGCATAAGAAAATACCAACATTCGTGTTAAAAGGAAATTTGCTTAGAATCAGAGTTTAGTTTTTGCTCTGCTTGAGACGTTTTTAAGGGCAGAAGCAGTCCTTGTAATGCGGTAAGTATGAAGTATATTGCTTCTCAAATAGGTTTAAGTAATTCAATAAGACCTTCTAAAGGGCAGCTTCACACTGCCTCACTCCCGTGAAATTTTTTTACAAGTATGCAAAAAACTATTTCTGGTAGTTTTGTCCAGTTGTTGCTGCAATAGGTTAGTATTATATTTATGGCCTTGAGTGTTAAGATCCACCATTAGCTTATGCTATAAGGTTCCTCCAGTTCAGTTGTACGCGTTGGCTGCAACACCCAGGGTATTTTCTTCGGTTTGAATTGCACTATGAAGAAATACAACTTTTAAAGTTGTCTTTTAAAAATTCAGAGAAATAGTGAGAAACTTTTGCGAAAAGAGTTTGGAAGGTATTTATGCATTTGCTTCCAGGAAAAATTCCAGAGTTATTTATGCGAGGAACAGCGCAGTGTGTATGTCTGTCTTGTGAGATGAAATAGCACTGAGCGAGTATGAAGCATCTCACNTTTTTCCCTTTAACTTTACCAGCATATTTTTGAGAAAGTGCATACTCCCTTAATATACAAGGTAATCTCTTTTCTTTCCCCCCCCTTCCTTTCTGAGCGACCTGTGCCCTCCCAATATCCTTCAATAATCGGCAGAGAGCTTAGAATGCATAAGAAAATACCAACATTCGTGTTAAAAGGAAATTTGCTTAGAATCAGAGTTTAGTTTTTGCTCTGCTTGAGACGTTTTTAAGGGCAGAAGCAGTCCTTGTAATGCGGTAAGTATGAAGTATATTGCTTCTCAAATAGGTTTAAGTAATTCAATAAGACCTTCTAAAGGGCAGCTTCACACTGCCTCACTCCCGTGAAATTTTTTTACAAGTATGCAAAAAACTATTTCTGGTAGTTTTGTCCAGTTGTTGCTGCAATAGGTTAGTATTATATTTATGGCCTTGAGTGTTAAGATCCACCATTAGCTTATGCTATAAGGTTCCTCCAGTTCAGTTGTACGCGTTGGCTGCAACACCCAGGGTATTTTCTTCGGTTTGAATTGCACTATGAAGAAATACAACTTTTAAAGTTGTCTTTTAAAAATTCAGAGAAATAGTGAGAAACTTTTGCGAAAAGAGTTTGGGAGGTATTTATGCATTTGCTTCCAGGAAAAATTCCAGAGTTATTTATGCGAGGAACAGCGCAGTGTGTATGTCTGTCTTGTGAGATGAAATAGCACTGAGCGAGTATGAAGCATCTCACGCAAACCGCGGCTCAGTCATGAGCTGACATGTAGGAGACTCACCGTGATGCCTGAAGTATCAAGTGCCTGACAGTTTTATTTTATAAAAATAGGGCCACGACTGTGATAGTACAATTAGGAATGACCCTTTCTGATGCATTGCAAGATGATTTCTTCACTGTGGATTGAAGGAAGGTGATCAGACATGACTCTCTGACGTTAAGTTTACAGCAAACGATAGTAGGAGTTTGTCACCTTTGAGCAAGTTAATGTCCACACAGAAAAGAAACAACTACAGTGGATTTTAAATGAAATTTCTCCTAACTTGTAAATCTTATCTTACCTACGAATTCTAAAGTACAGCTGCTGTCTTCTCAGTCTCCTTGAATTTCACTTTCCAGGGGCTGGTGATTTATTACTCAAGGTGTCAGTTACCCAAGAGAAATAAGGAAGATCTACCTAACCGTCAAACAGCTTCTGTTAGACGTGTCTCACAAATGGTAATCGGCGTGTGGCTGTATTTGTGGTGCTGCCCCGCTTCACCCCTGCTGATGACTCCAAAGGAGCGAGTCTGCTGTCTTCCCAGGAGCTTTCGCAGTGCAGGATGACAAATCTTTCTAAGGAATCGAAAAAGGGGGGGTGGGGTGGGGAAATATCAATGCCAACTGCTCTGCGATTTGCATTTCGGATTTTAGTGTTTTCTAAGTTCAGAGCACACATGTATGAGATTATTGTAATGAAGATGTATATAGCAAGACTTTATATTTCATCACAGTTTCCGCTTTCCCCTTGGTAATTAGCTCAAACACAGGATCTACTGTTATCTTCTCGTTGACTGACAGTGGGCAGAAAATCAAACCGTTTACTGGTTGTCATGGGGATGCTGAGTTTTTAGCCCTGTGGCACTGGATGCAAGTGAGACGAGGCTTTTAAGTGGGCGCACAAGTGGAACCATAAAGGTGTAGGGAAAGCCCGTCCTCCTCCTGCAGCCTTTCAAGGTATTGGCTTCTCTCGCGGTTTTACCCAAATACAAAATGTCAAAACAATAGCGTATTGTTTTCCACAAGAAACAACAAGAAAGATGTTGCTAAGAAAGACGTTGGAAGCCATAATGCTGTTGGGAAAATGGGGTTTGATTTCACTGCTTGTCTAAAACTCTGGATATACACATAAACCATGACATACAATCCTTGCTTCAAGGAATGTGCAACATATGGTAGAAATCCTGCTTTTCTTACTCAATTATTTCCAGTCAGCTGAATGAGAGAGGTTGTATCAGAAACCATACAAGGATCTGACCTCAATGGTTTCTGCTGCCCTTCAGTGCAGCTTCCCAGCAGTCCCTAGAGCATGCCATGCCCTATGTAGTATGAGACCCTTGAAAACCAAAGCAGGACATTTCGTTGGAGTACTGATCACTCAGAGAGAGGTGTCATCAACTAGTTGATACGTTTGTCACTGCAAGATCAAGATTTTGAAATGGGAGCTGTGCTGGTAAAGATCGTGACCTGCCAGTTTCTGCGCTCGCAGTGTGTATTCAAATGTTGGTGAGTTAAAAGGTAATAACAATTAAACAGGTTTGTAATGCTCTCCAACATTTGGTCATGTTGCAAACCACCACATGAGCTAAGGAGACTTTAATCTTGGACCTTGGCATATATGTTCCAGGTGAAAATGCCAGCTTCACAAAGAACTGGCCAGTTCTGTCGTGCTGTTCTGAAGTGCTGTTAATTTTTAACCTGAATGCACACTAAACTCTTTCTAACTTACTGACTTCTTCAGCGGGAGCCAGCTCTGACACATCCAATTTCTTTTACCAGCTCTGTAATAAAACACATCATATATATCAGCAGATGCTAGCAGAAAATCCATACGCAGAGAGTTCACGGTGCTGCAGAGCACAGGGTGGTAGTGGAAAGAGTGCTAACTTAATAAAGGCAATGCCCGAATTCAGCAGCTGAGATTGCCGAGGAATCAGTCTTGTGGTTCCCGGCACGGTGCTTGCGTGCTAGACCGTGCTGTTGCTTAACTTTTCTGGTGATGCTTTAGAAAGTCACTAGATTTGGTTCCAAAACCATTGTATGTCTGGCTTATCCTGGGGATTGCACAAAAGGACTGACTTAAGTCATGGAAGTTGGGTGAATGCTATGTAGCCGTAGGAAATAGTCTAAATTGAATGTACCACTTCAAAGCGTTTCTAGTATCTGGTGGTACCTCACAGGCAGAAACTTCTCTATATAATGGCAAACTCTTTTCAATGTTTCGTTCTTGCTGCCTTGATCTCAGCCTTGTGACAAAGATCAAGCTTATGCCCTTATACCTTTCCCCATTATCCAGAATGCTGTTGCAGTGGTTAATGTCAATTAAACTCTTGGCTTTGTCTAATAAGAAGTGCTCTCAGAGGAAGGTTACTTCAGAGAAGTGGGAAGCCTTAATACATAGTAATACTAATATGGATTTCCTGGAAAAGCAGCTTCTTTTAACACTCTATTAGCACTTGTCTAAATACAAAAGCTCTGGCTCAGAACATTAGGTCTATCGGGTCTTCTAGTATTATACCTGTCTTCCATTTCGGCTTTTAAAAAGTAGCATTACAAAACCACAGCCCTATTTTAAATAGTTATAATAAGAAAAAAGCAGGGGCAACGGTGGTGCTCTTAAAAGAACAAACTAGGGGAAGTCCAAATTTTAAGAGCAGTCAGAGTTTTAAATTAGTGTCCTGAAGCTGAGGCCAAGTGTTTCCAGCAGGGATGATACAGCAAGGGAGTTCCTTATTTCAGTTTTTCCGTCTTGTAAATAAAACTTGAAGATGAAGCCTCCCTGAATCTCACTTACATAAAACAAATGTATGCAACACCTTTGAAATAGATTCCTGCCATGAGATATGCATAGTTGGAATACCAATAGGTGAAATGCATTCCAGCTTTAATGACAAATACATCTTATCTGAAATTACTGTCAATATAAGTTATCGCTGCGTGAATTATATTGCATTTAAAATGAGATGTACTACCAATATTTCCTGCCGAACTGTAAATTAATGAATATCAGCCTAGGAAAAGCACGTATTGGTGCATGGCAATGTACAGACCCTGTTTTATTGGGTTTTAGCGTGACGTTGGGCTAGTGTAGGGAAAACTCAGTTGTACATGGGGAAAAAAAAAATCATTGCATACAACGTGAGCGTCTTTGAGCACAGATGAGCTTTGGTCTAGGAGGGGGCATATCGGTGACCTGAATTTTCCCTCAGTCCTGCGCCTACTCGGTGGCGGGACCTCCAAAGCCATAGGAGCAGCGATTGAGAAAAAAGTGAGACATTGGGATGGAGGGGTGTCTACGGCCCTCGGAAAGGGAATAGAGGCCACGCGTACCTATCAATACCACTGCATAGGTAGCAGAGTACCAATTACTATACCATTGGTTAGTATTTTAACTTGTAAGCCAAGCGGACGGTATCCTGCAATCCCAGAGAGTGTGCGTAGCCAGAGAGATCTACGTAACCCACGCTGAATCTCACATCTTCCAGTACGTTAGTTTTATTGCACATGAACTAGATGCTTCTGCGTAAGAGCTGTAAGTCTGCCATATTCTAGAGATGTCAGAATTGCTGAATATGCATAAGATTACTGGAAAAACAGAGGAGTTTGCTTCAAAGCATTGAATTGTGCAGGCAGAAGCGTGGGGATTTGGATAAATTTTACGTCTTCTATCATATCAGTGGTTCATATCCTGCCTCTGATACACAGTTCTCTTACTGTCTTGCTTTACGACCTGCAACATGCAACTTAATTTTTGTCTGTTTCCTCTGCCCGTAAAATGGGGGATACTGTCAGTGTTGCTTTCTTCTGTGCCTTTATGGAAAAAAAATCCATAATGGGAGGTGTGTGACTCGGTCATAGTAGAACGTGACTTAGTAATTCCCGTCACCTAATTTTCTTTCGCTTATATCATATTTGTTTTTCCCATATTCCTTCATTGCTTTATTGACTCTGAAATTACTAGAGCATTTTTCTGCTTTGCCTGTACTAAGTTGTTTGGGTTTTTTCTTGATTAGAAGTTTGTTTTCACTGCCACCATAAACTCTTGTGTTGGCAAGGGCAGAGCAGTTGACGTCTCCCTGATCCTGGTACTAAAGAGGCTGATAGCAGTTGTTACGTGTTGGGACAGGTACCGTCCATGGTATAAGAAAAAGCAGGAAAAGATATATTGTTGAAATGTACTGTTTGCTTCAGTTTTTTAAAGATAAAAATCTATCAAAGTCTAATCTTCTCAATGCTTAGTAACTCACTGGCTGGTTGGTAACTCCATGCTGGAAGAAGATTTAGGTCTGGCTGCACATCACTGGATATTGTGTTAAAAGTTGCGGCAGAGCTGCAGAAATCCCTTACCATATCTCTTGCAAATGAAGGCACCAGTTCTGCCCGACAAATCCTGTTTCAAGCCACGGGTCTGTCCATATTCAGGCTACTGTAAGANGGCTTTATAATAGGGGAGAAAGTGTGCTTTAAAATTGTTCAAGATCTTCAAAGAAACAAAATTATAAAAATCACTCCTCTGCTAAATTTTTATACCATTATTATGGAAAAGTATTGAGACCGAATTTGCAAACATTTCATTTGTAAACTTAGAAATTCAGAGAATACAGATGTTGCTTTATCTAAAGAGATGACTTTACACAGCAGTGGCTCACTGTGAGATGAGAAATATAAAAGGGATAAATTGCTTCTGTGCCTTTGTCTGCTTTGAAACTTTCAAAACAGATATCTTTCTGTGCCTGTCAGGATATAAATTCAGCAAGGAAAACACCCGGTTATGGCCAAAAGCGTGCTCGATACAACGTATTGGCAATGCGCTGGAAATGGGGAAAAATGCCTGTTAGTTCCAAGGGTGCGTGATACCTCTCTCTGTATTTTGCATTGTGTATTTATAGTTCTTACAGCTTTTAATGTAATAACTCCCAGCTGCAAGGTGAGAACA
>RSEF01000009.1:23543356-23560476 GCA_003993805.1 Himantopus leucocephalus
CCTTCCAACTCTAACCATTCTATGATGTTAGGAACAAGTTTTCCCTCTTTAGACAGTACTTGGGTAGAAATATGAAATACAAATAAAAAGTAGCTGTGGTACAGTAGTTATTCTGACTTTTTAAAACAACACTTTTAAGAACTGCCATGGTAGAAATAAATACTACAGCTCTACAGATGTCTCAGGGGAGATATGTGCTTGCTTTCTTTGTCTCTTTTCTTTCATTCGGGAAAAGGATGACAACTGATATATTTATATATAGGAGAGTCTGCCTATTTTATTTGAAGACTACAAGAAATTATTCAAGCTTCAAGCAACTCTTTGCTCCATACTTTTAGCAAGAAAATCAGCAAATTGAAAAACTTGCCTTTCACAGGAAGGATGTTGCAAAAAAACAAGTACAAGAAAAAGGCTGATGAGGATGAAGACACAAAGAAAAGCAACTCCTTTCTTGAAGAGAAATCTCCTAATTTTGGTACGGAGGATAAACAGTAATTTAATTGTAAGTAACTTATAAAAGGTGGGTTTATGCAGTGGTATGCATGGATAAAAAGCCAAAAAATATAGGACACTTCAGACCCGATTTTTTGAGAATGTTGGAAGACTTGAAGAGTTTATATTAAAATAAAACATTGAAATGGTCTCCAATTTGAACCATTTGTTAATGTAACAGAAATGATATTTTAAGGAAATTCATGTGTTTTCTCAAGTTTTTCATGCTTTACTTTCCCCACGCTCCAGTTAGGAAGATGAATTCATGCGATGTGCAAGGAGCAAACGGAATTTTCCGGCATCGCCCAGATGTCAGGTGCTGAGTGCATCTTGTCTGTGTGCTAGAAAGTGTCTCCTTGAAATGGAACGGGGATGGTACAGTGTGATGCCTGTTTGCTAATATAGTGTACATGGCTTTATTGTTACATTTACGGACTCTGTTTTCTCAAAAATGATGTGTGGTTTGTTAGATGCTATCGCGAAAGATAATATTTAGTCCTCCTGACAATATGATGTATTAATCTTTATCGCTTTGGTATGCTTTTAAGCCTTTCATTCTTCAGTAACCTTCTGTAGCATGGACTACACAAAATACAAGCAGAGCAAAATGCAATTGTACTAAAATACGTCCTTGCATTAAATTCTCTGAACATAAAATCCTTGAAACGCTTACAGTATGAAAATACCTTTTAGATAACAGTCACAAATTTAATCTTAGCAATACCATCTGAATCATCAAAATGAATTAAAACTGAAGGTAATTGTAATTTTTTTGGTAATTGTAATACGCGGGGTTATTTCTATATGGGACAAACCATTTGTTAAAGACTGAGCAGCAGGTAAAAAGGACACGGAGTGAAAAGCATTTTTAATAAATTTTAAATCTAGACTCCAATTTCAGAGCACTCCCCCTAGATTTCACTCTATAAAGCAGTTAGAAAGCAGACCTGAATTGGGCCCAACACCACAGTTTTTGATATTCTGATAGGAAAATAGCAAGTTGCTAACTAAGTGCCACGTTGTGAGGTCTGCACTTCTACGAGGCATTGCCTTTTTTTGCCGCTTCCCAACCGTGACAACGAACGCAGAAAGGTGCCAGCCCCTTCTCCCACCTTCCAGCCCAACGGGGGCCTGGGGAGACCTCCTCAGGGAAGGGAAGGCCGAGGGGTTTTTATCTCTGAGTTTTAGAAGGGCCTAAAGATAAATAGATCAAGTTGTTCCACTTCTGGTACCTTTTTACAAGCACACATGAAAAAGAAACTGGCTTTTGGGTGTTCTTGTAAATATTTTACTAGAAAGTGGCCTCGTGAGGGATTCTCTCTTTTGTTAGAGCCAGATTCCTCAGAAATAGCGCTTTTAGTAAAAATTGCTTTGGGATCACATCAACATGTCCTAGCTCCCAATTTTGCAGTGATGTGAGGCATTTTGGAGAGTATGTTCTTTTTTGGAGACATTTATGGTAATGTATAAACCTCTAGACCAGTTACTAATTTTTACATAATTAAAATGTCATTAAAAAAAGAGATGATTAGAAGCCTTATTATATAGGTTGAGTTTCTGGCTCACTTGCTAAACATCTAGCTTGTATTTGCACGACGAGTGGGTTGTTTCACATACGATTTGCAAACGGCTATCTACCTTATCTGAAGTCCTACAAAATCATGAAGAAACTTCCTCTTGGATTTAGAGGGCTTTTGATCTGGCCATAAATTGCTACAACTAGATGCGTTGCTCGCGCTCGCTGAAACAGAAGCCGCACGGACGTGCAAACACCTTTGTATGTCCCATCCCTTCATCCCATTGTGGAAACAGTGGCTATTTCTGACAGGGGGGGCCATGGCAGGGTAAGGATAGAGCACATGCTACCCTCTGCGTTTGCTGTTTATACTTTAGCCAAAAACTGTTCCATATTTCTGGGAAAAATTCACACTTTTAAATGCCAAAACAACACGAAGCAGTAAAGTGGTAAACAGCTATTTTGACATCATTTCACTTGTTTCATGTATATCTAAGCGCAGAATATTCTGGGGTTGGTTTTTAATTTGCCTTTTCAGAATGGAAAACCCAAAAGAATAAGAGCCTTCCTACTGAAGGATAGTTACAGTTTCAAACCTCTTTCTTCAGCCGCGTTATAAAAGGTGTCTGCCTAAAAGCAGAGCACTACTTAAGTGTTCTTGTGCTTAAAGTTTGCTACTTAGCTGGCAGGCAAGAAAACTTTTATTCTGCAGTCTTCCTTAAAGGTCTGCTTCATGCCTTGTATATGTGTATGCGTGTGTGTGTGTATATATATATATATATATATATGAAATATTTTCCGCCCAAATGCTTTTCAAATACAGATGAATCTGGCAGTTCTGTAGCTAAGAAAAAGACTGAAGGCGCCAGCATTTGCAACATCTAACCGCAGACTTTGGCAAGCAGACGGTGGATAACTGCTCCCCAGATCAATACGTACCGATTCCTCCTGCGAGCCTGACCTTGAGGGAGATGTTTGCATTCAGTTTGCTGTGTTTGGGGAGGCCATGAGGGATGTGACTTGCAGCCAGGTAGAGATTTATTTCAGCTGACATTTTTACATTTTATTTCACAGACATTTTTGCTTTCGATACGGGCCCAAACTCATTCCCAACTGACTTTCTCAGTATCATTGTTTCAAATGACATCTAAATATTTCAGCAACAAATGAAACATGGCACCTGACTTTTTCTCAGTACAGACTTTTTTTTTCACAAAATGAAGTAGTAATTAACACTGTTAGTTATCTTCAAGAGGCTGGCCCCATCTCCCAGCACGAGCTCATCTCATTTGGGAAACATCCCATCTACAGCAGGCAGAGTTTTGGCAGTGGAAGTGGAAGCTGTTTTTAGGAAAAAAAGGTAATTTTTTTTCCCTCTACAAGATAGTAAAGAATCGACTGTGTCTTAAGGAGCAAAAAACCGATCATGCTTTTATCCTACACATCTGTTTAGAAGTCCTGAATATTTTTTGAGTGTAACTATATTGTTTGCCCGGTGGAGTAATATTATGAAGATTAGATGAGAAAAGTTAACTTACCATAGAAACACAATTGCATTTGATTTTTCAGTGAACCTGGATTTTTAAGGTGCATTTTAACTCATTGAATATTGGAGCCCTCAAGGAGATTGATGGCATGAACAAGTCTGACTTTCTTCTTCTCTCTGAGAAATTCTTTAGGGAAAAGACAGAGGAGAGCTGCTCTGAAAATCCGAGTCTTCCTAGCCTGTTGGAAAATAAGTAGACCTTCATTATATTCTCATTACTCCGGCTCTCCGCACAGAAAGGCAAAAAATAAAGGTCGCTAGCTTTTACCATCTGTGCTAAAATGAGATGAAGGTAATAGAGAACTCCAAGATTTATTGCTTAGCAGCTGATTTGAGGCTTCAAGTAAGTAGTAAGACATATAATCCTAGCTCAACAACTTCCTGCCTTGTAAGGGCATGTTCCATAACCCACTGAATTTGACGGGAAAAATCAGAACTTCTTTCACCAGGCACGGGATCAGGCTTTACAGGTTAATTGAAAAAATGATTCTAAAACACTGACTTCAGAATTTGTTTGACAGAAGAAAAAGGATTTTAACTTGTGAACAGATCTTTTAAAAAATACATCCAAGAGTATGAGAGGAAAATGATATATGGATATTACACCGGATGATTTCTGCCTAAATATGATGTTTAATAAGATGAGAGACTTCTCTCAGTCCGTTTGGAGAACATAAGCTTCATTCAACTGTCAAACGACTGAAGATGGGGGAATGAAAGCTGGGCAAGAGGCTGCTTCAGCTGACTTGAGAAATAATTTCCTCCTTAGTGTACTTACAGCCAAACCCAAGCAGCACCAGACAACCCTGCATTTCCCCGACCAGCACTGAATGTGTAAGTGCCTGGTGATGGCTTAATTGCTCATTAAAAAGAAATTTTTGATGAAATGGAACAAAATTGGAAATGTTTTGAAAGTAAACATAGTACTAAAGAGGAGGCTGGAACAACCCGGTTACTTCTGTGCTCTGTCTTTACCGAGTGCCTTCAGACACAACATTCTGCTTCTCCCGTTCCTACTAAACAAGCAATAAAATCCCAATAAAATGTCAGCAATATCAGTCTCCTTAAAATAGATATTTGCTATCTGGGTGTCATCTTGGTTCAGAGACACCTTTCCACTGTGGAAGTCGAGCTGGCTCTCGGCAAGGTTTGCAGAACAGCTTAATTTGATTCATTAAAGACGTCAACTTGTGCATTCATTAGTGTCTTTGCATCCTTGATGAGGCTTTCTGACGGCTTCGCAATTTGCTCTGCAGTTTCTCCCTATTCTTTAGAAAACCTCCTCGCAAACCAGAATAGCTAACAATCTGACTACGCTGTGAAGGCTATATGACGCTTATAACCACGCGCGTTACAAAATTCAATTGTTCATGGTTTGTAGGTACAAATACCCGCTATTAGAAGGTCAGTATGTGGTGCTCTTCTCTGAGACACTATCAGCTTTCGGTGAGATGGATCGCAAAGGTCAAGAGCTAAACTCGTGGAAAGAAATGAGGTGAAAGAACCTGATTATGTTAGACGCTTTGCCGCTGACTCAGCAAGGCCAAATGTGCAATCTTTAAATGAAATACTTTGAAGCTGAATTAATTGTCATATGAGCTTTAATTTTTTTTAATCAAGTGCCTGTTCTCATCTGACCAAGGGACTTTATTTCTTGGGAAGGATTTCATTAGCGGTGCCTCTCTCTCCCCACCTCTCTCTGCTTTTCCTGTAAAAGGCAAAGAAAATACCGTGCTTTTCATGCAGACGATTCCAGCATTTCAGAGCTTCCCCACCATTTTAGCTTTAACTATCCAAACCTCATCCCTGTCAAGCAAAAGAAGCGTAAGTCTTGCACTCCCCGCGTCACTGGGAGTTGCTCAAAATGAGAGATTATGCCATAAAAATCACGTGGGCAATGCAATTTTAAAAGCAAAACTTGACTGAAGTGTAACTGCTATGTGTGAGTATCAAACTAAATACACGCAGCTATTAGTAAACCTGTATTTTATTTCTAAGTGGGCTTGGCTTCTCAGTGACCGCTCTACAGAGGAAACAGCTGGATTGTTCACACACATCGCTGTCACGTCGGTCCAGTTTGTGCCACCGAGTAGTTCCAACGTATTGCGGACACAGTCCTGCCTCAAGCACACCCGTCACTGAGACTTCTCCTGCAATGGCTGTGCTGTAGACACAGGCGCTGTCAACTGATTTGTTGTTTGAGGCTTTGAACCACCTCTCATTAAAGCCAAGAGCAGCACTCGGCTGCCTTTTGGATCAGGACATCAGTAAATTAGTATCAGATTCTTTTTGCAGCTAACTTTAACAATTGCTAGTCGAAACTCTTCACATTTAAGTGCGTCTTTAAATTGCTTTCTTGTATCTGAAATACACCAATTAAGTATTAAACCCTGGTAATGTTTTAATTAGCTTTTTTTTTTTTTTTGGAGTTTAATGTACCTTTTAATTAACTGAAGCCAGAAACGCAGCTTACATCTTTAGCATTCTAATCCTTTAAATCATTGCAAGTTGCGTCCTAAGCTTACTGAAATCAATAGATAAACTCCTGTAGCTTTCCCAAGAGCTAAGTACCTGTAATTACAGTTGTAAGGTGAGATTCCACAGTTTGGACAAAAACTTGTCTCGACTTTTTTGCTGCTGGGTTCCCTACTCCGCACAGCGGGAATCGTTTCCTGCCCAGGCAGGAACGAGCAGCGCTCGGTGACTGTTGCGTACCTTTGATTTTATTTTTTCTAATGGTCTCTACAGTCTTAACAATCACCTGGGAATAAAATCCAGTCTTCGTGCGCCGGATTCCCTGCTTGTCAAACGCAAGTGAACTTTCAGTCAAAATGGCTGCAGCAATTTTGATCTCTGCAGCTCAGCCACGTTCTGATGAGCCAACGCTCGTTATCTTGTTAACAATATACCAGCGCATGAAATTCTTAACAAGTTAATTCCTCAGGCCTCGTTCCTGAAGAAAGTAGTACAGACTTCCAGCCTACGCTGCTCAAATGAGACACTATCAGGTGTCATAGTAACAGCTCAGTGAACATAATTTAATTCTTATTCATGAACTACTCCGACTTTAGTGGGAGCGATGTATGCACAGGAGAAGAAAGAATCTTGTCCTTAATCTGGGAGTGGAGGAATCCCTGAAGATCAGCCTGCTGTGTATATGTAAATAAATGGTTGCAGGGTAAACCTGCTCAGTCATGCAGACGTTCAGTGAACAGTTTTAATGCTCTTGTTTCAATAGAGGATAATTTGAAATTTTAGGGGTTTTTTTAAGTCCTTAATGGCAGGATAGAAATTATAATAAATTAAAAGAATGGAGATTTGGAGAAGGGGAAAAAAAGAAAAAAGCCCGTCATGTCTCGCCGAGCTGAGCAGGGGATTAACTGCCTCTGTCAAAAAAAAAAGCAAAGTTCTGCTCGACACTGGAAGGGTTTTGGTAGGGGCAGCACATACCGGGAGGGAGGCACGCCTCTCCCTTTGCTCGCTTCAGGATCTCCAGCTAATTTTTAATACAGAGATTTACGTGGGGGGAAGAAATATAGTATAATAAGCAGTTACAAAAGCACCAGTGAAGGCACATTCCCAGGGATTTCTCCCTCGAGACTGACTGGGTTTGACGTCAGTGCCCAAGGAGGTGCTGGCTCTGGCTGAGGACTTCCCGGGAACGGGGGCGTCCCCAAAGAAGGGCTGTCCTCCCCTGCGCTTTCATAGGCACCAGAGTTACCTTGTTGTACTTCTCCAAGGGAAAGGCTTTTTCTCCTCCATCCGGTCCATCTGTTTTCCTCTTCTGTAGGAATTAAGTTCTCCGAGACCTTCACTCTTCCATTAGTTAGTGTTGGCCAATGAACTCAAAGGCTGCGAGGGAGAGATGGAGACAGCGCGGTCCACAGGACCAAACAAGCCTTGCTTCCCTGACTGGGAGAAAAATTACCGAAAGGCTGAACTTGTCAGCAGAACGGGAAGCAGAAAATTCAGTGGTGTACCCTGTGAAGTACAGTGCTTGAGGTCTGCCTCTTTTTTTTTTTTTTCTTCTTCTTCCAGCAGCCTGATTTTCGCCCTGTACCTCACCAAATGTATAACCGGTTTTGATGTGGAATTCACTCCTGTTTTGTAGCCTTGAAAGCTGTATTTGATGAGAAGAGCCTGTTCCCGAGAGAAATTCATGATCATGAACAAAAAGCAAGGCAACTCTGTGAGCGAGGGCGCAGTGAAGGCAAGATAAAAAGAAACGAGAAGCAAGCAACGCTGGAATAAAAATAAACCTCCTCTTACAAAGGCAGGTGTGTGTAAAGAACGCCGTATACAGAGCGAAACTGCCCTTGCTACATGCTATTAGTTTTTACGATGCACTCCCTTTTTTCTTAGGGGCAACGTTTTCAGCTGTTACTTGGGATCTCACCCTTACACAGCTCTTAGGTCTTAACTAGGATCCCATCTCGCAAGCTTGCCTTGTGTTTTCCATCAAAGTAACTGAAATCAATGAGGGTATTTTTATGTTTCTTTTTTTTTTTTTTTTNTTTTTGGTCTGTTTTGACTCATTTTTCTGACTGAAGTCCAGCTGAAGTTCCTAGGCACTCGGATGTTCTTGGAGTGTTTTAAAACTGAGAGGGATCAAATCCAGATCTGATTTAAACCAAATAGTTTGAGTCCAGAGAAGTTATTCATCATTATTTACCTTCTTCCAAATGTAAGATTTTCTGTAAGAGTTTCCTATTCTAACCCTAAAAAGAGAAATGTGAATGTGGGGCCAGAGCAGAATCTGATGTTTGCGGGGATTTTCTTCCAAGGCACGTGCTGTGCCCAAGGGTTGATATTCATGAATTCAGATTAAACAAGTACTGACCCCAGACTTGATATCACATTTCTACCAGTCATCCCTCCGTACCTGTGAAGCCATATGCAAATGACAATTAGCAGCTGAGCTGGATGCTTGATTGGATTAGGTGGTGTCAAAACATTAATCACGGCAATCATGGCTCTTTTTCCCCTGGACAAAAAAAATGAAAGAAAATATTTTGTTTTTCTTTGGATATGAAAAACCCCGCAGTATTCTGACGTTGTTTTACTCTAATCTCCTTTTCGAATCTGAAGGGCAAGAAATCTCTGTAGACAATCTGATTTCCTGAATTTCCCAGCTTAATACCTGGTCTGGATAAATTTGGGGAAAGTAATTGACTATTCAAGTGCTTGCCTAAACTGACAGAAATGTTTTAAGAGGTACTTTTTCTGAAAACTCAAGCCCTAATTCTTTCTCCACCGGGAGCTTTGCTATTCATTAAGGAGCAAGGTCAGATTATAGGAAGAAAACAAGGAGCTGGTTTCCAAGCTCAGACGCAGCTTCTGCTCAGGAAACACGTCTCTCTGCAGCGTACGGTGGAGTGTTTGTCTTATCAGTTCGACTGGAAAATATTTTCTCCCTAGAAAATGGACTTTATTCAAACCAATTTACATATCTTACTGAAATAATGTTAGTATATTGGCTCTTCCTCAAGTTTAAGTCAATCTGCGAAATATCCTGTTGTGGAATAATTTGCATGGGTAATTTTCCAGACCAAATCCTGCAACGATTTGAGACGTTAGTCACACTGAATTCAGTAGCACTATTCAGGTTTACATATGCTTTTAGAAAAAAAAAATAATCTCAAGCGCGGAGTTGTTTACAAGGTCAAAACTTGGTTTTTCCAGTATCATGTAAACTTCAAAGTAGGTAAAATCTCCTCCTCCAAAAACATAGTTGCACAGTAACACGATAATGGGTAATATCAAATATGTGTTCATTATTTCAGAGCCATTTTAGCACGTAGTGGCGTGGTTATAAGAATCAGTGGACAAATTCATGGAGTAAAGCAAGCTGAGGAGAGTTAAATAATTAAGCCAAAGACTTGAATAATAGAACTTTAAATTTGTGTTGTTTTTTTTTTTTCCCCCAGAACTGTACCTCATATCTTCTGCTTGTGTTTTCTCTGATAATTTTTTACAGCTCTCCTGTAAGTCCTTAATGACTTTAGGACCCCAATTACACGCATACTGGATGCTTGACGCTTTCTAAGCGGTGGAAAAATTATCCTTGCTCTGAGAAACTCTAATTCTAAGTTAGATAATTAACATAATGAAACGGCATAGCGCAATGAAACAGGCGGCTCTTACACAGGTGTATGTAGGCAGGTTTGTAAAGGGTACGGCAAAGATCAACAGGAGGGTCTTAAATGCAGGGTAGAAGTCAATAGGTTTTGGCCGCCTGCTGCGCGGTTAGAGGGTGGGAAAAGGCAGAGAGATGATTATTATGAAGGGTGACAGCAAGATGTATCTGCCAGCACCGCGGGAGCAGGGGGGACTTTCCCTTTTGACTGCCTGATGCTCACACGAGACATTTTCTTCTTCATATCAGTTAAACGTAATTTCAAACCTGAGGAGTTTCAAGCAGAGGCCAATTTTTAAAAATCGATCTGCTGTAGCGATGCCCTTTCTTGCCTCCCCGAAATGGAAAGCAATGGTTGCACATCTGCCCCCAATCAGAGCTCCGCAGGTCTGAGGTGCAAATGGGCGACAGCTTTACGGTACCAGGGACTTAGGCTTGATTATTTCTGCCCTCAGGGCTTGAAATTAAATCTCTGTACTCTTGAACAAAGAAGATTCCTGCCCTCCCACACCACCTGTTTCTAGTCCTAGGAGATGGCAATATATTGGACTTTAAAATAGTGTCACCTTTATCTACAGAAAAGCTTTTTTGGTCAATCTCAGAAGTTTCCAAAACATTATTTATGGCGTTCTCTTCCTTTAAAGCTTGAGCAAGCTCAAATTTAAAATACACAGAGTGACAATGAATGCTTGTAAAATGGCCACAAATAATGGTTTTGGTACAGATACGGCACGCGCAGACTGGATAATACATTACTGAGTTGAAACGTGCTTGTGACAACTCCCATAAGTGACAATAGCCTTATCTCAAACTCATCCAGATTAAAAGCTTTCTGGATGTTCTATCATATATTTCCAGTGCTTTTAATGTCACAATATTTCTCTGGTTTCGAGTAGACTGCTTTTAGGCTCAAGCTGTTTTGTTCACCTACGCCTGTTCAGCTAGTGATAGATTGAGGAATTTTTTTGCATTTGCACAGCGTGCCCCGGGTAAAGGCTGGGCTCCGACTAAGGAGCATCACGAGCTGCTTCTGATTTCCTTTTCTACGGGAAGAGAGGAAATGGGCACAGGACAGAGCGATTCCTCCTGGAGCCACGCAGGACAAGATCATCACGAACCCTCTGTAACAGACTGGTTTCAAATACAGAGCTCTGAATTCTGATTCAAAAGTGGCTGCAAGGTAAACAAGAATGTCAGGTTAATTGGGACAGACGTAAGTATTTCTTGAGGTCTCATCGTCCCGTTAAACCAAAACGTTGTCCCTCCATTAATTTCTTGCCGGAGGCGGAGCCGGCAGCCCAGCTAACGCCGCTCGGCTCCAGACGGCAGCCTCTCGCGGCAAAGCTGGCGCACGCCTGTTGTGGGCTTTGGTGCATTAATCATGTTGTTTTTCATGATAAGCTTAGTTGTGTCCTTGTTTTAGTCTTTATTTTTCAAGGCAAAGCCACTTTAAAACCGAACGCTGGGGAGGTGTGATACTGTTTTCCAGGTAGTCGTACACATTAATCCTTGAAACAGCTTTTGGGAACAGTTAATGTATTAGTGATGGTTATTCACGTGAGACAGTGTTGCAACAGCAATTAGTGACAGCTATTAACACCAGAAAGCTAAATATTTTAAATTGTGTTTGGTATTAGCACTGCCTAAATCCAGGTTACATTTTCTTAAGCTTTCAGCAGTACAGCAGAGCGCTGAGCGTGGGCATCATCCTCTCTTTTCCCAGTTCGCTACTGACCTCAACAGAAACTGTTTCGGAAAACCTGACTGAACGAAATATATATTTGTCTCTGAAACGTAACGTGTTTGGGCAGTGATCCAAAGCCCATTGAAGTAAATGGGAAGAGTCCCATTGGTTTTATTTCTTTGCAGACGATGCCTTTAGGACAGTGCAGGTGATAAACAGATTTATGGGTTTGGTGCGGGATTCTCAAAAGAGCTGAAGCGAGATGCTTTTAAAATCCCTGCCTTCAGCTCCTTAGTGTGATTGAAGTTTAGGTTATCGCATTAGAGAGATCCTATTTCTTTGTATAGTGCTTGTCCGGTGATAAACAAGATTCCCATAAAAGAAAATAAATACGCTGTGGCAGTTCTTTGAATGGAGGAAAAGGGTGCGTAGGTGTTGGTGATCCTTTTGAAGTGTACTTCTGCGGCAATATCTGAAATAAGCATTTCCAAACGAAAGTTTGACTTGGGCTTCCAAGCTTCAGGGGAAAAATTCTTAGTCTTTAAATGTTACTTAAGGTCAGATTTATACCAGCACCTTTAGTCATCTTGGCTTAATTCAGGATGGAGGCACTATACAATTGAAAATCCAGATTCATATTTGCCACGAGAGCCACTCTCTACTTGCAACAGAGTATTTCACAGTAATTAAAATAATGTATGGGCTTGGTATTGTGTGTAAGAGTGATACAACATTTGCATATATAATATTTGCTGCTCAAATTGGGCAAAAAAGTCAATCATCGACCTTGTTTCTCAGGAGAAACCCTCTCTTCTAAGTCGTGAAACAATTTTCATTGTGTCCGTGCGTGGGGCATTTAAAGAAATATGTAACCTTAAGCCAAGTGATACCTGTAAGAAAGCCATAAATATGAACTGTAACTTTCATTTATATGGATTTTTGCACGATTAGATCTAACATCCATTCAGACGCAGAAGTTTGCTGTAGGGGCTGATGTACACA
Source organism: Himantopus leucocephalus (assembly GCA_003993805.1). Taxonomy (NCBI): domain Eukaryota; kingdom Metazoa; phylum Chordata; class Aves; order Charadriiformes; family Recurvirostridae; genus Himantopus; species Himantopus leucocephalus. Next base: position 23,555,733 of record RSEF01000009.1, read on the forward strand.
AAGTCCTGTTACAGGTCAGAGATAACGCTCCCGAAAGATGTAGACAAGTTCCTTACATATGAGCTAAAGACACTGAGCAATAAAACTTCAGAGAAGTCAGCACTGTTTTATCTAATTTTCTCAGACAGGTGTTGTACTTTGAAGATCAGTCATTTTCCTGGTGTCAGTAATTTAATTGGTTTCCATCATTCGGAGGGGAGAAAGTGCAATAAACTGTGCTATAATGACAAGTGCTTAATAGCAAAGCTCTGCTTCCACTGTTATTGCGACGTCCCTGGCTTGGAGACGAGCTCCGTCCCTGCCATGCCGAGCACTGGGCAGGTGGCGGTGGACCTCCATCAGGCCCTTGATCTCCATCAGGCCCTTCGCCCTTCTTGGTGCTGCTCTGGTTCTTGAAGTGGGGCGGTGGGGGTTAGAGGGACAAGCACCTAAAACAAGCTGTGAGAGGCGAAGGAAACACCGATGGCAAGCATCTCCCGCCCTGCTGCTCTCTGTACTGTGTAACAAAGGTACGGTTTCCCTGCTACGGGCATCACCTGGAGTAAACTATTATTTTAAAGTATTTTTCACGTGGTAACAACTGCAAATCAATGTAGCAAATAACTCTAAAAGAAATGGATTAATTTAAAAGTATATTAAAGATACCTGTCAAAATCATCATCTTTGACCTTCAGAGACAGGGTGATTATGTAGACACTTTTGTTGAATACACTGTTGAATAAACAAACCAAAAAGCACCTGGAATCAAATACACGTTGTCTAAAGGTTGACCCTGCATTTTGGAAGTCAGAATTTTTCCCATGGGCTTCAATCCAGGCCAGATCACATCCTTTAGAATAGATATTAGGAAGAAATTTTTCACTCTGAGGGTGGTGAGCCCCTGGCCCAGGCTGCCCAGAGAAGCTGTGGCTGCCCCATCCCTGGAGGTGTTCAAGGCCAGGTTGGACGGGGCTTGGAGCAACCTGGGCTGGTGGGAGGTGTCCCTGCCCAGGGCAGGGGGGTGGAACTGGGTGATCTTCAAGGTCCCTTCCAACCCAAACCATTCTATGATCCTGTGATTTCCTGGTGGATAGCAGGAGTGCATTTGGTGCTCTGCAGGCACCTTTCAGCTGCAGCCTTGCTGGTGGTGGGAGGTGATGGCCAGAGACCTTTGTCCTTGACTGCTGTTCTGCCTTTGTGCAGTTCCAGCTTGTGCAGGGAAGCTATAGGTACCCAGAACATCTCAAATGAAGGATTTGGTCCCTATGAAGGGGTTATGGCCACACGTGCAGTTACCATCTGACCCCCAGCGTTACTCTGCGTGCAAACTTTACCCATGGGCTCCTCATTAAAATTACTGGGGGAATGAAACATTCGTTATTATCACAAGAGATTTCTGGTGTTGGCTTCTGGTCCTTTGTCAGAACTTGGCTGTAACCCCATTCTCTTCTCAACCTTCCCTAATGAGTATTTTCAACTGCCCTGTTTCAGAAAAGTAACACAGACAGTGAAAGATTAAAAAAATAGTTCAAAAGGCAATTCTATAGTTTTTGATAATACTTTTTAAATGCGTGCAACTGTATGGAAAAGATTAATTCATGTTTTTAAAAGCCAGAAGTTTTTGCATCTCAAAACTTAGGCAGTAAGTCTATTTTAATTACTTTTTATCATTCTAATACAATCTTAACAAGTACAGTCACTTAGAATAAAAAGTCTGCAGCATATTTAATGCTGCTTTGAACCTCTGTTTCCCACCCGAGCCCTTTTTAGACTCTGAAAAATATTAACTTACCAAGGGATAACCTGGCTTGTATTGTGTATTCATGGATGAAAGGTCTACGACGCAAGTCTAGTCATTCAGGCAGGTGATTACTAGCTATGACAATTTGTTCCCCCACCATTAGAAATACTTAAAGGGACAAGTTGCACTAAACACGGTCCCTCTGAGTGCTGCCAGGCGTCCTGCGGTCAGTCGCTGGCGGAAAGGTCTCTTTTCAGGCTGCCTATTGAACCAACGTGGCACGAGCAGAGCACTGACAGTAGGTGGCCGCAACACTAAATGAACTTCATGTCCTGCACAGGTTGTAAAACTGACAACATCAGAAGAACAGAATGAGTATGGAACTTGAGAGGAAAAAAAATACGCCGTAATAAACCGAACGAGTGATTGACTGGCATAAAGCAGTTTAGCTGTAATGCTAGTGACATCAGCGGAGACGCTTCGGAACTGCAGTTGATTCACAAATAAAAATTAAAATCAAATATGAAGTCAATGAGTTGAAGACTTCAAAATATGAGTACTCTCAGTAACGACAGCCAAAGCACACAAGTGACTTAAAAGATCACCAGTATCTCTTACCTGCTACCCACACTGAAAAGCAATCAGTCAACCACTTGTATTTTCAGCTCCCGGCATCAATTTATTAGAGGACCCAAATATCTCATTGGTACACTATCTTTAAATTGCTTTTTTTCACGTTTTGGTTTTGAAATGAGTTTTATTTGGTATTACCCTTTGAAGAAACTCATAAGGTTAACAGCCAGATTTGCCATGCTTATGCTGAGCTGTGTTTTAATTTTTTTGAGTAGTCCCTGAGCCTGTTTGCGATGTTAAGTGCATTTTAGGGGCGGAATGAATTTGGTCGTAAATCACTGCACATGTCTGAGTCGCAGAAGGATAGATTAGGTCTTAATGCTGAAGGGGTGGCCTCATTTTAGTTTCCATTCCACACAAGCAGGGTCGATAGCGGCTTCTCTACCCATCAGGTTGTATTTATAGGAGGGTTTTAAGGGGGGGCGGGATGCGAAGCGTTACCACGTCTTGCCTTTCCGTTGCGTTGCTCATCCTGAGGGTCAGATCTGGGGTACTTTTAGCTGGAGGTGTGTTGGTATGCAGGCAGAGTGCATGGGAAAGAAAAAAAAAAAAGGTAGGGGGGGAAGAGAGAAAAAAAAAAAGTGAGAAAATTTGCTATCACATTCTTTTCACACACTCTTCAGCCTTCATTGCTTTGCCTGTATCCGCAGGTAGCTTCCACCTGCTGTGGTTTGCCGTAAAATGACAAGGCATCCTCTTTTGTATGAACCTGACAAGGATGTTGCCAGTTTTCCCAGACATCTAATTTCCTTACCCATCACCTCTACAAAGATCGCACTAACGGGCTGTTTGGAAGGGGAGATCGTTATTGATCTCTCGCAACTTTCTGTTTCATTAAAACGGGCCTCCAGGCACGAAGGCAACGCGGAGAACTTCGCAACTCATTGACAAAGCAGCGTCCGTGGCACCGTACCACGAGTTTCAGGGGATTATGGATGCGTTTTGTGGATGGCTAACAACGCTATTACACAGCTGCTTTATCTTTTTCAAATGAAGATGATACTAGTAACGTTTGTTTTGGGGGTGAGGAACTCTCCCGGTTCCAGCCGCTTTTGTCTGTCACACCACCAAAAAAAAAAAAAAAAGAAAAAAGAAAAAAAGAGAAAGATTTACATTTAATCTTGCCAATGTCCTCTACCTTCAAGAAGGATTCATCGTGAAAGAATGGTATTGCCATAGCAACGAGGAATTTTTTTCAGACGGCTATAAAACTGGTGAATTTCCAAGACACAAAAGCTTGTTCAGAGCCCAGAAGTACCTGGATAGAAAACAAAACAGATGGTAAATTCTCTACAGCTTTTGCAGAATCATTTTCTGCCAGTTATTCCCCACTTTCCCCTATGTCCTAAATGTTTGTTTTACAATGAATTTGTGATCCGTGACAGATTCAAGACTTTGCTCAGTGGAATTGGAAGTCAGCACCACCGTAGCCTGTTCCCATGAAAGGCTAATCTGTAAAGGACAGGAAAGCTGTTTGGAAAACATCAGTGATCTTCTTTAGATTCTCAGCCCTCAGAAGTATTTCTTAACACTGTTATACAGAATGGTATTTTCTACAGTTTAGGGAATTGTGATATTGGGAACTCCCCAAGCAAAAAGTCCCTGTCTTGTAAATGACTTGTAACGATGCACCTGGCCATTATGGGAACCTGAAATTTGACTCTTAGCAGGGAAATTCTGACTATAAAAGGGGTTTTAAACTCTGAAGGATGGTGCACCACTAACACATCTCTAAAAGGATACACACTGCCATGTATCACAAATTCGTGCCGTGAACACAAATTATTTTCACATGTATCCACACTTTGGCTCACACAAGAAAAGAATTTTTTTTCTTCTGATAGGAGCAACAGACTTCTGTAGACAGACTCCATGTGGCACCTGCTTTTAGTTTTTAATTTGATTTAAAAGAGAGTGCCTGATATTATTGTGATCTTTTCATNTTAAAAGAGAGTGCCTGATATTATTGTGATCTTTTCATAGGAAATGATTGCAAATTTTGTTACAACTCTTCCTCTGGGCAAATTAATAATACAAAAATCATTCTGAGTGCAGACTTTGGTCTGGTTAGGCTTGTTCTGGTGAGTTCTGCTTCCCAAGAGAGTGAAACAGTGTCAGCACAGAGGCTGCTCATAAGCAGCTTGAGTTAAGAAAGAGTTCTCCATGACTGAGGTATCAGCACATCATTTCCCCCACTAGACATAACTTTTTGCCTTTATTCTACCCATTTTTCTGACAATCATGAGAACTATCAGACTTCGCAACAGTCAGAGGAGGAGTTCAGCTTGCTCTTAACACTTCTGCATAACGCATAGCTGTAGAAGTGGTAGAAAAAAGGTTTTACATTTCAGCTGATTTGAGACTGGCTTACTGAAATTCAGGAGGAAGAGG
>RSEF01000009.1:23560486-23572031 GCA_003993805.1 Himantopus leucocephalus
TGCAAATATCTTAAGCAAAAAAATCTCAGATTATGATAAAAGGGCTTGTAAACACCACCACGCACACCCCCACACCCCTTTTCTACCTCTAGGAGAAAGGGAGCATTTCCCAAGGGCTTGTTCTCAGTAGAACAGCTTTGGTGGGTTTTGTGCATTGCAGTAACCCACGCAGTCCTCTCGCCCCTGGGATGAACAGGATCTCTCTGTCTACTGCCTCTGGAGCTTTGTGCAGACACCCTGTTTTTCCAAGAAGCTTCCCCATCCCTTGCTTGCTGTGCTGCTCCCTTTTCCCATGCCTCCCTCTGCATCCCTCCTCGCCGCATCCAGGCAGCAGCAGCCACAACCAGGGAGCCTTCTTGTTGCCCAAACATGTTCCAGTTGGGATGGGACATGCGGCAATGCCTCCTCCCTGCTGGCATGGAGGACAGGCAGAAAGTAGGATTAATGCTCATCCCCCCTCTGCTCCTCCTGATGGCTTAAGCCTGGCCAGCCCAGCATCACTCTTGCCCCAAATTCTCTTTCCAAGACTATTCCCCCTATTTGCTGCGATGGCTAAAAGCGATGCTCGTTCACTCACCGACCCTGTGCACCAGGGTGAGCTCTCCTCGTGGGTCTTCATCCTCGTAGAGGGCACCAAGCGCGTAGCGAAGGAGCTGGGGGGGACCTCTGAACTGCAGCCCTGGAGCCCCGGCGAACCCCGCTGCCTCCTCCGCATCCGCCTCCTCCCCACCTAGGGCTGACACACACACGTGCCATCAGAACCTGGCCCTGAGTCTTCCTCCGCCACACTTTCCTCTCGTTCACATCTTCTTTTTTTTTATTATGTTGGTAGATTTTCCAGCCACACCCCTGTGCAGTCTGCACAGCAGTCACAGCCTATTCATTTTCTCATCTGTATTTATAAACAGAGTTTCTGCTATCCAAAAAAGAAAAACGCGTGTGTATGCGTCTGTGTGTGTGTGGAATCTTTCCCTTTTCTTTCTTCCAGAAATAAACTCTGGCCCTGAAGAATCCAAAAAAATTAAACTGGGAGTTTAGTTTTCCTCACTTGAAGTTTGAAACTATTTTTCATTAATGAAGGTCACTACTCCAGCTCATTTTGGAGATGACAAATATAGAGTGAGGCTGGCTGACCAATTTATTTTCAGAAAAACTAAAATTTGAGCCTTAAAAAGATGGGAAATCATTTGGCTTTCTTTTTGGAGTTGGTTAAAATATCAAACTCTGCCCAAAGTTTAGCAGGTGCTAAATTTGGTTATAAAATTCAGTTGCTAGGCTAAACTCTGTACTGGTTACACTGGCAGAAATCCAGAATGACTCCACTCACTTTAGTGGAAAACTTGCCTTGGTTCATCAAAGCAGAACCTGGCTACCTTTTTTCCACAGGATGTTAAACTTCATCAAATAGCGCAAGAAAACTGTCAAAATAGCGTTTATTTCTAAACCACGAGGCTTAGGCTTTCAAACATGTCCAGGGCATTTAAGCATTCATCTCCCATTAATCTTTGGCAAAACCCATTACTCGAGGATGAACTTGGGATCCACGTGTTACGCGTAGCTCCACCCCGGCCACGTTCAGAGATGGCTCAAGCTGGGCTCCCCCAATCCCAGGATGTGTGAAAATCTCCGTTGAATTCACATTTTACATCAGTGGGAAATACTTTAATGGCCTTCCAGATGTAAAAATAACTTACCAATGCAGGACCACCTGTTAACACCAAGCCTGTAACCCTCCTTACACGCACATTCGTACGACCCCAGGGAATTAACACAGACATGGTCACAGTTGCCATTATCAAGACGACATTCATCCACATCTAGAAAAACCAGATATAAATGCTGATTAGGTACAAGTACCTCTGCTTGGAGAGCGCACTCTGTGCCTGGCCGCATCTGACAAATCATTCTGCACAGAAGAAAAACCCGATTTTCTTAGTACTTTGGGGGCTCTCCGTTTCTCACTAGTACTGGAGATATTAAAACATTTCAGGGCAATGTGGAACAGATTATTTCACCTCTGGTTTTGTCTCAAGTGAAAACAGCTGCTTTACGCTGTTAAGCTCAGTTGATCCTATTTTGAGGGCTCTCCTTTTGTAGAAGTAGTCTGTAACACACATCGATATACAGTGAGAGAGGAGGAAAAGTTCCTCTCTGCTGGCTCGCCTCCCACAGCCCCACTTCTCTGTGCTGGATGCTGGGTTATTACCGTATTTCGGTCCCACAAAGTGGCAATTACACATTTGTAACACCTTATCAGCAAAGCTGGCACACGCTCACTGATTCTCTTATCAGGGAAATGCCCACAAAGCCCCGGGATGAGCTTTGACAGTGTTCCCTCTTCCCGCTGTTGTGCCCAGTTAGACCGAGCCACCGGTACCAAAGGACTCACCGTCGCAGGCGCAGCCGTCGGCGTTGGGCTGGAACCCCGCTTTGCAGGCACACTCGTAGCCGCCCGCATAGTTGATGCAGAACTGGGAGCAGCAGGACTCTCCGGTCGCGCACTCGTCCAGCTCTGCAAGGGAGGAGCAGCTCGTTCAACCCTTGGACGTGGTCCAAGCTGCTGCCAGAGTTCTTCTCGGCACGTACCTTCCTATGCCTTCCTCTCCCTTCACCCACATGAAACACTGACTCCTGACAGCGGCTGTCTCTTACCTCCTCCCACAGCACCCACTACCCTCCACGTCCAGGGAAAGGCATCTTTTCTGCAAGTCTTAGCAGACGACAAGTAGCTCTCACCAGCCCACAAATACTATCCATTTAACAGTAATCTCCATTTAACCATTTGCACTTTTGTGTGTTCCACCTTTTTCAATGCAAACGAACAGTGGAACAAAGCTCTGGTCCAACACCGTGTTTGCTGGGCGGCAGCAGCCTGCTAGGTGCAGTTGTGGTTTTTGATACCTAATTGCCCGTTGCCTTATCCTGCCCTGTGTCCATCCGGAAATTGGTATCGTCGACACCGCTGTTCTGGTGATTAGATACAAGAATCGAGCCGTTATCTTTTCACTGCAGGCTCTCAGCTGATCTCAGCCCTCGCAGCCTGCTGAGCGGGTCAGTGGCCATTCAAGGGCCACCTCGCCAGTGCTGAGTCTGCAAAACGCTTTTGAACGTTACCCAGACGAGCAGCCGCAGATGGGAAAGGTCAGTGTCTCAATTAACCTTGGAAGGAGTACCAACATTATTAGGAAACACTGACAGGAGAAAGAGGAGAAAGAAAATGTAATTAATCAATCGAGGTGAGGAGGTCGGCATGAAAATGATTAATGCAGGTTATGTGAACACGGAGTATTTTCCAGAAATGTCACAAGCTGAGCTCCTCTGCAGTACATCAGAGGGTGCCTTGCTCTGGAGTCTAGCAACAGTCCCTTGTCTGTGTAGGAATGCCAAATGTGCATCCAACGAAAAGGAGATTTCTTCCTGTTAAGAGCAGCTTTTCATGTCCTCAGCCTTGCCAAACCCTTCCCCTGCGCTCTTGCCTCCCTCGCTGTGGCCAGAGGAACCGCGTCCCCCTGAAATCTCCACGGGCAGGTCACCGAGCTGGGGCGCGGGCAGGAGGCTGCTCTGCCTCCTCTCATCCCTACACAAACGAGACTGCGCGACCCATCCCACCCCTGCGAGGCTCAGGGTCCGAATCTCCCTCCCTGACCTTCTTTTCGTTTGCTTTTTAAGCTCCAGCATCAACCGTCCTTGCAGACCTCGGTGCTTCCCTCCTCCCCTGCTCCTTCCTCTCTCCTGCACTTGGCTGTTTTTGTTGCAAGACTCTTCTCGTCTGTAATGCCTCTCACATTCACCAGAGCTCCCGCTCTCCACCTCTCCTCGTGTCTTACTGCGCTGCTCTGTGATTCCTGCCTTCCCCCCCCGCCCCCCCTTCTTGGCTATTCTTTAAAATTTTAATGGCATAGTGACAGCAAGTCTAAACCAGAATGAGATACAGTTTGCATAGCAAAAGTCGTAAACAAAAAAAAATCACATCGTAAAATCGTTTAAAACATGAAGGAATTTTTAAGCTCTTCTCTCGAAATAAAAACAAATCTATCTCTATTGCTTTCACTTCCTAAGTGAGACTTCTCACAGCTAGAAGTGCAATCTCATCACCGAGCAAATCTGATGGAAATAGAGCAACTTCCATAACACAAAGTGGAGTCTGCGCGTGAAGCACTTCAGAACAGCAGCGCTACCGCTCTGAGCCAGAGCCGACCCTCTTCCCAGCCACCGGCTGAGCAAGGGAAGGGAAAAAATTCAGCTAAGTGATGCTTGGGCTGGACACAATGAGATACGGCCACGGCAAGCGGTGATGCACCAACATGTCATCTTCCATTTCAGAGGCAGAACTCCTTCCCCTCAGTAATTAATAATCCCAGCAAACACGCAGAGCAAGGCAAGCTGGAGCAGCCCTGGAGGTAGCGCCAGAGGATGGCATTAATTAAAACTTGTAGGAGAAGGGCAGGGGATGGGAAAGTATTTCCTTGAGTGACAGCTCTCCTGCCGGCTCCCCTTGCAGAGAACCGCCACACCTCCTCCCCCCTCCCGCGGAGACCCAGCGTTCGCCGTGAATTACCTGCGCACGTTTTGCCATCAAAATCGAGGCGATAGCCCTCGTCGCAGGAGCAGCGCGGCCCCGCAGTCGTGTGCTCGCAGTGATGAGAGCAGCCACCGTTGTTGTCCTGGCAGCTATCGACAATTTCCATTTCGATGCCTTGCAGAGAAATAAATCAAAAGGATGTTAAAAAGCAAGCACAGGGGGAGAGTCACTGGAGAATAAGCCTTCCGTAAAAAAGCATCCATAAGCCAACTGCTGTAGCAGGAAATATAAACTCAGCTCCCACACACACTTGAGAAGAGCATGTTTTGGAGTCACTGAGCTCCAGGTATTTGTCTCCTTGTGTCATAACAGTGGATGTTCTCGACCTCGGTAACGCGAAGCCGGCTCACCATTTCAGCAGTCTGCCTGCCACGGGAGCGTTCATGGGTTTCCTGAGATTTATGCTTTGTTTGAGCCTAACAGTGAGGTCTGCCCTTGCCCCAGAGGAGGAAAGGAACCATCTGAGGAACCCAGGCGGTTCATCTCAACCCAGAATGCTTATGCTTTCCAAAAAGCAGCTTTTAGTTGTGGATGCGAATATGAAAGAGCTGAGTTCTGAAACATCCACCAAACACAAAGACCTTAAACTTTTCATAGCAGTGTTCTGTTGCCGATCCTGACACCCAACCACAAAACAATCAACAGGTTTTGACCCTTGGACGTCCCTTCAAGGGCGCACACGGCAGCTCCCCTGCTGAGACTTTGTTCCCTTACAATTAAGACAGGGTGGTGGTACAATGCTGTCACCAGCCCCCTTCGCCCTGACGGACCACCCCACTCTCCCGCCCTTGGCTGCGATGCGATGGACAGTCCTCACAACATTTTGGCCAGGTCCAGTGGGAACCCTGATAGAGGAAAGGGAACATCTGTCCCTCTCATTGCCACCAAGGCACTTCATTCAATGATTTCTTTAGGATGAAAAGAAAATATAAGGTCAGTTATAAAGTTTCTCTTGAAGAATTAGGCAGATTGTCATGTTATTTAGAGCGGAATTAACTTCCCATGCTATGTAGGAGAACAGAGAAACACCCTCCCTAAAGGAGCCATCATAATTCCAGAAACACCCCCAGCTCAAAGCCGCGGCCATCAGAGCTGGTACAGACGGACGGCACTCCCCCGCTGCCGTGGCTCACGGACACATCCGTGTCGGTGGCTCTGATCCCTTTTTGTGCCCCAGGGAGCAACCTGCCTGCCGACAAGAAATGCAAGTCTAGCTGGAAGAGGGTATAAATTAGGAGTACACATATGGAGGGCTACATCTCATGCATGGTACGATTATTTGCGCCAGGGAGAAGAAATCTAGTCTCCTGCCCAGTGCGTTAAGCCGGGATTTAGGAAACGCAGTGATCAGACACAGAATCTGACTTTATACACTATCGTCATCATTTACTTTGTCTCAGTTCTCCATCAGTAAAACTGGAATAACGGCTCTTCCCCATGCCACTGGGGAAATGAAAGAATAAACAAAGATTGTAAATTGCTCAAACACTGGGATAATCCTGATCATAAATATATGCAGAATGTTTTTATTTTTATTGTTTGCTCTGTAATATTGTACATAAGGCACAGAGAATCACCATCCCTTGAGATTCGCTGAATATCAAGAAAAAATATTATCCCAAAATCACAATGAAATCTAAGTGGTCTAAGCCACTTTTTTATCCCCATAACAGATCATTTCGTATCTATAGATTAATTGCATTTCCTCCACCATTGCACTACTCACAGTTCCCCATCACCTTTGAAATAATTCTGCAGGATGTCTCTCACATAATTGGTTTTTGGTTTTAATGTATGTTAATGCTTTGAAACTGAAATTCACCCTTAATAAGTATTTCTTACACACACATTCTTAAAGAAAGCATTCATTCTCTGGCACGCAGCGTATTTTCCTAAGGAAATTCTGCTGAAAGTTCTTGCACAGTATTATTAGATTGAACGATCTTTGCCCACCTCTTTGCTAAAACAGGTCATGCTTTTGTCTGCATTCCAGTGAGCTTATGTTAGGTCCATAATAACACCAACTCTTCCACATCGCCTCCTTTATTAATCTAAATTTGCCCTCAAGGACAGCCCAGGGATCTCCTACCAACTAACAGCGTTGGGAATCAGTCCCCTTCTCAGGAAAAGTAGCGCTGATTAAAAAACCCCGCTGGCACGAGGGAAGTATGTAAGGGAAGACAACGGGCTTCAGTATCATTTTAGTTTGGGAAATTTTAGTTGTTCAAACATTTTTTTTAACCCCAATCTTGCTTTTTTTCTTTTTTTTTTAATTTTTTAAAAAAACATCTACTTAACAGTGTCAATAATCTCAGGAGAAACATAAGTAAGCCTAGACAGAGAAAGACAAGAGCAGAGAGAACCTCATGTTGGTTTTCTTCTGCATCAGATCCAGCATATAAAATAACTGGGAGGAGGAGGGCAGGAATGACTACACTTCATCGAACAGCAAGATTTTGGTAGCTCTGCAATAGAATTCACCAGACTCTGAAGATAAACCAAGAGGGCTATTTGCTCTTTGAAATGCAGTAATTAAGGTCTGTGAACACCGGCTAAGGAATGTATCAACCTGCAAAACCAGCAGTAGCAGAAGATGAAGAAAACAGTATTAAGCTTGAGCTTTTGCATACGTTTATTTTGCTGGGAATGCTAATCCAACTGAATTAAAAACGAAGCCCAGCAGTTTGCAGGTAAGGCGGCCTGAAAGGCATAGGTGTAAAAGCGTCACTTACGGTAGCACTGCTTTCCATCAGCCCCCAGCTCGAAGCCAGGATTGCAGGCACAGGTGAAGGATCCCGGAGTGTTCACACAACGATGAGCACACCTGGCTCTCCCTTCTGCGCACTCATCAATGTCTACGAAGCAGAGAGAAAGGCAAAGAAGACATTCATTTGGGTATTAAAACAAAAAAATAATACTGCTCTACACGCGCATGGGTGCGTTTCTGAACATCCACTGAAAAGAGCATCCTGATGTTAGTCTACAAATGACGGCATCTGATGAATGTAGGAACACTGAACTCACAACATTATTCTCCAAAATAATGTGTTTTTTTCTAAACACCGCTGACCTTGAACCTTTCAACATGAATATTTACAATATCAGCCGAAGTAGCTTGTTTATTATTCCTGCAACAATGGCAAAAGAAGCCATATGAAGAACTCAGAGAAAAATCCTGTCTCCCAGTACCCTAAAATTATCACTGGGTCCTCACAGGCATATTTAAATTAATGGAGCAGGAAATATCTGATTATTTCCCAAACAACAACTGATTTGGATTAAGTGGTGGCTGGGTCTCAGCAGGTAGGACGGAGACAGATCTTCTCTGTCACATCCCTGAATCCTGCAGCTTCTACAGAATTCCAGCAGGGAGGCGCCTACTCTGATCAGAGGAGTTTCACCCCACCTGTAAGAGAAGAAAAAAAGGTGAAGAGCTGTAGGTGGGGAAACGGTTCTTCACCCAGTCCTCTATCAAGTAGTCTGTTCCTCAGCTTTACGCTCGCCAGTCTGTATTTCGGAGTTAAATGCCACCAAAGGCATCCATCTTCCTAAAAACTTGGTGGAAGAGCATGAAAATATTTTTAAGGAATAATAGTCGGGGAAAAAAATGCAACGAAAGCTTACACTAAATACTGCTGCTGTGGAGCACAGCTGCAGAAAACATCAGCCTCCTTGCAAAGACTGGCATTACCTTACACCGCTCTTGTCCTGACATCTCGCTTGCAAAACACAGATAATTCCCTTCGCTACGATCCCGGCTCAGTCACACACAGGAGAGAACAGTCCGCTGTGCAGCTCCTCACCTTTTACCACAGCAAACCACTTTCTAACAGGTTTTTTCCTCCGTACTTGCTGTAACCGGCGCGGTACTCGTGGCCCCTCGTACTTGAACACAAGTAGCTTTATGAATGCAATCAGCCTACTTGCAAAAAGAGGCCCCAGGCAGTGCAAACACCACACACCGACTCATGAAAATTTCAGGATAAATGACAGCCTCTCTGAAGCAGCAACGCGAGGAGCTGCTGTTTAGAATAAAATGGGTTATTTTTTCTTTTTCTGCAATTAATTGCCGTTTCGCAAGTAGAGCGTGTTGGCAAATGCTGTAAACGTTCTTTTCTCTTTTTTATGCTTTTGCAAGGAGAAAAACAAAAAGTTGGAAAACTGAACCACAGCCACCATCCTGCACATGTTTCTCCATAGCTTGTAAACATAGCTAATAGCTAAAGTACGACACTTCAGTTGCCCTCTGTCGGCTTCTAGCTCGGCTTCCAAAGAGTCAAATGCCAGCTTGAATTTTGCAAAAGACGTTGAATAATTTCTAGGAGATATAAACAATAATTGCATATCCGTGGTAAGACATGATGCTTAATGATCCAAAAGACTGTTGCCATGAGGTTGGCAAGAAAATTTGTTCCAATATGTAACATTGCGAGTTACCTAGCGCTTTAGCTTACACGTAAATTAACAGAATTGTCATCGTGTATCTGAGACAAAACGAGTAACATGCTGACCCTAGTATTCAACCCACTGCTATTTCCATCTATTAATCACCAGTGAAGTGTCTATGCTACTTGAAAATACTTTGCTTTTTCAGTACCGTTACTCATGAGTAATCGCAGTAAGAGATGGGAATCGCTGAGGAGTGCAACGCTACTCGCAGAAGGGCTAAAAGGCAACTCGGTAAAATACTCCGGGTAGGAAGCAAGTATTTTGCAAAGCACCCAGTACTCTCCATAGATAAGCCAACAAGTTAAGTATGGGCAAAATTTTGGCCAAGTTTTCAAAGGGAGGAGTTTAGAATTAGTGTCTGAAAGTGTACCCTCATCCTGCCAAGACTGGTAAAAATCTGTGCACCGTGAAGCCCACGGGTGCTTTGCACTTCATAAAACTGATAAAGGATCTATCTTCCAAGCAGCATACCGAAAGAGAAAAGCAGGTACTTTGGCCTCTACTTCCCCTGCATTTCAGGTCAGAAATGTTTTAGATCCTTTTGAAAATCCCGGACTAAATACAGGACTTTGGAATTCAACTTTTTAAGCTCTTTTTGGAAATCTCAGACTTCATGATTTCTTCCTTCACAGTAGTTTCTCTATTAATATGGAAACAGTTCTCCAGCTAAAAAGCCTTTTGAATTCTAAATAGGTTTTCAGTGACCTGGTTCAGAGTGTTACTTGAACCAATTTTCCAGGAGCCGTATCTGGGGCATTATTTTAAAGGGACCCTACAAGAATAACACGACAGCATCGACAAATCCAGTAGCTAGAAAGCATGATTTAAGAGATCACAGAGTAATTTTCATTACTAAAATGGTCCTTCAAGACTATCGGCTGACATAAATATCACGGGAGGAACTGCTGTTTCAAAATGCATACATATATTTGTATAATATATCCCCTTCCATTCAAACCTCAGTAAGCCAGAGCACGGATTAGTACCTTTCTTCCCAATAAATAGTCCATCGTTTCTTACCTAAACAGGACTTTTTGTCTGCAGAAAGATAACGCCCTGGATGACACTCGCATTTTGCAGTTCCTCTCTCATTTTGACAGATTTGTGAGCATCCTCCATTCCCACTTGCGCAGGGGTCTAGCACTGAAACCAATTAGAGCACACTGTCAACTTAAAGGTCACGGTTTTGTCTGAAAATGGTCTTACCTGCCACTGTTACAACTAACAATGAAGATTACTGGAGCTGTAAGAGATTAGACTGAAAAAAAAATATTTGACAGAATTTGGTGTACAGTAAAGCCGTTGTTTTTCTGTACGCTTTTTTCTCTCTTGCGGGACAGCATTTTCCATAGAGCACCAGCAACGCTTTAAACAGCAGGAAACTGAGCTCATATTACACCTTGGAAGCAGGACAAGAAAAGTACATTTTATTCTTATTTTGCCATAACTGAGCAGATTTCAAGAGCTGCTCTAAACAATAGCAATTAGCATTCCAATATGTGTGAACCCATAAACACGTACAACGGTGGAGTTCGCCACGGAACAATGTGTATTTAAAAGTCTCCAGAGGAAATAAATGCTGAAGAGCCCCAAAAGACCTCCTTCAGTCTAAAAACATATGCCATTCACGTTGTACATCAAGATTTTTTTCTTTTTCTGAACAATGACATACCCTTTCAAGGATAAGCCGCTCTAAGTGGCAAGTTCTCAGAAACACTATTTATAAAATGTCTGCAGAAGTCTCCACCTCAAAGATTTCACTGTGTTTTATGGGTTTATTTCAGGAACGCATACCTGCTGGAAGTGTACTGATGCATTTGCCCAAATAAAGACTTTGCACACACCAAAATAGACCCACTGGGACTGTTTGGACAGGTCTGATTTGAGTGAAGAGTCCGAGTTTTCATACCAAAATCTGGTGTTCTGCACAAGGTTGAGGTTTCAGTTTGGCGTGCTAGTTACACCAATGTGACAGCAAATGACATTACGTAGGTAAATTTGGAGGACACCTTTGGAAATGTGTCCTCTAGAGTCCTGCTTAGTTTCAAATAAAGCTTCTTAAAATTTAAGCCTACTTCATAACAAATCAAGCTCTAATTCAGTTTGAGCATTTTACTAA
The DNA here is from genome assembly GCA_003993805.1 of Himantopus leucocephalus. NCBI lineage: Eukaryota > Metazoa > Chordata > Aves > Charadriiformes > Recurvirostridae > Himantopus > Himantopus leucocephalus. The sequence continues at coordinate 23,571,637 of RSEF01000009.1, forward strand.
TTATTGTCCAATTTGAGACATTTGACCAGTATTACTCACTCTCCCCAAGCCCGACGTCTCCTTCACTGGCCATCTCAAGCTCTGTACAAGCCACCTTCTATCACGGCACCAGGAAGAAAGTCAACATCAGTTCAACAGCACTGGCAGTGGAGTCAGGGTTTCAGTAACCCTGCGGAAGGGTTGAAGGTGTTTTTCTCTAGACCTTGCTGCTTTGCTCTTCCAGTGGCTAACCACATACATATATATAGCTATGCAGGAGAAGGGAATAGGAGAGACACCTCTATTTTATATAGATACGTTCAAATATGGGGCGGGTTTTTTCATTTCCTCCAGTTTTTATTTTTCTATGTAGCCAGTGGCATTTTGTGTCACCGTCTGGCAAAGGAGGATGTTGC
>RSEF01000009.1:23584838-23596598 GCA_003993805.1 Himantopus leucocephalus
TAGAAGAGGCCCAGCTAAGAAGCAAAGTTACTGAACAAAATTTTGGTCTTGTTTTACCTCAAACCAGAACGTTCCACCCCTTCTTCCATACCATTTGCATCTCGCTCAGATCACTATTACTTTTTATCTATACATGCGTATATAGAGATAGATACGTGCAGGTCACTCATTTAGGATTTACCTTTATACACAAACGTTCGTTAACTCCATTTAGTTCATAATTGCAGGATTCCATCTATCATGTCAGTCTCTCAGGGCAGGAAAGATGGTATGAAATGGTATGATGGTACGTCCTGGTCCTCAAACCAGGACAATGACTTTTAACTCAGTGTCATTCATAATTATAAGGTTTAAATAGGTGAAGTTTTTGTCATAGTTTTCATGTGGGTTATACAAATAAACACTTTACAATGAAATAAAAAATAAAAGGCCATATGTTCAAATAAATATTTCTTTGACAGCAACAGTCATATCTGGAGTAGATGTCCCATTTTGCCTTACTGTCACATATGCAGGTGTCTTATAAGAGCTAATTAAAATGAAATACAAAATGGATATTTACTCCCATGTGCTCCATTGCCTGAGAAAACAGCTAGGTAAAATCATTCAAACTTTTCAAAGGTATTTATGAACTCACTATTACTGAGAACTAGTAGTGTTCTGCTGTAGAAATTCTAATGGTATGCTATGCTTAAATCATTTTACTTTACTGTTTTAATAATTATAAAGGATACTGGCCAGAAATTAAAGTAATTTTAAATATACCAAGGAGTGTATAAAATTTTGTTCTCCCCTTCTACAGAACTAATTAAAATTTATTTTATGTTTTTGGATTTTGAATAAGTAGTTATAAAATAAAAAGCCTATAAAATATAGGCATATAACTTAATAAATTTAGTAAGACAATGAAGTTCAGTCTTGCTCCTTTTCACATGAGAAATGATAGAATCTAAATCACTCGGTTTTACAATTAGATATTTATTTTAATAGAAACGTGTTAATACCAACAGGAAGAATTGCAAAGCCTTAAATTGCAGAATCGGCACAATATTTCCATTTCTCACATACTTGTGGTCTTTCATATTTGAGGTGCTGGTGTTTAGCAAACCCCCAAACAGAACAAGGCGTTGCATTAAAGAGTTGTTCCAATGTCACCCTGCATATACGATTTCTAAGAAAAACTTTTAGAAGGAGGAGAGCCTTTGAGCCGGCTGGAGACCCCTGGTCATGTTGCGCTGGGAGATGGGAGATGACTATCTGAGGCTGATCGATTTAAATGGTGAATAGTGAGCAAAAAGGGAGGGACCTGAAAGAACTGATGGGTTGAATGAGGTCATTAAACTGAGACAACTGGACAAGTCACTTCATCTAAAAGTTTTAAACGTCAGTGTGTGAATTTTTGCTTAGTCACATAAGTCAAATGTTCTCATTTCCAAACCTGTTTCAAGGGAAATTAAGCATTCAGCATTTCTCACAATTTTGTCAATCTGGAGACAGATATGGATTACCTAATATCCTTACATTTTAATAGCCTTTGAAAATAGCCTTTCGTTTTAATATAAACTGAACCCACATTGCATTCTGGGGATTAATTAAATCAGCATGAAGATTAAAAAAATAGCATAAGTGATTCTATTTAATAAATTGCAACTACCACAGGAATAAGGTGTAAAATAAGTAATCCTATGCTTTACACTTGTTTAATTTATATGAAATTTTGGCTTAAATTTACCTAAAATAACCAGGATTTAGGAGATGTTAATATTATTTTCATTTAGCTTTTGTATCTGCTTCTTTTTTAGCAATATTTCCTCACTTACCTTAACAAGTGCCTCAACACAGAAAGAAGTCCATTAGTCATCAAATAGAAAAAATGCTAGGAACCTTGGTCTCCTGGAATAATTTGTGGCTACGTGTGACATTTAGATATTTTTATAATTGAAATTACCTCCAAAAATACCTATTGCAGATACCAACAATTAGTGGTAATGATTATGCAGTTTAAATATCAGCATTTCTTTGTATCTTTTTCTATTTTTCTCAGTGAATACTCATTACCCAGATAAGTAGCCCATTTCTGTTGCTGGGACTTTTTATGTAAGGAATTACAGGTGATGACTCAGAATTACCTGTTAGAAGTAATTCTATTAGGAATATACTTCTGCGTTTGTTCTAAAGTAGTAATTTATCACACTTGAGTATAATATATTGATAATTCTCCAAGCAATGACAAAACAGCTTTCTGAGATATATTTATGCGTGTTCAAACAGACCAATTTATATTTCCTGCACATTCTGGGGTTCAGAGAAATATGCTGTGGCTGATGTAGGAAGGCAGACACCGAAGTCTGAAAGAGCTTGCTGTATAATTAAGTGATAATAGTACTATCGCGCTGTTTTATGTGGCAGTAACACAGCCCCCAAGTGAATAAACTATGAAGCCGAAGGCTGCGCAGTTTATTCCAACGAGGGAACTGGATCGTTGCCGAGAGCGTTGCTACAACAGCACCGTTAAATTACTATGCTATAAATGTTTAATTAAATAAAATTTGGTGTGGATTCTTGCACACAGTATGGAAAATAATGTTGCAGTTTGAGAATTAAGAGAAAATGCCATCGGAGACATTTGTGGGGTCACTGCTTTTGAGGCATGCCCGGTGATGCTGTCAAGGGGAAATGGTCTCCTATGTAACACACCAACCTGTGAAATCAGGGGGGGGGTTTCAAGGTGAAGGTGCTGAAATGAGAAACAGCGTGTACGGTGTCAGTGCAGTGCAATACTGACATTACCCTGAGCGCTACTATCTCATCTGAATTTTAGAGCTAGGGGATTAAGGCTCAAAAATGCGAAATGGGTTGTACAGCAAGAAGCTGATGTTTTAGTCCCCGGTCCAGCGTGAGGGCTGTGATGGCTACCGTACCTTTCTCTGTAAAAGGCAGATGGAAAGATTTTTGGGTGATGTGCAGTCCACATCTTAGAAATACTTGGAAAAGTTATCCGTGAAGCCCAGCAAGACCTGGGTAAGCACCAGCAGGGCACTGGCATGGTTCCTGAGACAAATCTCCATGACATTCAAACCCGACAGCTCTGCCGAGATTTCCAGGTAAAGGTACTAATTTAATGTAAATATTTGGATGCAGTTGCCTACTTGCACTAGCAACTGGATGGAGGCCACCAATTCAGTTTGTGTAGATGACCAAACAGCTGTCAAACTGTCATGGGTTTGGTCAAAAGCCAGCTTTCGAACAACGGTTGAGAGATGAAAGTCTGTGGGTGTGCGGTTATTGATCCCCTTAGACCTCTTGCCATACCTCACCTCCGTTGAAATGTGCTCAGGGAATAAGGGTGGCAGAATGGCACCTACTGCTTCGGCAGGTTAAATAAACTAATAAAAATGCTACTCCTGCCACAGAATCCAGTTCAGACTTTCACTTCCAATGCAAGTGCCAATAAATACTTGCAAGCTAGACGCGTCTAACATCTTGCATTGCATCGGCCAGAAACGCTGCAGAAATGAAAGATTACGGTATGAAACAAAATCAATAACATTCAATAAAAAAGCGGGGAAAATGAAATTTAAATAAAAATAGAAACATAGATGCTTGAGAATAAAGCAAGAATAAACTTTCACTTCTGTGTTCCTTTAACTATGTGCTTCAGAAGACCAGGCTACGCGTTCTGCTTTGAAGCTCTGAGGCTGTGAAACCTTTGCAAAGAGAACATGAAATTAGCAATCAATGCAACCAATTGAGATGATTGGTTGGAATGCTTTAGCATAAAACCCAGCATTTTTTACCTCAAGAGTTAATGTGAGGCTACTGGTTTGAGATGTTAATTGAAAACAGGACAAACTGTTTCCTAACTAGTCCTATTAAAAACTTTTCTCATTGGACTCTAGTAAACTTAATAAAGAAATGCCCTTAACATTATTTGAATTTGTATATGCAGTAGACACTTTTCAGTAAAGCTGGTCTGAATTTGATACCGGGGAAGGTCTAATCCACAAAACCTTAAGATTAAGATTTGGTCAAGGTCTTACACTAAAATTGAAAATAATTATAGGTTTCTCCATAAAGAACACTTTGTTCAGTGGGTAAACAGTGCCAGAAAGGAGCTAGATATTATTGTTATGATACTGTATGCATCTGCTTATAACTTATTTTTATGCCTGGATTTTATTCATTGCACACACCGTGATACAACATGCTGTGGCTGAATGCGAACCCATATTCCCAAAATTTCAATACAGAAAAAATATATCAATACAAAAACAAACGGCATAAAGCAGGTGCAGAGAGGGATCAGCATTTGCAATGGCAGTCGTCTTTTAGTTCCTTACTCTAATTTTCAAGCAGCATATTTGCACTAAATCCAATTTCCGTGGTGGTTAACAGGAATGTAATATTCATGGTGGCTGGAGGAGGATCATCTTGAAATATCACTAGCTAATTCCTAACAAAATGTGGGGTTTTTTAGATGTTCTCTAGAGAGATTGATTGATAGATCCAGCCAGATGCTCCTTCATTTTTGTTTCCCTTCTTCCTTCAGAAGGCCTATTGAGGCTAAAGGAGCCCTGAGACAGACCACATCTCGAGTCACATCATCTCTTCCTGGAGGCCTCATGCCACTTTCTGTTGGGTAATAACTGCATCAATGAAGTGAAGAGCAAACAGAAGAGACGTGCGACACTGAAGAGGATTAGGCTGTTCTAACATAACAGAATATCTTGGGTGGCTATTGCCAGACTGCTTCAGCAAGATACTCAGAGGGATTTGTAATACGGACCAATTTCCTAATTTACACTACATTTCAACTTGTGGTTCCATCGCACTCTTGGCACAGTGAATCAGCTGATATAATGAAGGGATAAAAGAACACTTGCTCCGTCTTATAAAATGATTATATAGTTTCTCAATAGAGAAAATGAGAGATCAAAGGCCAAGGGTTTTTTTTGTTTTGTTTTTTGGGGGGTTTCTCTTCCTATAAAGGAATTAAATAACTGACAAGTAAAATGGAACCTCTAGCTGGTAATCTTTCCTAGACTTTGCAATCAAAACATTTTAAGTTAAGATAGAATAGTGAAAACTAACATAAACATAACCACCTCTTATTTTATGCCATAGATCTTGTCGTTTCCAAAAATAGGTTCAACTTTCAATTCTGCCCTTGTGTAGTTGAGCCTTTTCATCCTGGCCTTTTTAGTTGAGCTAATCAGTATTTTTTGTCAATGATTTTGTCCAATTTTCTACAGTTTCTCTTTTGCTTAATTGGAACCAAAATACTTTGGATTGCTGAACTGAATGGAAGTAATTTTTGTCAACTCACCATTACGCTGTTGCCGTGCAGCCACGCTGACTGAGAGATGTTAAAGTTCAAGTATCTCATCCTTCCAGTTTTCTCCTTGGCCAAGAAAATCTTTATCGTTTTGTAGCTTCCCAAAAGAATTTTGCTTAGTTGTTGTTTTGAGATGATATGTGCAATCTAGAAGCTGATAGAACAAGCAAAGATGTAAATATTTTCCCGTTGGCAACTGCTGATTCATTGAAATGGAAATGATTTATGCAAGAGCTTTGCATTTTGACCATTATTTGTGTCAGGAACGAGGAGCAAAAGTAATTTAAAAGCAGGTGCTGTATGTTTGTTTGTTTTACGATGTTTTTTTTATCATTAGACTTATTTATATTCTGTATAACATTTCTAATGAACAGAATATGAAAGTGCGATACAACAGATTACACCTTCCCTCTCCCCCCCCCCCAACTTTAAACGTATCAGCTTTAGAGAACTAAAATAATCCCCTCCATGGAAGAGGAGGGGGGTGGGAATTGAAATTCACTCTTCTAAGCCTGTTTATAACAACAACAGAAGTCACTTTGACATTTCACAGAATCATAGAATGGTTTAGGTTGGAAGGCACCTTGAAGATCATCTAGTTCCAACTCCCCTGCCCTGGGCAGGGACACCTCCCACCAGCCCAGATTGCTCCAAGCCTCGTCCAACCTGGCCTTGAACACCTCCAGGGATGGGGCAGCCACAGCTTCTCTGGGCAACCTGCGCCAGTACCTTACAATCCTCACAGAGAAAAATTTCTGCCTGAAATCTAATCTAAATCTCCCCTCTTCCAGTTTAGAGCCATTCCCCCTTGTCCTATCACTACATGCCTTTCTAAAAAGTCCCTCCCCAGCTCTCCTGTAGGCCCTCTTTTGGTACTGGAAGGCCGCAATAAGGTCTCCCCGGAGCCTTCTCTTCTCCAGGCTGAACACCCCCAACTCTCTCAGCCTGTCCTCGTGGGACAGGTGCTCCAGCCTTCGGATCATCTTTGTGGCCCTCCTCTGGACCCACTCCAACAGGTTCCTGGGTTCCTCCCACGCTAAGCTTTCACGTCTCAGCAGCCAAAGAGTACAATGAGGGCTGCAGGATCCAGGTGCTGCATCCCAGCAGCACCAGGGTTCCTGTGCATCCTCACCCCTGGTGTCTCTGTACGGCCTGGACATTTTGGTGTCTACCACCTCCTTCTTGACTGCCTGCATTTCCCTATGAGCAAACGTGGCTGAGCTTGGACAAAAAGCATGGATAATGGAGAAACAAGAATAATTTTTTGCCAGTATCAGATGTGGTAACAAAAATATATATTTCTGTGTTGAGAGGAAGAAGATGGACAGAAGTTAGGAGAGTGTGTGGGTAATCTTAACTTTTAACTATTAAGATACAGCACTGAAATTCCAAGCGGTGATTGAAAAAAACCTCGTAAGAAATCGTCCTGTTGTGCTGGTACTGAGCCTTGGGGGTGGAGAGAGTTTTGCGCTCTCGAGTGGTCCTTTTGCAGAAGAGCAATCATCTGCTGCATTTCGCTTTGCTAAGAGCCTGAATTCGTGCTGCAGTGCCGTGTGGTATAGTTTGATCCTTGGCAGAGAAGCATTCAGCTGAACTTGTTACAAATCATTCGAGTGGCTTTTCCAGCGCATACACGAGAGATGCAGCCGAGTGAGCAAGTGCTGTACAAGGTAACGCGCGGCTGTAAACAAAAACTTCATCTCAGTGGGAAGCTGAGCCAAGGCAGCATCCTCCCGGAGTTAGGCATATTTCAGTTGGTGGGTTGTGTCAAGTGGAACTGGGACCAAAATAATAATATCTGAAGCGATGTAGGTAGAAGACTGTGAAAAGGACTTAAAGCTGTTGTCACAGTACTGTCATTTGTGGGAGAACTTCAGGCTGGAACAAGCATTTTCAGCGCAGAGGGGTCAAACGTTAACGCAGTCACTTTCTGGTGACATGAACATAATTTTTCATAACAGTAAGATTATTTCAATGTATTACAAGAAAGTGTAATGTTTATCACAATTTAGGAGCTTCAGTACCATTATACTGCAGGTATCAAAACCAGTCGCATGATTCCTTTCATTTTAGAGCAAACATACCTTAAAGTGTAGTTATTCATCCAGGCTTCTGGTTTTAAATAAGAAAAATATATGTACCCTTAAATTACAGTGATAAAATACATCGAAGGTACTTCTTTTCTTGCAGGTTTTGATGTGAAGTTGCGTGAAGTAATAGGAGTTAGGCTCCTTCCCAAAAATATTCATGGAGTCTGTGTTTTTAACTCCCAGAGCGTATCTCTGGATGCTGCTGTAGCTCTATAGAGATATACGCACAGGAATATCTAACTAGAAGAGATGCTGTTTGAGTAGGATTGAGAGAGACATGGATGGTGGAGATTAAAAACCCGAATGTCTCTTTGTCATTACCATGTGAGATGCTCAAAATTATGTGCGGGGCAGGTGTCGGTTCAGAAATGGCAGCTGGCATTTTTTGGTGCATCAGCATCATTAGTTAGCAGGAGAGCTTCAAAAGTAAAAATGTGGGGACGGGAGGCGCCCTGCAAAATCAGCTCTCCTTCGAAATGACCGTGCCAGGAACACGTACACTTCTGCGGCTGAGGAATCCACAGGACAGAAAAGATGTGAGAAAATACGGTTGTTACCTTCTGCAGATGCTGCTTTGCAAGGCTCCTTTTTGAACTCCTCTGACAGGTCACCTTGGCCTGAATATTTGCTGAGGTTAATTGGTATGGAGCTGGAGCTACCACGCTGTCAATACCTTGCTGCAGAGCAAGGAGCCAGCTCTGCCTTCTCGCTGCTTCTGCCCAAGTAACAAAACAGAGACAGAAATGTTTAGCTACTTCACTGGAATTAAGAAGGATATGTGCAAAACGCTTTGAAAATGAATATTATTAATGATTATTGTTGCAGTAGAAGCATATACTTCAGCAAATTCAAAGAAACCTGTGAAGAGGCAGAAGGGCTAATCTCGTTTCACATTCTTTTTCTATTAGAGGTGTTGTGGAAACACTGTGTTCCAGGTACTTATTTGGTCTCAGTCTCTCAGGTCTCTTTGTTGTAAATGTGATCTCTTTAGAGCATGGAGGATAAGATTCAGCTGGAGATGAAAACATATGTACCAGCATGCTGCAGTTTACCCTTTGGCCGTTTTGCTCCTTCGCCCCTCACCCCACACAACAAAGCGAAGAGAGATCTTACAAACTGGAAAAAAAGCTGATTTTGTTTACATTAAAATTCATGAACACATGGTTTGGCCTTTAATCTCATAAAGTCACAGTGTTTGCTTGAAAGGACAGCTCCTCACGCACAGACCAGGCCAGTTTAAAAAATTCAGTAATTATGAAGGCAACAATGCCCTTTTTTGGAGCAAGTAAGAGGCACAGGGGAGGTATGTTTGTACAGCTCTGAGCCTCCCGTCTTTTCTCTCTTCCCATCTCCTCAGCATCTTTTTATTTTTCTCCCCAACACTATAAGCCAGTTCTCTGAAAAAAATATTATCAAGAACACATCCAGCAACGATGCTGATGACATTTTCGTGTTCATCTTTGTACATTACTGCCATCATACAGTGTATTCTCAGCTTTGTCTGTGGGCTCATTTATTTCCCAATTTATCTTTGAGAACAGAAAACCTACAAATATTAAAGCTAAAATTCAAAAAAAATGAAAACCAGTCTCAAAGATGTTATATTTGATTTGATGGTGGTGGTAGATAGACAAGGCAAAATGTCAGATGAATAATTCCATTCTTCAACGGACAGCAAATTATCAGCGGGGGTTTGGAAGCAATGTCCGGTTCTCTCTCATACTTTGTGGGAAAAATATCAAATTTACTGGGAGTACACGTAGCATTCTTCCACGTTGCCTGGGGAACGCAGGCACCCACAGAGGGGGAAGAGGGGGCTGACACAGAGGGCATTGCTTCATGTAGCCATGGCTCCAGGGCATGCCGCAGAGGTCTGGATTTAAAGGGAGGTAACGCCACACTTTAGGTGTTACGAAATAAAAGGCTCAGTTGCATCCAGGAGCAGGTGGTCAACACCTCTCAAAATAGCACCACTTCAGTGTTGAATTTCACGTCCAAAACAACTGGCTTACTGTGTTAATAAATGGATAAACCAGTGTGATTACACAGGCTGCATCCTCGGGACACATTTAGCACGAGGCCAAGGCCTTTTATTTTCATTGTGGCAGCATGGCACGGCATTTTAGATACTGGACCTAATGGAGAACGACTGGCAGCATTAATGATAAAACAATATTCCAAACCGAGCTCATGACTTGCAATAACTGAATACCATCCGTGGGATAGCTCTGGGAATCTTCACTGTGAACACAAGAAGTCCTGCAGTTTTCTCATTTAATTAAATTTAAATCTATGGGGACTGACAGTGCATGTCTTGGGCTTATGTTTTTTTTTTTTTTTTGACTTGTTCTTTGCAGCTTAATGTCATTGTAAAGTAGTTTTTAATCAACAGACAGTCTTAACTGGAAATGAAGCTGAGACCTCATTACCTTCATAGAAGGATTTTTATTAATTGCAACACTAAGTACAGGAAAAATATCTAAGGCGACATGTAGTAATAAAACAGCGGACAGTAGCACAGAGTTCAACAGTATTTTATCATTTTCCCCCCATGGGTCACTTGCAGTTGTGGTTGCCTGGAATTTTTTAGTGGAAGGGCTCGCTGTCATCTGGTTGCAAACCAAATCATTAAGGCGTATTTTTTAATTCAGGCTGAAACTCGGAGGTCGGGGAGGGGAACGACTGGTTTCTAAAATACATCAAGCATTTTTCAGTTAAAGGGGAAACTGTTTTCAGTGCCGTTTTATGAAGAAGCACCACTTCTGTGCGTTAGAATGAGTTGTAAATACAGATATAACAATATAGATAAAAAGATACCCGCACCGCATGATTCACTACTTAGAGCCAATTTCAGCTGAACTATGTTCCTGACCAGAAGCCATGTATCACTGCGATGCAAGGAACCAAATTAGTCATGTTGCATTAGTCAGGAATGGTGCCAGTTGCTAATTCTGGGACCTTTTAAGTTAGTATTTCCAGGCATGGGAATTTAAAATGGTATTGTTTAATGCAATACTGTTCTTTTTAATGTAGGGAAACCCTCAGAAAAATATCTCCCAAATGCAAATTTTGCTCCATAACAAGTTTCTAAAACCCCAGTGTGCACACAGCCGCTTGTCAGGAATCTAGACAAGACGCTAACGCATCTGACAGTTCATTTCCACTCTCCACGCTGTCCCCTCTCTCACCTCCTATTTACTAATTACACTGCTCATGATCAAAACAAGCACTCTACTGCAGCGCTCGATCAGGAATTTTCCTGCAATAGTAATTTCTTGTTGGCAGGCCCACTGGGGTAAAAGGCATAAAAAAACCCCAAAAACAAAACAAACAAACAAAAAACAACGCTAGGGACTCTCCCTGGATCTCCCACTCACCTGAAAAGCGTGGGAAATTCCTGATGGGAGTCAAAGGGAGGTATAGGAATAGTGAACCTGGGAGGGATCGAGAATAAAGACGGTGAACAGGAACAAAGAGTGGCAAAAGCTGGGAAGAGCAGGAGTAAACGGAGAGATTAAGTGGAAAATAGAAGCTGTTGGCAGTAGGGAGGTGTGCTGGAAGTAAAGACAGAAAGAAGAGAGGGAGAAGGGAGGCGGCAACGCTGTGCTTTGCAGAGGTATAANAAAAAAAAAAAAAAAAAAAAAAAAAAAAAAAAAACAACAAAAAACCCATAGGCAAATTATCTGTAGAGATACAAGGTGAAACAAGCCTTCGCAAAATTACAGCAAGGGCTAATTAGAGGCAACTGGAGTAGAGATGTAAAAGCTATTTAGCCACTGCAAGAAGCATCTCTACAAAAACTACAACCGGGCAACTTCTTCCTGAGTTTTAGCACTCTTATTTGTTTAGCAAATAGCTGTGATCTGCCTGCCACTTCATGTCACCCTTCACGGCAGGTTCACAAACAAGATAAGAGCCTTCCACTTAGGTTTTCTAATGTTAAATTGTCAGCAAAGCACACATCCTTCCCTATTTCCAGCCTCCTGTCAAGTCATGCGCTACTTTGTTCTTTTTTTCCCCTCCTCCTGCAGGTTATAGGCCGGTAGCTGAATGAGGAATCAGGGATCTGGTTATAAACAAGATAAAGGGAGGGATCAAACTTTTTTCCATATCCCAGGCGCTTCTTTAAATTGTAAAGGAGAGATTGGACTCCCTCTTTCCTTGTCCATGTTCTCACACAGAGCCTTATCCAGTAGAGACCCCGCAACCGCTCATCAGGTTATATTGCTTGCAGGCTGAGAGGCAGAAACATCCAATTTATAGTTCCTCCTGTGTCCATCCTCCCCAAGCTGGCTGCGTTCGGGCAGCTCTGCACATACCACTAAGGAGACATGC
>RSEF01000009.1:23596698-23613713 GCA_003993805.1 Himantopus leucocephalus
TGCCTCATGCTCAGCATAAAAGCTGAGGGATCAAAGGGTCACCCCTCTTTCTTCAATGACTGACATTTGAGGAGGACTCTGTCTGTTCATCTGCCTTTGGCTCCAATCCTGAATCCAGATCTGGAATCTAGTTCCCGTCTGTTGCTGAGTCCAGTTTGGGACTTTCCCTGTTCCTGTCGGTGATGTGATTGCCATCCTGGGAGCATGATACAGTTTTGTATATATTTCATTCTTTTCTTTTTATTATTTTATTATTAATATTTCATTAAAGTAGTTTAGTTCCTTCTAAACTCATAAGTCTCTCTCTCTCTCTCCCCCCTCTCCTTGGAGAGAGCACTGGGGGACACCATCTGTTGATTCACCTCCCTGGCTGGTCTGGCCCAAACCACAACAGTCATCTTGAAGAAGACACAAGACAAACAATATTTTATATATTTTTGTGGACCCAGAATACATAGAAAGCTCTTGGTGCAACTTAACTCACAATTTTGTTTCTCTCAATTGCTTACCAAATAATTGCATTATTTATATTGTATTAACTTCTCTAATGATGTGCGCACCAGTTAAAAGTAATGTCTAGAACATAAAATAATGATGTTTATGTGCCATTAGGTGTCTACTTAGCATTTAAGTGCTGTCTTCAAGTGGATTTTTTTAAAAAAAACACACTGATTTCTTTTGAACATTAGAAATGCAGGTCCTTCCTTGGCTAGCAGGAGAGAGATTAAGTGGTGGTGTCACACCAAAGACAATGAAAATGAAGTTCCCTTGCCCCGACTGATGGGAAAGGGATGTGAAGATCGCGTGATTTGTATCTCCCTGAGTAGAAATTCACTCCTGAGACAGTGTAAGAACAGGACTTCTGTAAACCTTGAACAATTAGTACCCTATAAACGATGATCTTTCTCGTCCATCAATTTCTGTCATTCAGATTCTGGTTTTCTTATTCACTCACAGCTGAGAAATAAAGAGAAAATACTGGGACTCTCCACTGGAATCTGTGACTTACCCAGCAATAGCTGCAAAGCCGAGCCCCCATCTGCCCCCGTCATGGTCAATGGTGCAGTCCCCATCCCTGCACCAGACCTGGGTGGATGCTGTCAGGCTCCTGACAACTGTGGTTCCAGCCCCTGGAAAAAAATTGTTGAAAGGAAATCCCCGAAGTAAATCCATAGTTATGCATGCCTCCTTTCCTAATTTGTTTTACTTCTGCCTTATCTTTGTATGACCATGCAATATAACCATGCTTTTTATACAGATCATAGAATCATAGAATGGTTTTGATTGGAAGGGACCTTGAAGATCATCTCGTTCCAAGCCCCCTGCCATGGGCAGGGACACCTCCCACCAGCCCAGGTTGCTCCAAGCCCCGTCCAACCTGGCCTTGAACACCTCCAGGGATGGGGCAGCCACAGCTTCTCTGGGCAACTTGCGCCAGGGGCTCACCACACGCACAGAGAAAAATTTCTTCCTGAAATCTAATCTAAATCTCCCCTCTTCCAGTTTAAAGCCATTCCCCCTCATCCTATCACTACACACCTTTCTAAAAAGTCCCTCCCCAGCTCTCCTTTATGGCTTCCTTTAGGTACTGGAAGGGACAATAAGGTCTCCCTGGAGCCTTCTCTTCTCCAGGCTGAACACCCTCAACTGTCTCAGCCTGTCCTCATAGGAGAGGTGCTCCAGCCCTCGGAGCATCTTTGTGCCCCTCCTCTGGACCTGCTCCAACAGGTCCATGTCTTTCCTATGTTGGGGGCTCCAGAGCTGGATGCAGTACTCCAGGTGGGGTCTCACCAGAGCAGAGTGAAGGGGAAGACTCACCTCCCTCACCCTGCTGGCCATGCTTCTTTTGATGCAGCCCAGGATACGGTTGGCCTTCTGGGCTGCAGTCGCACATTGCTAGCTCATGTTGAGCTTCTCATCAATCAGCACCCCCAGGTCCTTTCTCTCAGGGTTGCTCTCAATCTGTTCTCTGCTGAGCCTATATTTGTGCTTGGGATTGTCCCAACCTAGGTGTAGGACCTTGCACTTGGCCTTGTTGAACTTCATGAGGTTCCATGGGCCCACCTCTCCAGCCTGTCCAGGTCCCTCTGCATGGCATTCCTCCCGTCCAGCGTGTCTACCTTAGCACACAGCTTGGCATCGTCAGAAAACTTGCTGAGGGTGCACTTGATTGCACTGTCCATGTCACCAACAAAGATGTTGAACATCACCAGTCCCAGTACTGACCCCTGCAGAACACCACTCATAACTGCTCTCTACTTGGACATCGAGCCATTGACCATAACTCTTTGAGTGCAACCGTCCAGCCAGTTCCTTATCCACTGAGTGGTCCATCTGTCAAACCCATGTCTCTCCAATTTAGAGACCAGGATATTGTGCAGGACAGTGTCAAATGCTTTGCACAAGTCCAGGCAGATGATGTCAGTTTCTCTTCCCTTGTCTACTACCGCTGTAACCCCCTCGTAGGCAGCCACCGAATTTGTCAGACATGACTTGCCCTTGGTGAAGCCACGTTGGCTGCTACCAATCACCCCCTCTTTTTCCATGTGCCTTAACAGTGTTTCCAGGGGAATCTGCTCCATGATCTTGCCGGGCACACAGGTGAGACTGACTGGCCTGTAGTTCCCTGGGTCTTCCTTTTTTCCCTTTTTGAAAATAGGGGAAAGTTTCCCCTTTTCCAGTTGGCAGGAACCTCATCAGACTGCCACGACTTCTCAGATATGATGGATAGTGGCTTAGCAACTTTGTCTGCCACTCCCCTCAGGACCCGTGGATGTAATTCATCGGGTCCCATGGACTTTTGCACCTTCAGGTTCCTCAGGTAGGCTCATCATACTTGATCTTCACCTACAGCAGGCGGTTCTTCGTTTTCCCAGTCCTTGCCTTTGCCTTTGCTTCCCAGTCCTGCATCATGGGTAGTGTGGCTGCAGCCTTTGCCAGTGAAGACTGAGGCAAAAAAGTCATTGAGGTAACTTGGCTTTGTGTCTGTCCTGGGTGACCAGCTCTTCGTTTCCTTCCAGAGAGGGCCCACATCTTCCCTAGTGTTTCTTTTCTCGCTGACATACTTATAGAAGGATTTTTTTGTTTGTCTTGATGTCCCTGGCCAGATTTAATTCAATCTGGGCTTTAGCTCGGTAGTAACAAGTGGTTATTTTGTGTAGAATGAAATATTTATGACCGCTGCTGCATGATGCAGGGGAGAGGAGCACAGGTGGCTGTGCCAGCAAGGACAGCAAAAGAAGGGACTGTAAAATGCTTCCCATACAGTAAATCCAGGCAGGGAGAAGACCTGCAGGTCACTAACGAAGGAACACAGTACACAGCGTGTCACACAGGCAGCGCTGCGATACACCAAAATCTCTCAGCCCTGGTCTGTTAAGTAGGGAAAGGATCCAGCCTCATCTGTGCCCTGCTATGAAATCTAGGGCAAGAGGCTTTGAAGGTAACTGCTGATACTGTCGCCAGCTGCTTTTTCACAACAGAAAATGTAAAAATAAAAATAAAAATGCTGAACTACAAACTTCAGTAAAGGAGTAAAGTTCAGCTGCTGCATATTCATAGCCCGTCTCTGAGTAAGCCTTCCTCCATTGACACATACCCTTCCTGCATACCAAATGCTAATGCATATTTATATATTCATAAAGCATACCCAACATTTCAGCATTCACGATTATTTACTACGCACAGGTATGCAGTCGAAATTCAGGTGGCATCTAATTTCCCATACTGTAAATTCCTCTCCAGACCGTATTATTATACTCTGTGCACCTGCAGCATCATAAGGTATTTCACCGCTGAGGATTTTATCTTCAATTATTCCTCAGCCTCCATATTGCAGGTCTTACAGCAGTATGCAACACACAGCCAAATTTATCTCCAGGCACATATTATCTAAGCTTATATGCCTATAAGCATAAATATCCTATCGTAATGCTAATTGTGGTAT
Source organism: Himantopus leucocephalus (assembly GCA_003993805.1). Lineage (NCBI taxonomy): Eukaryota > Metazoa > Chordata > Aves > Charadriiformes > Recurvirostridae > Himantopus > Himantopus leucocephalus. Next base: position 23,600,645 of record RSEF01000009.1, read on the forward strand.
TAGGATATAGGCAGGAAAGACAGCTCAAGAGATACAAGGAGGTTTGCGGTGGTTTCTGTCTTAGTTTTAAACCAGCAAAGAGCACCGGTTGAGTTTTTCTGAAGAACTTGGAAGGTGAGTTACTGGGCCTCAGACAATCCAATGCCAATAGCGCACTTGGCAGAAATTATGAAATATCTCCTAAATGAATCTTTCTACACAAACGGCCGTTTAGTTGGGAGTGAAACAGCGCACTGCTCACCGCCGTGGGCTTTTTTTCCTTTTTTTCTCTTTTACTCTTTCTAGTGCTGAATATAGAAACATGAATGCATGAAGTGCCAAATTTTTATACTTTATTTAAAGAAATCATGAGGTATAAAAATAACTGAAAATGACTAAATTTTATTCTCTTGCGTACTCCTGACAATTGAGTTCTCATAGGACATCGATCACAGCACTAGTCTAATGCTAAAAATCAGAGCTGTAGAAATAAGCATTGTTCTATTTTTTGGATGTCAACCTGCAAGTCTGAATCCATATCTAACAAACTACTATAAATAAATATGTCTTTTTTTTTTTTTTCAGCAGTGGGATGAATATGCCATGCTTCCTAGATTGAATTAATATCCTAGGCAAATTCTAATTTGATTATTTGTTCTCACTATGGAAAAATCTTAAGGCATTTGTTGCCATCTACAACGTGAGGATCTTGCCTTCCTTCCGCATCTGAGAATTTATTTAAAAAGAAAAATTCATGCTGTAAAACAAGATATCCAGTGAGAAAGAAGTAAACCAAACCATTTCAGGTTACAGATAAGACTGGCAATGGCATCGGTGTGCTGTAGAAAGGTACTTGGTTCCGTCTAGAGGGGCACGCACATTTCTGATGAGAAAATTCAGCAATTACCTTCAGACAAAATGACACAAAGGGAAAAAAGAAAATACTCAATAAGAAAACATGTAGATAAACATGGAGATGGAGGAACCTAATCTCAATAGAATCATTTCTGGAAGAAATACGTGCTGTTAAGGCTGAATATTCCATATACTTCTTACCACTGAAGAGAATACATTAAAAAGATGTGCAGAAGATACATACGTACCCAGATACATTTGAACATATCTTCCTTTAAGATTAAAGTGAAAATACAGATATATTCCATTGTCCTTGCCGAAGTTTTGTGACAAATATGAGTGAAAAAATATCTAATGCTAAATTACAGTTTGAATATATAATCTTCTCTTCTTATCCACTGATAGTCTAAATAACGCCTTGCTATTAATCCTATCCAGACAACAGCTAAGACCTTATCCTGTAAGCAGTCATAAGATGCTTGTATTATTTATTTCACAATTTTATATCAGATTCAATTCCTTGAGATAAAAACCATTTGTTTATTATAAGCATTGACAAGCCTGTTGCTGTAGAGATTGGAAGGGATGCATGCCTTCCCCTTTTTATCTGTAATTGGAATACTTATTCTTTAGCTGGAAAATAAACATTTAGTGCCACCTGTAAGGAACAAAATATATGCTTAATAACATGTTACTACTTAGTACTACCTTTTAAGCTCTTATCGCATAGGAATTAGTTATCATTTTGTTGGTATCTTATTTCCATAGCTCGCCAGGATACTTTATTCATGAGTTAGCATTACTTAGTCAGGTAGCAAAAGACAATATATTTTAATAATAAATGTCATAATATTTAAATCATGATTGTATCACCTGGGTCACATAAAATGTGTATTACAATACTGTTACAATGCAAGCCAGCAAAATAGTCTATCTCCCAAAACCAGTGTTTAAAAGTAAACTTCCCTGAAGAAAAACAGTTTAGAATCTAAGGCCATCTCTAAAGTATTCACATTACGGTCCATTTCTATAAAGACCTCACTCATGCCCTTAGCTCAAACATCATCAGACATTTTTCCTACCCCCATTTCTGTAATTCAAAAATTTTCTCTGTCCAGTGTCAGGTATTACAGCTGCTATTTTTGTTCTTTGAGCAAAGACTTTTCAAAACGAAGGCAGTTGGGTGAAAGATATCTACAAAAGCAAACAGAAGCCAGACTGCTGCTATAAATGTGTACTGAAGAAAACGGACCTCCTTTCATTTGCACCATGTAAGGACCTCGCATTTTGTATTCTGGCAAGACATCAAAAAATTTCTTTCCGGTGAATCATCTGCAACCTGCAAGAGAAAAGTCTCAGAAACACGCGCCTTCTTCCAAATATTCGCGTCTCACTCTTATTTAAATAAAAGTTCCAATAAAAGAAAAGTTATATCTTGGGGAGTAATGCATATTCAAAGTAAATATATCTCTGGAAATTGCTTTAGAAAAGCAAAACTAGCCAAACAGCCACTCTATAATTTGTTGCAAGAGTTAACCTTTTATTTAGGATTATGGACTTAGACCTACTGCCATTACTCACATGAATAACTTCTCCTTAAGTGAGTAGTACAACGGCATTTCAAGGGGTTTTCAGTAAGTAAAAGCAGTTGAGTTGAAACCTAACTGTAAGAAACATGTTCTTTTAAATTAAAAAGTGTTTTTGTAGGGGAAGAATGGCCAATAAATTCCAGTTAAAGTCAATTCTGTTAAAACCTTGAATGTCTGCTATAATAAAGACTTCAGTGAAAAAGAATAGTACCAAATACTTCACGGGAAGGTTCAAGTGCCAGGTATATCTCCAGATAACTAGACAATCCATATGAAGATTTGTTTGAGGGAAAATGTGTCTTTTGCTACTCTTTTCAGAAGCCCTACCCAAAATGGGTAAGAGACTTGAATCCAGGCTGATTTGCCAGGCGTCCAAACAAATTATCCTGAGCTTGATTATGCAGATTTTCCTGGACTCCAAGCAAATATTTATTCTTGCAAAAAAGTTGTATATTATATCAGGTTTCAGCCTTGGCTACGCATTTCATAGGAGTTTGGAAATGCAAAGGACAAGGGAAGATTATCCGCATGCCATCACCTAATAGTTCAATTTCCAAACTTGTCCAATTTGCTGAAGATTTCAGGGTTAGTTTTGTCTTCAAGAAAACTTGTTTTAAAGGACTTTCACCCCGTGGAAGCTTTTAATTGATTTTGATGACCCTCAGGTTAGACTAGTGCATGGTGTGTGACCTAGGATGAGGTGGCTCAGTCCTTGCTAGAAGTTTGCTCACCCTGCAGTGTATAGAAAATACCCTGTGGCCTGAAAGGGAAATACTCCACCTCTCTGTGGGTGATGACATTCAAAACCTGGGGTTTGTGCTGGGAAACCAGGGTGTTTCTCCTTTGCAAACCCAGCAGCGCAGCCCTTGCTTCTGCGGTTTCGTTTTCTGCAGCGCCTTTCGGCTCTGCAGATGGTTGCGGTTGCAGATGGACACGGGAGAGCCAGGCTGAGCAGGACAGCTGTTGCTTCTCATCGCTCTTGCTATGATCCCAAGCGTTTGTCATTTTTATGTGGATGCCTCTTTGGTTTGTTTGGTTTGGGCTTTTTAAACACTTTGTTCATTGGAAAAACAAGGAGAAAGGGAGGGCTGGCCAGCTGGCAACTGAGACTGAGCTCGAGAGGGAGAGAGGAAAGAATCAGGGCAATCACATCTCTACTGACTTTTAATACGGGGATGGAGATTTTGTGGTTATGTACTTAGGTAGTTAGCAATAAATCTGAGCAGGCTGATGCATGTAACGCACAATTTAAGATAGCATTTTACATTTATACTCCTTCTTTTCACCTTTTGAACTGTTTACCTCTTCTCCAAGCACAGGCTGAAGCAATCACTGAAACAATTACAGAGAACATGAAATCCACGAAACCCAGGCAACATCCTTATTTTGCAGGGGGAAGGGAGGGCACATATATATCTAGAGAGGAGGCTTTGGTGTTAGGAAGTCATACGGCTGCAGTATGGTTTGATTTTGAAAACAAAGAAGGGCAACCTACATAACTAATACATCTATGGGGAATTTTTAACTAAAATTCCTAAGTGCTAAAGAATAATTTAGTGCCAATAGAGTATACATGACCAAAAATACTACACGTCTCAAAACTTGCTAAAATTATTACACTTTACCTTGATTTTTCAGTTCGCTTGACAAGACACGGTTTGTCTGATACTGATAAGCTGGAATTGATTCTGGGCTCATGCAAAACAAGGGAAAGTCAATGGGAAGGCTTTGGTCTGTGGTATAGGGGAAATCAAAGTACGACAACACAAAATTCAAAGTCTCATTTCGAGATGCTTAGAAAGTAAGTAATTAAAACAAATAAACCACCTCCTTTGATTAGTAAAGAATAAGTTAAAATAACAAGCATGTTTTCTGCTTTATTCTTTCAAGGCTGGTTTAGACTAGTAGCCCAGTTATTAACCACCATGAATAGCTGTGATACATCTTTTCTGTATGAAATTGAGATTTGCTAACATTCTTCCCAATCCATGTTGGTAAAGAAGATTTTGGAGCTCAAAATTATTTTTTTAAGGCTGGATTTCCCATATGTTTACACTTGTGAAAAAATGAAAGCAATTTTACTCTGGTCTGTGTTACATCAGCTTACTGCCCAGGCTACCTACTTTCTGGGAGTCCCCAAAAGCATGAGTCCTGATTGTTAAAGGCAGCTTCTTGTTTGCATTCACAATTAACTACAGGCACGTTCAGCTAGCTACTTGCCTGCCTTTAACTATCAGGCACAGTAAATAGACAGCAAACCCCTGTTTTTCACTGCTCACATTTAATACTGGCCAAAAAAAAAAAATAGGTCACTGCAATAATAAACCCATATGTACAGATGAGAATCAGGTTCTGCCTTTTTTTCATAGTCAATAACAGTTTTGGGGTGAGGGGTTTTTTGGTAATCAGTACCACCGATCGCAATGGGACTGCCTGCTAAAGAGGGCGCTCATACTGGTAGGGAAGTAAGATTCAAGAAGGCAACCCTCCGTGAATAATAACCTAAGCACCCATTTAACTTTAAGCACTTCTTTATGGTCCTAGAAGTTAATAGCTTTACACATTTGGTCAAACTTAAGCATACGCTTAATGCCTCCCTGAATTAGATATTAGGTCTTTGAACACTAGTTTTGCTTACACACTGTATTATTTTGTTGGTAGATTCATTTTAAGGAAGGTAGGAAAATAGCAGTCATTCAAAAATTATATCTTTTTTGCAATTAAATGTTACCCATACAGTATATTCAGCACATCAGCAATTACCTTTTTTCTTCTTAATGTCCATTTGACTGTATAACAGCCATTAAATGGAACTAACCATACAATTGTTTCAATTAGATTTTTGTAGTTCTCTAATCCAAGCAAAGCTACTCAGAGGTAAGAGGGAAAATACCCAACACATCTTATTACCGAAATTACTTTTCTTTCAATTATATCAATGTTTACTGCTCAGACACAGTTTTTGCTTCACGTAACCTGACAACTCATCATAATTTCGTGATTTGACTTACAGTTGCTGAGTCCTATGCAGCATGTGCGTGGTACCAGATCTTACGTCTATATAAACCATAACTTATTAGAACTGTGGAAAAGCACTTTTTTACCTCGTATACAGGTTTATTCATCATTTGACACCTTCACCCGCATTGTAGTTACTGGGAATTAAGGAGATGGATGCCTTTTTCAATAATAAATGACCATTCCACTTGCTCATAGCCTTATTCAGAGCCAGTTATGCCAGTCTTCAATACACACATCATTCTCAAGATCTTCTTTATATATGCAGTAAGTTTTTAGAGCCCAAATCCCACCATAAAGCCAGGTTTAGACTGATCAAATAAACCAGGAAATCATGTGTTGTGAGACAGGAGAGATTTCTCACTCTGTGAACCCAGAAAACACAAGGTATCCAAAATTGTATGGGGGCAGCTGCATTAGAAGGCTTCAGTGCATGCAAAATTTCACTTGGCATCTGCTGTACACCTATTTTCTGGTAGCACTGGGTGCACTGAGGAATTAAGACTGTTGTTTGGTGGCAGTATCCTGTTCAGAGATCTGACATTAGTAGATCTCTACAGCACTGCCAGCACAGGGAAAATGGCATGCAGAAGCTATCGGCTGTCATAGGTAATAAGATACAGATGCTTCGTCCTCATTTATTTCAGTTAATTAAAGCAAAAATCAAATAATCTCGTAACCCTTCATTTACTTTCAATGGGAATTAGATCAGGCAGAGAATATTTTAGTATTAGCAATGCTCTTAAGGCTGTATGAAAGGTAACCATGGAAGAGGTGGATCCTCTTCATAATACTGAGCACTGTAACGAGGAGACATCACCGAGGCCAGTTTCTGCTTTAGAACCTGGTGAATCAGAATTATGTCCACAAAAATCAGAATTTATCCCCACAAGAGTCTTGCAAGTCAAACTTAGATATTAGCAGGACTTCAATTATCCTTAACTACAACCTTTCCAAGCTTTTTTTTTCTTTTCCTGTCCCTACAATAATACCTGTGTTATCTCCTATTAATATTAGATATGTATTGTTATTCTAATAACTAATTATAGGACTCATGATGCTAATGATGGCAATTTAGTTTGTAATCCCATCTGTTCACTTTACCAGAGTTGCTTATTTTCTTTCCTGCTTTCAAAATACTCTTGATTTGTAATTAATCATGCATTTTGACTTTTTTAATGAGAGATTTGCAGATTATTTTTTTTTTAATAAAATATCAGAAGGAATAAACAGGAACTGACATGGCACTGCAAAAGGAAAATATTTCTGTGCTTTCAGAGACTAAATAATGGAAAAAAATGTGCCTATAAACGACTGATGAAGCAGCTGAGTAACTTCTATCATAAAGAATAAGTTGACCCTTTGCTGTTAGGAAGTATTCCTGGGGAAGCCTGCACAAATGTTTCTGCACTCAATCCTAAAGCAGTCTTTGCATATGGTGTATGTTGCATTTTCGTTTCAGCAAAATTGGCATTTTTACTTATTCACACTGCCTGATGACTTGGCCCATTCTAGTGGGAACGGACCTGTTGAAACACTGCACAGAGAAGCTGTCTAGGAAAGGCCAAATATAGTTTATTGATGATCCTAAAGTGCCGCAATGTGCTCATATAAGTGCTCATATTTTCTTGTCTATATTGTTTATACTGTTCTCCATAATTTTGTACTCTATGACTCTCATTCATGATAGATCAGGAAGTATTTGCTCATGTGAATTTATTTCTTAGTTTATGGGGCAGCTGCATATAAGTATGAGACTCTGAAGACAATATTGATATCAAATTAGAATCATAGAATCGTCTAGGTTGGAAGAGACCTTTGAGATCATCAAGTCCAATAACATTAACCTAACACTGCCAAGTCCCCCACTAAATCGTGTCCCTCAGCACCACGTCTACCCGTCTGTTAAATCCCTCCAGGGATGGCAACTCCACCACTGCCCTGGGCAGCCTCTTCCAATGTTTGACAATCCTTTCTGTGAAGGATTTTTTCCTAATACCCATCCTAAACCTACCCTGACTAACTTGAGGCCATTCCCTCTTGTCCTATCGCTTGTTAATAGTGAGAAGACATCGACCCCCACTTCTCTACAACCTCCTTTCAGGGAGCTGTAGAGAGCAATAAGGTCTCCCCTCAGCCTCCTTTTCTCTAATAAATAATTATGCTCATTTTAAAAGACATTCAGAGCCTCACAGTCTCACACTCTTTTTGCTTCCTATTCATTGGCCATATCTTGAGGCAGAGAATAAGAGAGTGAAGCACTTTTCAGAAAACTGAAGGTGCGCAGAAGTACAAACCGAGAAGGGAAGCTGCAGAGCTTCCCCAAGTCCCATCTGAGTGAACAGAGGGTTTTGCTCATTTCAGTATGAATTTGGAAGCACAGTCCCAGACCTTCCTGAAGAAAATTCAGCATTTGTTTCAGCATTATGTGATGCTCCTGTATAAACACTTTCCTCTGCCACTAGTCTTGAAATAAACTTTTGAATAACTGTAATCTTCATTTGTATGATATTGTCCTCAATAGGAGTGTTCTAACAGTTAAAATGCCATATTTTCACATACATAACTAGTCCTGCCTTTGGGTTTTGTGTGGTTGTTTTTATAGTTGCTTTCTTGACAGCAGAATGTGCACGGCTGATCATGATGCAAGAAAGTAATTACTTAAGACAAGAAAAGATGGATTCTTCTCAACTTTTTTTTTTTTTTAATTAAAAAACCAAGATATATATCCCTCCTTCAGCCAGTGCTGTGATCAGAAGTGTTTTCTTGTGTTTGAGAATTGGATTGAGACCTTCGTCTACATTCCTGTGTTTCAACACAGGATCAAAGCAATAGGTTTGCTATTTGCTACAGATCTTTTATCCATGGTGCAATGTGAAACATCAAACAAATCTCATTTGTTTTCAGCTAACACATACATAAAGAGACCGAGCCGTTGTAATTACATGCACGTAGCCCAAACTGAATTCATTTGGAGTTTTGTCTGCACAAGTAAAGCATATTCATACCTTCAATATTCACAGCTAATGCCCAATCCTGTATATTGATGAGCGTTGGCTGTGAGACGCTAAACACCTTCAGGACACATGTTTTTATTTTATAAGCATTTTTCGGCACCAAATACCCAGCCCAAGTGGCTGCACTAAGAGTGGTGAAGGAAGCATGTTTTATTTATTTAGCTGTCTTTGCTACAAACAGCTTTCCACAAGCCTGGTCTATGGTTTGGTTCTGCCCCTCCAACTGTCGGTGTTGCTAATCAGGATTTCCAAATGTTAAGTGTTAACGCATAAAGCTTAGAGTTGAGAAATTCTGACTGTCATCACCAAGGGATTAAACAGAGATTTATTCAGGTAACTCAGAACAAATATTACTCTATGAGGTTTAAAACAAGTCATGCATCTAAATTATCGAACCTTTCCTGCATAACAAAACACCCTGCTTGTACACTGCCATAAGTACTGCCCTTTTGGCCAAAGGGCTTCGTTGTACTGTATCCTCATCTTTTAAAAACATTGGTGGAAATAGATGACTCCATTAAACACGTACAGTTTGAAACATTCAGGGAAATGGCGTTACTGATAAACTAAAAATATTATTTTGGCGAATTACCTGAAACACCAGCAATCACAGGGAGACTCCTCTTCCTGAGATGCCTTCATAGCAGCCAGCCCTTGAAAACGGGTTTGTGTCTCCCGGGCTACACGAGCAGCACACAGCCACCTGGAACCAATCTCCACATCAACTTTGGGTAGATCCACTGTTTGTTTGTGGACTGGCAACTGGAAAGTAAGAGCAAGGGGAAAAGTATTTGCTTACTAATAAATAAGATATTAGGAAGAAATTCTTTCCTGTGAGGGCGGTGAGCCTCTGGCGCAGGCTGCCCAGAGAAGCTGTGGCTGCCCCATCCCTGGAGGTGTTCAAGGCCAGGTTGGACGGGGCTTGGAGCAACCTGGGCTGGTGGGAGGTGTCCCTGCCCAGGGCAGGGGGGGGGGTGGGACTAGATGATTTTTAAGGTTCGTTCCAACTCTAACCATTCTACAATTCTACGATTGAGGTATCCACAAGTACCACTGGGTGCAGGCGTGTGACAACAGTCCCGATGTGCGTGATGGTGAGTGACTGAGTGAGCATCAGAACTACCTGGATACATATTCACCAAAACCAGTGACTTTTGGCTTTCAAGAAAACAGGGGGAAAAAAGCCTAAGCACCATGCTGCTGACAGATAAGCTGTCCATATTGCATCCCATCCAGTCTGTCCTTGCCCAGGTGACTTTCCTAATTTTGAAACCTGCAAGAGGTCAGTGAACGCTTTAATTGCATGTAAGAGCTGATCAGCTTTTGGCACAATTTATAACTAAGGTAACTAGTTCAGAAATACATGGCTCATTTAATTTCAAAAAGAGGGTCTAGTTTAATTATTTATGCTGTATAAATAATGAGATTCCAACAGTCTGAGAAGTCACTGAAACATTATGATATTAAATCTTTGCAAAGAGACAGGGGGTGAGGGAGAGACTCTTTTGTGTGTGTTATAAAATGTGAGGATTAGCAAAATGTGGATTAGTAAGGGTCTGCTGCATTCAATACAGAATTTAGGGTGAATTATTTACTGTTAGTATTACTAACTTTCAGCTTATTAAAATTAACTCTATGAGCTGGTAAATAATAGAAAATGTGTTTGATGAAAGAAATGCTTGTTTTTTTCCTAAGAATGTTACTTGAAGTTATTTAACAAATTCTGTTTACTATTATCTATTAATAAACATTAGGAAACATTCTATTGCTCATGTTCAAATCCTGAAGCGTTTGAAGCAGAGGGATCGTATTTCGGGTTTCATCATTACATTATTTTATATCTCTATTCAGATTTGTTTGAACTAAAACTCATGCAAGACAAAGGGCGTGGGAGAGAAGAAATACGTTTTGTCCTGGGCTGAGAACCCAGCACTCGGCTGACTGTGTTGACTGCACTAAAATCGACCAGAGAGTGCTCTCCTAAAATAATGTGCGGTCTATTAAACTGAAAATTAGGCTGGAGACTGATGGCCAGGGGAAAAGTGCGTATCTGTTCCCAGTGACAATCAGAGAAAGTTAAGGAAAGTACAGTGGGGATGGTGAGATCTGTTGTGCTACTACCAAGGTCCTTCACAATTACCGAGGAGCTATAAACCTGTATGTGATGTGACACAGTAAGGGCAAAAACGTGGGGGAAATAGGAATTGGCTGCTTTGTTTTACAGAATGCACACTAATCTGGCACCAGAGACAACCAGCCGACTATTATTGTTGCGCCTAAATCTTGGACTCTTTCAGCAGAATTACTGAGTCAACATTTGTTCATATTTCATAGGTCCTGTTCCACGTTTTATTACCTTGATCCTTTATTGCTTCCATTTAATTACAGGGTAATCACCGCTGAAGTTTATGTTCCTGTCAGTTGTTTTGCTTCTGTAGGAATATCCATCAGCAGCACAGAAATCTCAGACACTCCACACGTCAGCTTACACCTATTTTTCATTTTGACATGGTTTATAGCAAATGTCATTACGGGATTGCATTTAAGCTGCTGGTGACAGCATGTCATTGTTCAATTAAGTTTTTAGACACCTCTCCTAATTGTATATTTCAGCACTTCATATTCCTATGATTGCTGCTGTTTCTCACCTTCCCCAGTTGTTTAAAAGGCACTAAAATCTCCCTCCTTACCTCAAAATGTGAAGATTGTGTTGTCTTTATTTTGTAAATGTGACATTAGAATTGCACTCACACAATCTGCAGGTTGACAAGGCTGCACAGTGCAAACCTCTGTCGTGAACCTGAGGGATGGGGTAATTCACCCTTTGCCAGAAAATTGCAGCACTGTCTTTGAAATTTCCCCACAAAATACTGTTTTGGAGAAATTTCTATATGGATAAGGGCACATTTCAAGTATTGTTATAATGATGTCCTTGACCACTCTGATGGTCTTATAGACCATCCCAAAGTACTTTTAGACCATCCCAATTTCAATGTTGGTTTTTTTTTTTTCCCAAATAGATGTCATTTGTTAAACNTTATAATGATGTCCTTGACCACTCTGATGGTCTTATAGACCATCACAAAGTACTTTTAGACCATCCCAATTTCAATGTTGTTGGGGTTTTTTTTTCCAAATAGATGTCATTTGTTAAGAATTGGTAAATGGATAGATAAGTGAAATAAATGCAGAATCCAAAATCTGTTTGAATTGTCTTGCCAAACAGAGGTAGCTGTCTGTTCTCAGCATAACTAAAAAAGAAAAATGGATTATTTTTTTTTTACCAAAAAAGAGTGGTTTGTTTATGTGTGTGTACTTGTGGTTTTCCAGGGTTTTTTTCTTTTTCCTTAAGAAAAAGCTCAGATTTGTGCAGAGTGTCTCTTGGAATGCACGAGAACAAAACATTTTGGAGTCCTTAAGAAGGAAATCTTTTATTGCTGAACCTTCGTGGAATGACTGTCTTTGAATTACAATGATTGTGAATCAGCTGGGAAACTAAGTAAACCCTTTTCATAATAAGTTAGTTCCTGGATGTCCTTGAAGGGTCCTTGACTTTGAAACCTATCTTCTAGACTCGTTATACAGGACTCAGGTACTATTTTGGGGAGAATGAATGAAATGTTGATCTTCTCTTTTGAGTTTTTGCTAGATGTATGCAAGCAGTTAGACTATTCCTTAGAACTGAAACAGATTGTGCTTCCCTGAATATGAGAAATAAAACTAGCTGTATATAAGAAATGTAAACCCATTATAACTAAGAATGTGTATTTTTCACAGCCACCGTGAAAATATTTTTCAAACAAATAGAAAACTTCTAGATTTATTTTTTTCCATAAGCCAGAACTCCATTTAATACCTAAGACAGCATGTGTAGGTAGGATGCAACACTGGGGAATGGGTATTGAACCTTGGATCTCTGTTTAGGACAACAGTCCTTAGGTCTGTAAGCAGAAACATCATGAATTCCCTTTTTAAAGTTGATCTGTAATACTCAGCAGATTGATTTTCCTGATGTTTTCACAAGTAAGGTAGACTTTCTAACATCTTCCCAGTCTTTGCAGTAGCACTTAACATTAGGCAATTTTTCCATGCAGTGTGAAAATAATATTTCATGGCACAATATTTATTTTGCAGGGAAAGAAAAACACCCTTTCAGCACCTCTGTGAGAAATATGAATTAATGCTTCAGAGGAATGAGTTTAGATAACGTGCATCTTCAAGGCATTCTACTGTCATGAGACTTCTTGAGGTAACGACATAAATGAAGAGTTGCTGCGAAGCTGATGTCAAACAGATCAGCCCTCTCATTTACCTGAAGAAGCCAAAGAAATACTTCATAGGGACACTGTGAGACAGTTAATGGCACTGTTGCAACATGGTCCTCGCCAGCATCTTCAAACTGAGTCATCGCTTAGCATACAGAACACGCGCCAAGGATTTAAAGAAATACTTTGTTACCCGATAGGATTTTTGATTGCACGACATAGTGGCAAACATCTCTTGAAGAAATACTTTTACATGTGAAATATTAAAAAACTTAATGACAAAAAACCTCATTCCAACAATATTGCAAACTGATTTAAATGCATGTACAAAACAACATCTTTTTAG
>RSEF01000009.1:23613813-23630061 GCA_003993805.1 Himantopus leucocephalus
TTTTTTTTTTTTTTTTTAACTTTTACTGGTTGCTTTTTTTACTATGTTCTTTGGCTTAACATAAGAAATCTTTCTGTGTGGTGGAAAGAGTCTGACTCATGCTACTGCATCTTAATAGATAATAATATTGCCCGTGGCCAGGATTTTCAAGAGAGTTAAATTATACACCATCTCCCATCAACTTTCACTGGATCCTTCATGACCTTTGAAGAAAATTGAGTGTGCATGAATTTTTATTTTCTTGCATTTGGAGTATCTTATAATAGCCGTCTCAGACACCAGTGAAAGAAGAAGTGATTAGCAAATATTTATTTAAAGAAAGGTGAGTGTGCAAGGAAGCCACAGGCCAGAGAACAAGCATGTTTCTTCCTGACACAGAACATAGGAATAAAAAAGATTAAAAACATCAGCAGCAGAAACTCTCGGAACAGTAGAAATTATTACGGGAAGAAATCTAGAAAGAGAATGGGTGTTCACCTTAACACAAACTTTGTGGAAAGATCTGACGACAGCCAGTATTTCTAGAAAACTCTGCAAGAAGCTGAAAACATTCTGGGGGAGGGGAATTTAAAGGTATGAAATCGCAACAGCAGCAGTTGTTAGTTGTTAATTTCTTGGGGGATGTTAAAGGTTTTTCATTACTTGAACTCTCCAAGGTAACATCAGGCACTTTCGTGAAAGATCAGGTGTAGCTCAACAGCGTGATGGACGTGGTGGTGGAACAGGTGAAAACTTTTGGCTGTGCTGTTTAGAGGTCAGAATGGAAAGTCATAAAGGACCCTATAGTAACAAAATAATTTTCTTCAATCATTATAATATTACATGTATGTTTAAGAAAAATAGCTTTGCTTAAAAAAAAATAATAATTAAGTGATTTATACCTGCTTTGGCCAGACCTACACAACTGTTCCAAGCAGATTAAACAAATACAAACAAATGTGAGAAACCCTCTGCACTGTCCTCATGCTTATTGTGTTCCTCAAGGCAAGACAGGGGAAGAAATAAATAAGGTGAGAGCTTGAGGGGAAGTGTCTCTGGAAAAGATGTCGTTGTCATTGGGAGAATAAATGAGGAAGGATGACATGTAGGAGAAGAATTAGCAAAACAGCTCTTGACATTTGTTAGGAAGAAAAGAGCTCCCAGCAGCTGGAGACAATGCAATACCTCAACACATGTAGGAACACCACAGAAGCTGAAAATCTAATAATGCCCATTGGCAAAGAAGGTGAGGATTTAAAAAAAAAAAAAAAAAAAGCGTTCATTGCATTAAAAAATAAATAGATTTCAAATTTCACTCTGTTACATTGTGCGATTTGCCGTTACTTAAAACTGTGTCTTAGGATAAAAAGAAGGAAAACCTCCAGTTGTAAACTCGAACAAGCTGAATATAGCTTAAGGACATTGTATTTGACAAATTGCAAAATCAGCTTTGCAATACGACTTAGTTTCAAAACTCCGCAGCCCTTCGCTAGATATAAAATGCTCTTTCTGTGAATCCCTCTCCCTGAATTCATGTTTCCTGCTGGGGGCTGCAGAGTGACGGAGATAAGAAGTTCAGTGGTGCGATCAGTTATCCTGCTGCTCTTGAATCGGAGATCTTTGTTTCTGCTCATGCTCAGGGCAGTGGCAGCAGACACGTTTCTAGATTATACTGGGCAGTCAGAGCATGAAAAAAAAATCCTATGCAGGAGCAGAGACAGAGAAAACGATGGTACTTGACTGAAGCAAAATAAGCCTGGAATCTGTCGGATACAGGTGTGACTTCTGGCAAGCCACTGGTCTAAATATTCATGGAAAAATGAGTATTTGATTACTTTTAAATTGAGTCCTTAATCTCTGTAGACCTCTTATGTTCTTCTCCTTGCAGAAAGGGGTTTAGGAAGTATAAAATTACATATTCTTTTAAGTCCTTAAAAATGTTTAGAGAAAACATTTAAGCTTAGGTATAAAAGAAAAAAAAGTTTAGAAATATGCACTGGTTTAATTTAAAGCAAAATAAGAGAATTTGGAGACTGCAATTCATTTCATTCATGGAGGATTTATTGAGATTTATATCAGACCTCATAAAAGCTGGAACTAGTGTTCCAGCTTTCCACCAGTCAGAGAGCAGCAGTGACTTTTCAGTGTGGGATTTGCTTTTAACTGCCTAAAGTCTCACAAAGGAAATTAAGTGCAGTCGACCAGACAGTGCGTTGCATTGGTCACCACTTCTGCATTTGTATTTCGGTTGGATTTACCTCCTGACCAGCTTTAATTTGCAAATATAAATGTTTATGACTACAAAATTGTGCAGACAAGTTACATTTGTGTGTACTGATGGCAAAATTGGAAATTCACAACTGATTGATTTAGGCAAGTACTTGTTTCTGCCTATCAAATGCTTGGATATGAAACGCCATTACCAAAAACCTTGCAAATATGTGTTTTGTGAATAAGTATTGGAATACCAGGATAAATATTTGGCCCTTACTTTACCAAAGTCTGCCACAATAACAGATATTGCCTCCTTCTGGTTATGGACCTATTGATATTTCCAGAATTCAAGGGACAATCTCTTATGGTTTACCCCATCTCGCGTTTCCTAGGAAGACAGTATCAGTGTTAACTACAGACTATTGTTTCCCTTTCTCATAAATTTCTATTTGGGCTGGATTTTAGGGGAGGTAAGAAAAGATTCTAGATTTTAGCATTTCTTTTTCAGGTCTATACTTTCCAGCTCCTCAACGCAACTCATGGCTTAAGGACCTATTTTTACGAAAGCTTTTCTTTGTGAAAGGAAGAATGTTAGATACTTTGGGAAGCGGGATGCATGGGAAAGTGATGTTTGGAAACAGAAAGTTCCAGTAATTAGTTCAGGTCAAGCCCCATGTCCCATCAGGGCTGGGGTGCGGAGCAGAAGGGAACTGCTGCTGGACAGCATGAGTGGTCCTGGCAGCAGGCTGCTCCCAGCTGCCCCTTTTCCCAGGCAAGCATATGAAAACCAAATGGAACTCGTAAATATTTGTTTCCAAAATCAGATAGTTAATGACAGAGAGTATAAAAAGCTCATGAAATTATAATTTGTTGGAACATTATTTTGAGAACTGCAGAAAGCACAGACATAAGCAGTCAGTTGAAATGAAACCCGATATACATGAACTTTACTTCTCATGAAAAAAAAAAAAGTTGTGGAGGAAAAGCTGTATATATTAGACAAGATTGCTAATTTATGGGAAATAGCACATACAGTAAAAATCTTTGCTTTGTTTGATGATATTACCAGAGCACCAGGGTGTAAGTAGACTCCAATCCATTATTTTTTACACTTAGATAATTTATCAGACTCGTCCTGTCATCTTTATTCAAGCGAAGCTCTCTTCTGCATTTATGACAGTTTTGCAATCATTACTCAGCCTGTATGGAATCGTATATTTCTATGAATTAAACTGAGAAGCAATTTTCTAATTAGCATTACAATTGTTAATGAAATGAAAGATTACATGAGTTGCAGTGAACAGAGAGACATAATACTACCAGGCATTTGAGTCAGGCATATTTTAAATATACACTTCTTATTTTCTGAAGGTCCCACTTCCAGCAGTCTCCAGAGTTTAGCAAGATCATAAAACTGGAGCAGCATTTCATGGAGTTCCTTTTAGTTAATATCACAGTATTAAATAAGATCTTTCCTGCAAGGGAAAGAAAACGATTGTTCTCTCTCCTAAGCTGACTGTGTAAAATGTTCTTCAGTAAAATCCAAGAAATTAATATTCAATGATTTACAGTAAATCTCCTGAGCACAGGAGGTTTGCTCTAGACGGGAAAAGCAAACACTTATGGGGTACATTATTATGATGGCTTATGCTAATTAAATTGAAGCAGAAATGCTTAATTTATGCTTTACCATCAAGTGCAAAGGGGAAAATTCTTCCTTGGTTCAAGCTTTATCTTGTTAAGAAGATTTACCTCCTTATTTGCTATAATAAAGAGCTATTTTTGAGACCATACTGAGAAAGCAGGGGCTTGCAGAGCTTTTCTGCTAGTTGCCATGACACTTTGGATCTCAACCTACAGTTCAATACAGTAGCTGCAATTAGGTTAATTAGAACATTATCTCAAAGTACACAGCTATTGTACAAAAGAAGAAACATTCTCACTGAGTATGCTGCTTGGTCACCAATATTTTTTTTTTTAAATTCAGTTTTCTAATTATAATGAATAATTTATTTCTCCTGTGGACGCTTGACATTTAAATATTGTAACTCAAAAAATAAATACAGGACCCATCTAATATCATCTTAGGACATTTGAAACTTTTCTCACCTTTTACTTATTTTCTTCTATAAACTAATGAGAGAAAAAGAATCCCTATAAGAAAGGATTATACTATATTAGCTCATTAGTTATTTCCAAATTCAAAGGTCTTAATGAAAAATCATACACACATATATATGTTAATCTTGTTAAAGGATTTTTTTTTATTATAGTATCGTCTAATTCTGTCTGCAAAAGTTGACGAAGCTTTATTTATTTATTTATTTAACTATCGCAACATCTAAGAAGCTCTTCTCTAGGGAAAGGAATCAATTGTGCCAGGTGCTGTACAAACAGAATAAACAAAGCTTTCAGGCAAGTGTAGATAGACAAATAAAGACAGGAAATACTGAAAGAAAATTATTAACATGACGAGTTGGGATATGAGTCCATAAGTAGCCAACCTGTCTTCATATTGCTTTTATAGTAATCATGAAAAAAAAAAAACAAAACAAAAAGCAGCTGTAAAGGAGAAAACAAAAATGCAATATTTTATGGATTTTCTGAAAACACAGCTCAAGCATAGAAGGGAATGGGATAGTACCAGGAGCGTGTGGATGAAATGCAGCTCCTCTGAAATCAACAGGACTTTTGTCACTGATGTCAAACGAGACAGATCCAATCTTTGAGAGTGCCCTACGTAAACTGCTGACTTTAAACTGCTGACCTTCCAAGATAAATGTCCAACTACCTAAAATTATTTTGTCCGGATGTACCCGAGTGACACAACTGGCACCGGGACCACGTGCGTTACAGAAAGGGTACCTCTGTGCTACATGGTGTGACCAGCCATGATTTCTGACTGTCCTGGAAAACACACGGGACTGTCGGTGCATTCTGTAGTCTCTAAAACATATTCAAGTGTGCTGCCTGTTTCCTGGAGAAGCTGTACCCGCTGTATAAACCTGCCATGGGCAATGACTTAGCAGCATACATCTCATGAATGTCATAGCTGTCGTTGTGAAATATCAAATGCCAAGATTTTCATAATTTATTTCCGCATATTTGACAGGCAGGGACTTTCTGAGGACAGAACTCTAAATTTAAACATTTGTTTCTGCCTTTTTGTGTCCCAAATTTGTCCCCATTCCCCACCCCATTTATCAATGTTTTTCACTAATCGTTATTGCCTATGTTTATCTTCCATAATCACTAACACTCTTTCCTCCACATCTTGAAAAGGGAAGTTGCTGTCAGACATTATGCAAACTATGAATATCTCTGAGGTGAAAAGATGGAATACCAACCCCATAGAAAATGATTGCAAAACTACCTTAACTTCAAGAAAATTATGTTTTTGCTGATAAGAAATGTTATTGGCCAGATGCTCAGCTAAACACGTGAACGTAACTCACCTAAGAGTGAGTTACGGTGCCTTTCACTTCTAGGACTTCTGCCCCAAGTCCAGGCTCACCGTTCATGATTTAGGGGACTTTCTGACTTTGTTTTGATTTGATAATTACACCAGTTCAAATCTCTCAATGCCTTTCTTTCTCTTATCCTATTCCTTCACTGATCTGCAAAGGATGATGATTATTATAACCTAATTCTTTGGTTCTGTGAGGCAATTAGAAGTTTGCTGACCTGGCACTTTAGGTATATCTGACAAGTTAGAAACAACCCCAAAAAGAAATACAAATACACATAAATCTCAGCTAACACAAAATTCTCATCTCATATACACCAAGTGCACCACTAAATTCCAACTCGAGCCCAAATAAATTATTTTGCATTGTGCACAACCTTGAAGACTAACAGAGCAAAGTATTTCAGACCACAAGATGAAACATTTTTACCAAAATGAGGTCTTTTGTTTTTTTCTTTTAAAGGGGAGGGAGAGAAAAAAAAAAAATTGTTTAAGATTTGTCTAGTATGCCTGCATTTAAAAGAGGTTTTTAATGGTCTTATACTTCATGGCTATGCCACACAACTCCTTCTAGAACCAACCCTGATGTAAGTGGTCCAGTTTAGTTCCTAACTTCTCTGTGCCTTTCTCTTAATTCAACCTTTTCCATTGTTTTACCTGTTCAATAGTGTCTGTTCCATGTATTTACAGGATATGTATATGTGTGTATCTTCCATAATGATGCCACACATGGTATTATTATATGAGTGAATCACATAAGAAAAATTAAAGTTAATCTCTCAATATCTCTGTGTTGTACTTAATCAAACAACATAACCATACTCTTTGTAATCAATTCAGAGAGGCTGAAAATCTGCCGTGGTAGACTATTTCCATCTCAATCTGAGGCATTTCGTCATCTCAGTTCTGTTCAGTTCCCCACCATGAGAGCCAAAACAACAACAGTCACCTGAAGTTCAAACTCAAAGTAGCATTTGGTCTTACAGCCGAAACTCTATGAAACAAATAAGCAAAGAAAAATCTTAAATTGTGCTTGTCGAGGCAGTGAAACTCTCGTGTGAGACAAGGATATAATGATAAAACGTGTTGATGTGGGTAGATTCACAAATATCAAAGAAAGTAAAATGCTAATTTTCCAATGTTACTCTTTGTTTCTCTTCTGCTTTCGCTAAGTTTCTGTAAAATATATCTTCTCTTCTTCCAGGCAGCTATGATTACTGCTGCCAACCCAGTTTCACATGGCTGCGATGGTAACAGATTACACAGGTATCTCTCTCAGCTCCCTATTTCCGCTCATATTTATTCTCAAAGCCATTCTACCAGAAGCAAGAAAGTATATCCTCACCTTATCTAACGCCTTTTCTCCCTCTTCTCTCACTCTGTCACACTGTTTCTGCCCTTTCTTACCTTTTTTCTTCTGTCTAGCGAAGACCCGACTCACTTCACCCAAAGAATCTGACAAACTGCAGCACCTCAAACCATGGCAGTAATATCTTCTGCCACTTGTGATCTGGAAACCATCAGATATTATCTTGTCTATTTATACTGCAAATTCTTCAATGGAGAGATTATCTTTTTGGACACTGCCTGGTGCAAATGGAAACCTGGTCCCAGCTGGCCTTTTGGCAAGACTGAACAAAAGGAAAATCCATTTGTGTGTTACTTATATATTTTTATATATATTAAATCAATATACACGCCATATAGGCTTTCTTGCAGGAGCATTTCATATTTTTCCTGAGTACTCTGTCTTGGATTCACTGATGCAATGCAGCGATTGTTGATTTTTTCCTAAATTTAGCAACAGCAAATGTTACTTCATTAGCGTATCTGCCTAGGGTTTTCTTCACAATAAATTCTGCATAAAGGCAGCAGCCAGGACACACACAGTACAGAGTTTTTATTTATACCAGGGTTCCACCCAGGGGCAGTAAAAAGCACCAGGCCTTTCAAGCGTACAAGGATTGGCTGGCCTTTATTCCCCCCTTGCTTTGTTAGGCTCATTCACCCCCAAGACGAAGCACACTTAGAAATTAAAATGAAGTGCAGTCTTTAGAGGGGGGCATGAGAACGGTTCAAATTGGAATTACAGAGAGAGAAATAAAAGCAAGGAAGCAAATTCTTAACATCAGTTCATTGCTTCATGACCTATCACTTGTTCCTTGTGAATTTTATGTGGGAACTGATTTATAGGGCAAATCAATCACTCTAGCAGAAAGAAACCTGTCCTTAAAACTGTGTGAAAGCATCTGTCTGTGACAGCATACGTGCAGCAAGAATAAAGATGGAGTACAAAGTTCTTTGCTTTAAAGGCTTGCCAAAGGTTTATATGAAAAAAAAAAATCCCAAACCCAAAACACAAGCAAGAAAAATGAACCTTAAAACATTTGCCAAAAGCATTAAAAAAAGAAAGAAATATCTAGTCATTATAAGTCACCTCTGCCCTACGAGTACAGTTTTCTACATACTTAACATGTAAGTACTAGAGAACGACAAATTCGGTGGAAGCCCTTATTAGCGTACAAGCAGGTATTTTAAGAGGTATTTTGCTCCTTATTAGTAGGACAGAAATACTTACAGGGCACAATTAAGGGAAAAGCCTTAACTACGCTACACGTCACAGCACAGGGTACACCAGCAAAGCCATACTCCTAGCAGCAGGCCGTTGAATTGGAAGAAAGGTGTCCCAATCCCACCTGCTAGCAGACACGCCGAGCCCTTTGCAGCGGGTGTGCGGGTCCCTTGCCTGCCCCACTAGCCGTAGGGTCAGCTCCGGAGGCTGACGCAGACCTACAGCCCAACGACTTTGCTCTTGTTTGAAGAGATCTTCAAGCATCGGTGACCCTCATATCTGTGATTCCCTCCTTTAAACCAGAGCGCCGTGGCCAGCTGAAAAATCCAGATCTGATTTGGTCCTCTGAAACAGATGAACCTAAAATAAAACAGAAAAGGTATTATAAACTCTAAAAACTCATGGGCTGTTTTTTTCAGCTAGGACTATTTTTCACATTGAAGACAGGGAAGTGTCAGAGACTACGGTATTCCTGTATAAAGTCCAAACTACTTTATTACCACAGACTTTAAGAGATTTGGGCATGATGACGAGGAATAGCTGGAGATGGACCCACGTACACCCACAACTCAGACACGTGCACTCAAGTATTGGTGTCATCAGGTACTGAAGCAGGGACAGTAAATCAGTGAACTAAGACGCTTTGCTCCAGTAAGAGAGAAGTATGGATTTCATTATCCCAGGCCTTCGCAGGGTAAGAGTCTTAATGGCTGCAGTGAGCTCAGTGGGAAAGGATAGCATCTGAAAGCAAAGGAAACCTCTGATGATTTTAAGTACTTTAATTTTTATCCCATAAACAACTCAGATGGGATGAGCTATGTAATGGCTTTTTTATGCTAATTATGTCTATTTGTTTGGTCTTTTACCAGATCGTTAAAGCTACTGAGGTTGCTGGAGAAACAATTTTTTTCTTGAACTGTTTTAACTGTTCTTATTTGATTGCTGGAGTTTAGTGATGATAAAGATTTATAAGCTATTTTTAAAAAGCACGCCTTCTGAATATAAACATTCCCTCCTCCTTGAAATAATTTCAGTGGCAAAGTTTTTCCTTTATTAAAAAGAGGAAAATGACACAGAAGCCGCTACATAGAAAATACGGTAACGAAAAATATTTTCTTTCCCCCCCCCCCATAATGTTACAGGGAAAAGGAGAAGGCAAGCAGGAAGAAAAGCATTTCAGTGATGAGGTTTGGCGCAAGTCCAAACATAAATGTTGCTTCATGCATTGGGACTGCAGGATCAGGTCACAGGAACGAAATCAAGAGTCACTTCATTCCACCCTAAAATTCAGCTAAAATAAGCTCAAATTATTAATTTGGCTTAATCTCTTGCATGGGATTGCAGTTGTAAAACCGTGAGATAGGGTGGGGGGAGAAGGGTGAAGGGATGTATAGATATATATACCCATGAGTGCTTCCACCAGCACACGGAACTCCGAACTCAAGTTTAAAACCCCATCTCCCATACAACACAGTACCGCGAGGGCTGGTTGAAAGGAAATTAAGCTCTGAGACACCTTCCAGAGCAACGCTTCGGTTTTACCATTTAACAGCCTGAGGAATCAAAATATGACAGAAAAATACCAATTTACTTACATGCTTACTGCCCAAAGTTTTGAACACACAATTAGGTTTAGATGGGCAGATTTTTCTAATTATAAACAGTTGTGTGTGTTTATGAGTCTTAGCAGCTTTCCGTAGCACGCTGAGTCCAATGACAGCATTTGCCACCCGCATTGCAATTCTCAGATATTTAATTATAGTACCGTGCACATATCCCTGCAGTTTCCACATCAGTTACACTACTATCACATTACTATTGTTTATTGTACCTGCTTAACCTTTGTGTTTTCTAATAGGTTTCCAAAGTGGTTTTACATACACTGCTTTGTATAATACACAGCAGTATGAAATTTAGATGGAAATATACATAATTCTCCAAGGTGTAAACTTATCTTCCATCCAAAGCCATTAAATATCATCTATCTGTATATCGCCGTCTTCTTTCAAAGTCTGAATCGCATCTAAATGCAATTCAGTTTTCGGGAAGCCGAAGTTCCTATAGTCCATTAGAAGTAATTTCTTTCCAGCCATTAAAACATTCATTTACATTTTTAAAAACAGATTTCCCAGAAACGAATGCATTTTAGATATAACACATTTTAGGTTAGTATTGTTAAAAAAAAGGAACAGAGGTTGGTTGTGAGCCTATTTATACACAACTGTTATATATGACCAGTCATTTCTTAACTGATCTCAAAATTGTCCCGACATCTGGTCTGCATTGCCAGAATCGCAGTGCCGCTGCCCCAGAGAGGACCGGTAGGACGTGAAGGCGAACAAGGTACAGCTTTTAAGAGGAGGTGCAATAGTTGTGGATCCATTATCTCCTCCATAGTGGAGATACAGCAAAACCTATGTCTCAGGATGCTGCTTTTCCACCAACTTCTCCTTCCTAAAATTGTATCATACTTGTCTGACCCACGTGTCTGATGTGGGGGCTCACAGTGTTGAGCAGTTTTGACGCAGCTCTGGATCAAAGCACAGGAAATTTGTCTTCTGCTTAAACACCAACTGTGTGATGAAAGGTAGTCCCACGCAAAATGTTCACCTGAAAAACTGCTGTTGATTTTTTTTCTCTACTGCCATCATAAAATACTCAAGTATCAGTCAATAAAAAAGCAAGATTATTTTTTTTCTGGTTCTTTTTAATAAAAGCAGAAGCTATTGAAAACTCAAGAAAAAAATAGTGTTTATACCCACTGTGATTCAAAAAGAAAAATATTCAACTTCACAGCACTAATTGTCCTTGGAAAACAAAAAGGAAAAGTTTTAGTAGTAGGAAGTAAAAAAACAGCCACTGTACAAAGCAGAATGAAATTATTATTGACATTACCATTTAAGACAGTTTGGTTAGGGGCAGCGTGGCTAAACTATCCTGCTGGCACTGCTACTCTTTGTGGTGCCACCAAGGCAAATTCCAGGACAATCCATACACCATGGAAGACCTCCAGCCCCCTTCACCTGGGGTTTTGTACGGCTTTAAGCCATCAGGATCAAAGGAAATTTATTCTGTGTTCACAACCTCATCAGGAAAGGGAAGCAGAGGCGTTTGTACAAGAGATCTTCATCCAGGTCCTATGGTGAAGTTGAGATACAACAACTTTGGACACTCCTCTACAGTTTAATTCGAAAGTCCACAATGATTCCCAAAATCCTGTACCTAAAAAAAAATATTGTATCTGCTACTTCTTCTTCAATGTATCTGCTTCAAACCCAATTGCTTTCCAACTGAGTTTCTCACCACTTTTGGAAAGAATTTGAGAAAACTTAGGAAGTACATAAAAAGCACAAATTTAAATTTTGTCTCATGATTACCTCAATACTTTGAAGTGGCTAAGTTCAAAAACGTAAGTTCTGATGCATACAATCTGTAAACTTCCACAGATAAATGTTTATTTATTTGTTTTACTGTTTTCAGAATTTGGCTAAAGCAACAGATACTGAATACTGCAGAGAAAGATCTAGGATACGGTATAAAGAGATATATCTGGGCACAGACTCTAGGTCTTCTAAAATAATGACCCCTACAGGAGTTATATTAGGTTAGAACTAATTACTGGCAAAAAAAATAACATCCAGTACTACGAAACTCATTTCAATGTCCAGGTAAGCGGGCAGCCTTTGCTCGTATCCTTTCATTGACCCAAGAAGCTGCACATAGAAAAAGGTCAAGGGCTGCTTTCAGTTAAATAGTATGTGTAGGGGAGGAAAGTAGGAATGAATTTAAGTGGAAGAGAAGGGAGAGACATAAGCATCCAAGAAGTGCTCAACCTGCAGCACTTCTGCCTGTCATCCTCGGATGAAAACATGTAAAGCTCTTGATATTTCTTGTATTGAGGTGACACCAAAAATAGCTCATGTAAACCTCATATCACACACATGAGCAAAGTAAACAAGCACATCAAATCTGACTCTCCTAGACATATAAAGATGTTTCATCCTATAAAGCAGCTACTGCATCTCCTTTGGCCTGGCAGTCACCAGCTCTGAGACAGTTGGAACAACAAAATTTTATTTCTGTCAAAGCAATTGCAGAAGGGGCCATCAGTGCTGAAAGGGGTGAGGAGACAGAGCTGCTTCAACACGCCAACATTTGCACAGGAAGGAATGAGGCTTGCGCATCTGGGACCCAACCCCAGCACAGTTGCAAAGTCCACGTCCAAACAGGGTCTACCACATGTGCCACCACTGCAAGGCCAGAATCCCACCCCTGCTGACCGCCCCGGGGGAATAAGCATCTGCAAAGCCCTGCATATATTTATGAATGTCTCCTAGCCTCCTCCAAACCATATCAATTTGCAATATTTTTTAGATGCTTTTCATGCATGAGAACAAGGACTACAGTGCTCCAGAAATGGCTCAACTCAACGCATTTGCCCTTAATGCTGTTTTGACAGGACAGAGCCAATGAACACAACATATGCTGACAAAGGAATTGCTAACGATGAGTAGAAGAAGAAATGACATTGTTAGTTTTGCAAGATTCTTCACTTTAAAACTGCTTCTGCCAATACTGGCCCATATTTCATATCTTTAATGTTCAACCTTGTTTGCCATTATAAAGCAAATATTTGTCAAGTCCCTGTACTCAAGTTTCCCTGGGCTTACAACAGAAATTTCTCTGCTGCCTTAGACACTGATGTGTCAGAGGGAGACTGCTGGAATTAAGAGCAGAAAATGGAAGGTCAGCCCTAGGTGGAAAAGGAATAAGATCTGAAGGGTTTGAATCTAACCTGAGACAAAGGACTTGCTCAAGTCACCAGGTCCATTGTCATCACATGGGGTGATCAAAGGGAGGGATGCAGAGGTTTCAAGACACTTCCAAGGGTGGTTCAGCATCAGCCCCTGTGGGAGGTCAATTAAAAAATAGCAGCAGGTGCAGCCTATTCATTCATTTATTTCTGTTTAGGCATTTCTATCTGGCCACAGATCTACAAATACCATGATGTGCCTTTCCCAAACACCTCTCTGTAGTTCTTCAACAGCTCAATTCCTCAGTAAATCACCTCATGTAACACCACCATCATTGACTCCTGTATTACCAGATGGTCAGTTATCTAAAATATCAAACAACATTTACTTTAATGTGTGCTTATGGCTGAGATTTTTAGGAAGCAAACAAGGCAGAATTTTAAAGCTGAATCAAAAATTTGGAAGCTTTCCTCCTACTCACTTTGTTTTCAAAAATATCCAATTGATTTTTCAAACACATGTTTTATTGACTTCCAGCGTGCTTCTAAATTACATCAGCAATTTCTGCTCTGGGCGTTGAAATGGCTTAAGACACCTTTGAAAATCACAGTTCTAATGCTGAATACGTATTGTTTCTATTTACATAAAAGTGTTTTGCCATTTTCAGATCTTCCTCACTTGTTTTCTTACGGTGAAGGCAGGGGATGGGAGCCAGAGTGTACCAATAGATTTAAGAAACAAACAAATGAGCAAGGGGAGAAAACATGTAGAAAAGTAAAGATTTTAAAGTATCTGTGTGTCAAAAAGTTTTCAAGAAAAGGTAGATTTAAGTTGGCTTGAAAGCAAAAACATTTACATCTATAATTACACAAAGGAGAATTTGAAGCAAAATGAATTACAAAAATAAGATGGCTCTGATTGTTTTTGCCAATATTTCCTGCTTTATTCCATTTAGACATAACTTTATAATGTGACTTTTTTTTTTGCACTAGTCATTCTGAGACAATGTCAGCATTGAGTCCATAAGCATTTTGAGAATTAATTAAAATGTCATGAAATAGCTCTTTCATTAGCATATATATGGTCATAAAAATAATTATAATTACTTCTTAGAGGTGGAGGAGAGTTAAGTTTGATTGATGGAATTAATGAAAACATGGACAGCTCCAACATACTAAATAGCAGAAACTTGGAATATTAACTATCTACTGTGCAAAGTTATAATAATTACAGTAAGAGCTAAAAAAATTAGTATTCAAAAAGAATAACGTACCTTAGAGTCTAAAATACCCGTTGCAAATTATGAATGTATTTTCAACTGTTTATATCATACTCAGAAGAAAAATATCATTTTGATTAAATTCCAAAGTCTCCCAGATTAATAGGTATTTGCAGTCTTACAGAGAGTGCAATCAATCCCTCTAATCTTGTTATCAGATGCTAAACAGCTGGGTGACCTGATTTAAGTGTTACGATTTTAAGGAAGTAATAACATATAATAGTTTCCAAATGCCTGCTAAGAATTTGAAAGCTGTATAATACACCAAAAGATATGCAAATAAATGACATTAAAAGAAACATTATAATTAGCATTGGAATGCATACAAGCTGCTCGTGCAGCCATAAACAACCTAATCTTATTTCAGTTGTGTTTCTTTTCATTTATTCTCCCTTTTAAAGACCTGCAACACAGAATTTATGTTCTTCGAAGCCCAGGCGAACCCACTCTGCAAATGGGTAAATTGTTAAGCTGAATAAAAATTTCGTTCAGTAGTTGAGACCCTCTGAAGAAACCTGACCATAACTTGCAAGAAAAAAGGAGATTAACGTGCAAGTGGTGCATTCACGATATTTACTGCTCTTCTCCAGACACTCACTTAACGTAGAAAGAAAACTTAAAACCGGGATTGAGTGGCATTAAACTCCCTCAGGGAGGTCCAGGCTGTGAGCAGCCCCCTGGGCGATGTGGTAGAGGTCTAAGCAAAGCTCAGGTCCTGCTTGAGCTGCCGTTTGCAGATCCTGGTGCTCTCCTGTCCCTTGCTGCTCTGTCCCTGGAAGGCGTTTTCTAGATGATCCTTCAAAAGGCTGCTCCTACCTAAGGTCCTGTAGCTCAAAAGAAGACCGAGGTGCTGACCACTTGCCCTGTTATTTGGTGGTCAAATGGACCAAGGCTCTGGTTCTTCTGCCTACCAAGGATTATGATGGGCAGCCCCCTCCTACAGCTCACCTCTCTTTTAAACACTGATTTTTAAAATAAAGGCAGGACTTGAAAGCTGGTGACAGCACAGCAGAAGACCCAGGAGAAGAATCAGTCCAGGCAAAGCCAGGCAGCTTTACGCCCTGATGAATGTTTAAAGAGTTCCTGATGCCTTTTAAAGATAGGATCATTAAAGACATGGGCAGGAACCTCAGATGAAGTAGAGCAGGGAAAAAGGAACTGGAGCAAGAACAGGAGTCGTTTTTAGAGCATAAACCTAAAAAAGAAAATCAAACCCATAGTATACCAAATAGGAATTTCCAATTCCTGCCAGTGAACTTCTTGTTTCCAGCTTCGCTCGTAAAGAAAAGCCATACTGTCCCCTGCCCTCACTCTGCATTCCACCATGTCGCAGCCTGGGGCTGGCTGGACCTGCCCCAGGGGCTGTTTAGCCTCCTCGGAGTTATTCTGTAGGAAGAGCAAAGCTTAATAATTTATCATGCAGAAACAATTATTTTTTTAAACATTTCATTCCTTTGTCATTCACACACAGCTCCGCAGTGAGATGGCACTAGCTGAAATGCACGCCCACGCCACGACCCAGGACAGAGTGGATGAAATTCTTCTGCTCTGTGTCTGTGTCCCACCTGGAAATGCTCTGTCTCACCTTAGCGGGACAAGGAGGATTCACCTCTCTTACAAGTTACCTTCTACACTTACTGATGTTTTTCTAAATTTACCCCTGCTCCCAGCAGGTGGGTCCGAGCTTCCTAAACAGCGCTATTAGATAAAAAAAATAAATCCCTACCCTGATAGACAAGAGCATCCCTATTACCTGGAGCACAGGCTGTGTTTCACGGTGGGCTGTCCACAACAAAAAATGTCCTGCAAGTTCTGCCTGCTATCCCAGCTGCGACCAAGGAGAGGCTGACGAGAAGCACCAAAGAGATGCTTTAACTGGTATTAGCCCTTCTACCCACATCCTTGTGCCACATCAGTGTATCTTATTTCCAGATGGCAGGTTGCTGATTTTTGGTTTTTGTTGTTTTTTTTTTTTTTTTTTTTT
>RSEF01000009.1:23630161-23654632 GCA_003993805.1 Himantopus leucocephalus
TCATCTGCTCTGCCTTCACCATCTTCCTGTTGCTTCCAGGTTAATTTCTAGTCCACCAAACCATCAGTTTTAGAGTAACCTACTAAGCATGGCTCCAGAAATGAAGACCTTATCCTTAAAAGGTCCTAGAGACCACTCCGAGCACCATACGTGGAATTATTTGATGACCATTTTTTCCAAAGGTAAGTTAAGAAGTGATGGGGAAGGGAAAGGACACTAAGATATGACTATCTCCTTTTAAATTGCACTCCCGTTCTTTGACACAGATGAAAAGCCTGGCTGGGTTTTTTGGTGTCCGTCTGTCCCCGTCCCCGTCCCCCCCCCCAAATTTTGGATGATGGGATATTTTAATGCTTTGTATTCATTCATTACAGTCACTATCTCCAGAGGGCAAGGAACACAAAATTAATTCGGTTCTCAAGAATCAAAGACAAGTTGGAAGTCAGAGTAACATCCGTTTGTATTTGTGGAAAGTATTAATCAAATCTGAAGTTGCTTTTTTCTTCCCCCTGAATTCTTTACAAAATACATGACAAGCCATCAATGTGTCAAAGCTTGGATAATGCTATCCAAATGAGTTTCCATTGAAACAAAATCAGGCAGTATCATCTATTATAATCATTCTTTTAGAGCTATCAGTGTGTTGATCATAGGCCCAAGGAGCACAGAAAATAAGCGTGAAAAATGAGGGGTCAAGGATAACCTCCAAAAGATACTGATTTTAACAAAAGATGTCAGAAGTGTTACCCTGCACCAATAAAATTAATATTTGCAGGAAGGCAAAAAATATATTTTAGCTTTAATTTTGCAAACAAGCTTCTATGATTATGAAATGATTGCCTTGTCTGAGACCATTTACAGGTACCGTCTCCTCCCTCCCTCCCTCCTCCCCCTTTCAGTGGTGATTATTTCTAAGTGCATTTTGGAAAGTGAAAGGAGTATTAGGTTTTCAGAACAGGCTGAATCGAGGATATCTGATTCAATAATCTGGAGATTTAGTCTCATCATGAAGGCTTCCTAATTGTACTCTCCTCAGATAGACCAGAATTAATTCTTGCCATTCTTCTCCTGAAACGTATCTGGGCTGATACACTGATAATAATTTTCTTATCTCAGAGACAGATAGCTAAGGAAAGAGCCTGGAAAACTAAAGGGAAATGCTGAAGGTGATTATCATAATGAGAATATTAATTAGCTCCATTTCAGGCACCAATTGTTGTCACATGAATCAGCAAGCAACTTTCCAAGTGTTTTTATAAGATTCTTCTCTTTCCCTTGCTGTCATTACAGCCAGGAGGCGGCTTTGTCAATAAGGAAAATAAAAGTCTATTTCAGCAGTTTAAAAGGAAAAAACCCAACAGAGTGTATAGTTGGGAAAGACACATATATTCTATTTCTTTACTCTTTCAAACACTTCCTATACACGATCACATGAGTACTTTGTGATTATTGTAGTTAAAAAGAAACACAAACATGACTTTTTTGTGTCTTCTGTGCAATGGGCAGGGGGACGCGGTACATGACCTGGCAACGGTTGTGCATTATCAGTACCAGAAATCAGGGTTTCGACCTCAGCTGTGGGCTTGTATACAAAGAAGAAAAGCAGAGGAAGCAACTTATCTCCCTTTGTCTTTTCTGAGAGATTTTTTCAAGTCCTCATTTTTTTCCTGAACTCTGCCTTCTCTGGACACCCTCAGAACAACTCATTTTTTATCTTGTTACGCCTCGAAAATACCACTATGTCGAGATGCAGCTGAGGCTGATGCTCTAGAGAGAAAATGTTTTTCTCTCTGTTCACTGCTCTGATGTCCTTTGTAAACAAGGGCTTTGGGGGTAGTATTGGGATTATTTTTTTTAAACCACTTTGCAGATTAGGTTTCTCCGAGTCACACTCTCAGCACTACTCTTCCTCAGGTTCCTACCGCCCGTTCAGCGTGTTGTAAATTGTTTATATCGGAAGGGTGTCATTTTGTGTTTTCTTCCCATGTGTCTGATCTCCCTGGCTCTCTTATATTAAGTCCCTGGTTTTGGGCAGGAGTTCTCTAGTTTAATATCAGGCTAGAAATTCAACAAGCTGACATTTACTCCCACTCCTAGAAGAGTCATGAAATGCACAGGTTTAAATTCAAGCCTGCCGTGCCTCATGGGAAATCGCCCAGCACAACAGGGTCCAACGCTAGCTGCTGCTTGTGTGTAGCTTATTTTCAGGAGACAGGTTAGCCCTGCGCTAATTTAGGTTGTATGTTCCAGCAAATTTTCAAATCAAGTGCTGGTTAAACTCTGATAAGTTATAGCCATTTGTAACTTTGCCCACTTATTAGTCAGACAAATAATACAGCTGAATCTATCTTAAAAACTCTGTTCCTCATAAGGGGAAGCTCATTATGATCAAGAACTTATTTGTCAGTTTCTGCCTTTTATTTCCCTGAAAATTAAGGGTGTGGTAAAGTAAAGTAGAAGGATAAGCTTAGCCATACAGATTGCAAATAACTGCATCAGGGAAAGAAAATAGAGGTTTTAAGTTTTGTAATAGATATGAAAAGATAAAAAGCAGAGGCTTTGAAGAAAGAAGGGGAGTTATGCTTTTATTCCTTAGTAACTTTTCAGTGCCATAAAAAGAATCCATGCTTTCCCTTATAGCCCTGTCTCTCAGCTCAAACCTTTCTTTCCTCTAACCCTCTGTTAAAACCTCTCAGAGCGGAGGATGCTCTAACCGCTCCACCCACGCTACGCTCCAGCCCCCAGCAGCTCTCCTTAGCAGCATTTTCTTACCCTCATCCTCTGGCTCTATTTCAAAGCATCTGCTCCACCAGCTCCACAAGATCTCTTGACTGGTGTCCCACAACCCCCATTTATAGCCTCCCTGGTGACGAGCACACCTGGTCCCACAGCTGATCCCAGCGAGGACGCACCATCCAGCTTGCAAAGCATCAGGGCATCACGTCTAGCTTACAATCTCAGCTTTCCTTGCTTCCGAGACAAAACTCCTATGGCTTCTTTTCCACATTTCTAAATAATAGTAACTTTTGCATTTTGTGAAAGTTTTAAAAATGTATGTATAAGTACACATATAGTTATTGGTTTATGAATAAAATAAATTATCTTATTACTTTTACGGCTGGGAATGCACATAGAGTTAAAATGAATAGCATGAATTTTTCTGGGCTTTCCCATAACTCTCTTCCCAGCAGTATCATTTGCACAGGAAAACAACTACAATTAAAATATGATGCAAATCAGAAGTAAAAGTCCTTGATTCTTAATACCATTATTCTCCTATTTATTCAATTTGGATATTACAGCAGCGCCCACAAGCTGCATTACTAGGCAGCATGCAAACACAGACAAAACTTAGGCGAGGTCTATAAATCCATAATGACATGCGTTTCACTTCTATAAAGGGGTGTAAAAACCAGATATCCACCTAAAAATATAACTCATAGACTCTGAAGGATATTACGCCTTCACTAATGTATTAAACAACAGTGCAAAGTGCTCAATGTCTCTGGGCATGTTTGTATGTTGTATTTAGATGTATAGTGTATTCTCACAGGACTCGGCCCATGAGTGAAGACAACCAAAACCCGTGTAGCTATGCTAGTATTATGCCAAAGCTAATTATTAGTTTGGCTCGTCGTTGTGCTAATGGAGTCATGGAGTACTTGCTCAGTTCAGAGCTGGCACAGCCCAGAATAGGATGTTTACCTTCCCACAAGAGGAAGTGAAAATATAGGATTTCTATGATTTTAAAAAACAAGCTTTATAAAACAAATTAGGNGCTCAGTTCAGAGCTGGCACAGCCCAGAATAGGATGTTTATCTTTCCACAAGAGGAAGTGAAAATATAAGATTTCTATGATTTTAAAAAACAAGCTTTATAAAACAAATTAGGATGCTCTGTTTTGTTTTATTTATTTATTTATTTTTGTATTATTTTAAAAATAACGTTTGAAAAAATATTTACCATGTTTCATCTGCATTAGGTGTTATTTTGTGCTGTTTCTCAAATTCTTTACACTTAAATTTATTGTGACAGTGGATTAATGTTTCCTTACCGTTATTCGTAATCACCTTTGGCACTCCCCATCATAGTAAAAGGTCCATCATTGTGTACTCCACAACAGAAGGAGACTGGGTCTTTAGGAGAATTGTTTCTGAGTGCAGTCACAAGCTGTTACTCTAACAAGCAGCACACAGACAGGTTTCCTCTTGCTTTTCAACAATTCCTCGCGTCAGCTGGAATTACGTGTCCCACAAACTACCCTATTTAAACAGCCTATTTATAACTGCATGAGAATGTCTGAGTGCTCAGATCTGTAGCATAAATTCACTGTTTTGCTTTCTTTCTTCTATTTCTGATTAAGAAAATGGTATCTCTTCTATATAATTGGTGTCACCCATCAAACATTTTTACCAATTTATGTGGTTTTCAGACATTATTCATGGTAACATTTTTCATCATTTCTCATGAGCTTTCCCAATTAAGATGATAAAAGCTTTTCCATTTTTATTTTCTACAGGCTGTTTTGTTTCCAGACTTGATTTTTACCCTCCCTTTTCCTGTATTTGTTCAAGGTCTTGGGTTTTTTTGTGTTAGGGAATCTGTACTTCCTTGTGGACTAGGTCCTTTCATGTTACCTGTTTCCTTGGGATTTAGCCTCTACTTTTTTTTGCCTAATCCTACAGTTCCCAACTTTGCATGGATCTTGTGATCTGTTGTCACCATGTTTTATGTGCTGTGCCCAACGTAAAAGCATGAGAAGAGTCTGCATTTCTAAAGTTGCATCTTTCCTAAAAAACAAACAACAAAAGATGTAAATGTCACTCTCAGTCTAGTCATGAGCACCTACACCATCCTCCTTGAGCTTTATCTCATCATCCTCTTCCCTTTCTTCCTTTTATTCATGTTGCCATTATTAAGATTGATATAGAAAGAGAAGATTAATTTTCTCAGTGAAAAGCATCACTATTAAAGGCTGTATGAGTATGAATTCAA
Organism: Himantopus leucocephalus; assembly: GCA_003993805.1. Classification (NCBI taxonomy): domain Eukaryota; kingdom Metazoa; phylum Chordata; class Aves; order Charadriiformes; family Recurvirostridae; genus Himantopus; species Himantopus leucocephalus. Next base: position 23,635,157 of record RSEF01000009.1, read on the forward strand.
TGCCATCAGAAAAACTTCAGTAACGGTGTGAGGGAGAGGGTGCCGGCAATGCAGTCAGCCCATTGGGAGGCAGATGAAACCAACATTTCTCTCAGCCCTGCCAGCTTGTGATGCCTTTGCAGCACTATGTGACATCGTTAAGAGACCATGCCCTGTACCCACGGCAGCTCAAAACAAAGCTTGGTGGAAATCATATTACTACGACCACGATTTCCACTGTATCTTCCAAGGAGGTATCACCAATGTAGGTGATCATTGCCACAGGTGACATTTTTTTATTCTCAGCCTTCAACGCCCATTTGTAACCCTGGCTCTGCTCTCTGTAGGAGGACACGAACTTACCCAAACCTCCAAGCAGATGAGCACAAACTGCTGCAGAATTATTTAAAGCCTCCCACCCACAGAAAGATGGAAGCGTGTCGACGTATTTTCAGAGTAAAATAATGTCTGGTATCATAATGGTGCCCGGTGCACTTAAACATCTGCCAGTCATCTGCAAATAATAGGAAAGTCATGCTATTTTGTTTTAGTAATATATTAAGTAGCAAAAATGAACACTGGACTTCATCTTTTTATGAAGCGATTTTACTTTCCAGCTTCTGCTGCTGGAAGTAGAACTGAAGGATTGTCGCCTGGTAATTTGTAATAGCTTGGGAGATATGGCTGCCACTTCGTCTCAGCTGGGAAGGGCCGCAGATGAATCGGCAGCAGCTTCCCCAGATGAAAATAGCTGTATGTCTTTTAAATTTTTAATGGAGATTAACACTTTGTCATTGCAGTGCATCACTCAGCGTAACGCGTTGAATAATGCTCTGTGTTGAATAAGGCAGCGTAATGGTGTGAGGCACTGAAAAGATACAATGACAAATCTCTGACATAAAGCGCGTCCTTGTTTGAACTGGCATTTGCCTTTCCAAAATAAAGACAGACACATTCCCGTGATGGAGAACATGGGATGGCTTTCCATTTATTTGTTAGTAGATGTATAAATCCAAAGGAGAAAGTTAATTAGACTCCCTGCGCGCAAGGCAGTGGAGTACACTCTGATTGCTAATTATTTTAATATAGGTAAACAGCTATTGACAGTACAAGCAATTTTCCTGGATCCACAGTTAAGAGGCTGCCAGGTACCAGTATAACAGCTCAGAGCAAACCTGAGGAAATCTAAATTATGGGGTTTAATCAATATGCAGATTGTTATTGTAAAATACATCAATGATCTTTTACTCCAGCTGGCCCATCGTTCATCAAGTCCTGCCGGTGCTCAGGTCTGGATGTTAATCACTATTCTTCATGCTGATGGCCCATGTTTCTGAGCTGACATTACCCTTTTTATCTATATGTGCTCTACTTGGAGGATCTCTTACTCTGCGTAGTTGCTCAAGCCAACATAGCTGAAACTCGCGAGATGCAAAACCCCTCCAACTTCTATAGCTGGAGAATCCCACCAGTTAACACTCAGATTAATCCTAGCCCATAACGCCTCCTGCTTCCTCCCCTTGCTCGAGCATCCTTGCCTGTGGGTACCAGTAGGGGCAGGGAGTGCTTTCCTGGGTGTTTCATGAATGACGGTCAAAAGTGCCTAGTCGTATTTGTTTTCCTTTGGCATTGTCTGCCAGAGCTGGGCTGCTAGTGCTATAGCTCTGAATTTTTGAAGAGACTTTTAGCTCATCTAAGCCAGCCACCATCTCACCTCATGTTGACCTTTTACTTTCAATTTACTTGTTACCTTAACAATAATAAAAAAAATAATAAAACCCCCAAGCTTATTATCTTGTAATTTCCTATACTACTGCCTTCGAGGCATAATCTAATTTAAGTTTCCCATTCTCAATGTTTTGTAATTAATATTTTAGATGTAGCAAGATACCATTTGTTCTTGTAATTATGTCAAAATACTGTACAATATCTTTGATTTTATTAAGCATGTTTCTTTTGCAGTTTATTCACTGTTTTGTACACTTTCCCTTTGGTCAAATTAGATATAACACTGAAATTTTTTTGTGATTGATAACCATGTTTCTTTTCTATTTTATTTAGTTTTAACTGTTCCTTGGGAGTGCTTGCCATTTCTGATACCCTCATATATATTCAACAGTGGAAAACAGAGAGGTCGTCCAATATTGCTCCTTCCAGCTGGTATCAAAACCATATTTCTCTAAACCACGACCAAAAATCGTATGGTTTGAATCAACTTTGGATTAAGAAAAGCCAAAAAAAAAATACGGTTTGCTTGCAATAATTAATATTTTCCCTCCTACTAGAGATATACAGCAATTGACACAAAGTAATTGGTCATATTTTTCAGATCCAGAGATGTCCAAACTGCCTGCTAAAGTCAGGGATAAACACAAAACCACTTCAGAAGAGGGCAAGAGGTGGAGAAATTAGCAAAGAATTAGTCTGAGAAGAAATACAGAATGAGAAAACCATGCCAGAAGACAGAGGAAGATCCTCTCCATCAGCCTGAAAGCTCCAGCTTTATTGGGGATGGCTGTTCTGGGGCAGCGACCGCTGATGCTGGAGGCAGCAGCTGGGAGGCATCTGGGTGAATTAACCTCTTGGCATCAACCGCTGGCCCTGAACACAGCAAAGTGGCCGGTCAAGGAAAGCGTATGAGATACCACCTTGGCTCCTGCTGGTATTGGAGAGCATGGAGGAGATTCATGGGAGGACTGCAAGACTTGGCAGGCCTCTGAATTCCCCAATTAACCACTGACCTACTTTTAGTAAATTTGGTAAATTGATACATTTATTACCCAAACACTGTCTATCTCAGCCCATTAAACATTATTTGTGCCGGGTTCTGTTTGGGTCTCCCCTCATCCGCAGCACTGTGGTCACTCACCCACCACTTCTGTTAACCACTGCAGGAGGTGGTGGTGACTCCCTGCAGGGTTTGCCTAAAGTCACTATGTCTTCTTTTCCGCTTGAACTGGATGCTGGCTGTGTTCGTGAGCTTATAGCACATCTTCTGGGCTTTGTAGTGAAAAATGATTTGAAACCATCAAAAAAAATCCCCTTAAAATAAATTTTCAGCAATATTAATATGTTGTTGTGGACCCCTGCTCTTCTGCAACCTTGAAACTGCACCTAAATTCATTGTAAACCTAGAAGTTGGTTCTTCTTTACCTCTGAAATACCCAGAATGCTTTGGGCAGATTAAAAAAAAAAAAAAAAGTAAGAATAACATCGTGAAAAGTTGCCGTTCTTTAGCTCAGTTTAGAAAGGCTGATTCCATTGGGGTCTGTGGATGGTTATTTTTATGCATTCGTTGCTCATTGACCAGGATAATCAAATAGAATATTCCATTTGCTTCCTGCTGTTTAAGTGCCTAATTCAAAGCTAATTGAAGTCAATGGGCAGATATTCATAGACTTTAATGGACCAGCCATAATCTTATGTCTACCCTTGTTGTGTAAGTTATTTTATTTATCCTAATTATTTTCATCTTCACATGCATGCATGCATATTTATATATTTTACATGCATAATCATCACCTGTAAGCAGAAGTGTTTTAAAGTAGTTATTAAAAGGTATTTCAAGACAGATATTTACATAGACCTGTGACTATAATAATAGCATATGTATAGGCTTTAACGCAGTATTACTTTCATATCCAGTATAACAGTTATCACTCTAAAAATATATTTAAATTACAAGTTTTTTTCTTACTTCAGCTACATGGGCAGAACTTAAGCTATTAATGTGATCATACTAACTATACATATTTATGGCATAATATTTATGGCATAACTTTTCAGCTACTGTGAATAGAATATACCCTGAACAAGACCCAAAATACATAAGATCCTTTATCTCCTGTAAAAAATCCTTTAAAATATCTCAATAGGGTTTCCCAGGAAATAAAAAAAAACCCAACAAAATACAACGATACAAAAACCCACAAATCCACAAAAAGCTAATCCACGTATCAAAAACTATGTAATTGTTTTTCTATATATTAAAGTGTTTTCATTTAAAAACTGTTCTTCCTCCCACTCGTATCCACAAGTGTTAACTTATTTCCACCTCTTGGTTCTAAGGCAACTGGTCTGCCAATTTTTCAGCTTTTAATGAATCTTATCAAACTGAGATAGGGATTGAAATCAACATATTCTATTAGGGTTGATGTCTCTGAAATAGGAAGAATTCTGGAAGCATAATGTGAAACAGGATGACCAATGATATGCAGTAATAATTCATATTCCATTCTGTTTTCTCTGCTACCAATATTTTTGAGCATTTCTAAAGTCTTTATGGTGCTGCAAATTCTAATGTCACCTCTTGTGAAGCTCTGAATCTTGTGTGAAAAATTACAATCTGCCTTTCTACCTTTCTCAGAGGTTTCTTTTCTTATGCTTACATTTTGCAGAACATCTGTACATGCTGTAAAAAGTTGCTCTTACCAAATTTGCTGTATTTTTGTTGCCAAGAAGGTGATATTACATGCCCGACGCAAAGCAACCAAAAGACAAATGCTAAATCTGTAGTAGATGAGGCTCAGTGACACTGCTTTCTCCTTGTAATGAAGTACAACACTGAAAAATAAATTGAGGATTTTCTTAATGTGACAGCTTCGTACAGGAGCACATATCCTAATGGAAAGCCCGTGTTCGCGGATGTAAGCAGCAACGCAACAGTTCCTTGCGACGAGTTGTAATAGCTGGGACAAAACACAATGCTGGTTAATTCTATTTTGTCACTGACTTCTGCTGGGGTAAAGACAGGTCAGTCCCAAGTGTTTGGAAAAATCTTAATTTTCCTTGCCATATAATTAGTTCAGAATCCAAGCACATAATTACAATTCCATATACACAATATTTGGGTACTTAATAGTGCATTAAGCAAGTTACATTTAATGTTTTGATATAATTTAATCTCACTATGTGTCAATATTTAGCTCCTAATTAATAGCATATTTACCTCTCCTCCATACATTAGTGTGCCAATTATGAGCTTAAACACCATTCCCCAGTTCAATACTCGCAGTGGAAATTAAATACACTGAATTGAACTTGTCTGTGATGTAACTCCATTAAAGGCAATGAATTTACTTCAGGGATAAGTTTGATCCATTGCATGATGCTATTACAATCTGAAGGTATTTTATACATTATATGTTTCAGTATGTGGGTGGTGAGCCCCTGGCGCAGGTTGCCCAGAGAAGCTGTGGCTGCCCCATCCCTGGAGGTGTTCAAGGCCAGGTTGGACGGGGCTTGGAGCAACCTGGGCTGGTGGGAGGTGTCCCTGCCCATGGCAGGGGGGTGGGAACCAGATGGTCTTCAAGATCCCTTCCAACCTAAACCATTCTATGATTCAATGATTCTATGATATTTTTCTTCTTCTGTGATCATTATTGCTTCAACGGATGCTGTACATACACAGGAAAGAGGGTACATTAGAGGTACTTGAGTCGTAACCTCTAGTTTGCTATATGTGGATTATTTCCAGTTCATCTACCTTCCAGGTTTATTTTGGCTAGAGGTTCACAATTAAAGCAAACCCATCAAGTACTATAAAAACTGAAATTGTGCCTGACACACTATTTTTTGTTACAGAATGGATTAATTAGGAGGTTTAGCCAGTCAGTTTTCATCAATCATTTGAGGAAGAATTTTGATAGACGTACGTTCAATTAAACTGTCTTCCATCTCACTTCACCTTTCTCCATTCAGCCCTTATTCTGTACAGAATTACTCCGTTATCTAGAGTCTGTAAAGAATTTATAAATATTCTGTCCTCCCCCTTTTTCTTGAGTAAGGATAACAGAGCTTTATTTTTACAGACTTTTTCTTTTGGCTTTTCCTCTGTATATTCTTCCTATATATGGATATATATGTGCCATAATAAGTACATATTTTTAAAGCGGTAGATTTAGCAAAAAAAAAACCTTACACAATTTTATACAGAATCATGTATTTTTAGACATTCTTACATATTATTCTTGTATTACAATATTATATTGTATTGAATTTTCTAGGAGTTTGAAGTTTCGTCAGGCAAACAAAGCATACTGTTAGGGGTTCGTTTCACATTATCACAACGCTGTGCTGCTATTGGACTATGATATGTCACAATATAAATTGTTTAAGTGAGGTAAGAGCTAAGAAAAGAGGTGATAGATCCACCAGAAGACATTAAACACCTGTGGAGTCCCCAGCACTGCTCCCACAACACACTTATCATAAAAAAAGACTTTCATAATCCAGTGTGTACGCACCATGGCTGGGTCTTAACCCACCTGCTTTGCTCAGGATGTATTTCTTACTGCAGAACTTGTATTTCATTGCGGTACAAGTACAGCTTTACCGGCCAGTCTGCGCCCTCGCTTCTCTTCTTCCTCCACACGCTTTATCAAATACTCTGTGAGTCAGGGAACACAAAGGGAAAAACATCACACCCACCCACGCAGCAGAATTATGGAGCAGATCACGACAGAGATCACGACTGTTCTGCAACAGAGCTGGCACTTCAGAAACTGTACATCTTTTGTTCCCCGGTGTTTCTGTTTCTGAAATGTTTCAGCCATTTTACTGAGTTTTTCACACATTCGGAAACTAATAACAGTAGAATCAGAGAAAGTAACTCACAGAGAAGAAGGAAAATAAATACATGATGTGATCTTTAGCAAGTGAAAAGAAATGGTGTAAACAACTGCAGCATGTCTTTTAAAAGGCAACATTTATTTCATAGTATCTGATAGACATAAGCTTATCAGGATAGAATTCAGCTGGACATAGGTTGAAGAGAATTCAACTGGATCCCAAATGAAAGAGAAGACCAAATTATTTTTGGCATACAATTTTAAAATGTTAGTACTGTAAATAAAACATAGTGTAATGCCTCTAATAACTATTTCTGTTAGGATTGAAGAAAGCTTGACCATAAAAGGGGATGCAAAGGAATAAGTATGATTTAAATATAAACACACTAGTATAAAGTAAATATTGTCACAGCAGAACTTGACTTTTGCTTTTCTAAAATAGCAACAGAAATGTTAACGCGAGGATTGAGTTAATTCTCATTAAACTCAGAGCCAGTGCTGGCTTTGATAATACAAAAATGGGTATGGAAGTGCAGCCCACCTGAGTTTACAGAGATTTCAGTTATTTTTGTTAATTTATGTCACGTTTAAAATGTTTTGCATAAGCAGAAGTAAGGTACCACCATCGTTTCTTGCCAGAGTTTAAGTCTGTCCAGTTCAGTGTACCGCTCTTTGCGTGTCTGCGGTTCCCGGCAGATTTCTTTATTTGCCCTGATGGCTCCTCAGTGCTTCGTCAACATTCCCTTGTTTCTAATAGAAAACAATCATCTTCTTTATTTTGCATAACAGATGTCTGGTTCTGCTCTAGTTAAGAGGGAAATATTTTCTTATGAAAAAAAAAAATAATCTTCCTTATTCACAAAGTCCCATATTTGTTTAATAAAGTTTTCTCCATGCTGTCTTCCAGCTGATCCCTTTGGAGACCCACAGAAAGAGAAGCATTCAACAAAAGCCTATCAACACAAATTAACACACCTCAAATGCTAAATATCAAGAATCAGGCATGCAGTTAATTGCTGACAGTTAATCCACAAAGGAAAAGAACGCACCAAAGTTCAGCCTAATCATGAATACATTCAAGGAAATTATAATCTACTCATGATGATTCCATGTTGAGAAACAGGCTCTGAACTCACCGAGTGAATTATTCATTGTGGATTGTTCGTAAGTGCTACAGCAGTCATATATTTCTCCTGGCATGTCACTGAAAGAAATGCAATTGCATTTCCTTGTAAATGCAAATGTAAATGCAAATGCAATTGCAAAAATGAGATCAGAATTAGCTGTTGTTGTCATTAAAGTCCAGTTGATCACAGTGGCTTAAAAATAAAATACTTGACTACAGGATAACATTAGAAATTGTACAGTAAAACTTCAGCCTGTGGCTAAATGCTCATCTTCAACGAAAAAGTTTGCCTGAACGGTCAGAAATGCAGCTCAAAACTGCAGCTCTTCACTGACCTATTAATCACAAAGAAATAGGATCAATGGGGTTTCATTTCTCAGACTTTCCCAGGAGGTCTCCCTGTGACCAAAAGGATGAGATACATTAGTTTTTTCCCCTGTCTCAAACTTTGAACAGTCAACTGGATGCTAAATTCCTAGAAAATTATCTACCAATATTAAGCCAAACAGGAGTTAATATCTTTTTAGGAAACCCAACTACACCTCTAAAAAAACAAGACTTGTTTTCAAAAAGATAAACTCTATCCTTGTGTTTTTAAGTTCAGGAAAAGAGATCATTGTGAACCAACTTCTTGAGGGTTGGAGCAGTTGCTTGAGGGTTGTAGTAGTTGCTAAATATGAGGACAACCTCGAGGGTATTTTGAGGAAAACTCACTTTCTGGTACTATTTTCTACCAGGTAAGGATTTCTACCAGGTGCAGTGCTGCGCCTTTAGGTAGGACATAAAAGATTGTTCCTAACCATGTATCTCAAATGTATCTTATAGAACAAAAATACAGTGAAGTAAATATCCTGTATTTATTAATGATACATAACATGCCACTCTGTTATAAATACCATCTAGGTGTCTTCTGGTTTTTAGTCTACAAAACACTGAGGAGCACCAGAGAGCTCATAAAATCCGTAGAGGAGCAGCACTCTTTCTCCAGTGGGTGCCCTTCTCCTGTTGTCAGGAAGCGAGACTGGGGTTAACGCGGCGTAGAAGCCGCTCTCTGAAAAACAGTGAGATGCCCAGCCGTTCCTACTGAGGCTTTGATGGCTGTCTTCCTTAATCCTGGAGGAAAACGAGGCTAATGTCACTTGTGTGATGGAAGCCATTTTCCTCTCTGATTATTCACAGACATGACTTGGGATCAAAAGTTAGTCCCACTTAAAAAAAAAACCTCAAAAAACCCTAAAAACCACAGTCGCACCCACTGGTCAAACTCAAAGGCCTCAGAATACATCCATGTGAAACATCTTTTCCGTGTCTCCTCCTGTTTGTTTATTATTAACTTTTGAACAAAAAACAAGTTCTGATCTTATGTATGCTTTTCCCAAATTATTTTCTTTTCCACTGTCTGCTTCATCAAGCACACATGGCAGCATTAGTCCATTTTCTCTTGGTTATTACATACAAACATATAAAATATTCCTAATAAGCGATTATAAACAACATGTTTCAATATTCATCCCTAAAATTTCTGTTTCCATACCTGTGTATGACTGTATGGTAAAGTGAACTTGGGGACAGGGAATCTGGTCTTGTGCTTAGTTATAAATAAATTAAGGTTTCGTGAAAAATGCAGGATGCTTTTTTAAGTATGCGTGATGAGAGTATTTCCAGACTTTTGAGCTCAGGGTCTGGCACATTTCTAGCTGGAAGTATGGGATTTTTCTGGCACGCTCCTCCTGGCCCCTCGCTAACTACTTTTTAAATAGGTTTCTTAGCACAGCCACCGAGGGCCTTTTCTGTCCCACTTACTCAAAGTATTTCTTTGCTCATGTGGAACAGTCCTACTGGCTGTAATGGGTTGACTTGTCAGAACAGTAGCGAGAGTGAACAAGGGAGCAGGATTAGACCATTAGTGTTTCCCATCAGCCTCACACAGAAGTATATGCTTAACACTGAAAATGTAAAGTAATCTTGATCTTCCTACTCTGGAATTTTTTAAGGGACTTAGAACTGCCTTCCCAGAACAGCTTTTCTCTTCTTCCTAGAATTAATTGAAGTGGTTCTCTAAGCCAACTGTCCATGTTAAGTATCAGGAGACAAAAGGAAATAGATGCTTCCATAGGCACAGTGAGGATCGTATCTCACCCTTCTTTGGCTGCAATGTGGTCTATATTGGATAAAACCACTCCTGTGCCTCCCCAGAATATGGGATGGAGCACCGTAACTATGGTTCTGGACATGGGCGCTGTTCATGTACATAGTCCAATTTCATAAAATCTTTAGTGTTACATGCTTTGGTTTTGTGTATATATAAAACATGTTATAATTTTACATTATAGTAAATATAATATACAGTATTGGATACAATAAAAGCTAAATATTTTATAACAAGCATATATTTTATAATATAATAAAATCTATGTATATATTTACATATATGTTAAAATTATATAAAATTCTGGTTATATGTGAAATAACAGCCTGCCATACAAACATTCTTCAGTATCTCTGGCAGCCTTTTATCTTAAAGACTCTGTATTTAGACAGTCTACACTAAATGCATGAAGTATTTTAAGAGAGCAGAAGAAAGCAAATCAGAGACCCTGTTAAAACTAAGACAGAAGTGCTTATGGGCCTACAGTGAAGGAAGAGCTTTAATTTCCAGTAGAAATGTACCATTCCTGCTCTGAAAATTTTCCCCAGAATGTTCAAATTTATAGTTCCGTGATAATTTTTTTCACAACCCTGCCCTGTTGAAGATGATCAGTAAATGAAGCAGAAAACTAAGACAAGAGAAAGATTATTTTTCTGTGATTAAGCGATTAGAGACGGAGACAAGCTACAAAAGGTAGACCTCTGATGAGATGTATCTCTCTAGAAATACTCAAGAGGCTGAAAAACGTTAATTTTGTGCTTCATTTTTGCCTGTTTAGTATCGAACTTTTTCCTTTTCTTTTTTTTCCCAGAATGTCTGATGCATTCACTACATTTTCAGTTTGAATGGAGTTAAATGTCCTGACTGTTTTCATTTTTTTAATTAATTCTCCATTCTGCTTAACCATGCAATCTAGATACTTAGAAATTTGAATTAATAAAGTTTTGTCTCAATGGGTTGCCTGCTAGGTACTCCACTACCTGTCATCTCTCATTCCCCTGGTGGACTAAGCTAATTACTTCATTTGTTTTACATATATGCTGTTTAATGCTTTTTGTCATTTTTCATTTATACAAATACAGATCTGATTATTGCCTTCACCATTTTCCAGACTCTTTCCCAAATAGATTTAATTTAAAATACTTAACTAAGCTACACTTACTTAGCTTTACGCATTTAGGCTAATATTGACTGAATATATTTTGAATATAGACAAGTCTTGTCTTTGAAGAAAGTAGAGGACTCTTGCTATTAAAAAGTGCAATTTCAGTGGTGGCCGGCAGACGTGAAAAAGCATAAATGAGCTGAACTTATCTATTGCATTTCATTGCTCTTTTTGGTTAGTATTATCCTTGCAGGATAAATAATGAAACAGTGATAAACTGAGTCATAATGCTGTTTAGTGGATACAATTCACATGTGATTAAATAGCGACATTAAACTCTTAGGCTCCTGTCATGACTCATAATTATTAGCAATCTACTTAAAACAATTTGTTACTCAGAGCTAAAGGGTGAAGTCCCAACTTTTTCTGTTGCTTCATGCAGTGATGAATTTCTTCCTAAATGCGATAAAACTGTAAATAACCTAGAATGCTTATTTTATAGTGGATGCATTAAGGCAGTCATGTCAGTCATTGACCATTTTCATATGTCAGAATTTGAAATCAAGTTCATTCTTATAATGCTTGCTGCACAATGAGAAAATTGATAAAAGGTGATAAAACTGCAGATGCTTTTAAGTTGTACTTAACTAGCAATAAATGTTGTCTCTTGAAAGCTTATACTGAATCTATCAGGGACAGATAAATTGTGCATTTTGCTTCTTAGTCCTTTGAAGCATTTATTTCAAACAAGAAATTTAAGAAAAAACAAGAATGAAAAATTAATTATAAAATTCTTACCTTTAATTTATACAGCTTTTGTACACCATCTTTTCTGTGTAGGCATTTATGCAGTTCTATTACACTTTCTCAAGCTAGTTCTCTCAGAATTTGTACTGAAAAATAATGCAAGAGTAAGGAATGGGTCTGACCAAATGTTCTGCTATGGGGGAATCTGAAGAGATTCTGAATTTATACAAAATTACAATCAAAAAATAAAATAGGAACTTTTGCATAGAACACAGATAACAATGTCACTTTATTTCATCCGACATTGGTGCGGTTAATATTATTAAAACTAGTAATGCTAATCAGCTTCAAATTTGCATTAGAATAGCAGCATTCATTCTACATTTAATGTTATTCCAAGTTTTATTATTACAGTTTGGCATCACTGGAACTTGCAACACACAGAGAGACTTATGAACCGTCTTTCAAGGTTTATTTGTCTGTAAATTCAAATGGTGCTTATGTAAACAAGATTATCATGTTTGGGAAGAATGGAACTGAAAAAATACCTTACTTTTGCTGCTTTCAAATATATCTAAACAGTGAACTGAGTTATGTAAATAGGACTTACGTACAGCTGGGTAAGGAAAGGTATTGCATACTTTATAACGTCAAGATATACGGCTGCCTTTACATTCTGGCTTCTCTCTGCTGCTCTGATGGTGCAAAGTGACCATAGACTTAATTGAGCAATTAAGGGAAAATAATGAGATGCTGTTTTGCCTGCTGAGGTCAGAGGAGCCGGGCAGTACCGGGCTGGCTGGCTTACGGCACCGGCACCTCTCAAAATCGGGTGGATGACACCCACACAAAGTAGTTTTGTCTTCTTCATTATGTACTAAAGATGTCTAGTGCACATCATACTGCAAATGCAAACAGAGTTATGCTGTCTGGCAAGGGAAAGCAAAGCTGGATTTCCCTGTAAATTAAGGAAGGGCTGAATCTATTTCTCCGTCTCACAAACACAGGCAGGATATTTGTTGGGGGGGGCAAAGGGAACAGCGCACTAAACATCTCCTTTTGTTGTCGAAAAGATATTTCAACACTTTAAAATGAAGTTCTTTGCAGAATCTACTTTTATTGCAGCCAGGTACTGAATGCTTTGGAAAATCTTGCTAATTCAAGGAAACACTCAGGAGTGCTAGCTCTATTATAAATCCTTATCGTAATAAAGATCAAATTGACAGTCTCTTCTATCTCGTTTCTCTGTTTGAAACTGCAAAGGGTTCTTCAGCTCCTTCTCCTCACGATTAAATTTGTTTTCTGTCATGCAATTACATTTCCAAAATTCTGTTCTGTAAAATATTTCCAACTCCATTACAATAAATTTAACCCAGTGTCACACCAACACATGACTCATATTAACAAACGTGGCTGCTGCTGCTGCCTGCCTGTTGATTAGCTTTCTGCTGCGCACGGGGAATCGGCTGGACTTCTTTTTCCTCTCCTGCAGCGTTACATCCATCCCTGCACTGCGAAAATAAAGCTGCCATCAAGATATAGGAAATAAAGATATTGCAGGTAATGTGCTAAGCCTTGTCTCATTCCTCTTATCAGACAACGGATTTGCTCTTTGGCCGTCACTGATGTTTGACATCTGTCACAAAAACGCAGTGGCCTTTTCCCCTTTCCTCTGTTAAAACCGCCACCGCGAGCAGGCGCTGCCGACACCGCGGCTCTTATCTCAAAGACTCATCGACTTTTTAAAGATCTCTTAGGCTGCACCTTTTTTCTTCCAAGCTGTTCCTACCAGAAACATACTTCTAATCAAGAGGAGAAGATGAAGAACTATGGGAAATACCCCAAATATACACAACAAACCACCTGACAAAATCTGCTGGTAGGAGTGAAAACCAAGAATAATGTGACAGTGCCTGAGCACCTGCTCTGTGTGGTTAAGTGATGAGGATCACACTCACTCCCCTCCATCATTTTCTTGATCTGACACTTTTCTTTGGGGAAGCCAGATGCTTGCATTAGAAAAATAAGATCTTTTATTAATAATTGAGAAAATGTGTGCCTACCGGTTTGAAGTTATATTCATTCTGCCTTCATCAGGGGTAGCCCTTCACGTTGTCTGTTAATACGCTGAAGTTAACTAATTTCTAATTTCTCTTCATTTAAAATGAAATCAGTTTATCAGAGTCAACATACCCCACACATAAACATAGCTGGGGAAANGGTTTATCAGAGTCAACATACCCCACACAGAAACATAGCTGGGGAAAAAAAAAAAGTAAGATCAGGTCATTTCTGAAGCCAAGCATTTATCTTAGAAAAAATTTATGTGAGCAAAACACAACTGGAAGCAATTTAGTACTGAGGGTTTGCAGAAGGGCAGGCAAAGGACTATTTGCTGTGTGGTTGCTGGGGGATGTTAGATTACGCCGTGCGCCTGAGAAAGTCTCCAGGTTGCAGAGTGTCCATCTGAGGCAAAGGCGGCCTTGGATTCCCATATCTTCCCTTCTCATGCACTATTAGTTCTAGATATATTTTCTGACCATCGGAAATCTTTCATGGGAAGTCTTACACTGCAATGGATCTACACAAAGGTTAGCAGCCCCCCAGGAGCGGACTGGCATTTCTTATTCATAGCTTTCCACGTTTAGAGAGTCGCTTTCAGAAGACTGTTCCTGAAATTTCTATGTTTGTAGATTTCCATTCAAAATGAAACTTTAAAATTTAGTTTACTGTTTATAAATAAACTTTATATAATATTGTGACTCCAGAGTTCCTATGAAGGAAGTCAATTAAAAAAAAAAACCTAATTCCTGTTCTGAATCATACTACTTTACATCAGCAAAATTATTTTTTTCCATAATCTGACAGTTCAGAGATTCTATTCCTTTATCATAATCAAAAGAAAGGTAGGTCTTTAATTTCTTTAATGAGATAAAGCTTAGCAGGGAAAAGGAATAAAAGGAATAAAGCAACAGAACTGAATTAAAAATGAAAAAAAATCCCTTTTCTCTTAAACCAAAACCTGCTGGAAGCACTATTTTTCTTTCTACCCTTGTTAAACTAAGACATATCTGGCAAAATATGAATGTTTCATAAAAGAATTTAGGCCTTTGATAGTAAATGAAAAACTGAAAGGTGTTCAATTTTGAAGGAGGGAGTTAGAAACTATTTTCTCATTTTACTTCTGCTTAAGAATCCACCTACTGAGGTTTAAAATGTTTTCAGCTATTCTTACTATGTCAAAGCTCACAAAACACAGACGGACAGCAGGCTCTGATACTGCAACGCAACCCAGAGGTGGCACATTTTGTGACACCGTCATTTTCAAAAAAAGTTATTATCTTGCTGTAGGACTTCAGACAATGACCACACATTCGTCACGGATGAGACCCATATGAAGGACAGATCTCACATCTGCCTCCTAACGGCAGTTCTATATAAACAACTTTCATCTATAGATTGAGGAAAACCAATGAGCCCAAAAGTCATTTGTAACCGATAACGCCACATATCACTGATAATTTACAATAGCATTAATCAATAGCATTAATTATCCTCTCCAGTGGTCTGTTACAACAACATGGCAGTCTTTCACTTCTGCAAATGCGTTACATTCTAGTCTTTCCTTATTCAAATCTATCTCTTGTCTCTTGGGTGGAAATCCAAAGCACGGTACCAGCTGCCCGGACCAGGGAAGCCCAGTCCTTCCCAAGCTCCTCTTGAGCACTGCAGTTCTGTGCCTCTCCACCCTCTACTGTCACATTCCTTTTTTTTTTTTCCCCCTCCTCTCCACCTGCCATAAAAGAGGAGATTGAAAGTGCTAAGGAACGCTATGAGCAGCAGGCATCTTCCAGCCCCAAACAACTCAGCAGGGAATTAGGATGATTTGCCCAGTCAGCCTCCAAACTCCAGGAAGTTGAAAGTCTTGGGTTTATTGAAGTGTACAAAGACCGAGGCAAAGATCAGTAGGCAAAAAATGCACCGTGTGTAATAGAAAAGGTGGGGGAAAGGAAAGAAAAGAACAATGCTGCTGAGTTTCCTCATCATGACCAGCATCACTGTTCCCGGTCCTTGCCGTGCGTGTCACCCCATGCTGAAACTTGAAAGAAATCAGCCAGGGCGAGCATCTGAAAATGTCAAAAGAATTTATAAAGTCTTAAGACAAGTAGAATACAGTAAATTGGTAAGAGTCCTGGATAGACTGCATGTTGTAAAATATGCAGTTCTTTGCAAATACCATTTTAATAAAAATTATTAGCAAAATGCAGCTGTGGAACGTAATACTGTAGACTCTTGCTGCTAGGCATGAATATGATGACAGGAACTATACTTACTGGTCTAGGTTATAACCTGGCTCTTAACTATTTTAATTTTTTTATTCAAAATCACCAGGTTCTTTTGACACAATGAATTGTATTTTCAGTGCATATAATTTCTTCTGAATACCCGAGCACTCAAGTCAGTGTGAGAAGCAATCTCCTACAGAGACTGCGGGTGATATTCTGTCTTCATTTACTCCCAGACATTCCCACTGGAGTTTAAGAGGTATAAATAAAAGAAGAATATATGCTATTTATCCATTTATTAGTTGTGTTGTGGTTTTTGTTGCTTTTTTTTTCCCCCAAATTATTATTATTGCTGTAGTGGTTAGTCATATTTATTGGTAAACAGAGATAGAGTGCAGGAACACAGTAAGATCCATGTGCTTCGGGCTATATAATTACCATTTGCAGTAACACTTTTATCCAGTATCTACACTAACAATACTTGCGTGCCCAAGGCCACAGGCACTGCTGTAAGTTAAGGTGCTCAGCTTTTAGGTGGCCATTCCTGCAGAATGTCCATAGGCTGCTCTTGACAGATTCCCGGTTCCTGGGGCCAGAGATGGTTTTATCTTCTGCTTCCATGCCAGGTCTTGCCCAGTCTGACAGTACATCACAACAAGGATGGTGAGGTACACTCAGTGTATGATGGAGGCTCTTCTTCCCACTGCAATGGGCACTTTTATCATCTCACCAGATTTATAATGAACTGGGTCATGACTTTTTCTAGCTCTAAGTCTGAAAACTAACCTGGTAGCTGGTCAGGGTGACAGGACAGTCTTCAACCCTATGGGGGATCCTCTACATCCGTATAGACTACCTATGGTCCCTGCATAATTTGCAAGCCTAGACATCTTGAAGGCAGTTTTCTGCTTACATTGTATAAACACACACAAAAGAAAAGAATTTTAATCTCAGCTGAAATTTGCTTACGTTTCTGAGTGGGTCTGAGGAGAGGGAGAATCCCCAGAGCAGTTCAGGATCTGCTCCCCGATATCCGCTTTCTCCACAGCCAGGGTGCAGTTTGTCCTGCTGGGGCAGAGAGCAGTCACACCGCTCAGGTTGTTTCAGTGCTGCTCACAAGATGGAATTTCCAGTTTGCTCTCCTCATACTGTCCTGACAGAAGAAGAGGTGTGTAGTACCATGAAAACAAAATGCTTGTAATCTGCTCTCATGGAAGTCGATAGTTAAATTCCATTAACCTACAGTTAGCCAAAATTTCATGCTGTTTCTATTTTTATTATAATCAGTTTTACAAGATGCTGGAATCTCTTTTGGGGGTGATGATCCTGACCTCTCAGAGGCTGGGCCAGCTGGCAGAAGTGAGGACCAGCGCCTTTTCACCTTACTCCTTAGGATGCATTTTTTCTCCGAGCACTTCAGTACACCAAAAAACTGCCGGCACTCAACCCAAATGTCTTCTTCATTCCTGTGCTCACTTCAGAGCTGATCCTCCACTGGGGTATTCCAGCTTTACTATGGTAGCACTGACATGGGAATTTGGCCTATTTATTTTGTGAATTTATGTCCCATGGTCGTGCAAACTAAATAGCATGTTTCTAGAGCTCTGTCCGTTGATTCCTCTCTGGAGTCAAGATGTGATATGTCAACTGTTTCTGCCTATTACCTGTGTATTTCTTACCTCTTAATGATCTTTCAGAAGTGTAGAACTTATCAAGTTTCTTTATCCAATTGCTACTTGCAATATTTGAGTAGTTTCTGCATGAATAGTATTAAGATCCTTTGAGTACCTGGCCTTTTGTTTTAAGTGGATTTAATCAACACTACTTCTACTAAATTAGATTTTTTGATTAAAGGCTAGATTACTGAAAGCAATTCTTTACTTTTCTGTCTTTGCAAATTATTTACTCTATAACCCTAAAATATATTTTTAATGATGCTGAATCATAAAAGGTGATAGGGTGTTTGAAGGAAGAGAGGCAGTTCATGTGTATGTTATAGTCTATGATGTTATGAATTTGATCAAGTATAAAGATTAGACATAAATGTGAAACCTCTGAATAAAAAAAAATAATGAAGTGAATAAGAGTAACACATACACATCAATGAAGTTGTTAACTCCAGATGAAATTCCATCTTTTTCCTTTTTCAGTGGGCTGATGTACGACACGACCTGTACCTAAATCAGTAACGTCTAATCAAATTACTGTTCTCCTCACAACCCAACTCTGATTGCTTGTGATGTATAGAAATTTAAGAGGAAAGAGATTATACACATAAATATTTGAATTTAAATAGTCAAATGGAGGAAGTCTGGTTTTGAAAGATGCAAACCAAAGCACAGATTTCCACAAAACTTCACACAAGAACGTAGAGACAAAGCTGAAAACTTTATAAGCATTTCCTCATTACCAACACGTAAATTTGAGAGGATGTAGTATTTCCTTTTTTGTGATATGAAAAATGCTGCAAATGTTTACCAGACCAGTGGTCAGTCAGGTCAGAAGAGAAAGCCGAGCTAAAAATAATTTCATACAAAGCCATGAACATTTGGCCATCTTCAGAAAAAGAATTAAAATGCTTTAGTGATTCAAAATTAGCTTTCCATAGACAGTTTCCTCAGTTATATAATTCATGACTGAACTCTCTCAAAAACTTTTCACTTGACAAAGTGTGAATAGTCTTCTTAACAATGCTTTTGAACTGCCGATATGGCAAACAATCCCAGTGCGTTTTCCATGGGGAAGAGGGAAGCATCGGCTCTATTCTGCCCCCACTGAACTAGCAGAAGTTTTGCCTTGGNCAAAAACTTTTCACTTGACAAAGTGTGAATAGTCTTCTGAACAATGCTTTTGAACTGCCGATACGGCAAACAATCCCAGTGCGTTTTCCGTGGGGAAGAGGGAAGCATAGGCTCTATTCTGCCCCCACTGAACTAGCAGAAGTTTTGCCTTGGACTTCAATGGAAGATGAAATTTCATGTCTTTAAAGAGGNGACTTCAATGGAAGATGAAATTTCATGTCTTTAAAGAGGGAAGAGTATCAAAGTGGACACCACACAATACACAGATGTACGAGAAAGTAATTATGTATTGTGAAGAGCAAAATATAGGCCACTGTTCTTCTGGTGTAATTTCCCATTCCGTTTCATATCTCAGCATCTCCCACTCTCTGTTCCTGCATAATGAGTTGATGAAGCTTAAGTTGCCTCTATCACTTTGTGATCTGCCATTCCTCCTAAGATGTATTATGTATACAAATTATTACACTTAAGAAAACTTTTGTTCTGAAAAATCTCATCAAAAGAAAGTACTTCTCAAATGAAATAATTAGCAATGCTATTTGATGTATGAGAAAACACAACTCTGCTTTGGTGTAACCATTGCCATTTCTTTAATGCCTGAGGCCTTTTATACACATGGGTTTGGAAAAATTTGGCTTTTAAAACTTGTGAAGTTATTAAAGTTCATTTTTGAAGGCTCCTCATCAAGTTACCAGTTTTTTTCCAAGCAAAATA
>RSEF01000009.1:23662358-23718138 GCA_003993805.1 Himantopus leucocephalus
ATTTAATTCTGATGGAGACGCTGGGTTGCAGTTTGGGAGGACTTGATCATGTCAGTCGCAGTCAGCTTTTGGTTTGGAACATTGTCTTCCCTTTTACTCGCTGAGTCTTCTACTCACAACACGTGTAGTGCTGGTACATTTTAATATCAAGTGAGACACTTAGCTCCTTCTAAAGTATTTGTGTCAGTGGATGTTTCTGTTTCAGAAACTGGATTGGTGTTCCTGGTTTTGGAGCATTCTTCATGTCTGTCCCAAATATTCATGAAGCCTCTAATAACTGGAGTCCTTTTTTTGACTGCATTTTTGCTTTTTGGGTGAGGGTTTTGGGTCCAGAGTGATTTAATTACATTTTGGAGAGTTTCCCTTATCAGTAATTTAGAAATCATACTGTGACTGCTTTGATACGTGATGCTTTCTTGTACACTTAGCTCAGTTCCACATACTCGTGAGGGTCTTCTTGCTTCTTGTCCGGCTATCCCGACAGAACGATGAGTTTTCCTGCAGAGCCTTACCTCATATACTTTGATCTTAGTTATGGTTCTGCCTTGGTAGATTCTTTCTGCAAAATGAAATCTTTTTAACAGTGCTCTCTCTTGGACCACAATCGCCTTCTAGACAAATAGTTTCTTGCAACTCTGGAGATACTGGTCAAACTTTGCAAGTGTTAACACCACCCCAAGACTGAAAATTTAGGCTTGTCATTCATCTGTTCCACGAAAGATAACATTGTTTACAGAAAAGCTACTAGCTCCCAAAATTAGCTGGGTGAAGCTTAGCCCCATGTATTCAGAGCTATTTTTTTTTTTTTATTATGCTTTTTGCATTTTGGTCAACACAGAGACATTTGCAAATATTCTCTCTCTGGGATGCAAAAGTGCTTAAAAGGTACTAGAAGAAAAAAAGACCAATACATTCAAGTATCTGGACCAAAACATAAAGATGTAAACCAGCATCTTGCATAGCTCACCCTTAAGAACACTCCATGTATTTGGCCTCTTACTGAGACCTTCGCACAGAAAGTCTGTGCTACTTCAATTGCAGACAGCTATTGAGCAGGTAGGCAGGGACAGAGGGAAAAAAATCTTCACTGTGACAGTGATTGAGCATTGGAATAGGTTGCCCAAACAAAGCCTTGACCTCCCTGATCTAGCACTGAGGTTTGCCGTACTTGAAGCAGGAGGTTGAACTACAAGATATGGAGAGGTCCCTTCCTTCCAGCCTTTTTTTTTTCTTCTTCCCCTCTTTTTTTTTCCCCTTGATTATATGTTGTTCTGTTTGAAATACTTCTGACTTCTAGGTTAATAGATAATTCAAACAAATCTCAAATTTAGGCAAATAAATCATTGCTGCTATTCATCTCACTGGATCTGGGTGGCCCCCAGTCTTTGAGTAACTGGGTGTTCATCTGTTACAGTTTCTCAGGTTCCCTCCCTGAGATACTCACAACTTTGATATTCTTGTTAGTCTTATATCATGAGATAAATTTTTTTTTTTCCAGAAACATTCAGGAGGAAACAGCGACGGTACTCTCAGAAAGAAAAACTGTTAAATGCTGAGATTCGCGGCATTAGCACTTCCGTAAGTATAGAGCAG
Organism: Himantopus leucocephalus; assembly: GCA_003993805.1. Lineage (NCBI taxonomy): Eukaryota > Metazoa > Chordata > Aves > Charadriiformes > Recurvirostridae > Himantopus > Himantopus leucocephalus. Next base: position 23,663,952 of record RSEF01000009.1, read on the forward strand.
AAGCAAAGAAAGGTGGAGAGGAGAATAGGCCATAACCTAGTTTATGCTTCAACAAAGCAATTTATAAATACTACATCTCTATGAGGAAAGAATGGAGAGTTTTAGAAAGTCTCAGAGGTAATTAACCAGACAGTTTTTGGCACTTGATTGATTGCTTTTTGAAAAACATTAAAGCCCCCAGAGCTGTAACAAAGTTAAAAGCTTAGGTCTAGACATGAGGTCATCATTCTTCATTATCACCTTATGTGAAGAAATAAAAAAGCAATGCACTTGTGATTGAAACCAAAGCACTTATTGATACAGCTCTCCACCATAAACCTCCCTTTTTCCTCTATCTGCTGTGTAACAAATTATGCTATTTACCAGACGGCTATTACAGGTGTTTTATAACAGGTTCCTTACTCCAGTCTGAAGCCAAGCAAATTGAGCAAATACAGAATGTGAGCTTAATACACACTTGTTTGCAGAAACAGAGCTGATATATTGTTATAAATTGTATGCTTCCTCGGTGTCCAAATAGTCATGGATTATGAGAGGGCTAGATGCGAACCTGACATACAATTATTTATGTTACCCAGTGCTGTGATCTCACTGTATCTCACGAAAAGAACAATCTCTGCAATGAGACCTTCCAAGGCTACCAAACCCTTGGAGAAAGTATTAGCAATGATTCATTAGATAACCTCCAAGTTAGTGATGCACCTATGGCCCTGACGGATGCTGGTTGCTCCTGCCATATGAAAAACTCCTATTGCCTTTCAGACAGATGAGAAATACCACCTCTCAGACGTTTTTTAAGTAATACATTTCACAAATCTTGCAGGACTGCAAAAATGAGTGCAAATACTCCTATACTAATGACCACTTGGTGAATAACACAAAACTATATGCCATTTGAAGCTGAGCCACAAATTCACCTTGACTATAATTTTCTTAGCTACCTGTGCAAGCTGCTTATCCCCCCTTCACTTGAGACTTTTTTCCCCTTTTACTTCAAGTCCTTTCCAGCACACTCCGGCAGGTGACTGTTGAAAGCGTTACTAATTTAAATAATCAGGTGCAGTACTCATAGTTATTTTAATTTGTTCCTGTACAAGGACCGTGAGATAGTGATTTATTATATGTAATGTAGCAGCTTCAGAAAAGTCTTTGTATGCGAGGACTCTCAAAAAAACAAAAAGAAACACACAAACAAACCCCAAACTATAACTGTCTGTCCTTCTAATGAAAATTAACCTGTGCTTTGCTAGTTGTTCTGTAAATAAACAGGTGTTTCTGTAGTGTTTGCAGAGCAAATGAGTGACAACAGATGACTTATCTTTGTTAATAGCGACAGAAGTCTTTGTATTTGCTAACTCATTGCTGGTAATAATCTCACTCCTTTTTATAAAAAAAAAAGCGTGCCCTCAATGCTGAAGATATTGCTAAAAGTATCAAAAATTAAATCCTTCCAGTGGAAAACTTTCTCACAACAGAGTACTGTAATTAAACCCTATCTTGCAGATAGCATTGCTTTCTTGACTAAACCTGTTTGTTCATCTTGGGTGGAGATGTCTGCCCTTTGCTTTGAAAATTGTAGAAACATGTGTTAGATCATGACATTTTAGGTAATTACAGATTATTTGAAACCTGCCATTTTCACGAAGGCTTCAAAGAGAACATTTCTTTCCTAGCTGCATCTCAAGATAGAGTGCAGAAGATGCGCTCTTTATGAGGAATTTTAATCCATCTCTAGGCTATTCAAGTTTCAAAGCAACTTATCAATGCTACTCTCCTGTTGGTTTTTGTTGTGTGGAGTGCCAGAGATAGCAAAGGGAAGCGATGTTTTTCATAAAGATAATATCATTTTCTGTTCACAAAATGTTTTCCAATGACCTGTAAAGTTCTCAGGGTTATTATCCCAAATTTATTTAATCATTTTAGCTGGGATAGTCTTTACCCTTGGGCAGCAGTTCACAAATAAAGGTGGAAAGACTTTCTACCTTCAGATGCAAAAGTCACCACACTTACGTCTAGTCAAATCAGGCGTTCATCATTGTTTTTCTACTTTACTCAAGTATATAATGCTGACTGGCAGAAAACACTTTTTGAAGTTTATATTTAGGAATATTGCAATGCAACCTACATTTCTGAGTATCTTGTATAACTCAAAAAAATCAACTCTGAGAATTAATAAGAAGTTCGCGAAGATATGAGGTTATTGCTATGCTAATCATAACAGCTGTTTGTTGCACTGCATGTAAGTGAGGTACTTGAGGGGTCAATCTCTCCGTTGGAATGCACAGAGATCCCAGTGGAAGTCCCGATGGGACTGAGATTCAATAAACATTCATAAGAAATATGTTGGGAAAGCTGATCCTGCCTTGGACCAAGAGGACAAACTCTCTGACTTCTTGCACTTCCTTTGAGCCCTACATTTTATCATCAAAATTAGTAACAGGATTAATATTTAGCTTGTGGTTAGATTTAGCTAAAGGTTATTCTTTTCCAGTTTTTTTTAATTTATGCACAAAATTTAATTAAAAAAAAAATAAACCCCAAACTGTTTATAGTGATATGTGGCTTTGAAAAAGATACATGAAAACCTACAAGGAAACCCCTTGAACTGCATCTGCTATTCAACGTATAAATGAAAGTTGTAGCCTGAACTTGATAGCTGATCTTCCAATAAAGAGAAGCATTCCTTCAAGGACATATGAAAGTGTTTCTGCCTACTCCTGTAAGCATGGCTTTGGAAAACAGGAATATCTCAGAACATGAGACTTCATCAGCTGGCATGATATAACTTTGTACAATTTGTTTCATGACGTTGACATTAAAACAATAGCACTATGAAGAACTTGAAGAAGAATGTTACTTTCTAATTGTTTTGTCTCAGATTATCTCAGTGCCAAACATGCAATTTTACTGCGGCTTTCTTATATTGTCACAAAAGTTATGTAAACACCAATGAGAGTCAGAGATAAGCTAATGATAAAACGTTCTGATGTATCTTCCACCAACACAAAATTCATCTTTCACTCTTTTAAAGCATTCCAGCTTCTAATTCAGATCCCGCTGTTGAACAAAATCTCACAATGCAGAACAAGGTCTCTGCAATATGGCAAGGAGGTACAATTTCAGTTATTTTTACCTGCTCTGAGACATATATAGTGGTGGATTTGCATATGATTAGACTATTAAGAAAAATGCAGCATCTTATCCTTATAGAGAATTCATTAGTTCTCAAGGCTGTCATTTTCAGTTGTTTCTTCACTGCATCCACCCCCAAAAAAAACACAACAACAACAAATCCACCACAATAACAAAAAAAAAAAATAATCAAGAAAAAATCCCAAAACCCACACTAATCCAGACATGATAAATCTTACTATAGGTTGGTATTAAATATGGATCTGCTACCAGTATTCCTTTTAGAAGATTCTTGGAATACTCACAAGTGGAAAAGCAGGACTGCAGATGGTGATTTTTCTACACATTTGCCTAAATAAGCATGGCACTATTCGTCTGAAAAGCAGATATACAGCATGTTTAATGGAGAAAGGAAGTAGTCAGCTTTTATTACAAGAGAAGGCAAAAAAAAAAAAGCACTAAGGACTATAAGAGAGAAAAATCTATAACAATACTTTCTGTGAAAAATTCCAATGACTGTTCCACTTTTAAATGTGCTCACTACACCTATCGAAAGAAAATTAAGAATAAAAGTTACCTGAATATCTTGGGACTAGTAGTATTTAATTTCACAGTGAAGCCAGACTGATACTAATTCATATAAATCACAGCACAGCTTAGCAGAGAAGCTATTTCCAGGGATTGCCAAGATACATCTCCTTCAAACTTTTGAAGACAGTGTTTCACTCATCACATAAAAGTGACTGGAGAACCTGACCAAAAATCCACCGGTTCTTTTGGTTGACTGAACGCCATTAATACATTTTGCCATTTACTTTACTTTGCTGAAAAACGAGACGTTATGTGCTTTAGACAGGAGGCTGGTGGGGATATGGCTCCTCATATTTGACTTTATCACCTATTTTGTGCAAGTGGTAATAGCTGTACTCAAAGTACATGAGATTTGTTTCTTGATAATATACACTATGAACAATTTCACCAGTTCCCTGGATTTTCTTTTCAATAGCCATCATAATATACTGTGCCTGCAGTTTCCATAATACCACCTTTTTATTTTTTTTTGGCTACCTTTCTTTCAAATGGCTAGTAATTTATTTAGCTCATCTCATCGTATAAATAACGCTTCTACCTTAATGTTAGCCTGCTTGTCAAATCATAGAAGAAAAATAGCTACATGGGATTTTTGGTTGATTGTATATAGTAAAAATCCAAGTTACAGAGATGTGAGAATACTTAACGTTGAATCTTGTGCTCTGTTAAAGCCTGCTTCCAGCAAAACTTTTGAAAGTCCATCTAAAACCCGGCCCAATGGATGCTCTGCCCAGGCGGCTTTTGTCTCTAAATTTTAATACAAATCGGACAAGACATGTCCAAACCTGCACACACATTTTAGTGCCTGCTTGGGGCCTGCATATGATATATTACAGGGAAGGGCTTGCAAAAAGATCTATTCAGAGGCATATGTATGTTTTGAATTGATTCATATTTACTAATAAGAACCTCAGATCTGAGAAAAAAAGGCAAGGAACATCAGCTGCTCAAATTTTTTCAAGAGGACAGAGAAAAGGCTCTAGAATAGTAACCCTATGTCATTTGACACTTTTGGAACACATCTTTCCCTTTTAAAAGAAACCTTCTACTTCCATCTCTCTAATTCCATCACGGTGTTACTCGTACACATCTCTCTGTGAGTTGCACGGTTATGGTGAGAGAGAAGGGAGCCTCAGAAATTAGAAGCAGTTTTTCCAGTCGCTGCTCAGGCTGCATCTCACCTCAGCTGGGGAAGTTTAACATCCTCCCTGGCTCCCAGCCGTGGCCAGGACTGCAAAGGAACATTAAAAAAATGAAGGTTATACTTACCTCTCCTCTACTGACAGAAGACATGACCTACCAGCACACTAAAGCTGTTTCTGGCCAGCAATTTGGCTTAATTCCAAATTCTGCTTATCACCAAGATTTGCTGATTGTTCTCACTCGGTGTAATTATGCAAACTTTCTCCTCCCCCCCCGCCCCTTTCCTTCATTATGCAATTTTATTTTTGAAGAGTTTTCCTACAGGTGACACCTGCTGTGATAGAACCTGAGAAGATAATACATCTTTACAGTTCTGCCTAGTCTGTCGCCGTAATATATGTAAGCCGTTGTTAAAACTGTCCTCGGAAAGGTTTCAGAGTGTCCGCAGAAATTTGGATATGCAGAAGCACAAGACACTTCTTCCAAGGTCACAGCGAGAAGCTGTAAACGGCCTTCATGGTCTCCCAGAGATGAGAGTTTAACTTGATGAGAATGGCACCTCGTTATATTATAATGCGATGACTCCTTCAACAATAATGCCATGTTAGACGATGGTATGACAAATCAGAAAGCTGACTACAAGGGGTCTTCAGAGAGTCACGTCGTTATAGACTGTGATAGTGACAGGCAGTTCTTTTAAAATTATAACGCAATTTGTTGTAAAACATTTTCAAGATGTAGACGTTTACCCAGTACTATTAAGGCAGATTCCAATAGCTCCAGGAGGCATCACAGTCTCATCAGGATTACATTCAATGCTCCTGAAATGGACCTACAGTGTAAGGTGATGGGGTTGTTAACCTATTTCATTGTGGTTTTTTTTTTCCTCCTTTTGCTTAATCATGTCATAAATGTCATGAGTTCAAACTGTGAATGAGCTTTGTTATTGTACTCAAACTCAAGTTCACCAGCTCTGAAAAAAGCATAGAAGGTAAAGAACTAACAGAGGAGGAAAAAAGGATTAACTGTTCTGCCAAACTGGTAAAACGGAGAATTGCCAAGGGAAAGGAAAAAAAAAAAAAAAAAAAANAAAAAACCAACACCAAAACAAAACTGTACAAATTGCATTTAATTTGTAATTCAAAAAAACAATGGAAAAAAATCCCCAAACCAGAAAATTTATTGAAATTAGGGGAAAATATAATAACATTTTTGCAGAAAGAATATACTATATTGTGAAAAGAAAAATATATGATTTCCAGCAAAAAATATTTATTGCTTTGACGCAGGTGGTAATACTCTCTACAGAGCTTATAATAACCTACAACGTAAGGATGTTTACAAAACCTTTAACTACAGGGCTCATTCAATTTAATGTTCTTATATTCTTCTCTTAGTTCTTTGCTCCCAACAGATGGTTGGGGAAACATTCAAGATGGTTTCAGTGTACAGCTACTACTTTTTAAAGATGCAGCATTTAATGAAATACCCTGGTTGCTTTGTGCATACTGGCTTTTGAAAATAATGAAAGAAATCTCAGATTTGATCAAGCAAAGTTTCTGTTACAGAGGACTCCTCGCTCAGCACTCTGTAACAGTTCCCTGCCTACTCACAAATACATGCCCATTTTCAAAAATTAACAGTAAGGTATTGACTTCTTTCTCCGTTTCCTTCATTTCACAGTATTTTATTATTCATTTTCTCACATAATGCCAGGTCTGTCCTGTTACATTGAGTTAGAATATTTTGTCCACAAAAAAGCACAAAAGAACCGAGTAAGTGAACCATACGGATAAAACATCCAGAGGTTAGAAACTAACTATTCCTCGTAGGTTAAACAACCTATTCCTAACATGCGAAATTTGAGCTGAGAGCACGTTGAAATCTGACTTGAAATAGTTGTCAGTTAGAAACATCTGAAACAATTAATGCAAAGCTTAATTTTATTTAACAGTATTATTACCTAAAGGAGCTATTATCGCTAATTGTTTTATGATTTAACTATTGTACGCTGCTTGTGCTTGATTCTGCAAGCACAAAATTCAAGATGAGATTATAATTGATTGAATTTTAAATGTCAAGTAACTTTATGAAGCAAACATCTCCTGAATAAGAACAAATACTAATCAGAAATTTCTTCCAATAGGGACAGCTTAGGGGTCTGTGTTATTTATTTTTATTTAAAATTGGGTGTCCAAGAGGAAATGTTTGAGAAACAAACTATTAAGAAGAGATTAAGCGAAGGTTGAAGATGAAGCCAGCGGGGTGTAACGCTCCATCAAGACCAGCCCCCCGATCCTGACTCAACCTCTTTAAAGAGTCAGCACACCAAGAAGCTGATTAAATGCCTATCAAAGCCAATGGAAATCCTGGGGAAAAGATAACGAAATACTGGTGGAAAGACTACTACAGTATAATGTAGAGATATTCAAGTCTGCTTTAAGCTACCCAGACGGTGGTGGTGGCAATCAGGAGTTCCGTTCAGGCAAAGCTATTCTACTTTTGCAGGAGATTTTGCAGTCTGATCCGAACGCCCCTGCTTGGATATTGCTGTCCTTATCTTGTTCACACAGCAGTGACGGCAGCAACGTCTGAGCTCTGTTGTACACTTCTGGGGGGTAAGGGCCCCCATCTCACGTGTGGATGGTGTCTAGGGCTTCCAGAGGAGGAACAATTGCTAGCAAATAATTCAAAGGACGGATGGACTGAGTCTTCAAGGGCAAGTAGAAGAACAGTGAAATTAGGCGTTGGTCAGATGAATAGCAAAGATTTTAAAAGTTTCCTTCCCTCTCTCATATGCACACAGTCACAGGTGCACAAAATCTGTTCAATACTTTGTTATCGTACTGTTTTTTAGAATGAAGAATGATTAATTAAATGCTCTGGTAAAAAACCATTGTCTCACTTATGTCCCAATCACCAAGAATTAATGTTTATTAAACAAACCCTCCCCAAACAAACAGGATGAGACAATAATATGATAATATTATAATGTAGCTCTAGTGAAAATCTGTAAAAATTTAGAAATCCCCTATCAAAGCCTTTTAGCCTGTAAGAAATACTTCAAAGATAGAGTTATATGCATAATATGAATGTATTTATTTATTTCATGGTGATAAAAGTAGGATTCAAACCGAAAACAAATGCAAGAGAGGATTTTAGAAAGCATCTAACAAGGTAATTTTAAAAATATTTTGCCTCAAGGACTAAGAACTAAGAAGGCTGAAAGCAAGCAGGGCACTGTAGACTTCATCACTCTCTTCCTTTTCAAAGGACTGTAAAAAATGAATGCTATTCAAGAATATTGAATTTATAACACAGAACAGTATAATCTATCATGCAACAAAATGTTATTGCATTTTTCAGTATAATTATTAACCTGAAACCAGAAATATATTGAGATATCTGAACAAACTGGAATCACTAACAGATCCTATCAGCACAATGTCTTTGAAAATTACGATTCCTAATCAAAAAATGATTGTGGTTTGCCTAGAATGTAACTTGCAATATGACTGGAAGATTCAGAACCCTCCACCTTTTACTGATACAAAGATCTTTTTTCTTAGACTTGCCCCCCGCCACACACACCCCCCTCTTGCACTTTAAGTTGTTAGAATAAGGTTGATGAGAGAAGAAGCACTGACTAAACAGCCAAGGGAAGGGAGGCCAGTCCCAAAGAACATGGAAAGGTAAAATGGAAAATGTAAGAACAGTTTGCCATTTACAAGTTGGATTTTAAATTAAGGTATTTTAGAAGATTTGACATACCTTTTTCTAAATCCTTAATTGAGAGCAAGGAAGTTTTAAACACATTTTTAACAGACTACAATAGCAAGTACTTCAGCTTGTTAAAGAACAGTTTATTTTAAGCCAGGGACTATATGTTACTTGTCAACCTGCATGACCCATTACTTGGTCTCTGCACCAGTCAACACTTTGTTGACATCCATTAACTGTTTATGAAATCTTTTAAAAGTATCTGAGATGATTACACTAGAAAATGTATTACACTAGAAAATAATATGAAGTGTCATGAAATAGTGCAGATTTTATGGATGCTATGAGCATCTCTCTGATACACACCAAGGAATCATGGAAAGTCATAAAATTATCTTCCATTTCCGTAACTTGAAAACTTCCGTGTGTATTAGCAAAGCAGGGCAGAATTTACACCGAAAATGAAATATTTCTTTTAGACTCCTGATTAACACAAACATGCTTTCATACCTTCACTGGGTATGACAACAGTGCTGTGAAATTGTGTGAATTGTGGAGGAGGAGAGAAAATTTGGGGCAGTGCAGAAAATATCACCTATTTGCACTGATATTCAGCTCCTTCTTGAATTTCTGATGATTCTTTCGCTCACATACTTCTTCATCAGCAAGGAGGACAGTTGTTCCATAGCCTCTCAAATTTAAGAGTCAATTACTGCCACAACACAGTAATGCAAAAGGCCTTTATCATAGACCTGTCCAGATGCTAAATGAATCTTCCCTCTCAAAACTCTCCCTGGCATCACGGCAGCCTTTTAAGTCTCTTCTGGCCATCATAGATCACTGGTAAACCACAGTGACTTCCAAGGACTCTGTTAACAGAGAAAGTGTACAGGTACCTCTTGCTTGGACACCTCCAGTTTATCAGCACCATTAATTCATTGTGGTTCTCCCCCAATGAACACAATAGTCTGGTTATAATCACAGTCAGGCTATGGGAATGCGCATTATCGCTTTTCTCTCCTCATGAGGAATGCACTCCAAAATAGCTGTGGCATTTTCCCCTAATAGCCTCACATTTCACTTATATTTAATTTGTTACCTGCTGTCTCTCTCAGAATCTTTTCTGCATTGCTGCTCTCTGTCCTGCTCTCCTGTATTTTATTTCTGCTTGTTATTCTTCTTTTCTGCCCCGTGAGAGCCGTGCCTTGCATTTATCCACTTTCAACCACAAATCCCTGGACTTAATCCAATGTTCTGAACTCTCCAGATCTTTCTATACACCCTCCCTTTTTCTACCCTTTGCCAGCAATATGCCTCCTGTTAGCTTTTCCAGTACAAAATTTGTTTGGTTTTCCTTTAGTTCAGCTTTTCAACCATTAATTTAACTGATCAGAAGGCAGGACAGGTAGAAAATGAATTCGTGCCCAGTGGCAGGCATCTGACTGAAAATCAGATAAACTTCCTATTGATTTTGCTTTTTTTTTTTTCTGGAAGTCTTTGCTCTCTGGTTACCAAGGGCAGTGGCGAACAGGAGGAGAGGTAGGGACTGGTCAAGGATTTCTGGCGGCAGCAGGGCCACAAGAAACACAAAGATTTTCCTGCCTGTTTTTGTTCTCTAGCAGCCTTACAAAGGGAGAGGAAAATTCAAAAAGGAAAAATAGGTTTAGATGGAAGTTTATAAGTGTCTGATCCTATCTTCCCTCTTACATAGTTTGAAAATAAGCTATTGCTCCCTCATTGCCCATCTATAGATTATATGAAAACAGACTTTTAGGTACCACTGTGAAAGAGTTACTTATACTGATAAGCACGACAGGTGGGAGAAGAAAGAAATTAGCACATCCAGATACTCACTTTATCATTCATTGCTCTCAAGGATAACGGTGTCAACAAGACCCTTCCCGTACACTCATTAACTGTCAGCTTCACTTTCAAATGTGATACAGCCAAAGGAACTGCAAACAAGGAATAAAGAGTCCATGATGACATTGGGAACATTTCTAAACAATATGAAAATAAAAAAACAAACATAACATTTCAATTTTTTACTAACATCACTGGGACATTTCAGTAGCAGTTCTAATAGAAATTAACAGCCTTTGCAGTGCACAAACGTTTTTTTCTTCACCACCTCACTCAACAGCTTCAAATTACTTTACATATTTGTTACTTACTGCCTGTCCTATCTTTTATTTTGAAGTAAGTGGCATTGACATTTTTTAAATGGTATGTTGTCTATTTTACAGATAATAAGACTGTGGACAAATTATCCTCATATGGGAGAGTTGTCTTCTCTCTGGAAAAGTCTACTTTGTTTTGTTTTGTTTTGTTTCAAAACGAGGAATTTTTCCCCCGCTCAAATATGGGAAAATTTTTTTTTTTTTTTTAGTTTTCACTCTGAATTTTCATTCTGTTTATGCAGGTATTTTAACTACCTTTGGAAGGGGCTCTTAGGTATAAAATCCTGTGTCTGTCTCCATACAGAGTTGGCTTTGCCATCCTGCATCCATCTATCCTAATCCCCCGGCAGCAGTGGGAGTTTTCATTAATGCAGTACAAAGAAAGTGAAAAATCCCACACTAGTGAAAGCATTTTCTATTCATACTGAAGAACTTTACAGTTATACGCCTTCTGAGGACGTGTGTATGGGAGCCAAACAGTGACGGTACAGGGGAGGAAGGGCAGTCTTTGCCACGGGAATCTGGGTGAATCACTCAGTTTTTGTGTCAGTCTAAAATAAGCATCAATAAAGCGATAGTTCCCTACTTTACAAAGTTTGTAGAATGCTTTGATATACTGATATGCACTTCGCTATAATTCCCAATAGCTAAGTAAATCTCTGAAAGAATAAATTATTAGAACAGATACTTGCCTGGGTCTTTTGGCATGGAAGACACTGCCATTTGTAGAAGCAAAAAAGGTGATGTTTTTCAATCAAGAATCTGGACAGAAGCAAACAGCCAATTAAATGTGATTGTTATTATAATTTTGTTAAACAAAACCCCACAAACACTCAAAGCCTACATTTGCGTCTAAATTTAAAAAGAAGCTATACTATTTCCCTAAAAAAATTTCTACTGGAGACAGTAAGGCTAACTTAATGAGGAGGAGAAGGTACCAGAGCTTTATATGTCTTCCTCTGCCTGGATTGTTTTCTTCTACAGATTTTTCCTACAAAGGGAAAAAATAAGAAAGATGTCTCCGCAGATTGATTAATAATGTTGCTAAGCTCATCTGGCAACGTTTTATCCTCTGTAAAAGACAGGTGCCCTTTGCAGAGAAATATTCCCTTCTCTTTTTTTCTTTCTTCTTTTTTTTTTTTCTTTTTTTTTTTTCTCTTTACAAGCTCTACCATCTAGGGAAAGAGAGTACTTTGTCTTAATGGCAGTGATTGTCTGCTATGGAAAGACCAGGGAAGACAGAACACCGAAGAAGGCTGGCAGATGGAGAGAGGTAGAGAAAGAAGTTTTACTCCATTTAAAGGGCCTGAAAAAGGCTCCCTGCTGTGACGGCAGCTGATGATATAAAGGCTGCTAAAGAACCACCACCTTCTGGAAGAGAAATAAGTTCTCTCGCCGCTGCAGAGCTTTGTGAAAGCATCAGACCTAGGACACGCATGGTACCACTGTGATTATGAGTACCGAAACAGGGTACAGCTGGCAATCTTACTGAAGCCTCCTGCAAACTAATGGACTTCAGCTGAGCTTCAGACAGTGCTTAAAAGTGACTTCTCAGCTTTAGGGCTCTGAGCTGCTTATTCTATGGGTACAAATAACCTTTCCACCTTCAAGCAAGTCTGCAGCAGAGCCGCTCATTCTCTAAGGGACATTAACAATGCAAGAATGACTAGCTGGATTGTCCCAAACAGATTTTTAGCAGCCGGAAGCCTTATAAATAAAATTGGTTACTTGGAATTGTCAAAACCCATTCTTCCGTAGCCCAAGCAGAGCTTTGAACACAAGCATGCTGGTTCAAGATCCAACGCGAATACATTTCGAACAGAGCAGAAGGTCGAAGAGAGGTTGTGTCAATGCTTCTGTGTGAGCTGTTGGTATTCACCAGCACGTGCCGTGCAGCGCGCGCTGCTGCCACGCTGCTATGGCACCACCTTGGATTTCAACAGGCACTGAGCTTTGGGGGTGCTTTTCAGTGGGGACTCATTAAAACTCTTGGAGCTGGCACTTGTTTCGAAGTTAGTTGCCAAGAGGTACATTGATGCACATGTGGCCTGTGGCTTATCTGAGTCTGTCAGGGGCTTAACTATCATTGACTCTGCTGAAGTTTCTTTTTAGGGAGTGATAGATTTAGCAAGCAGCTCAAGAAAAAGAAAATAGCTTCTGTTTCCTCCCTTCCTTCACCCTTGCACAGCATGCTGTTTGTGCTGCAATAAATGAGGAGAAGATTAAAATACCTCTTATTAATCTCCCACCTTTCACAAGTGATTTAATGTTTTACAAGCTAAGGTAGTGACTGCTGATAACGTGCTAGGGAACATGGAAGCAAATTTTTCCGTTGCATTTAAGACAATATTCTTTCAATAACAACCAGTAACAAAAACACGCTAAAGAATAACAACAGCTAGCAGTATTTTCCTTACTATAGGTTAATATCTGCTGTCATTTTTCAGGTGCAATGGCACTTCTTTAGCATGGGGCTTGAGGAGAGACACGTACCACACCAGGACTAGTAAACAGTAAAAGCATGGCTCATGGTTGGAGAGGAAAATTTAATGCTGTGCTCTTGCAGGCTGATCTCAAGATGGAGCGAAAATATTACAGTTCCAGGTAACAATGGGGGTTCAAAGAACAAAGAGAAACAATTTAAAAACTACAATTGCAAGTCGAGGAGAAATAATAGAACAGAGGCAACACAAATATAAACCATCCTTTTTTTTTGTACATTCAGCAACTTCTTACTCTTACTTTTCAATGCCTTGACAAGATCTACACCTCTGCTTTAGAGCTGAGAGTCTGAAATTGCCATCTAAACTGTTTCCAACCAAACCTGCGAATGCTGTAGGACATGACAAGGGAAATGATGCATTGACTTTATCTAGCGCATTGGTATTTATGGTCTGGTCTTTTGGAGCAGAGATGATTTCAGTGACTTTTTAAAAAGAGGGAGCTGTAGGAGTTGGTAATCTTGCTACTGAACAATATGAAGAGGCTGGCACTGGAGTCATTCCAGAAGAATCAGCATTTTTCCCCCTTTAGTTAAGATTTTTTAAAAAACAAAACACCTTACAATACAACTGACAGCTGTCCCAGCTCTGCAGAGTTCTCACACTGCAGTACCTATACCAATCCATGAATATTCAGAATATGTTCTGGAGATATTTTTGGTCTCTTTTTACATAAGAGAATACTGTACATTACAAGTTCTGGTACTGAGATGCATTATTATTTGTATTTTACCGGTAGGTCCTAGCCAAACTCTATCAGATTAATCACTGTGATACCTAACTGCAGTACATAGCTGAGGCTGTCCTTGATTGCCTACAGTCTAAGCCGCCTACACAAACTATTGTAGGAGATCCTGAACTCAAATTTCCATGGTCCAACTCTTGCATACCGGTCACGGACTAAACTGCTTTCCTGAGCATAAAGTGTGGTATTCTTCTAACAGAAGCCGTTAGCTTGAATGTAATGTTTCAAAAAGATTAGTCTCTTTACCTTACTTTCCAATGCCTTTTCTTTTTTCTATAACATGTCAGAGAAAAGTGATGTACAATTACTGTTTTGAGAGGAGAGTGTGCAGTGTTTCTCCAAAGCAATGATAAAAAACACTCCTCCTTTACCTACTTCTGATTATGGCCAGGCTTTGAGAAAAAAATGAAGCCTATCATAAGCAGTAATTTATTCAGAGAGGACTGAAAGTTAAAAATCACAGCTTAGGTCCTTTCTGAAAGGTCATTTCAGTTATATTTGTCTGCGATAAAGACAAGGAGGCAGTAATCTCTACATGCCCAAGCACTTTGTCCTATCACCATTTCTTCTTCACAAAGGCTCTGATCCATACCTGGAATGTCACCTCTCCTAGACATGTCAGCAGAATCCATAGGGTACATTCCCTACATGGAAAAAGCCATTCTTTCCATCATTGCTGCACATTTTATATTTCACATTTAAATCCCTGCATGAGAACGGAATATTTGATAGCCGATCATTTCAACTGAAATTAAGAATTTTAATGCTACTACTTCTTTTTGCTCCACGTTACTATCCCAATATTATAATAGCAGTAAATGATACTGGAACATACTTTGCCTTCAAAATTATATGTCATTTTTCACCGGAGGTATCACACAATACTCCTCAGACAAAGCTGTTCAGGAGGAAAAATGGCAAACACCTAGCTTTAATTCCATGTTGTGACAGAGGCCAATGAATTTTGGAAAATGTGAAGACCATGTTGATACCATGTCCTTTTTACTACTCTAAGCTCAGACCCCGAAAATGTATGTATGTAAGATTATGTATAGTCGTTCCTTAGGAGACTCCAATTTTACTTGATTTTTTTGCAATATATATGGAGATCTAGGTCTGGAGTAATTTTATGTTATTTTGTATAGCATTTTAGGAAGGGAGGGAAGGAAGAAAGAAGCAGTATTTTGGTTGAATGAAAATTCATGATATACAATAAATTGCATGTGAGGTCCTCCTACAAGAGCAGGAGTTCTTTAAAGGAGTTCTTTCTTCAGTCAATATATAGTCTTAGTGGTATAATGTGCTGCATACATAACCTAAGCATTTTTAAGAGGCCTGATTTTCCTAAAAGGTGACATTGACATTTTATGGAACACTCCTAGTCCATCAATTAAATATATGTTGAAGTGTAGCAAAAGAACCCAAACCCACCACTACCACCACACCCTCAAAAAGAACCCCAAACGCAACACAAACTTCTTATAGAGATTAGGACACTCCTATAGAGGAAAAGTTTTCTCAGTATTTCCCTGTAGGTAACACACAATCTATATCAATCACGTAAAAGAGAAAAACATTTTGAGTGTTTACATAACTTTGATTAGAGGAAAATTTTAACTCGCCGTGCATTTCATAGTGCTAAAACTCTGTAATCTCCTAAGTGCAGACCAGAATCCCATGCCCAGCGCTGGCAGCTTTCCAAACTGTTTTGAAGGATGCATGTCAGTGTGCTACTAAAGGGTTTTAGCATTTACTCAGGAATCCCTGTAGCCCCTGGGAAGAGGAAGGAGAGGGAAGAAGGTTTGCTCACAGACGCATCAATGCAGAATGATTTGTCACTGTGTTTTTCATTCCAGCATATTGACACCATACCACAAACCGTAAACTTAATAGAATGTACGTGTCAATATATTCTGGCTGTAACGTTTAGCACAAGAAAGGTTAGTATTATTACCAACATTGAATTAGTAGCTCCATATAAGGATTTAGCATGATGGAAATAATGCAGCCAAGAGAATAAATAAGGAAAAGGAAGAATAAAACTCTAAGTACGGAGGACTCTTCATCCCAAATAGAGCCTTCAAGGGCATTTGTGCTTCTGTTGGATGTGATCCAAAAAAAACCAAAAAAACCCCACGAGGTTTAGGATAAAAAGAAGTAGGCGACAATATAAAACATCTTACCAAGAGCTACAGGTCACCATGTAGAATCATAGAATAATTTAGGTAGGAAGGGACCTCTGTAGGTCATCTGTTCCACTCTTTCACATAGAGCAGGGCTGACTTCGAAGTTAAATCTGGTTACTTGGGGTCACATCCAGTAACATCTTTAATATCTGCAAAGAAAGAGACTCATCAGCCTCTGCAAGCCCCTGTTCCATCATCACCACCACTGCCACCACAACCACCAAGATGCAGATTTAGTTGCCTGTTCATCCTATTGAGTTACTGGGTTATGAGTGGAGGACAGCATTCACGGAGCTATTGCAAACTTGAAACTCTTAGAGGTTAGACATTTTTCAAAATTCCAGTATCAGAACAAACAAGTTTAGGCTAAGAAACCTCACAGGAGACAAATCTCATATTTTTACATTTAGCAGAAAAATAAGCCAAATTCCAATCTTGACATCTTCAAAGAAAAAAAAAAAGAGGTTTGGCCAAATAAGATAAGATATTCTTTTCTTAAAAACATTGCTAATTCTCTGGAGTTGCATAAACACTTATTCCGAAGCAGAACTATTATACCATGACCAAAGAAAATAATTTCATATGTTTAAAAGAAAATCCTGTAAATATATACGGCTATGCAAAACAAGCAGCAAAATGCTCTTTTATTAAATGGATTCCCTTTCAGTGGCTAAATTTTTAAAGCTTAGATGGTACAAATAACTGATTTTCAATGACAGCATATATCTTTCTTGTGTCTGATTAGCTGTTGCCATTATTTATAGCTTTGTGCATGTGATAGAAACATAGAGAAGACAACATGAATCTTTCTGCCTCTGTTGACAGGCCAACTAATCCATTACTAACTCTCCTCCATTCTTATTCCACTTACCTGTAAACCAATAGTGTCAGTGCTGAATTATATTTGATATTGAAACTATTGATGAATTGCAAAGGTTAAAATTAAAGTGTGATTTATGTTGTGATCAGCAGCACGGTGTTAGAGCACCAAGTGATCTGTGCAAAATTATAACCATAAATACACTTCAGGCTTTGCTTTAGAACCTCTGCCAAACAGCTTTACCTTTTTTTTTTTTTTTCCAGTTTGTTTNAGTTTGTTTCATACTCTCTATCTCTCTTTCCCCTCTCCGATACTGTAGCAAAAGAAATGCAAATAATTTGCTGAGAAAGATTATAAGCTCTCTGGTTTTGATGACTTTCTGAACAAAAGGACGTTACTCTACTTCACTGGAGACTCGTCTGAAATACTACTGTAACCATTGGAGAAAACTTTGAGTGGTATAACACGTACTAAGTTTCTCATTTGACAAAGGCTACCATTTATAAAATTCCTGGCATAATTCACTGCAGTTCAGTAATGCTGGACATCTCTACTAGTGTAAAAAATAGCTAGCAAACAAAAGAATTATTTCCTCAAACTGGAATAAAAACTGTCCCTATCTATACGCCTCTGCTTGCTTCATGTAGGCATCATTTTTTCAGATGATATGTTCAACAAAAGTGAATAGTCCATTTTCTGTATACGTGATCTGTACTTTGTAAGGAAGCATTCCTAAAACAACTCTCTGTTCCTCAGAAGAAGGTTAGAAACCCCAAATATTATCCTGCCGATAGCTCTCATTTTTGTATCTTCTTGCACTTCAGGTGCGGAACCAATAATGCAAGTCCCAAAATATCACTAAAACAGGTTAATCCTGCAGATCTGCACCTTCGGTCTCAAGGAGTAAAGGTTAATAAAATCTCTTGCCTCAGCAGATCTCCCACTCCATCCTGCATAACAAAAGTGAACTTCAAGTGCACTCTTCTGTGTGTTTCTATGCAGACATCTTTAGCCAATTCCTCCATGGCATGACATTAGAGAGCTGTGTGGCCTCGGTCTGCAGACTGCATCTATTGAAAAAAGAGTGGGGAAAAAGCAAACTACCAATTTCTGGGAACAACAAGGCCAACCCTGTTGTCCCTTTCCTTCCCAAACACGTGCAGAGAGCAAAGACTAAAACACTGTGAGGAAACAATCCAAAACTCACTCATCTTTTACCCTGGATGACAAAGGTGTATCAAAAAGTTTCATTCGGAGGTCTATGCAGAATTAGAATGACCTGAATTCCCAGGCTGTATAATTCTTGAATCTGCTACTAAAGAACCCTTTTAATAGTCTAATCCCTGTGATGCTGAACATCAGGATTTCCTGTAGTGAAAAGCACAGCAAGTGAGATGCGTAGCGCCAAGCATGACTTCGAGTGGCTAGGAGAGCAGAATTTCTGCAGCTCTAACTAAAATCTTAAAGAAACATCTCTCCTGATATTTGCATGCTTTCATCTTGCTGAAATATATGCTTGACTTTCCTGGAGTGATTTAGTGCTTATTTAATAAAGAAGCAACCTCTACTGCAGAGTAACCCAAAGGGATGGATTTGTTAGCATGGTCCTGTTTTAATTGGTTACACAGAGACTTTGTAATTCCGACAGCTCATGTAGGAAAGGTAGAAACAATGACAGATGAATAAATTCAAACTAAACAAGAAGCATTTGTTTCTCTGTTTACAGTTTCTAGTCACCGAAAATGTTTGTTGTGCCTATTAATCCTTTCATTCTATATGCCAAGAACACGTTATTTCATATGCTGTTCCTCAAGCACTGGTCCACTCCTTCCTGACAGCGAGGAAATAATTTTTCCCATTAAAAATGCTGCCTGGTCATCTTTTGAGGTTTAAAAGCCAGTTGATCTACTGGTCTCAAGTTATCTGATTAAAGAGACTGGACAGGTCTTTGTTAGGCGTCAGGAGAATGGGAATTTATGACAATGTATGTATCTGTCTATGCATCTGTCTCAGTTTAATGGCAGAACAAATCACCCTACCCGAAAGCTAAGAGTCCGGCAGAAAGAAAGCCTGTGTCACAGGCTAAGATTCATTCCCCCCCAGCAAAACTTTGTGTCTGATTTTCAGATATTTGCAATTTTGCATTTAAACCCAGAATATTATCTACAATTACACGGAAAAAATTCCAAGCACTGACCTTCATAAACATTACCTGACTTTAGCCCTAATGAGAAGATGAAGTGAGAGTCATATTTGGAGACAAGTTGTGAAGAGACTGAGTGGCAAAGGAACCCCGCAAGGGTTTGCAAATCCCTGCTGGAGAGTTGCCTCACCAGTTCTGAGACTGTTATCACCCCGTTGTCATTTGCAGTGCTAAACTGGCGCTCGCCATACAAAGCGACCTTTATTCTTTATTCAGACCTTTATTCTTTGCTGAGATAAACCTGGCAACCAGGATACTTTCAGTACCTCAAACATTAGAAAAAACTTAATGCATTTACAAAACAGTGATGAGAATTTCCCTGGTGCTGAATTCTTCTGTGTGACCCCCTCAACGTATGAATCCAGATTTCAGCTACCTAAGCATACAGAAGCAAGGCAGAAGCTTTTTTTTTCCTACAATCTGCTAAACTGTTGGTCAGAACATTTTATAAATATACTTTTTATGTTTAGATTTGTAACTTTCTATCTAAAGATATATACATTAAAAAATTAACTGAATTCTGAATTATTCTAATATTAGTTATTCAAACATGTGATGGCAGGAACTGAAAGACCGCATGTAGACAGAATAGAAACCAATACCTGATTATTTTAAAGATCCATAAATAGTTCATTACACTAAGCAGGTGATTAAAAGCTACTGATAGATGTTTGTGCAAGCGGTGGTAGTTTTTGCAGCTATGATGTGAGAAACAATAATTTTCAGGACAGGAGAAACAATAATTTTCAGGGCAGAAGAAACAACATTTTGTGTTTTTTTCTTTCTCCAGTGATGGGAAATACCGTTTTAGGTTTACTTACCTCAGTGTTTTAGAACTAAAGGACACATCTCAGGGAAAAATTGTTGTGAAATTATGGGGGGCAGAAGGGAAAATCTCTACACAAAATGGTTGAAAACACACCAAATCTTTTAAACGCCAGGGTTCCTCACAGTAAAATGGCTGTTCTCCTTAGCAGCAATAGACGTTTTCCCATGTCATTGCAGACCAGAATGACAAATATATTTCCATGATACTGAAGCCAAATCCTGTCATTCCTATTCACGCTGAGCAGTACCTTATTTTGGCAAGCCTGCCTGCTGGATGCAGTTCAAGAACATTTGACAAAGGATGGTGGCATGTCTATTTTCACATGTGTTGAATGCCTCAGCCGATTTCAGAAGAATGCTTGTGGAATAACCTAGTGGTTATGGACAATCGCCCAAGCAAAGGATTTTCACATCCCTTCTTTAAGAAGTGCCAGTATTTCCCAAAAGACCACTCCAACAGTTGTCAGTGAACATCTTTGAGACTCCTACTTATATTAATGAAACTGCACAGCATGAGCAAAAAGCTTGTTTTGTCCTATTCAACATTTCTTCCAAGAGACTGAACATACTCTGTTCATTTCAGAGCAGTGTTTCATTGTGGAGATTCATTGGAGACATGATTAATAATTATTAACCTGTCCATATTAAAAAGGATCTTGTAGGTGAAGAGAACGATTATATGTACTTCTTAAAGTTACCTCCTAATGAATTCAGTTTTATTTAACAAAGGATTTCATTTCCATTTTCTGGAAATTTTGCAAGCTGTCATTTCATTGCAATTCATGTTTGGTCTTTGAATACAGGAGCTGTGAAAACAATAGCTAAAATAAGGGTATGTGGAAAGTAGTATTTTCCAAATATTAATTTTTTAAT
Organism: Himantopus leucocephalus; assembly: GCA_003993805.1. NCBI lineage: Eukaryota > Metazoa > Chordata > Aves > Charadriiformes > Recurvirostridae > Himantopus > Himantopus leucocephalus. The sequence goes on from RSEF01000009.1 coordinate 23,684,874, forward strand.
CGAAACTCCTTCTCACTCTAATAAGAGGTAGCATCTGTTCTCTTTTCCTATAAAGGAAAGATGCTGGTCACCAGAACGAAGCATCATTGTACTCCTGAATTTCCATGTCTCTTCTAGATAGTGCAGAATTGTGAGAAGGATTTCCAGTGACTTCTACACAGGATAAGAGATCTCTGTTCCCAGCCTGTGGGGAGGTTGAGTCCAATTTTGTATTTTTTCTACTTCTACCATCACAGAGATTTCCTAGCAAAGAATGCGCATACATTAGCTGTATCTGTTCAGTTAAACATATATCTGAGATGAGACACAATGGAGACATCTCCGGTGGTGTGGTCTCTCTACCAGAAGAGAGAGAAGTTGGAAGTAAGAGAAAGAGCAGAATTCCTCTGACTAAAACCTCCTTCAGGTTTAGGATAAACTCATAAAACTAAGTTCTATCTATAGGTTAGAATAAGAAGTATACACAACTAAGAAAAAAAAAAGTATTTTGTACAAAGAAGGAATTAACCAAAGCTTCCTTTCATTTGTCATTAGATTATTTTAGTTAGGATATGAAACAGCACAACAGCATTGGTCCATCTTTTCAGAGCAAGCCCACAGTGCACCAAAAATTGTGGAAATTATAGTGAATATAAATGAGTGGAAAATTTCTCTCTCACTCTAACTAAGATTATACCTTGAATTGCACAATTGTCCACAGTGTAACTGTAATATTATTTATATAAGCTTCCTAATATGGAAGGCCAGTAAAATGACACAATTAAAAAAAAGTAAATAATAGGGGTTTTTCCTAAGTTACTTCTTTAACTGCATTGATTAGCAATTCATCATTGCATTTAAAATTCAATATTAACAAAATTGTAATGGATCAGCCTTACCCTGAAATCAATTCCATAGTCATCGCCATGCCCTATTATGAAGTAATGGCAACGCTTATTTTTTTCTGCCAAATGTAAATTGACTGATTTATCATGCCATTAGACAGTTAAACCGCTCCTTCAATTTGTTTTCAAAACAAAAGGAAGCAAACAAAGAAAGCCCAGTGTTACAACTACCCGTTTTTGTTTTAAACAGCACTGAGTTCAGACAGTCAATCCACATAAACTGTAACAAAGACTTTTAAGAAAGGAGTCAGAACCATCTCTTCTGATACCATAAGTCACTACAGTCTCTCTGACTTCAGCCTTCCTAGTAGCTTCTGAGACTGGTCGTTTGTTATCTCAAGTAAGAAGCTAGCCCTCAATTTCTGTTACATTTCAGGCAGCAATTTAATAATAATAATGCAGGACTGAGAAACAGAAAACGTTAGATTCTGTTCCGGATTCAAGATTAACTTGCTGGCATGACCTCAGTTTTTTGCTTTACTGTAAAAGTATATAATACAAAGACATTTTAGAAATTCTTTGAGATTTAAGCCCAAAAAACTTGTAAATTTCTAAATAAAGCATGGGTGTCCAGTGCGATTCTCATCATCACCCTCTCATTAAAAATTCTGTAGGCCAAATGTCACTCTTAGCAGTCTCTAGCAACCCCGTGGCACAAGTTGAAGCGCCTGGTGCTAGGTTAGCAAACCCAAAGTGTCGACGAAATGGAGTCTGGCTGCATCAAAGGTGTCTGCTAAGGGGAGAAACCCACAAAACACTACCGCCAGAGCATGCAGTCACATCACTGATTTAAATGGTTTGCAGCCAGCTGGAACTGTGGCGTAGATAAGGCCTTGCCATGCTGAACCAATTTGCGCTCAACTGTTTCTAAAACCTGCCAGTTATAAATCCTTTACGCAACACGGATTCCCACTCCTTGAAATATCAGGAAAACTCCGTTGGCTACAAGTAGCGAGCTCTTGCAGCCACTGCCACCAACCACCTGCCACGGACGTGATTCCACCCACAAAATGGAAAACAACATCAGCATTCAGAAATAAAGTACTTTGCCTGAATTAACTTCTAGAAATAAACCATGGTTCTCACTGTTTACAAACTACATTGCCTGCCCCAAATTTTGGCAAGAGCTAATAGCTGTTGTGAATAATCTTTTTACAGGACATTTTCATATTCTGTAAATCTGTCTCTTACCCCTATACTGATTGCATATCTAATTTACTGTGAACAGAAGCAGCTAATAATATTACATCTGCTAAAGTAGCTGAGACGCATGAAAAAGACCAGCCATTAATGTTTTGTATTATTTAGCTTTTAAAGTCTTTGACTGCTGGCGTTATGCAAAGTACAGTCATTTTAGTCATCGCTTTGGTAGCTGCTGCATTTTCACAAGGACATGCTACATGGCCTGGAGCATCTCTAAATAATGATAAAAAAATCAGAACAAAAGTATTTGGCTTATAATTATGTAAGATGCACTCTAAGCTAACCTCAAATGATAACATATATTAAACTTAAATAAGACCCTAGATTCTTGGCAGAAGCCTCAGGGATTCATGTGATGCTGTGAAAAATAAGCAGAAGGGCAATTATAAAAAAGCTACAAGAACTACTTATTTAGTTATAATGTCGGCCCTGTGTAACTTTGTGTTTGTTTCACCTTTTTGTCCCTAATGATTCATGATAGGAGGTACACCCCATCTACTGAAAATACCTAATCTAAATTCCAAAGACCAGCACAACTGTAGAACAGCTCAGACATCTTTGACATCTTTGAACCACAACTAAACGCACAGGACTGCAAACACTGGGTACTTCTTCCTAGAAAACCTATAAAACCTAGAAACCTATAAAAACTGTGTTCAGTTAATTTGCAAGACCTTTGTTTTAGGACTGGAACATTTTTTCCATGTGGAACCTGAAAATGAGAGACAAAACAAAGAAATACAGTATACCCTTAAAAACGTGTGAGAAAGGATAGAAAAAAGAAGCAAAGGAATGGTAACAGGAAAAGAATCCAAGCTAAATTAGTAATTAAAAAAACAAAAAAAAAGGAAAAAGAAAGTAAACCGGAGTGGATTCTGTGTTCTAGTTCAGCACATAGCCCGGCACCTGCATTTGTCTTAGATATCTTCCAAAAAACTACTTTCTAGCAAATTTATTTAAAAAAAAAAAAAGAAAAGGGTCCTCCACTGATTTTCCTAGAATGTCTGTGCATTAGCAACGAGACAGAAAGAGGTGATGTGACTCATCAATGGGTTCATTGACCGTCTGCTCCGTAGGACAGACATATCCTGAAGGTCTCCTTGCAGCCTGCTCCTTACCCTCCTTCCCTTCACAGATATTTGAGTTCTTTTGAAAAAGGACTGACCTCACTGGAGGTTTTAAGAGACAGGAAACCTTTGCACTATCTGTATTTGCTCTCTGTTTGTATATCGTTCTTGTGATGGAGAGCCAATTTAGTTTTAAAAGCACTGAATCCATTATTGTCTGCCAACAGCATATGAAGCATGGTGTCAGGAGACAACCTGGTGAGATTTACAGCACAGAAATGAGAAATTTTCCCATGCAGCTGGCTCTGTTTTATAATACCTCTAGAACTTATAGCTCATCAGTTAGTATACAGTAATTGTCTAAATGAATACTTCCGTCTCCACGGTGCCCTTCAGGTCAATGGGGTAATTTTTCCCTGGGGCAAAGGGGAACATGGCTGGTGCATGCACACAGGCAGTTCACGCTCTAACTCACTTCTTTTGTGAGTGGCGACTTTGTGAGTGACACTTTAAGTGCAAAACCATTTGCCTTATACTTGCAAATAATGCTTCCAAATGTTCCAAGGCCTTTTATGTAAAAAACATAGAGTTGTTTGTAATTAAAGAGCCCATTTATATCCATATTCATCTGTTTCGACCTTACTTGAAAATCACTTCATTAAAAAAAGAAGAAAAAAAAGCTGTTAATCATACAGTGCTCTGGGAAGTAAGGTGGAAATATCAAGTTGAAGATAACTTTCCTCTTTAGTTTGTTTGCTACCACGTATACCTGCAGTCTCAAAGTGTGGCAAGAGTCCTCCATTAGCCTACAAAACATATGTGTGATGAATTTATCTCTTACTGGTGGACTGAACGTAAGCCTTTACATAGTAGCTAGAGTCTTTCCATTGACTTTGATGGGTATGGGTCAGGTCTATACCACTCATTTCCATTTTGTCCCACCCTGATAGTAAGAAATGTAGGCTAAATTACTGAACTACTTTAAAATGTTACCTTTCTGCCAGGCAAAATGAACGTGACCAGATTGTAGGAGGAGAGGCTTGCTGTTGATCAGCTTATTTGTTTCTAACGACAATCAAGATGACAAAAAGTCAGTGTGAATAAAATTAATTAACTGAAACAGTTTTGCAGTTGAGGCAAAAAGCACGTCAGGAGAACAGCATTTTGTTGCCAAAACCAGCATTTCACTGAAGCACAGGGTGAAGCTGAAGTTATTCCTTACATGCATTCAGATAACCTTTTGAAGGGTTAACGTTACCCTTCTGTACTTCTGATAATAAAGTTCTTCTAAAGCTGTAAGGCATAACACACAAAAACAGCAGCCCTTAATAATTTACAGTGGTACTTCTATAGAGGTTGGAGTCCATCACTTACAAGGCTTGGAACAATGTGCCGTAAGCGCTCAAGGATCAAAAACTTCAGTTAGGTAGCTAGTGCTGCTTCATCGTAAATTAAAAAAAAAGGAAAAAAAAAAAAAGAATTGTGAAACAGAGATGATATCCAACTAGTAACCACTGAAGAGATTAACAACAACAAAAAAGAGAAGAGAATCTGAGTTGCCTGACATAATTTTGTGAAGATGTTTTTCTCTCAGGCCTATGAAGATGGCAACTTTGGAAGAAAATATCCTCAATGAGTCCTGCAAGCTGTGGCTATCACCTAGAAAGGCTGTCAAAAAGTCGCAGATTAATATTTTAAACTCAATCTGGCAGAGAGTTTCATTTGTAGAAACAATGTGCCGCAGCTGGCTGTGTGTGTTACAACATCGGTAGCGCTCAGGCGACACAGAGTGTGACGTGAAAAGCAGAAATCTGACCAGCGTGGTGCAGGTTATGTGGGCGCCCAGAGGAGCGCTAAGATGACAGCCCTGTAGATATTCACCAGCCTGCCAGCTACACCTAAGTGGGGGGGTNCAGAGATTCACCAGCCTGCCAGCTACGCCTAAGTGGGGGGGTCCTAAGGCATTTTCCACACGAGTCTGAGTGATAACTCATGTCAGAATAAGCCCAGGAGCATTTTTCTGGGGAAGAAACCCAAACCACACAGTGCTCTAAGACTGTGAAGTGCATCCTAGAACTCAACTGCTCTGCAGGCTAGACGTAGTCCCTGGCACTACTGAATCGAGCATGATGTGAACATGATCTTTCCCTAACATTAAAAGGAGCCCATCGGCAAGAACAGCTCTGTGAACCCATCAGTGAAGACTGTTGTGCAGTACAAGGCCACGGGACAGTGGGAAATACAGGGCCTGTTATTATCAGCAACCATCCAAAGGATGTCAGCAGATGTTTGCAGCATCTCCTCTCCTCTCCTCTCCTCTCCTCTCCTCTCCTCTCCTTTTCTTTCTCTCCTTTTCTTTCTCTCCTTTTCTCTCCTTTTTCTTTTCCTCTTTCTTTTCCTCTTTCTTTTCCTTTTCTTTTCTTTTCTTCTTCTCTTCTCTTCTCTTCTCTTCTCTTCTCTTCTCTTCTCTTCTCTTCTCTTCTCTTCTCTTCTTCTCTTTTCTTCTTTCTTTTCTTTTCTTTTTCTTTTCTTTTCTTTTCTTTTCTTTTCTTTTCTTTTCTTTTCTTTTCTTTTCTTTTCTTTTCTTTTCTTTTCTTTTCTTTTCTTTTCTTTTCTTTTCTTTTCTTTTCTTTTCTTTTCTTTTCTTTTCTTTTCTTTTCTTTTCTTTTCTTTTCTTTTCTTTTCTTTTCTTTTCTTTTCTTTTCTTTTCTTTTCTTTTCTTTTCTTTTCTTTTCTTTTCTTTTCTTTTCTTTTCTTTTCTTTTCTTTTCTTTTCTTTTCTTTTCTTTTCTTTTCTTTTCTTTTCTTTTCTTTTCTTTTCTTTTCTTTTCTTTTCTTTTCTTTTCTTTTCTTTTCTTTTCTTTTCTTTTCTTTTCTTTTCTTTTCTTTTCTTTTCTTTTCTTTTCTTTTCTTTTCTTTTCTTTTCTTTTCTTTTCTTTTCTTTTCTTTTCTTTTCTTTTCTTTTCTTTTCTTTTCTTTTCTTTTCTTTTCTTTTCTTTTCTTTTCTTTTCTTTTCTTTTCTTTTCTTTTCTTTTCTTTTCTTTTCTTTTCTTTTCTTTTCTTTTCTTTTCTTTTCTTTTCTTTTCTTTTCTTTTCTTTTCTTTTCTTTTCTTTTCTTTTCTTTTCTTTTCTTTTCTTTTCTTTTCTTTTCTTTTCTTTTCTTTTCTTTTCTTTTCTTTTCTTTTCTTTTCTTTTCTTTTCTTTTCTTTTCTTTTCTTTTCTTTTCTTTTCTTTTCTTTTCTTTTCTTTTCTTTTCTTTTCTTTTCTTTTCTTTTCTTTTCTTTTCTTTTCTTTTCTTTTCTTTTCTTTTCTTTTTCTACAGCAACTTACCAATATTCAGTAGAATTCCATTTTTTCAAAGCGAAAATGCCCTAAATGTCATGTGGTGCACCTGTTTTCCTACTCCAGCAAATATTCACTCATTCCCTACCATTTCAAATGTTAGCAATAAGGTAACGTGTTTATTTCCTACAAGGCGTTAGTTAATAATAAAACCACACTACGGCTACACTAACTGGGAATGACTGAGGGTACAACCGCTGCATTAATTATTTACCATTAACAAGCTTTGATCCTCAGCGACTGTGGTTCACCGTAGCCCTACCCACCTCTCTGGGCGGCTGCCAGTTTATTCCAGCTGGATCCTTGCCTATAGGCTAAAAACATGGAAGAACAAGACTAATGCCCTTTCAGTGGTTCCCTGGAGAGCACACCTACCAACAGAAACGAGTTTTAAACTAAAACTCATGTCCTGAGAGGTGAGTAGGCAGAATGCACCCTTTTCCCTCTAGACTATTTAGCCAGATCTTTTTCTGGCATCCAAAATGGATTTTCAGCCAGTCTGCAATGAAGCTGCGTGCTGTCACTGCCACACCACTACATACTTGCATTTTATTTAGAGCTGGTTGAAATATATATAGCTGACCTGAAGTTCTGCTTCTGGACTGCGGTACAGGCAGAGCCAAATCTGCTTATGAGCTTCCAAAAATTTGACTGCTTGTATGTCCCAACTTATCTGAAAAGCTTGGTGACCTATGGGGAAAACTCGGTGAAAACTTCACATTCGGTGAAAGCTTCACATTCGGTGAAAGCTTCCGCTTCTCAGCCTTACGCATATTTTGTAACCTTCGTAGGGCACGATTGTTGTAATTCACACTTGGCTATTAACTCACTGGAATTGGACTGGCGAGCAGGCACACTCTATTTATATTTAATCCACAAACTCCTGAATGTTGATATGCGCCAGCAAATGAAATGTAAATGCAAGGTAATATATAATCTGTGAAAGCTCAGGAAAATTATCAAGTGACATACATTACCATGTGAAATAACTAAATCAAGCACGATTCCTTCCAAATGAACAGAGATGAGCACACTGCACTGAATTTGAAAGGTCTGGTGAGTCAACAAATACTCTGTTAATGAATCAGAAGGCTTCTCCGAGGGGATATTGAAATAACCCAGATCAGCAGCCTGGGGTTTCTTTTATTTGTTTCATTCATTACTTTGTTTACCAACACTAAAAACCACTGCATCACAAGTTGGCCATGAAGAAATCGGAGACTGATTAATGGAGAAAATGAAGGAAAACAGCCTGTCTGATTTACTGGAATATAAACAGAATTCCTTTTTTTTTTTTTTAACAAACTTCCTTGACTGGAATGAGACTCAGAAATCCTGACTAGCGCCGCTCTTATATTAAATATACCCGTCTTGAATCTGGCATCTAATCCTGTGGCAGACTTCTTCAAAGGCTATTCATGTGTTATTTTTACAGCTTTTTATTAGCGGCTACAGCAACTCAATTCTCTATTGCTGAAGAGAGCAGCTAAAAAACGTAACCCTGGCACCCTAAAGGCTCTGAAAAGAGAATTAAGAAAAATGTAATATGCACTTCAAAAAGCCCACAATCTCACACATTCTGTGATGGTTTCATGCATCGATGGAAGTGTGTGGTGATGCAGCTTGTAGGAGAAGGCAAGAGATCTGATTGTGCAGGGGCTGTACGTATCAATTCGCCCGAACACAAATTACTAACGGTCTGTCTTTCATTTAATATAATTAGCATCCACAATAATATCTGAGTTTCAAGACTCCTTCAGAAATTAATTTTATAGGCTGAGTAAATGCTGTAGAAAACATAGTTCTACCTCCTTTTGACTTTTTCAACTAGCTAAGATTTGGATTCTTCTATCCTGATGTAACTTTAGGACTTCATTTTGCACAAAGTTGTTAGCACTATAAGATTAAGTGTGAAATAAAGTGCTATAATATGCCCATTGCCTTTTTATTGAGTGTTTGCAGTTGCAGCACAATCCAATATAATAAAATTTGCACCCAAGTTTTTATTCTTTTTTTTTTCAAATGAAATAACAACTAGAACCATTCAGTAACTGCATGAACACCAAAATATTTTTTCTTCACCTCAATTTAGACTTCTTGAAAATGGTTAAAGGGATATTCAGTGGTCTGTGGCCACTAGAACTCCACTAAAACAGTATAGCTGTACTGGTTTACATCATCTGAAGATACAGTGTCAGGAATGTCAAGAAATTTTTGCTAATAAACTGATATTGCACAGAGTAATTAAATTTTCACTAATGCATTTCACGTCTTAGAACCTAATTCCCCCCAAATCTGTGAAAGTTAAGGACATTAGATCCAAATCCAAACATACTTCAACTTGCAATTTCACAGCAGCAAATTTTTTTCTCAATCTTTATCCCTTGTTATTTCCCGCTGAAATTAACTTGTGCTGTGTAGTATAACTGAAGTACAGTATAATCAAAAACAGAGTAATAAATACTTTATAAGTCTGATTATAAGGTATTGATTTGGGAAATCTGAAATAGTCTCTCTTAAAATGAATAAGTTAACTTATTAAGGGGGATATCTTAAAGAAGAATGGCTGAGAGGGATTCACTATTGAATAGCTAAAATCAAGCCACTTCAATCCTCCTATGGGACTTGTGTTCAGTACAGATTTTGAAATCCCATAAAAAAAGAAANACTGAGAGGGATTCACTATTGAATAGCTAAAATCAAGCCACTTAAATCCTCCTATGAGAGGAAGACTTGTGTTCAGTACAGATTTTGAAATCCCATAAAAAAAGAAATTACAAACTTTCCCACACTCCAGATGATCATTTTTTACTCATGGGCAAGCCAACAGACATTTCCCCCACCATCTTGTGCTTACCTTATCAGTGCCCTGAAAATGCCTACTGTATCAGACCCAAAGAAAGAACAATCGGAAGATCTAATCTGTGAATTCATCCAGAGCGTAAACACCAACAGACTCAGAAATGTCTCAGCTTCATGGTGCACATACGCACTGAGAGAAAGAAAAACAGAGGATTTTATTAGCCAAACTTAAATGCCCCGTGGCTTTCATTAGCAGCGAGGGTGTCACTGATTTCTAAGAGTTAGATTTAGGTGTTTTCTAAACTCTTTGCAAGTCCAGCCTTTAAAGCACAGGAGTTTTTGAATATGCCGACTGGGACAATCTATATGATTAGACCATCAGTACTTGTAAATATATTGCACTGTCTGCAGCAATCAGGGGCTTCATAGAGAAGCTCCTCTTCTCTGAATCAGCAAAGAGGTGTTAATAATTAGTGACTTACAAGACATAATATTTGTGTTAAATAGTGCTAATTTGATGGATTCATGAGCAACTTCTTAAATAACGTCATTATTTATTGTCAAAGGTGAGGGGAGTTTAAATAAACCAGCTGCATATTTCCTCTGCTTTGCATGCTGCCTCCAGAGGAGAATAGAAAAAATTCAAGAAATCTGGCATAATTCATATCATCAGGATGGGTTTACCAATCACACAGAACTGAATTATACCTGTTATTAACTAACAAAGTCGATATTTAATATAAAGGCAACCTAAAGGAGATAATTATTCTGCAATATAACCAGAAGACTCTGCTATAACTCTCCGATGTCTGCGAGTAAATTAGACCTTTCTGATTAACTCTGACACATGAAGGGCTTGCAAATTATTCAGTTCATTTCAAAATTATTTTCCTGGAAAAGATGTGTGTTTCTCTGCCATAATGAAGTCAGCGTGACGCTACACCTGAACACAGGAAACCTTGTGCTGGAAGGATGCAGATAGCATAGCAAGGGTTGTTCTGGCTGGTACCTACCTCATTTCAGGTTGCAGCCAGATCTTGCTTGGGATTTGAATAAAAATTCCAGTTAGCACACCAAACAACCTGTCACTTTCTAACAATAGACTACTTTACCTCATAAAAATCAGTGCAGCATAAAACATCTTCCTTTCCTCCTGTGAATTTCTCTTTTTCTTCCTTAGCAGAAATCTCCCTAGCTAGCTATTAAGCTCCAGTCGTGACCGTTGCCCTACCTAATGCTTGCTGTCAAGGTTGAATGAGTGCTTGTGTAGTAGACCTCTGGTGTTCTAACCTCTGCTAGTGTGTGTCTTTCTCTTCTCTGTTTTTCCTCTTTTTCTTTAAACGGAGTGTGATTCAACGTAATTGACTGAGCTGTGAAAAAAATTTTAAGATCACATATATGTCACATATTTTTACACGTATTTATTTCTAAGAGGCAATACTCAACGTGCGGACAGTAAGTGATCCAGAAGGTAGACATCTTAAATGAATCTGTACTGAAGGTGTTCTCCAGCATGGATTTTACCAGGCTGACTGGTTTACTAGCTTGTTAAAGACTTCCTTTAGGTTTGTGGGAATCTAATATTCTGATTTTTTTTGGTATTATTTATTTATAAAAGCTGCCATTGCGAGAATAAGATTGCAAGAAATCTGCCCTGGTTAAATTATAAAAAGCATGGGTCAGAATCTGCATTCTTTATTCAAAAATACTGTCACTGAAATTCTGACCTTGATGATAGTGACTTAGTGATTTGACCCCATACTGCTGTACAGTAGATTTTGCCTGAAGTTCTGCCTGAAACCAAAACTTTGGATTTTGAATCTGGTAGGAGCTCAGAAACATCTATTTGAGCAAAACAGAGATGAGAATTGTTCCATGGTCACTTCTGTCACTTCTGAAGAAAGTCCTGCCGTAAGCAGGCTGCAGTATTAAAATTCCTTCCAAATAGTTCATAAAACTTCTCCCTTAGAACCACATTTTCAACAGTGAGTGTGCTCTGATCACAGTTTGATACTTAGCAGCTGTTGTGGAATTAAACTTTACCATGTTATTCTTACACGTTTCTAGCTATAAGGATGACGAATACCCGGAAGCCTCCATGGGCTATGTTGCATCTTCCTTTATGTTCCTCTGATGCTACAGGCTGATGCTAGAAAGAGCATACAGATTCCTCAAATAATAACTTAGCATTACATTTCATAGTATCACATAAAGTTAAACATTAACGTTGCTTGCACTTACAGTTCTAACATGTTTCATGGTTATGAATACGCCTAGTCCACCAGACAATTACGACAGACCAATAGCTCAGTAGAATGTATTTGATAAAGGACATGGGGCTTCCAAGCAACCATATGATCTACTATTAAACTGTAACAGTAGATGTTCAATTATTTGAGGTGACTGCATACCCCTAGCCAATGATTATTTCTAGTATAAACTTCAAGCCAACATAGAAACACAGTGGAGAAAATCTCAAGAACTGCTGAAGAACCCTATTTCCCACTGATTCTAAACCTGGCACCCAGGTTACCACCTTATTGCAACAGCCAGCCAGCTGCCTACGTGGGTCCAGCTTCCTTTCTATCAGCAATAACAAAATCTAGTTTGAAGTTTCAGGCATGACGNTAAACCTGGCACCCAGGTTACCACCTTATTGCAACAGTCAGCCAGCTGCGTACGTGGGTCCGGCTTCCTATCAGCAATAACAAAATCTAGTTTGAAGTTTCAGGCATGACGTAAATGGTGCCCAGCACCTCTCAGGACTTCATGCGGGGATTGAACCAATTCCAAGGACAAATAAATAAAGAATTAGTATCTCAAAAGAATTACAAAAAGTTGGAAAACCTGTTAGGTACCAGTGTTTTTTCGTCTTGCGAGTCGTACACAGTGTTATATGAATACCTGCCATGAGGCAGAACATCTGCAGAACTGCAAACTGAGAGCCGGGTGGTCCAGGAGGAGTTTTGGTTAGAAAGCTGCAAGAAAGTAGGATGCACTTACTCATTTAGTTTGTTGCTATCTCCACACCACCACGGCTCAGTATAATTTAGTACAATTTGGTAACTTCTGCCGAAGACACACTCTGCAATGAGATTACAGGAGACTTGAAGGTCAGTTCTGAACTGTATCATCAAAAGCAAATGCAATGTCTGCTTGCACTATATTTATCTCTAGTAAATGTGCAACAAATAGGATAAAGCTAGAGGTGTATAGTGGACAGAGAGATAAAATTGAAAGTGAAATGTTTGCTAGTTAGTGTACATGTCAGGGAAAATCTCTCCAGTTTGCATTAAGCTGGTCCAGAATGCCGGGACTCGGTACGGTTACCTTACAGACATTTAGCAGAAGGAATGATTTTTTAACTAAGGGCTCCATTTCAGCCTTCCAGGGGGCTTCAGGCTTGTTGTAGGAAGCAGAGTATTCCAAATACATTAGCAAATGTCTCTGCTATAGAACAGGTTTTACCTGGAAATGTAAACTAAATGCTGAATGGCAATGGATTTTCTACGTAATCAAATTGTGGTCCTATTAATAGTTTTCGTGAAACATATTTTACATTGAATACCATTGTGATTTACTTATTACTCACTCTGAAGCAAGTTCCCACTCCTTCTTAGAGTTAATTTATCACATAACTCTTATTCTCCTCTTGCACAATAAGCAGGGAAATATCACCGAGTTATAAATTCCATTTTTGTTTCCATCAGTTCATTACATAAATTATTCAGAACTGATTTTATAAAGTGAGGACTTCAGACTCTCCTTTATAAAAATAAAGAGAAAAGATAGTCCTAAAAAAAAAAAGGTAAAAAATATACATTTTATGCAACTTTTAATTATCCTTTTCATTAAACTGCAGCATGTTCGCCAGTTTATAATCTCAAGAAAATGTCCTTTATACAATAGATGTTACTCAGAATTCTTTTATACACTTATCATAATAATTAATATTCCTCATCTCCTAACAACTCTCTCCCTAAAAGAAAAGAGGAAAGAAAACAACAAAGGAAATATTCCCAAGGCACAGTATTTCTTTTGTTTTTGAACTCTCAATTTGCATATTCATCTTCAATGAGCAACATCTACTGACATCTCCACAGCTACCTTTTTACAGCAAAACATCATCTTCCTCTGCGAGCCAGGGGCCACCACCTTGTACATTTCCAAATGATGTATTCTAATCAAAGAATTCCAAACTATGACACATCTCTTAATTACAAAATATTTCCAGTTCCTATTTTGAAAATAATCAAAGAAGACTTCTAGCACTTAGATCAAAAACACATGCTCCTAAAGGCACAGAAAATCTAATACCAGGAAAAGATTGTGAGCACTTTAAATTTTATATCAATATTCATTGACTGTAGTGTAAATTCAAATGCTGTGTTACCAGCCAGTCATTGTTGTTTGGTAATCCATGAAAAATTGGTTGTTCATTTGAATTCACTTTCGTTAGATAGATATCTACACTATGAAAATAAGAATCACAGGTTTTCTTTTTAAATTTCTTTAAATCAAGTATCTGCTACATACTGAAAGATAACAGATGCAACAATGAAGTTCTGATGAATTAGAAAGTCATTTTCTCATCAATAGGACATACTACATGATGCAATTTGCAGCAGCTACAATTATTATAGCTATTTTAATAATGCACGTATTTGTTAACTAATATAATACTCTGTGGTGTACACAATGTTGTCCGCTGTGGACAGTCAGTTGACTCGTTTGTACAGCTGATTTTCTTTCTGTCTTTCCTCTGAAAAACATGACTAAGGATAGCCAGAAAATAAACAATGTTACTTTTAAAGAAACTAAATCTTTTGTTATTTAGAATTCTTCTATATTAACACAAAAGAAATACACACAAGGTCACAAGAACAGAACAGTCTTGAGGTGGGATCGTATATATGAAAAAATACTCCAGGAACTTTAAAATATAGTCAAAGCACTCAGTGAGGAGAAATATGAGGCCAGTCTCTGCTCTGTATGATGCAAGATCAGATAGTCTTTTGTCTTTTTCTATCGGAGTTATACCAAAGTTTAGTTATTTGTTCACAGTCACTGATGTTGATTCTAGGGTCCAGATGAGGACTCAGGAATGTGCATCTTCCTGTCTTGCTCTGGAGAAGGGGAAGCTTGCAACTTGTGGGAAAGTCACCATAAAATAGTAAATTTGAAAATTCTTAGACAGTGTTTAGGTGAGAGTGGAAATAGTACAGCAAAATGAAGACAACTTGTTCCAAGAAAACAAATGTCAAAAATTCAGGAAACTACTAGATTAAGATTCTACAGGAAAGACAAATACATACGCTCTGAAACATATGTCTGTAACAAGACAAGACACATGGAGAAAAACATGCAGGGAATGACATTTGAAAGGTAAGACGATCAACAAGATAAATCTGAAGGTCTTTGCTAACTCTATTTGCTACCGGTTGATACAAATTCTGCTTTTCAACTATAGTTCAGCCACACAGAAATGTTATCCACTATGAGACATACATCTTAAAAATTAAAATGATTTAAGTGGTGTTTATTTACTCACTTAAGGATCGTGTTTGTTGGGAGCGATATCCAGATCCGTATCAGAGTGCATGGCAGTGTCTGGTGAGTCAAGCAGAGGTTGAAATTCTGGGGCAAGGAGGCAGAGCAAAGATAATTCAGGGGACACAGACAGCAGAAGGTGTCGGAAGCAATTATAAAAGTGAGTCTGGGAACTAGCTGTATATTTTGAGCTGTGCAGGTAGGAAGAGGAAGAGCCCAGTACCTAACTTTGGCCTCCAGGCTNCTGACTGCGAAGGCAGGGAGGGGTATATAGCAAGCGAAGGAAAACAAGTGTCACGAGAAAGGGTGAAACTCAGGTAGTTAAGAAGTCAGTACACACCCATCGCACATCAGCGATGTTATTCACGTCAGTCACTGGAAGTTAACATATTGCTTTCTGAAGATGAGAAATGGGAGTCAAGAAGTCATAAGCTTCATCTAGGAACATCAAACAATAAACTGATTGTCTTTAGATAATACTATGTTAAAATCTGGATTATTAATTATGAAGCAGATGACAGTTGACAGCAGATGTCAATAGCGTATTTGGAAAGGATTCATCTGTTTGAAAACTAAGTGGTTTTATCTCTCAAAATAAAAGACCCAGTTGCACACATAAAACAGATTCTAAGAGAGTTCCAAGGGAATGAGGCAAGTTTAAAAGTCTGTGTATATATTTAAGTTGATTTTTATAAGCTATAATATTAAACTACTAATATATGTCTAGCATAAGAATAGTGAAAATATGCCTGAATCCTTTTAGTCAACATCACTCAGTGCTTCATGGGCATATGACAAAAGCTGTCAATGTAATTGTATCAAGAGGTCAGGATTAGTGATGTATTTTAGCCAAGTATCTACTGAACAAAGTTTTGTTCATGACATTTTCTGTCCATTCTTGCTCAACTTGAGTACTTTTCATTAACGTAACAAGTGATGGGTCAACAACCAAATATATCATTTGCTCTTTGATCCTTTCTCCAGTAAACGCGTTAGAGTTGTGTTATTGTTTTTTTAAAAAAGTTATTTTAGTTTGCTTTTCATTTATTGGTTTCATTTTAGGGGGATAGATTATTCATCACTCTGAATTTCAAAACTCTGTGGCACTGCCTTGTCCTTTAAAATATTTGCAGCACCATTTGATTTTTATTAAAATATATGCGATGCTTCTTTTTAATTTGTCAAACAAGGTCCAGCACAGGTGGCAATGCAGAACAGGAAGATTCATCTGAAACAGAAATAACCTCCAAGGACATTACCCTGCTGTGAATGTTTATTCAAAACTCCTACTGACTTTTGTGAGGATTCTTCACAGCTAATGATGCTGAGTATCAGCACAGGTTCTCTTCACCTCTTCAGCAGGTAAACGGTGATTCTCAGCCTCTCTGACAAATTCACTTTATTTTATTTCCACCTTGCTTAGGGATATCTGGAAGAAATAAAAATATCCACTCAGTTAAAACATGACTTAATAAACCAGTACATTCTAAATAAATGAATGCCCCATCCCTGGAGATGTTCAAGGCCAGGTTGGATGGGGCTTGGAGCAACCTGGTCTAGTGGAAAGCGTCCCTGCCCAGGGCAGGGGGGTTGGAACCACATGATCTTCAAGGTCCCTTCCAACCCAAACCATTCTGTGCTTCTATGATTCTATGACATAACCCTGCAAGTTTAAACAGTATCTATTCATATTACCACCCATAACTACACTCCACAGCTGTAAAGATACCAGCCAAAGACATGAATACAGCAAAAAGGCCGCATCATAATGACCTAAAAAAATAGTCACTTGTTTGGAAAGACCAGCTGAAGAAACAGCAGAAAGGCAGATTTTTCAGGTAAATAAGCATATTCATATTGACTTGGAAATGTATGCAGCTAGAACAGAAAAGAAGTCATCCAAGTTCAAATAAATTAGACTTCTCAGAATTCAAATAAAGCTTCATCTCATCTTGCAGCCCGAGAAAAACTAACCAAATAAAATAATTTATTCAAGGAATACCAACTAGAGGACATCATTATACTGTTTAGGAGCCACTTCAGAGACCAAAGTGCAGTCAGCTGTCATCTTACTTAACTCGTATTGCCAGTCATGCCAAATCTTTCCTCTATTGTCCCCAGTACATCCATTTAACATGTAGTTATGAGCTATATGCACTCCTTAAAGATAATTCTGTAATCTAACCCCATGTCCGCCTTCTGTTAATTTAGTTTTGTCCAGTAAAAGTCTGTGTTTCTTGTCTAACCAGCATGTTTGATAACTATCAGGTCAAACCTGGTAGTCTTTAATGATGCTTCAACAATGTGATCTTTTTGCCTTCTTAATATACATTTGAACTTTAAGAGATTTTTTTTAACTTATAAATGAAAATAAAATTCATAAATGTGTTAGAGGAAAGGACTTCGTTGAGAATTTGAAAAGTTTATCATGAAATGGAGGCATTCTAATAAAGAATTTGTCATGATAAGAGAGTGCGAAGGACCATTTGATTACAAAGTTGTTTTTTAATTATTTAGTCTCTTGTAACAGAATTTTTCAGTATAAAAATCCCTCATTGTTCTCATCCAGACTATGAATATTAGCATCAGTCTGAGTGTGGCTAGACACACTATTTGTAGTATATTTATTCTCATCTAGTTTAGTTCTATGTACTTAAATGAACACACCAAAGTTTTTACCAGATAAAGTTCTGATATCCTTCCACGTACATTTTATTCCGAGAATATTGTTAAACTGTTTTCCAAGAATTTCCTCTTGGAGTTGGGAATCGTGAAATCTGGTGAAAAGAATAAGGAAGCTATGAGGAAAACTCGTTGGCAGCATGATTTAAAACATTGCACATTACTAAAATGCATCTAGAAGATGGAGATAATGAAGTTATGCATACTGATGAAACATCATGGAAAAATATAATATTTTATTGAATGTGATGAAAGTAATGTAAGATGTTAAAGTTTAAAACTCTTCCATATTCTAATTTGTAAGTCTTTATGGCCAATATTCATGCAAGCCAATTGCTATAATAATTACTTATTTCCTAACTCCACAGAAGTTAACTCTACAACCCAACCGCAGACAGCAGAACCATTTTAATATTTTAGCGGTTACAGGATAGAGACTCTTATTTAATTCTATATGCACTTTAAACCACCTGTTCTTTCAAAATTTTGCTTGAACTAATAATAATTATACTGCACATTATTAGTTTTCAACAGTTGCATGCTATATCTTTAGACACGTGTGTCATTGTCCTAGACAGGGAAAACAAACTAAGAGTCCTCCTGCCTTATCAGAAGTTCATCAAAAGCTAGGATCTCTTTCTAATGAGGCAGCTCATAGAAGCAGCTCAATAATCCTTCGGAAGAAAACAAACACTAATATTTTCTAAGGTTCAAATTTGAACCCGTATTTATGTACAATATACCAACCAGCAATAGAAAAAAAGGATATATGCTAGATAAAAAATAGAAAGGAACAGGTACATATTGCGTTGATTTTTACCTTGTGTACTATGCTGAAACAGAAAATAAAGAAGAAAAAAATTCGAGGTGATTAATTACCTGGTAATTTCTTCAACAAATGCAATAAAGTTTCCTTCCTCTTTAAATAAAATGAAAAGACTGAGGAGCAGTTTTTAATACTGGACACAATGGTACATCTCCATGGGAAACATCATATTAGTATCTAAAGAATTCTAGAGAATTTAGGTGACACAATTGAGATCAGGCTGTATAAGGATATATTTTCATTCACTTCCATCACATCACTATTAATCTGAATACCGCCAAAGAAGAGAGACCTCCTTTCATCAGCCTTGAAATGTGTGCTCATGCAGAATGACGTGAGTGCCCTGCCTGATTTTCAAAAACAGATGAATTGAATGGTCAAGATTAAGAGGTTTGTAAAATAGTCCATGCATTAAGGGACTTCAGAAAAGGAAACCATAGTGACTGAAATACATTAAAGGGCTATAAAAAAACCCCAAACAAATAAACAAAGAGAAACCACTAAATATTTCCAAAACCTGCTCAACCCAACCAGAAGTGGCTCTCTCCTAACACAAGCCAGCTGCATCGCCCAGCCTACAAGAAAATAGAGGCACAAAAGAGTTTGAATAGGAACCTGTCCTCTTTTGTGCTCTTTGCTGTTTTTCAATTACTTTCCTTAAGTGGGCAAACCATGCAGAAGATGCTACCAGTCAAATTTCTAATGTTAGATAGTATCTGCAATAACATTGCAGCAACTGAGTTAATAAGTACTATGTGTTCTGCCACCCACATACTTGACCTTTTGCAATAACAATATGCAGTGCTTTAAGTACAGTAATTCAAGTGTGACAACATCTTGGACAAGTTAGAGGTATCATTTGTTGTAAGACACTTTCTTTTGAAGCTTCATGTGCATAACTTAGGTTGTAAATTTTCTAGGCACATAATCAGAAAGATTTTTTTTTCACTAACTTGAAATGGATGAGATTTAACTAATTGGGATTTAGACTGATTTTCTCAGTGTTGTTGCATGATATGGAACTTGAGAGTTCAAGTAAGACCTCCTTTTTCTAGCCTTAGTCGTGACAATAATTGTTAGAAGAGAGCTGGTAAAGGAACCAGTCTCTTAGCTCAGGAGTGCTCTGCAACTACAATAGATTCCCTAAACTGTTTTCCAAATCATAATAAGAACAATCTGCTCTACTGCCAAATCTACTACAACCCCAACTAGAAATCTGTAGAATTTCCAGTTTGGAGAATTTCTGGGAATTTCTTCTCAACCTCTGATTAATAATCACAGTAAGCTCATCCTACTGTTTTGTAGGGTACTATTTTTATTACTTGCTTCCCATGATATTCTTTGCTAGATCTGTACAGCTTCTTCTTTTTCTGTTTACCCAGTTACTTGTTTTAACTTTGCTTGATTTCAGGGATGTGCTGTTTCCCTGCTACTATCAAACACCTCCAAAGTTTTCAGACGTTTCATAGCATTTGCCTTAATTCTGCTGTTTTCCTCTAGTACAGCTATAATCTTACAATTCATGGAAAGAAATTTCCTTCTGATTTGAGGCGGTATCAGATGAAATGTCCCTCACAGTCCTTAACCACTGGTCATCAGAGCAGAGAGTAACATATTTAGTCATAACAGTGTTCCTCTCCAAAAAATCTATCACTCCAAAGTTTCTTGTTTGCTGCATCTGTTCAACAGCTTTGTTACAAGTTGGCATTTTTCATTTTCACAAAGGCCAACATATTTTTATACCAGTATTTGAAAAAATAATAATTTTGTTTTGGAAATTTAGCTATTAAGTAAAGTACAGAAAAGTATGGCTGAGACAGAACGGAAATAATAAAGATAAAATATCTGATTGATCTAAAGATTTTTCAGCTCTCAGTTTACAACATTTGAGACAGGTTTTATCAGAATGTTATGTGTGCCATCTATTTCCAATGTGTTCAAAAGAAGGGTGTCGCGAGGTTCAGGAGAGGGGGAGTGAGATTTTTAACTTTTAATCTGAAAAGCCTTAGAGAATTTATTTGAAATTTGACAAATGAGGTTCTTGCAAAGCAACTTTAAAATCAAGCAAGGTTTTCCACATTTTTTTTTTCTGTATAAGGTAAGCTTTTTAAAACATATCTATGGTTTTCCATAGTCTATACAGATATGGAATGAACTGAGTTTAGAGATATTTTGAGTGTTTTTAGACTCTGCAAGTCCTTGAGAAGGAATTTTCTGAGGGAAAAAAAAAAAGCTCGAAGAAAGAGCTGTTCAGATGCTAAGTCATCTGCCGATGTTTAAGTAAATAAAAGAAATCATCCTACTAAATGTTTCCTTTAGCTAAAGTAACCTTCATTTCAGCTGAAAAAAGTTAAACATTGACATAAATGTACTTTTCTGAAGTAAATTAAAAGAACTGGAATATCACAAGAAACAAATCGCAGAGGTTATTAGGACAGAGTGATTTTCTGGATCCGTCCAGTGTAATACACATTCCTACAGTCTGCAACTCCCTGTTCTCCTCCTGTGGGAACTGAACACTTCACACAGGGATGACAGTCAAGTTTGAGCTCTACTTTGAGGTTTTTTACCCTCCAAACTGTTCCTCGGCCCTACAAAGGTGTGACTTCTGGATGATTCTCTGTTCTTGATTTTTAACAGGTTGGTAGGTTACACTTTCCTATGAAGAGGAAGGAAAGCTGGTGGTATCTTGTTTGCTTGACTTAGTAGGAATATCACCAGCAAAGGACAAGTTGATAAGGAGTCTAGAATCTCCACCATTAGCTCTCAGACTAGGGAGAGAAAGTGTCATTCTCATGGAGAATAGCAATAAATCAACCTTCAGAGCTGAGAATGCAGTATGTGTATTGGTTGCTGTTTGCATTTGAATCACATTGCGGTTAAACTCCCCTGTGGGATGGTCAAGAAAACTTCACTGAAATTATGTCAGGAGCTGCTTTATCTACCAGATCCAAAGTCATCAGCAACTCTGTTGAAGTCTGTTGCCTTCCGTTCAAGTGCCAGAAACTTCAGGGATTCCATCTGAAATTCCTAACTGCATATGAGTTGTTAGCTACAAAAAGGATACGCTTGACTACTCTGGAAAAAATATTTCTGAGATTTTGGAGGACATGTTGTTGGCTGGTTGTAATGTACTGATATAGCAGTGTGTGTATGTGTATATATATATATATGTGCTTTCCAAATAATGTCGTGAACAATCAGATACAAATGATCTGAAGGTGTTACTTTGTGAAATAATTTGGCTGAACTCTTAAGAAAGATAACCTTTTCTCCACAGCACTAGTACTAAGTGACTCCAAATATGATGCACAACAGGGATTTAACACATATTAACTATCTTATTTAAACAGTAGGTCAGCAAAGATGTCTTAGGTTTCTCCCAGATTCTACAAGAAACAGACAGGTAAACCTACAAGAAACAAACTAGGCATAATAGAGCACAAACATTCTGTTTTCACTTGGGATTTGGAGATTTCAATACTTTACTCTCGCCAGTGTCTGAAACTGTACACTGGAATAGACTTTCTTAAGCATCAAAATAGGTTAATCCAACTAATGAAACACGTATCTTACATATTACCTGATATGTATTTTTCAATTATGACAACTGCATCCTATTTTCTTATGATTTCACCTTCTCCTTAGAAATCAGAAATATTTGTCTCTTCACTGGAGTGACAAAAAGCTAGTGTTATCATTGTTTCAATAAACTGCAGTTCACCAGAATGAGGAATGGAGAAAGGAACCAGAAGCTGTGAAAATCAGTTAGATGTTCAGCTTTCTGACATCCAGGTGGGATTGCACAAAGTATCCAATTCAGGTTTCTACTTAAAGATAACATTTTTCACCGTGGCCAAAGATTATGACTTTAGTTTTGCAAAAGACACGGGGTATAAACTGGTGCTAATGAAAGGGCTACAAGACTCAGTTTCTGTAAATCTCTGAGCAGGAGGTAGCTGTAAACGAAGAGATTACAATGGAGAAAGATCATTACGTGCTTACTCCGTGTTTTTTTATTTTCTTGGCACCAATTATTGGCCACCATTGGAGATAAAGTATCAGACTACTCATACTTTCAGCGTGACCCAATACAGACAGCTATTCTTACAACAGCACACAGCACGCAAGCAAGTATAATGTACGTACCAGGGTGAAGCCGGAGATGGGAACAGATGGGTAGTCGTCCCTTTTATAGGTTTTCATAGAGGGGTTTGCTCACTGTGGAGAGAAGTAAGAAAAATTAAATGACCTTTATAGAGGAAATGAGAAAGAATACTCACAGCACAATAAAACCACAATGTCTGATTAACTTTATATAAATCGCAGCGTTCAAAACTGTCAAACCCAGTATTAGAAAATTTTTAAATGTTGCAGGTTGGCTGCAAGTTAACTTCTCTAATGGCTTCCAGTAGCATCTAAACCTATATACCACCAGTGCTACATTTGTAATAATTATTTGGACAGATGTTTTACTGACTTTAGCTTATTAACGTTCACCAAATCTGATCTGTCAAACTCAAGCTGTTCCAGGTACTAGAACTAAGAGCTAATAGGAGCTAAGAGAAGAAAATGACTTCATGATGATATGATTTCTTGAGAGAAGAAATTTAAACATGGTAGCTAATCAAAGAAAGAAACATGATTAAAGGAGACAAAGACTGACTTTCCATATTTGTTTGTATTTTTCGTTTTGAGTGATTAGGGATACAGGATGAAAATAAATTACTTGATCTGTGTCTTAGGGGGACAATTTTTATTTGCTTTATTTACGCAATAAAACTAATAGAAAAAAAGAGAAAATGGATGTAGCAAATGGTTGCACTGAGGTTTTTATCTAGATAGGACTGCAAACTAAGGAGGAGGATTAGCAAAGGGAATCTTTGCTTTTCTAGTTTATGTTATTTTTAACTGAAGTAGGTTTGCTAATCTTTGTGTGATTATTTCTGTTGCTGTAAAGTGATTTAAATATGATGGCATTTATCATCTTTCAAAATGGGGAGGGAATCATTTGACAGATTTGGAGAGCTGGATGTAGATAGCTTTATAGAAAGTAGGTATTCCAACTTTCACCGTAATCTACAGTATTTGGAGGCCCAGTTCAGTTGCCCATAGTTAGTTCAGTGCCATTTAAAGCCCCTGGCGTATCCACCTCCCATGCATGGGTCCCAGAGCCGTGGCACACGGCAAAGAAACACCAATGTCCTGTTTAAGCTGCAGATGGTCTCCAGACAGGATACCCAGGTAGCCCAAGGGAGCAGGTGATACAGCTAAATTAAACTCAAAGTGGGAGGCTAAATTAAACTCGAAGTCAGTACCAGCTAACGAGGCCAGGGACAATTCAACGAGGCCGGATGGATCCCTCAGCTCCCGGCTGAGCTGGGTGTTTCACTGGCTGTACTTACAAGATGTCCAGGGACGCCTGGGGGAGTCGAGGCATCTCCTTCAGCTACTCGGGCACCCAAATTCAGGGGTTTAAAATGTGAAGATAAATTCCATCCTTTGTATACTAGAGATTGCTAATTATCATTAATCATCTCAGACAGAGCTTTAATCCTCAGTGAAAATAGATATATGCTATTAAGTGAAAGACAAAAATAAGCTCTGGGAACAAGAACACCTTCCTGTAATTAAAACACTTTTAGTTATCTCTGTCTCATTAAAGAATGCATTGTATCGTGCTCACAAACCCTGAGAGAAAATGAACAACTTTGTTGTGTACAGGTGACGCCACATTTGCAGCCATGTTAAAGCCAATGGAAAACATTCACTGTGGTATAATTCTCAGAAAAATATCTGCCACCATTTTCTACAGGCTCCTTTTATTTTGTGACCACGTATGAATGTATGTTCCCAAGGAACTCAGTAAAGACTATCTCCACCTGAACTTCCTATTACAGGTTTGATTGCTTGCATTAACTTTATTAGCATGAAAGTGTGACATCTGAGATTCACTGTGAAATTCCCTTCCACCAAACAAGGGACTCCGGGATAAGTTTGAAGACATTAAGACAAAGCATTAGTGAGATAATTAGAGAGCAATGAATGCATATATTATGTATCGTCCCATATATTAAACATTAATATATGGAACATATATATTTATATAAATATTATATGGCAAAACTAAGTGTATATAAATCTTTTGGAAAAGATGCTTCTATTACCACTGATTATTCTTTGTCTTTATCTTGCCTTTAACATATATTCAGTCCTAGAAATCTAAGGATTAATTAACTAGTGACTTTATTTTTTAATTTGAGTGAATATATCATGATATATGTACTTATTTTGCCTCAGCTAGTGCATTATTTCTCATTTAGTTTGATACACAACCTGAAAATTAACATTTATTACTTCTATTTACAGTTAAGATTACCAATAAATAACAATAGGTTGCTATAGAGTAAAAATTATGACTGCCTTCAATACAGATTGCCTTTTAAACTCTGAAAACAAAGTTTTTGATCTTACAATAATATTATATAGCTGTCACTGAGCTTTTTCAGGCAAAGGCTCTCTGGTTTGCCAAAGAAACAAAAATTAAGTTCTAGATGAAAGTCCCTGAAAGTTAAAATTGAGAATGTTGCAGTATTTTCAGTTCTTGGTGCTAATGATAGCTTTTAAACTATTGTGCTCCTCGGTTAACACTGGACTATTTTATAACTCTATAAGATACTTCATTCCTCTTTAGTTATACGGCAAATGTTTCCTAGCAACCTGCTATTGGGAAACTTCAGATAAAAGCAAAACATTAAATTCTCCTGGAATCACTGAAATGCTCTCCCAGTGTTTTCCTGTCAGTGTTTCAAAGGCAAAGCAGCAAATGCTGATCTTGATCTTACCGACCTTGTCCTGTAACAGTGTTATCTTGATGATTTTGGTATAGACCATTTGACTCGTCCAGGTGGGCGTTCAGAATCGAACTCTCATAGCCACACAGCATTTGTCTGTAAACTACCAACACTCGCCCATCCTCCAGTCTGGGCTGGAGTATGCTCAGATTTTCCTCAGTTATCGTGGCAGGACGACAGTACTACACTTTTAATTATGTAAATATACATACAATGCTTCTCATGATCTCTCTAAGACAAGTTACTTCTTGTCTGCTTTCAGCACAGAAGGCTTTTGTTTCTCCATTGATGCTCAGACAATTACTTGTTTTGATTCCTGGAAACTTATATAACAAACATTAAACTCCCGTGCAATTGGAAATATACTCTCTGTATGATGGTATTTACATTAGAGGTGATTACAAATAAGAAATAGTTTTCTTTAATTTTCATGACCCATAGATGTATTTAACAGCATATATTCTCTGGAAGAGAAGGTACCTCTTAAGAGCAGCCACTGGCATGTGATTTCTTCAACTTTGCTTTACTCAGTCGAAAGATACTACAGAAAGCTGACTATTTCACAGCAGTTACTGTAGAGACTTACCTTTTTTATTATTTTCTTATTCTGTAACACTAGGACTGCGTGAACTTCATTTTAAACTATGACTTGTTCTCAGGAGCATGGTAGTAGCAATCCCAGTCCGTTAGGCTGAGAGAAGAGAGAACAGTCTGCAATTGCCAGCAGGAATTGTTCACGTTGGCCGGGAGACTAACTGCACACCATCGCTGCCTGCGGTTCCCTGCCGTTGGGGCAGAGGAGGGAGCACTTATACCTTCACCTGAGCAGCTTCTCATTCCCCAGACCAAACATTACTTACTAAAGGATCTTGCTATACATCATATCTTTGTATTACTGGGGTACAATATTTCCACTTCAGACACTAAAAAGTTCATGCTGCATGAGGCATGAGACAGAGAATAAACTGGAGAGGTGCAGCAGAGGTGGGAGGAGAGATCATCTCTTCCCAGGGAACCTCTGCAGGGCCGCCCTAACTAGGTAGAGGCAGCGTAAACACAAAGACTCAATCACGGGAATTCTTGGGTCACACAGCCAGGCTGCCTGGGGATGCACCAAAAGCTTCATTTCTATTGCAGAGCAGATTTCAGTGATAAAGCATGAATTTTCACAGTAAGCGGCATGTTAGGAGTCAAACCCTTGACCTAAGTCCGTATACTGGAAAACTATGGATAAGGTTTAATTAGCTCCCCTGACTGCCACAGCTGCCACGTTCACCAAAGTGATTTAAAGCAAGAGCGGCTCTTACCATACTTTCTTCCAATTAGAAAGAATCTGAAGATTTATCCTATTTGATTGAACGAGCTACAGCTCAAAGAGAACCACAGTTGGCTTATGAAAATGTTGACGGATCAGTAGAAAGAAAGGAAGACTTTTGAAGTTTCCTGAATTAGCCTTTGAAAAAAGAGGCCAGTTGTCATCTTTGTTTATCTAGGCAAATATGGACGGCTCCACAAGTTAAAAAAAAAAACGAAAAATTTATCTTGGTCTGTTTAGGGTATGAGATGTAAACGAGCTGAGATATAGTCCTCTGAAGTCTGGCTCATAAAACCTAACTCGCTGCTCTATTCTTAGGAAAACTTGTCATACTGGGAGCTGATCTATTCCAGATGAGCTGTTAAGGATAGTATCCAGAATTGTTTTTAATCAAATTATGAATCATTAAATAATATTTCTGGAGATTTGCCTTGTCCTCTCAGTTCGTCATCAAAATCAGAGGCACGGGTGGGTGGGTGTTTGCAGGATTGTCTGGTGAGTTTTCTGATACAAAATGGTTTTTTTATTAAACCAAAGTACCTATTTCATCAAATAAAATTAACCAAAATGAATTTCTAAAATTCCCTTTATTTACCTTAATGTCATGAGGCAGATTTGCATACAGGCGATTGAAAGTCATGGCAAATGAAAGCCGCCAACTTGGGATTATGTCACTTTAGCGTCTGCCTGCAGCTGATCTACCCATTTTATGATCTATGGGCTATTGTATGAGCACAACTACCCATCATTTGGGTGTTCTATGAAGTTTTGCAATAATATGATTGCATGGTAACCTTCATCCTATGTGTCTTGTATATCAAAATATATGTTGTGCTGTAAATATATCTAGGTCTTAGAGGTAAATATTCAAAATCCTCAAGCCTGAGTTAATAAGTTACAGCAGCCTATTCGAGTGAAAAAGAAAGAACCTACTTAGGCTGTCAATGCAATTCACAAAATGAATTTTTGTGCTCTGTCAAGGGAACGTTGGAGTCAATATTTGTTGCACATAAAATGTCAAACACTATAGAAGTACAAAGCGGTGATGCTTGCACCACTGTTTTTAGAAAGGTAGCAACTCTTCTGGTTTTAAAATGACAGTAATAGTTTGGAAGTTTTAACAGTTTATTCACATTGAAGGGCTAGGAAATGTAAGAAGTTTTTCCTCCTCCCTGTTATTTTTTTTTTAAACCCTGGGCACATTGCCAAAAACATAAGGGTTTACTGTGGAGTTATATGAAAAAGACTGAAACACCAAAAGAAGAAATGACCTGAAAATGCAAGATGAATTACCAAAGGTAACAAAGGGCTTAGACTGTATTCTCACGTTTCTGATTCATGATAACCTAATGGTGGAGGATGGATTATATTGGTATATTAGAAGGATGCTATTGATCTC
Source organism: Himantopus leucocephalus (assembly GCA_003993805.1). NCBI lineage: Eukaryota > Metazoa > Chordata > Aves > Charadriiformes > Recurvirostridae > Himantopus > Himantopus leucocephalus. The sequence continues at coordinate 23,712,797 of RSEF01000009.1, forward strand.
GAAATCAGACCTTCTTGCAAAAGTGCATAAGTCTTTGACTCCTAAACATTGTACTTGTCAGAGATAAATGAGACAGGGAGAGGAATGTTAACTCAGAACAAAAAAAACCCACAGCTGAAATAGGCTCCTGTCCTTGTATCAAGGCCTTACATTCATTATTTTCTGAGATGACAAAGAGCTGATGACACAGATTAGCTTGCAGACTGGACGGGCAGTTTAACATTGCTGCCTCTCCTAAACCAGGAGCATAATTGCGCTCTGTTTGACGTCTATGTCGTCTTAAGAAGGAGCATATATATCTAGGATTTTGCAGTCTGCAGCCCACTTCAGGAGAAATTTGTGACACCCTGAGTATGATCCAAGCGTGGCTTGGATGACATGAGCATCTGGGGAAATCTTGCCATGCGTTCCCGTGGAATAAAACTGCCTCCACTTCCAACGGATAGAAAGAAAGAGGAGATTTCCTGCCCTGCACCAATATCTGCTCCCTTTCAGAAAGCTCCCCCTTGGCCCACAGGGACACTCTGTCTCCAGCTGCAAGTGTAGCTCAAGTAAAGGTCCGGCCGTGGGGGCTAGGCACAGACAGAGTAAAATACCCAGTGTACAACTGCTGAATGTGAACATGAGAAACAAGAACAGAGAGAATTAATACTAAATAAGCCCTTCTGGTTACTACATATTCCATATTTACAATTTTATTTTTTGATGGAAATCTTTTGCATTTGCACTAGGAATAAACGTAACCATCTAAAATCTCTATTTACTGGAGTATTTGCATCCTTCATACGTCTGTATTAGAAGCTTTCTTTAGCAGTCTTAAGAAGTTCTTTACCTGTTGCCAATCCACCACGACTGAAAACTCAACCCGTACAATGTCTTTCACCAAGACGTGCACGTTTTATGAAATTGATTCTCCAGAGTTCTCCTCTAGGAAGGTGAGGTACTCTGATTTTGTTACCAAATAGACTTACAGACAAAGGTAAAGGGTTTAATGCACTTTGTTTTCCTCCTGGAATTGTTGAATCTGTAAATAAAATTTAAAAAGTGCAAAGGCACAGCTGTTGTGGCATGACTTAGAAAAGCTCGGCACAACCAAGGGAGCCAAAGGTGGCTTGGATATAAACTTGATTCCCAGAAATGCTTGAAGGTAATTTAATTGGCAAAATATGCTAAGGTGTTATTTCATCTGCCAAAAGTTGTTAACACAAGGAAACACGCTGGTAGGCCCCTGGTCTAAATCTTTCACTCACAGGGAGAAGGCTGTAGAGCAGGACCTCTTATCATCATTTATTTGAATGAGAAATGCATTATAGCTGCAATGCTCATAATTCACACAGAACTTATTAGCTGGAAGAAAAACCCCTCTTCATCAGCAGCACCCAGCTTTCTGTGGATGCTCATGTACGTGTACTTATAGGTTCCACCAAGCAAAGTCTGTCAGGAATTTTGAAAAGTTTCTTCTAGTTGTAATACATTTTCTTTTGAAAACTTCAGTCCAGTTATTAGCAAAATCTAGAGTCATCCTTGTTAGGATATCCTGGATTGGCAGGCTGTGAATGATTAATTGTGCGTAAGTAATTTTTCCCTCAGAATAATACTCTGTTGCATGCTACAAATGCCTGTTATACCTGTTATAAAGGTCTTTCTTTCCAAGGTGGATACTGACACTTAATGACAGTTACTCTTGAGATAAATGGCAGTCCTTTAAATCTGGATAGCTTACATCATATATCATTTTCCTTTAAGAAATTTTTGCATATGCTTTATGATACGAAGACTTACCCTGTGCTCTGCATGTCCAACACTGTGCTCTTAACTCTGAATAGTATTTCGGAGCTCTACAGAACATGAATATGAAAGTAGCTCTTAACATAACTGAAATTAATCCATGCTCACTTTGTATTTTTTTTCTGCAGAACACTTTCTAGGATTGTGTCATTAGAATTTTTCTTTCTTGGAAATCTGTTCTGCAGACTTAGAGGTCCAAACTCCCTCATAGAGTCAGAGATTACCTGAAAGCACGGTGCAAGCCTCTGTTTTCTCAGAGAGACAGTAAGTTTCTTACATTACTTTCCTGCCTAACACTTTCCACTTCATTAGACGTGACAAACATTCATCACATGCTTTTCTCCATCCTTTCTTCTTCTCTTCATTACAAAAAGATGGCCATTACAAAAAGGGCCAGTCCCACAGACCAATTATCTGTCTCACTAAATTACACTGTTTGATTAGTTCGTTTTGTCCATGTGTGTGCTCAGAGTTCACAACAAATGTGAAGTAATTCAGTTTAATTTAAAGCCAGTGACTTTAGGTCACATTGCATTACCTCATATTTGTCTGAAGTTTAGAATATGCACGTGAGCAATTATTGCAGAGTAGCTGGCATGTAACAGCTGAGTTGAAGTAACCTGCTGTATGTTAAAAGTCCACAGCATCTTTTAGAATCACAGAATCATAGAATGGTTTGGGTTGGAAGGGACCTTGAAGATCATCTCGTTCCACCCCCCTGCCCTGGGCAGGGACACCTCCCACCAGCCCTGGTTGCTCCAAGCCCCGTCCAACCTGGCCTTGAACACCTCCAGGATTGGAGCTTCCACAACTTCCCTGGCAATTTGTTCCAGTGTCTCACCACTCTCACAGTGAAATTTTTTTCCTAATATGTATTCTAAATCTGCTCTCTTGCAGTTTGAAGCCATTACCCCTTGTCCTATCGCTACATGCCCATCTACACATGACAAAGATAACACTACCATCTTTTCCTCAATATCAGTAATAGAGTCACAGTTTTATCTGTCCTCCTGTATTATTTCTGGCCAAGGTTTTCCACAAATGGCTCATTCACTCCTCTCAGCAAATTTTGCCTGTCGTTAAGAGTGATGAACAAGAGAAACAGAAGGAGACTTTCATCCTTGCCTGGACAGGTGGCAAAGAAGGCTACAGTTTTCCCATTTGAACATTTGAAGAGAGAAGGGGATGATTAGTTATAAATTGGGCTTAGTACATACTTTTTAAACTTGTGAACATTGGCTTAAGTTTTTCAGCTTTTGGATTTAGGAGAATGAAATAGGAACCAATATTTTTCATCTTCACCTTTTTGGGCGGAAGCCTGCAAGGCTATGTTAAATTGCTGGTCATCTTTGTTCAGTTCAAAATAGTTTGACGTCTATAACCCCACAAATACAGCTCTCCATAGGCATAACCAGAAGGCAAGGATTTCATTAGCCTGGATGCATTTCGTTTTACTTAGGTGACACTTGCCTGTCAGTCAGCGAGGCACTCGACTGAACCTGGAATACTTTGATCTGGTCTAAATCCCAGCAAGTAAAACAACCTCAACAGAAGAAGTTTTTCTTTAGTTTGAGTAGCAAAATCTGTGTTTTGGTATTGAAAAATTCAATGTCGAGTTCAGCATTTGTTGAATACAAGAGATCCACAACATCTGCTGTGCATTTGATCAACATTATATTCCCGAAAAAGTGATTTTTATTTTCATTTATAAATTCTCCTTTGAGATAGGACTTCAAACTTTGGCCCATAGCACTTTGCTTACTATGTAATATTTTATTTGATTCCAGAAATTTACACAAATAAATTGTGAAAGTGATCCTTAAAACAAGGTACCATATACTAAGATAAATATATGAGGTCTGAAACGAGTGAAAAATCTGACTTTCCAAGCCATACTCTGGTGGTCTGGTATTTAATTTTAATATTCTGCAAGTCAGTCAGAAATATGGACCCCAGATCCCACATAAAGGAGAGGCCAGAACTTACCAGTGGGTCAAATAGCAATAGTTGCCGATAGTAAAAATTATATTAATATTTTCCCTCTCCAGGCCCTCCAGGCAAATATCTCTCCTGTGAAGTCTGTTTGAATTATACAGGGAAAGAACATGACTATTACAATCTGGAGAAACAGATTAACATAAAGACATGAATATCTATACTTACCCAAGAGAGGAGGTAATGACCCTTTTGTTAAAAAATGACCTAAAAAGTGCAACTTAATTTTGAAATATTGGAATTACTTCACTTGTTTAAAAAATGAAGAGGAAATATTTTTAAACTATTAATCTGGGAATTTTAAAATAATAGACAAAAGAAGTAAAATATATTCATGAAACCAGATAGGGAAAAAGGGAAAAAAAAACCAAATCCAAACCTCTTACCTTTTAAAAATAGTGTTTAGCTTCTCCACATGAAGGCATCCACCAGCTCCTGCTTTTCTGTTCATTCTCTTCCCCTTCCCCTAAATTCTTCACAGTGCTGCACTCCTCATTGCCATCATGTGGCACCTGCCTCCTCCCACTCCATCCACTTCTGCATCCCCCATCCTGTTGCTCTCGCCAGCAGAATCACATTCACTCTACAGTGTCTAGAAGGCTCTTTCTCTATAATTAATTTAAGTGCTGGAGGAATTGCCTCAAGCAATTAAAATTAGGAAATCAAATAGAACAGTTCTTCAGATAACATTTGCTAGTCTCCACTGGAGTGAGAATGTCAATATTTCGTGATGGGTTTTCACTTAGAGAAAAGGCAATGAATTACCATATCAGAGAAGGTCCATGATTCTACCACAGCAAAACAATATCTGAACACACGGAGCAGAAGCAAATAAATCATGCGACAGGGCCTTTTTAAAGGTCACAAAATAACAAGCAGTTCAAGACTAATTGGTATTGGCACATCTATTGTAAAAAGGGGGAAAAGTGATCAATGATCAAATGACAGAAAGAAACGGACAAAATACATACATCACGAAATGTTGACAAGGTCAAAGTTGTGACCTCTGATGTGAGCAGATGAATGCAAAAGCGGAGAGTAGAATCATATTTTTGGGTTGGAAAAGAAATTATGAGTGGGTTTTATAAGGAAGATGAAATATTTAAAGACTTCAGTTCAGTGGAGAGTTAAAGTGTTAGTGAAAGGGAAAATTAAAGTTAAAATTTTAAAAGCCTACAAGACTTGAAATGTTCAAAAAAACTTATTTGGAATGCATATACAAAGAGAAAATACCATTGTAGAATCATTATCTCATCAATGAAGTCAGAAGTAGGGAGATTATGACAAATATGTAGAAATGATTGTTCAGATTAAGCAATCAATAAAATGTATTTCTGTGGAACTTCAAGAGCTTTCTTTTTCTTTTTGGACCTTTTTTCCTTTTGTGTTTAATCAAGAGCCTTTGCAGGGCCAGTGAATGCTAGCACCTTAATGCTTGCTAGCGCATCTTTATGGTAGCGAAGTCACAGTTAGATGTTAAAAAACACTGTCACCCTCTGGGATTCCACATTTGCTTTTCTTGTCCCTTATACGGAATCACAGAATGGTTGAGGTTGGAA
>RSEF01000009.1:23732595-23753239 GCA_003993805.1 Himantopus leucocephalus
AAAAAAAAAATCAAATAAATATTTAGTCAGAGAATTCTGGGTCTAGGATAGAAGTGTAACATTAGATTGAGCTGGTGTATGTTGAACTTAAAAGCAAAACTTCCACTGTCATCTTATAAATCAGCAAGTAAATAAAATAATGAAAACGTGAAACATAAAAGAATCATGAATGACTACAAGAGAAGTAACGTGAGTCAACAATCAATGAATTTAATGTACGTCTTTCCAGTGACATTAATAAAATTCAGAGCTGGCTTTTGAGCTCAAAAATGATGGCAGTTTTAGGTGATATGATCATTTTCCAGCACTAAAACACAATAGTGACATCCCCTTCTGTTTGGCTGGTTGTCTGTGTTGGCGGGTTGGGGAGGGGGAAAGAGGTGTTAAGATTGCTATTAGAGAAAGATGAAATGTTACACCGCTCCAGATTAGAACCGAGAGCCAATAAAATATTTCTGGCAATGCCCTTGAGATAACCACCTGTCACATCACTAGAATGTGCTTCTGATCTATCTTCTGATGTAGTTACATTCCTAAGTCTCTATTTTCAGTATAACATATTACTTTTTAGTAGCTGGTACTCTATACAGCACGTGTATTAATTTTCCTTCTTCCAATGGAATTTTTAATGAAGATAAATTATAATCATGACATTTACATCTCAATGATTTTCACAATTGAAACATTCTCATAATACGGGTGCACATGCTGTAAGTGGGTTACGCAGCCAGATACTAAAGCAATCATTTTATCATTGTCAGAATGAACATAATGCCTACAGCAATCAATCGGACTGTTATGGGAACAGTTAGCTCAGCTGTTTTTGCATTGAAAGAAATGCATTGAAGTGCCCATTATCCATCTCCACTGTCAAAGGACAAGCCATGATCTTTAGCTTTCATTCTCAAGAGTGTGAAACTCTGTCTTATCAACACAACTAAGATCAGAAACCAAGAAAGGGCCAAGGAATAGCCAACAGCAAAAGGACTAAGAGCCCTGGGAAGAATAAACAGGGCTACCTGACTCTGGGTACACCCATTTGGGTCAAACAGAGCTTTCACCTGCAGTTTCTGTGCCCAAGGAGAGGAGGAGGCAGCCCTGGCCAGGATGAAGAGGAGACCTGAAGGCAATGAAGGTCCTTAAAAAAAAAAAAAAAAAAANGTTCAATACAGGTGTGGGTGAAAAGTGAGGAGAGATTGGCCAGTTTTCTCTAGTGAGACTGCAAATGTTAGAATTCAGAGTTTTACAATAGCTGGCAGAATAGCTAGGACAAGGTTTTTGTGCAACTACTCACCATTATTTCTAGCAGTTCCAGAATTTAGGTGGGTTCACTTCTGTTTCAGGTCCTCAGGTCACTTGTTCCTTTGTTGTTCCAAGCTGCCTCACTATCGTAGCTTTTTCATGAGACTTTTTGTGATTTAACTATTGTTAGTCCAGCAGTCCATGCACCAGTTGTCTGATGCATCAATGCCTATGTAGAAATACTACCTAGAAGAGAGCAATGTGTCTACATTTCCTGACCTAGTCCATGTGCCAAAAAAATATTGTCCTTTGCTTATTATTGAGGGCAAACTGCATCATTAATCCATAGACATGCTGTGAAAGAACAGTGGATAAGCCACAGAAGTGATTAGAAGGACCACCAAGCTAGGCAAGCAGCTTCCCATGGTAAAGGGGAATTACTCCTGTGGAGTAATTACTGTGCCACTCTTAGTAAGGTACAGCAATTTATTCCTATTTTCAAAGGCAAACTGCACATGCCCTCATCTCCTTCATCCTTTTTTTGTTTGGTTGGTTTGGGGGGTTTGGTGGTGGTGTATCTTCTGGCATCTTCTAGGCGGACATCTTTCTAGAGTGCCCTGCATAAAGAATATCCTCAGAAGCCACAGTTCTTGAAGATGAAGAGGGATTGCACTGTGTGACATATCTGGTAGCTCTGTAGCTCAGTGCAGTCTCCTCAAAAGAGTAATAGAGTAACAAGGAATTTAGTGAGATTCATTATCATTCCCTGTGCCCCAACATAAAGCCAGAATAAATTTGATTCAACAATATTACAGCAGACATAGCTCAGCAGAACTTACCATGGAATCTGTAGGTATTCCCAATTAAATTTGTGGAAAATAAAAGGTGGATTTATTTTTTTCTTTCATGTTGTGCCTGATAACACAGAACAGATCCTCTAACTTATTAATATCTGAGCTGACGACATCGATAAACTCCCTTCATTCCTAAGGTTTGAAAACATCAGCTCTACAGGAAAGACAGAAGACTTGCAGTGACAGAGAAAGTTCCTTAATTTCTGCTTTTTTTTGTAATGCGCTGAGTCTCAAGATCTGCTTAGATCTGTATTGTGTTAATAAATCTTTTTATACTTTTGAAAAAAATGAACAGTAAAGGTTAAGGCTGCGAATATACTATTTAAAATAAAAGAGTAAATACCTCTGCCAGCTCTTTAAACATTCAGTGGCCAGATACACAGAAGAAAACTTGTCAATGTTTCTGTTCACACGTTCCTTACTCAGAGCTCGCAAGTTCTGCAAACATAGAATCTTAAGTCCTCAACTTCCATACTTCAAACTTGCAGCATCTTCAGGAATCTGTTAGTAGAGAATAATTCTCTGAAGTTATTCTAAAAAGGACCAAGCAGTAATGAATGGTTTTCAGATACCTCACAGGGTACCCAAAGAACAACAGGAATTAAATACTACAGAGGGTTAGCAAAGCCACAGCTTCCATAACACGGAGATGAAGATCAGATCCCATCACAGTCAGATACACTTTCTGCATTGTATTATGTCATCCTAACGAACAGCCCTCTTAATTCATTAGCAAACAGAGTGCTCAAGGTGAGCCAGGTGCACACAGTGCCGGTATGCACAGACATTACTCAGAAGGGAACTGACAGTTTTTAAACGAATGTCATGCAGGAGTCTCTCTACCGACACTTGTCTCAATAAAGAATTATTTAGTTGTTACTGAATAAAGTGGGTTTTTTAAATACCATATTTATCTGTGCAGATATCGTGCATAAAAACTACAGTCTAGTAGTTATCTAGTCTAGTAGTTATTAGCCTAGTAGTATCCACAGTTATATCGATTCCATCGAGAAAAATAAAAAAAAAAAAGACTTTGATATTGCCAATATTAAATAAAAAAAAAAATATCATAAAAGTCAACTGGCTACATAAGGGCAGCTCAATTCCCCACTCAGTTTGACAATAATTGCCAAAGCTGGAGAACACTTATCTCTGTCTCCACTGGCCTCTAAGATGCAGTTCTGTAGCTGGGGGGAATCTGGCAGGCTCCCAGATTTACCTACTCCCTGATCAAGCTCTTCTGATGTCAGACTGAGCCTCCAGACAGGATCCAGTGTGCGTGTTCGTGTGCCCAGTACACTGGCACCTCACTGCTCACCACGCCACACTTCCAGGTCTGCCATCTAAACGGAGAGCAAGGAGAAGCAAACTTGAGGGAATTTCAAAAAACAACAACAGATACTCAAGAGAAATTCCATGGACTGCTGGTNGAGACAGGATCCAGTGTGCGTGTTCACGTGCCCGGTACACTGCCACCTCACTGCTCACCACGCCACACTTCCATGTCTGCCATCTAAACGGAGAGCAAGGAGAAGCAAACTTGAGGGAATTTCAAAAAACAACAACAGATACTCAAGAGAAATTCCATGGACTGCTGGTCAAGAAGAGACTCGCTTTTTAGAAGGCTAAACCTTCATCTTAGGATGCTAGCCTAGGCAGAGGGAGAGGCAGAAAGATATTTCTCTCACAAAGGTCCACTGGACAAAGCCAAACACGGCAGTGTGGATGATTAACCAAAAGCATCTCAGCCTTTTGTGAGCTTTCGTTCCTTTACTGCAAAGGTTACATATTTTTTCCTTACCCTACCTTGAAATGGCTCGTTCTCGTCTTTGATTTCAGCTGGTGTGACTTGACGCCCTTTTTTCCTCCAAAAGCAGTTTACTCACTCCTTAGTTAAAAAGCCCACTATGACCCAAGAAATACTTTCTCATACTAAAAACCAGAGATGTGGAAAATGACATTCTGCACGGCAAAAGCTTAAGATGCTGGGAATATTATTCAAAGAACAGAAACGTGAGAAGTTTGAAGCTGCCAGTTGAAACAAAGGGAGCAGCAAGAGAGGAGACTGTAGAAAATGTATTGTCAGTGACTCCTGGCCGGGACTGGAATCCCTAGGTGAGTGCTGAGACGGCCCCTTGAATGCTAAAGAGATGCTTAACATTATGTAGTACTTTGGCTGACTTTGTGACTGGAGACAACAGAGAGCAAGAAAAGGAAGTACAAACCAGTGTTCGCAGATCTGGGAGATCGAGAACCCGGACCACTGAGGCGTGGGGGAGAGGGGGGGGAATTCTGCATAAATCCTGAAAAACCCGCACTTGTAGAACAATCTTTATGGCAATGAGCTGAGGTTTGGTAGCACGTTACAACCGAGTCTCACAAACCTCATGGCACTCACCCTGCAGGCACCAGCGGAGAGAGAAAAGACTGTGATCCGTGCGCACAGTGAGTCTAAAAGAACTCAAAGGGTGAGCGGTGACCATCACGCTGTTCTCTTGCTTGTTTTGTTCTGTATTCAGGACACACTTTTACTCAGCTGAGCAGAGCAGGTCTGAGTTGAAGTGAGGAGTATTTAGCATTTACATACAGTTTTACACCAACACCAAGAAATATTTGGCCACTAATATTCTAGTTTGTTGTATTTTAGTATCCAATATTTTTAGATCAGTGTCCTAGATATTACATATCTAGTATTTTCAGATCATAACCAGTGTTAAAAATAATACTTTAGTAACAAGAACATAAGAAATATAACTTACCATATGAAAAAATCTTGAGAACTAAATCTGGAAGGGCAATTTTGAAATATTTTTAGGATGTTGACTTGTTTCGGATCTTCCCTGGAGGTGTCCAAGGCCAGGCTGGACGGGGCTTATGAGCAACCTGGTGTAGCGGAAGGTGTCCCCGCCCATGGCAGGGGGGTTGGAACTGGATGATCTTTAAGGCGTCTTTCAACTCAAACCATTTTATGATGCTATGATTCTGAAATGATAAATTTCAGAATGATATATTTATGATATAAATGATATATTTTAGAATACCACCTGATTGTACAATGACAAATTCAGATATTCTAAAAGTAATCAAATTTACAACTATTAAGTTGAATAGCAGTAAAATACATATGCACATACAGTTGTCATTTCTAAACCACTTTATACATAGCAGGGGCCATATTACTTTCCCCATCCTCTCACCAAACAACGTATAAGAACAAAAACTAGTAGAAGTTTCCATACAGAGATAACTTCAATATGCTGTCAGAGGTGGAAGACTTTTTCTAAACTTTTTTTTTTTTTTTTTTGGACAAAAGCCTAAGAGATGTCCTTCTCAAAACTTCAGAAATTTGTTGAATTTGAATAACCTACCGAACTTTGTGAGAAGACATCAGTACAAATGGCCTGTGGACAGGGAGCCAACTTAAACCTGGGAGCCTTACAATCAATGCTCTTCTTGCCAAAGGCTGCCTTAGAACAAGTCGGATAACATTAGACAACAAGTTTTAGAACCGACGTGAGCGTTCTCTACCTGCTGGGTTTTCAAAGTAAAATGCCAGACTGTTGAAAACAAAATATTCTGTGGAGCACTGTCAATTCTGATCAACTTTGGAAGTCAGTAAGAGTAAGGCACCCAGGTGCCTTTGTGCCTTGGTATTTGGATAAACTCTTCAAGAGCAGTTCATCTGTGAACAAATGTGATTCTGTAAGAATGCCAAGGTCAGCGATGTGCTGAGTAAGTACCACTGGCAAGTCAAGATGCCTGAGGGCACCTTGAGCTCATACACCCAATTTTTCCACTATGTCAAAATTGATATGAGAAGAGATTACATCATGTAACCTGCCATCTCCTTCCTTTTTGTTAAATCCTTGCCCTGCCCCCATCCCAGCTTGTGAAATCCCCTCACGCGCCTGGCATGCTTCCCAGAACCTGCACTGAGTTTCATTAAAGAGGGAGAATACTGATTTGGGGTGATCCGGTCTGCATTGCCATAAAATATGTCACTAGCTACTTATTCAAGTTGTAGAGGAAATCTGTGATCAACAGAGCATGAATAAGATCAGGAGCCCTTACATATCTAATTTCTTCCTTCAGGTTAAAAAAGGCAAGAGGTAGGAAAAAAAAGCGCCATCTCCCTGAATATTACGTCTTTGGTAATACCGGATTGGACCCATGCTGATAACCATCTTGCAACACAGAAGGCAAGCTCTTAATAAACACTAAACCCTTCTAATCTGAAAGATTGCAACCACTCTAATTACCAGAAATTAAATTGTTCGAGGAAGGCTTATAAAAATGTAAGTCACTGTGTGCGCAGAGAATAGCAATATTTTTTTTTACTTTCTTTTTCTTTTGATAGGACCTAATCCACTGGGTGGTATTACAGCACACATGAGATGAGAGATGCCCAGAAATATAGATAGTTACTAAAAATAGACCTCATTGAAAAGCGTTTGCAAGATTTTGCCATAAATGATAACTAGGGGCAGGGGGGGTGTCTGGTAAAATTTATATATCCTCTTGCAAATGTCTGTGGCGCCTTAATTACTCAGAGATTGTTGTTTTATAGAACACTTTTGTAGGGGACATTTTGGTTCTAGCATTTACAGACATATATGATTAAAAATTCTTAGGTATTTTAAAATATCTGTAAACACACCTGTAAATTATGATATGTATAGCTTTTAACTTACTTTTCCCCCCTTTTGTGCTCAAAAGCAGTACTAGTTTGACAACGTTGGAGGCAGCAAGGACAGTTGCATTAAAAAATTGCTGGGAATAACTTAAAAAATTTTGGGTAATAACTTAACTACACGGACCAGCCCATGTAGGAACTGTCACTACAGAGTATAAAAGAAAACATATAATTATGCCCAAATAGAAACTCAGTCCTGTTGCCAATGTCAGTGGGAAATTTGATATGCTAGAGAAAGTGGATAGATACTGGATAGATAATGCCAGTTTATCACAAGTAAACCATTACAAAATAACAATGAAATCGATTATACCGTGCCATATGCATTCCTTTCTGTGGGAGTAAAGTTTTATTTTCCTCAGTAGTTTTGTTTGCTGAAGGAACTGATCAGAGAATCACACTAGAGAGAACACAGGTTCAGTTCTTATGCCCTGAAAGTCCTTTTTCAGAGACTTTTCTCCCTTAACCAGGCAAAAAGCATACGCTTCCATGTCATTAACCCACATCACCATATTTCATATTCTTGCTGCTATATACTTCAGTAAGTCCTCTGGTGACAGAGAAGCTTATTCAGATCTGGAATTGTCTCTGTTGAGCTATGGCAAACATATTTAGCTAAGTCATTTTTGGGTTATATCATTTGGAAAACAGTCCAAGCTGTTTTTCTGAACCTCAGAGATGCCCTACAGCACACAAGATTTGAAGACAGCTGCCAAACTAGCAAGATGCCAAACCTGCTGACACCCCTGAGTTCATTCAAACAGGCGCAGCTATCAGGGGTCAGAAGGAAAGAGGGGAAAGAAAACATCTAATACCTAATTAGGAGCTGAAGACTGGCCCTCACATTCTCAAACCCTCGTCCTCTCTGCAGTAAATATTTTCTAGGTTGAAAATTTAGCAAGTTATAAATTTAAACTTTTTCAAATCCGTTAAAGGGTCTTCCTTTATCGTTCACTAAAACTGCCTCAAAATTTAGAGACGTTTGCTGAAATATTGTGTTTTATTAAAATGCCTGGAGCTGGCTTTAAAATGTTGCTCTCCCTTCCAAGAGAGATGAGTGCCTATGAAGATCTACACATATATAGCCCACAGTAGAAGTATGATTTACTGTCTTCCAGGTGCATAATATACATATTGTATAATATTTCATAATATTATTATCCTAAAAGGTTTCCTCTATACTAAATGTTGCATAATTAAATATGAATTTCTCATAGATCAGCATCAGAGAGGTTCATATATACTGATCTAAGAAAAACACTGATGTGTTTTTCATGTACACATGAAGTATGTGTCTAAAACTCCTACATTGCTAAAACTGCAATAGTTTTTAGTTTATGTATATTATTGACTGCTGATAATGAAGGACAATGGCTTCTAGCTTTTTCATCAACAGTTTTAGATGCATCCATCTAAATCATTGTTAAATTTTCCCTTGCTGAAAAACTGGGATCCTTTCAACGTTCCGAGATAGGCACCCTCAGATGTTCAACCACCTTTTTGTGACTGTTTGGGGTTGGGTTTTTTCTAATTAAAGGTCTTTATTTTTGTTACAAGCCACGAGAAATGGGCAGCTAAACCAGATGTGGAAAAATCTGTGACACATCTTCTGGCAGCACACGTCACTTAATAAAAGAATTTTTGATATGAAGATAGAGTCTGCACACATAATATTCCTTTGTACAGTTTAAGAGTGACACATTGCAGAGGCTGCACACAAGTACTAGCAAAAACCAAACACATTTCATTTTTCTCCTTCTTGTGCTGATATTATCCGGAATCACTGAGAGGATGTGGGGTGAAGGCAGGATCAGAAGTACTGTGTGACAAAGTTGAGAACAAAAGAAAAACTCCAGTAAAAGTACACAAATCTTTGCTAAAATAAAAGTATTTAAAAGCTGTTCAGAAAAAAATATATATTGAAGAAAGCAGAAAAAAGCTAACAAGCTTCGTACATAAATAATGCAAGAAATTCTGAGGAGATGCAAAACTATAATGCAGGTAAAACAGTGGTTTGAAATGATTTTGAGAAGTAATTGTAAAATTTTTTCTGTTGGGATAGTTTAAGAGGTTTCCTACAAGATCCTATAGTCATATTTGCATATCAATACTCATTATTTGAATTTGTTCGGACATAAATACATTGGAGAATCATATAATTATGGAAAACTCTAAAATGTTCAGATACAGACTGGACACCTACTCCTCATTTAACCGGAAAAACAACCACCTCAGAAAAGGTACTGAGAAAAAACCCACAGAAAATGAAAAAAAGAACTCAACCAGTAAAGAAGTTGAATTTTAGAAGCTAGAACGTGAAAACTGTCAAATTCAAGATGAATTGACAATGAAATTGAAAACAAATAACACAAGAATGTTTTATCGTGTGAAGAAGAGAACAGGAAAAGACAAAGTGGAACTTTTAGGCAGTAAGATAAAACATATCTAGATACAGTCAAAAATGTAAATGGAGACATTAAATTTTTAATAATAGTAGTACTGAACCTGGAGCAAAAGTGAAATGTCTAGTGAGAATGAGAGCACGGTCACAGAAACGACCAAAGTTGAGATGAAATACTTACTATCACTCAGCTGGATTACACAATCACCATCCTAAAGTATTAAAGTAACTGGCATATAAATTCTCAAGTCTTGTGGATTTTTTTTTTTTTTTTAATTAAGGAACGTCAAATGACTCTCCAAATGACTAGAGAGCAGTGAAAGCATTATTTATGTTTTTTTTTTAAATTGAGAAATAAGTGATAAGTGCAATCATGGACCTATTCTTGCTGCTTTAGTGCATGTAAGACTTTAAGCTTTTAAGGGGGGGTGAAAATAAAGACCTAGAAAGGAAATGAAAAAACAGGATCCAATGGAGCCAAGGTTTCCAAGGAAAGATTAGTGAAACTGACCGACTGGCTTTTCCTCCCCACCCCCCGCCACCAAGAGAACTAGTTTCTCGGAAGGGAAAATGAGATAAATCTAATCTATCTGGACTTCAGTAAAATATCTGATTAGTTGTCACACTGGAAATTACTCATTAAAGTAGTCTAGATGAGGATTAGCACAAAAAAATAAGGATGGCCAGAGAACCGTCTGAAAGAGACAGAAGGATGGACTGATGAGTTTAGGCTAAATTTCCCTCTGATAGCAAGGATTTAGATTTAATGAGTCAGAGGGTTTATTCCTTTGGCATTCTTAATGCCCTTATACCCCTTAATGGGTAGTGCACTACTACCCATCTTCAGGATTCTTTCAGGTAAATATAGAGATGTGCAGACATGTTTGCCCATGAAGTGTTGTTGAAGAATAACAGCGTGTAGGTCCATATAAACTCTGATTGGGCTCATATTAATCTTTTTCCTAAAACTACATATGAATGGAAAGGTAGGTGCTAGCATTTTTATGACATTGTGGTATGTCACTCTGTGAATAATGACTGTGAATAAATATTGCATTCACGGAATTTTAATCTTCCTTCCATCTGAAGTTCATAACGATATCGGTACTAACAGATTTATATTCCCCACCCAGCCAGCCTCATCAGATGACAAACCCTGGCATTCAACTGCATTAAATGATAATTAGTCAGTCTACTTCTAATCTGATGGTTAATATATCATGTCAAAGGCTTTCTTATGAAGAAGATTGAATTGGAATTTCGTCGATAGCATTAACGTAATGCATTACGATAATGAGTCCCAATCCCAGACCTGAAGCTTCAGGGAAGTTTGGATATGGAAATGAATCTGAACCCAAGCTTTCTGCCTCAAGTGCCTCACCATGCAATAAGCCAAACCAGAATCTATGTATTTGTCTCCCTCTGAACTTGGAGAAATCAGGATTTTACATAAATAGATAATTATATTACTTAACTGAGTCCAGTGTGACAAAGCAGTGCTTCCAAGATTTAACCAGTAATAACAAGATGAGTAGTGATTTCCAACAGAGAAATCTGAGGAGCGACTCGGTTACCTACACACAAATTACCAGTGCTGTAAACATGCTGGAGCTTCCTGCTTGGCTTCCACTAAGCTGTCCTCTCCACTCCAGAGGAAGAGCAGACTCTTGTGGCTCTTTAGTCATACTTGCCAGCCCCGTACAGATGTGCCAGACAAACTATGGCATCTAACCTGACACTTACGCTCAAGTATCTCTCTCTTTCTTTATAGGCACAGGTTCTCCTGAGCTGGAAGCCTTTGTGGCAACAGGTCTTTTGAAAGCTTTGAGGATGCCAGTAGCCCATTTTCCACAATTGATGAGGTGCAGAACTCAAGCTGGTAAACAAAGCCAGCTTCAGAGAGAGGCAGCAAACCAACAACTAATGTAGATTTGTAAATTGCTTTCCCTTCACAACACAGTCCAATATTCTCATCTCACTCGTCAACTAAGAACCAGCATGATGTATTAGAGTGATGTGTGCAGCATCAACAAAAGAGTATTAGACATCAAACTATAATGCTAACAAGTTAAAATCTTTTAGGGATACCTAAAGTGCAGGGACATCTTGCTGACTATATCCATGTGCAGCATAGCTACAATCAATCATTTCTCATGATAACTATCAAATTGAACACAACCGACAGTCATTAGCACCATTAATGGATGAGTCTCTCAGGAAAGATAATTTTGTGCTGCCCTTCAACTTTCTGGGAGACAATTCATGGAAGAGACAGTCACACATTTGACATCCCCTTACTGCCAATCTCCAGTCGCTTGTTTCTCTTGAACTGCACCCTCGTATATGGGACTTCCACCAGATGTATGGCTGTCATCCTGCCATATAACTAGGTCTTTGATGACCAATCTTCCTTCTGCCAGGCTTATCCATTTCCAAATGCAACAAAATGTTTCCCTTGTTTAAAAACTAATCAGGCGCTGGTAGTAATATCAACCCTTACAACTTGTGGTCTCAGATCCAGTAGCACATAAGCCCGTATAAACAATAATGAATCAGATGGCGTGGAGTCAAGAATTACAAAAGTCCCTTTCCTCATCAACAAGTCTTGGCCTCCTTTGGTCTTGAATATGAATTCCCCATGATAATTCAACTTTGTCCCCCTCACATGTGGGACAGTTATCCCTGATAAGAAAAATATATACTGGAAAATAAATTATGTACTATTACTGGGTTATTTTCACATATGACTTGGGGTAAGTTCAAATGATTGTGGTCCAGTGAACCAAGTTCCCTCTCCTAGACACCTTCAAAAGACCTTAAAAAAAAATAATTTAACTTGCATTTCTTGCATTTTTACTACCTTTACTCAAAAGGGACATACTAGCAAAAAAATAAAAAAAAAAAAATGTGATCAATAACTTCAAATGTGGGGTTTTTTTCTGTAAAGTAAGTGTACAATATAACATAAGGCATTTTTCTTCCAAATAGTATTAGTAGTCTTCCAATTAGTATTACTCCAAATAGTGCCTTACAGATTAAAATAATGCAATCACTAAATTAAATAGCTTAAAATGGAAGAGATGAACTATAGTATTAAGAGGCTCAGACAAGTGAGAAAATGAGATTTTAAAAGATACAACAAATCAATGAGGCAGAGAGATTCAGAAAGGCTGTTCCAGATGGCAGGGTCTTCAGAGGAATAGGATTTCACAGCAAAGGCACATTTGTGGGGTAGCTCAGTGAAGAAATGTTTGTCAGACCGGTCAAAAGAGCAGACGAGTCAATAGAAGATGACAAACTAGGATGCAGTGCACACAGATGTCTTAGGACTCTTCAATTTCTATCCTGTGTTCAGTGGTAGGACCGTGAGGACTATCACTGTAGCTCTCTCCATTTGTCCTCCCACTCTTCACGTGAACTGCCTTACAAACTGGCTAACTTTCACTCTGTTCAGGCGCAATGCGAAACACAACAGGGCATGCACATCAGCTGAGTTGTTTTGAATTATAAATGAGATACAAAGAAAAATAGCAATAATGGCCATAGCAAGATCTACTGGAATAGATCACAGCTACAAAAGCATTTTCAAACTGTACCTTAAAATGAATGTTAGAAGGAAGTCTATTGGAAAAATAAGGGCAATGAGACCACAATGTTTCTGAAGTGCATAGGCAATATGATTTGGAAAATTGTACAGCCAAGAGAAGCAGGACCAGGAGACAGTGGTGAAGAGAGGAAAATGAGAATGATCTTTTTTCTTTTTTTTTTTTACTGTGTAAGCCAAAGATATGGGTGGAAGAGATCTGTTAATAGAATTGAAGATACTCTCTAGAGAAATGGACTTCCATTGTTACTCAACAGTCACATTTCTTGAAGATTGAGGAGATTAAAGAGCTGTCAAACTGATCTGCACCCATCACACAGCTGTGCAATGTATATTCCTAGACCTACACACACTGGAAGGACTAACAATGTCAAAACAGCAAAATTTCTTACAACATGAAGAAATTTTGTCATTTCTGCCTTTAGTTCCAAATGTGTCATTATATGTAATCCTCTGGGCTTTGTGGGAATTTTGCCTAAAATGTGACAACATGACTGCTCCCACGAAAGAGTAGGCTTGGATATGTTCCCTCTGTGGTGTGTCTAACTTATGAAAATAACCATCGACGGGTACCAATACAAACAATGCCTCAGTCATGTGAACATTTTCACTACGCTTTAGAATTGCTCTCGAGATTCAGAGATGATTATTCAGCAAGCTTCTCTGCAATCACAAAACTGATTAGCGCAAATACGTCTTTCATTGAAGGTCTTGTTAGTGCTCAGGGGAACTGTCACTTCAGACACCTTTTACTGAACACTATCATTCACGCAAAGCTTTGGCTCTCTGTAAATGTAAAGTATCCATTGTCATCCAAGGAGGTTAATTCACTAAATTTATCTACATAAATGAGATACAGTAAATAGTATTTTTCTGAATGTTTCTTTTGAGAACAATATCATTATTTAGAGAAATTGAGATGCTTTAGAGAACATTACATTTTAAACAAAAATTCATGCTGTCATTTATATCTAAAATATTTAAACAGCAGGTATATAATGTATGCAAATGCTCCTCCGTTATTTTGTAAACACAGTCATTTTTACTTTGTAAATTCTAAATTCATTTTTAAAATAAACTATCTGAATACTAAAAACTATATTCCAGAAAGAAAGGGTTGGACTGTAATTTATTCAGCAGGAGCCTTCAAATAATAGGGAAGGAGCAGGACAAGTGCCTGCCACTGCTCTAGCATACAGAAGTTAAAAAAGAGTATATTTGAGAGATAACGAGGAACATTTACTGAGATCCAACTTGAACCTCAGCAAAAATGGAGAATTATTAGATTTCCCTCTCTATTTTAATCACATAACATTTTATAGGGTTTCAGTCTCCTAAATTTGGGAATCAAAAGCTGCGTGTTCCTCAGTGTGCACCATCTTTCCTCAGCAGTAACTTTCACAGATCAACCAACTGCCACAGTTCAAGCTTAGGGAAAAAGGCAACTCCTGTGGCACCAAGCGAGCTTTGATCTGGTAAAAAGTTACAAATTTAAGTAAAGAAATTCACATGAGTAGTCCTATTGATTTCATTTGCTTTGTACTAAGGTGATTACAAGACAGTTTATTCCTATGCATAACTGTTTGCAGCATTCAGCCCTTACAGAACATCTTTTCAAAAATTGTAAATAACCATCTTAACTCTTAAGCAGAAAAATATGTCAGCATCTAAAAATTACATCCCCTCAGAAATTAATTATAAACAGAGAAGGCAAATATGTTGTAACGTCGTAGCTGATTAAGTTTCTTAGTTACAAATACATAGCTTTGCAGGCGTTATGGACCAAGATCACCAAAGAAACTCTGGTGACATTTTACTTCAATACTCCATTTTAAAACTTAATTATTATTAAATGATAAGCAAATAGATTTACAAATTCAGGGGTTTAAGGGGAACATGATCAAATTAAATAATAATTACTTTTTAAAAGTAACTGCCAAATGTGTTATTATGAAGCAAATTTTAACACCATTACAATGGATCTTTAGACTTTGTTTGTACAAAGTCATTTTAAATCAGACAATATGCTAAGAGATCACATCCTTCTTGATGATTTGGTAATTATAATACCTCAACATAAATAAAAAGGTAAATTCTATCCTTATTTGAACACGCACATTTCTTCTCACTTGCAAACCAAGAGCAAGCGTTATCTGGTGGCAATACTTCATCCAATATGTTTTTATCATAAAATGTCTGAGTAAGTTTGTTAAACATCACTCCTTTAATCTTCACAAGTTACAGAAAAAGATTCGTTTTCCAGGGACTTATGCTACTCTGCCTGTGTAGTTGAGAGTTTGAAAGAAATAAAAATCAGCAAACCCAGTGAATTTTGAGCTCCGGAGTTTGCTGGAGCTCTTTTCCCCAGCTAATAGTAGGTCATCAGGTCTTCTGGTTATTTAAAATACTTATTGAACCTCTTCTGTCCTCTGTAATGCTTTCAGGGAACTCCTCCTAAGAAACAAAAATTATCTTTTCTGCAGTCCATTCTTCTAATTCCTAATCTAAAACCACTAAAAGAAGAGTCAGTCACCATTTTTACTCACTTCTTGATGGGATTCTTTCCAATCCACACCAACCGTTGTAAAGAACTAAAGTTTTAGTTTACATCCATGTTCAGCCCCATCTCTTCCATCGAGAGACCCAACAGAAAAAGGCCTATTATTTTGCACACAATTGCCGCAGAAACAAGAGCAACTGTTTAGGAAGTTTAAAATACCATTATATGTATGTGACATCTGTGCACAAAGGTAATTTCCATCTCAAAGTTTCAATGAGTAAATATATCCAATATATGAGTTTTGATGGATCTCACCAGGCTATGTGATGGAATTATTATAAAGGAATGAAAGGATGCCATTAAAATATTGTTTTCTCTTTGTATAATACTGCCTCTTTAAACTAGTTACAATATTGTTCTGAAATAATGATTTTGGTCATCCCTATTCAGCCTAACCTTTGGTGCCTGAAGAATCACAAAGCATTTTACGTATTAGAGACTATGCCTTCCCCTCAGCCTTTTTGTTATTGGGAGGCTGAAGTAGTCAGATACTACTTTTTGCAACAAAATTTCATTGCTTTTGAAATGCATCTACCCTGCAACTGAACTAACCCTACAGACACAAATATCTCCAACAGACTTCAGCAGAAATCGTTTCCCAAAATCTCCACGCTTCATGGCTCTGTAGTTCCTGATGGGCTGAGGAGTATCGGGAAAAACTGGAAAATCCAAATTTCCTAGCATTCTCCCCCTGTACATTTTAGCAAGAAAGCTCTGAATGCACAACCGGGGAGCCAGGGAATTCTCTTGTTTAAGAGAACCCTAGACAGTCTAAAGTTACAGCAGCACAAGCCTAAACTCTCTTAAATGTTTTGTCTAAAAGTTGCATTATAAGTAAATAAAACCTAAGGAAATATTCACACCACCTACTGCAAAGTTGGTGTGTTGTACTACACAGCCCTCCACTGTCCTTACCAGCATCTTACTGGTGGTTTCACATAACAAAAGGAAAAAAAAAACCCAAAACCAAACAAGCAATCTGAAATAATCTTTTATCTTACAGTAGAACACTGGCTATCTCAACAGAAGAACAGTGCATTGCTCATAGTCTGGCTCTAATTAGGTTAGGAAAATGAATTATTTCTTACCTTTAATTCCTATGAAGCTGATGAAAAATTAAATATGAGCTGACAATGTGCGCTGGCAGCCCAGAAAGCCAGTCATATCCTGGGCTGCATCCCCAGCAGCGTGGCCAGCAGGGCGAGGGAGGGGATTCTGTCCCTCTACTCTGCTCTCGCGAGACCCCACCTGGAGTACTGCATCCAGCTCTGAGGCCCCCAAAAGAAGAAGGACATATTGGAACGAGTCCAGAGGAGGCCATGAAGATGATCAGAGGGTTGGAGCACCTCTCCTACGAGGACAGGCTGAGAAAGTTGAGGGTGTTCAGCCTGGAGAAGAGAAGGCTCCAGGGAGACCTTAGAGCTCTTTCCAGTCCCTAAAGGGGCTCCAGGAGAGCTGGGGAGGGACTCTTGATCAGAGAGGGGAGTCATAGGANGAGGGGAGTCATAGGACGAGGGGGAGTAGTTTTAAACTGAAAGAGGGCAGATTTAGATTAGATATCAAGAAGAAATTCTTTCCTGTGAAGGTGGTGAGCCCCTGGCGCAGGTTGCCCAGAGAAGCTGTGGCTGCCCCATCCCTGGAGGTGTTCAGGGCCAGGATGGATGGGGCTTGGAGCAACCTGGGCTGGTGGGAGGTGTCCCTGCCCAGGGCAGGGGGGTGGGAATGAGATGATCTTTAACGTTGCTTCCAAACCAAACCATTCTGTGATTCTATGAAATTAATTTTTTTTTTCAATAAGTGAAGGGAAAAAGAGGTGGAATATACTGTGAAATACACTGTTAAACAATGTAGAGTTTAAGAAAAATATTCCTTTGTATTTAACTGGAATGAGCTTACTGTAAATCAAAAGCTTAAAAGTTTTAAAGTTGTAAGTGGATCAGCAGGGCTCTGACAGTTTTCTGGTTTTATGGCAGCGTGGGTCTAAAAGAATGGCTTTTTTTTTAAAGAAGAGGCTCACAAGAGAGAAGCAGTAAAAAAGATCCAGTCTGGGATATATTTTCAAAGGAATTTCAAACAGACTATCAATCTCTTAATGCTCTTTTTGTACTATGAGTAAACAGGGCTCCAGTTTAAACTTCAGAATGCAACATACCCTACTTTGCCAACTTATTCTCAGCGCACCTAAGACCCCATCATTTGACAGATGACTAAGGACTTAGCTGATTGTCTGCAGTGTTTGATATACAATCTTGACAAGCATAGTCTATTAAATTAGGAGAATGCCAGCCAAAGTGAGTGATGGAGATTTCCAGAGACGCAGTAAGAGGATTGAATAAAAAATAAATAGTAAGGTTTTCACCTACGCAGCCTGTGAACCCAGCTGACTGCTATCAAGACTGTTATCTTTCAAACATAATTATTACAGCTCAAAAAGAAGTTAGAGGCATGTTGTAGCCTCAGTTAGTAATTAAGATTCCGTGGAGAGTGGCTTGCTGAAATTCATAGCAAATGCTCATAATCTTGTTCCTAAAACCCATTTATCTAAGTTGCACTGACTTTCATTGGGACTTAGATACCTAAGTCACTGAGATGTTTTTGAATAACAAACCCAAAAGAGCTACAGATAAAATTCTAGCCATCGTCAATGCAGAAAGTTATACCTTTATGTTACCGAAATACAAAAGGCAATAAAATGTCTGCACTAAATAACAGCACAGCCACATATCTCTGCTGAGAGATTCTAAATGAAGGGTCAAGTCTTGAGACATTACCTTGCTGCAGCATTTTGAAGCACCCTCTTTAAGGACTGGGGACCTTTGTAGCCTTTAATATCAATAACAATTGTAGCAAGAAGTTAGATCTTTCTCCCCTGTATATACCTGTATATACCGGGTAAATCATACCCTATCTATCAGTATTCAAAGCAGGCAAAGGGCACGAGCAAAGGAAGGCCAGCTGTCACGCTGAAAAAGAACGTGTCATATTAGAGAGGATTTTACAAAGATACAATAGCTGAAGTAGCAAGAGACAAAGTGCAGTGTATATGCTCAAAACACAAGCAGGAGAATAACCTGGGCAAAAAAAGTCCTCATAGAGGAAATTACATTATGTAGATCAAGGACCGAGTTACATTCCAATTCGTAGAAAAACTAGCTTTACTACAGGGCAAACACATTAAGTATTTGACAATCAAATATGGCTTTGAACTTAGCTTGATCTTGTCATTTACAGTATTTTTTTTCTAGTTCATAATTAAACATTTAATAAAAGCCATTATATATGACCAATATAGGCGAAGTAAAACATTTGAGTATCAACCTTCTATCTACATTGCCTGGATATATACTAAAACCTGTGAATAGTTAACTGCCAGAAAATAAGACACCTCTCTTACAGGGAAAAAAGTATTATTATGGCTCAAAGTATATCCTTAAAAGAAAAAATAAAAGGGGGGGGGGGGGGGGGGGGAGGCAGGNAACACAGATTATACAATCCGAAAAAACCCACAGAAAGTAATCCAGTGGGACGTTAAAACATCCATTAAATTATGCCTTTGTTCTAACCCTTACTTAATCTTCCCAAACTTTTGGCACTTTTTGAGGATAAACGGCTGCCTAACAGCACTGCTGTGGTATTGACATAAGTGCTGCCCCANCTGCCTAACAGCACTGCTGTGGTATTGACATAAGTGCTGCCCCACAAAATCACAAAATCCAAATCAAATTTCTGAGTTACTTGGATGTATTTTTAACAATTCAGTAATATTTCTCCCGATAACAGTTGAAACTGCCATAGTCTACCTCAACCTCTCCTGCCCTCCCATAAACGGCTTAGCCACAAATGTAACACACCCAAATGTATGCGCACACGTACATACATGTTAAATTGAAGCACTTCCAATGGCAATAGTTGTCTATATTCATAACAGGAAACTGCAGCAATACAACAATAATACCATAGTTTATATTACAGATTCAGAACTGGAGATCAAATGCCTGCAGCATCTCTTAGGTTATCATCCCTCATGCATTTGTGGAGAAAAACGCAGACAACAAAATTCTCAAAAATAAATTAGGTTTACATTGTCAGTAAGCTGTATTGTACTTATAAGTCTTTTGAAATTTCTCCCAGCTTCCAAATTACAAAAAAAAATATTATTTTCTACCTCTATGAGTTTCATTTTTTTCTTGACAAGTTTTTCACTTAAATTTTCTGTGTTGACTCTATACAATATTTCTGGGCTTATGAAAAAATGTTTTTTTCCCTTCAGTCACACAAGACAATATCCAAGTTTCTCCCCACGTTCACACATCACTCTAATGATCACTACATTAGTAAAACTGACCATGACATTAAAAGAATTTCTGCAAAAATGCAGAAGCTACTTTTTATTTTCATGAAAATGTTACAATATGGAAATCCAATACTTCGTTTTCCAATCTATGCACCAGGTAAACCAGACCCAAGCCAGTTTCAGCATGGAAAGCACACAACTGAGGTAATAAACTTTTCTGTTTGGCTTGTTTTATCACCCCGGACTCTGCAGCACACCAACACATTCACCCAGCTTTTAGTCAGGAGGTTAAAACCCGACAGCAGAAATCACGGGCAGATTAGGTGGCGTGTCCTCTGGCTGTGGATAACAGCACTCAGGTTTTATGAGTTACAAGAATTACAAGAAACACAAAGTTAGGTACTATATTAAGAGTTTAATTTTTCTCTTTTATTAGCTTATCACGAGATTTTATTATCTCATTGGAATTTCCTTCTCTTTTCGCTTCCTGAAGTTTGTTGAAAGATGGAGCACAGCCGATAGTTCCAGCTCGTGTAATTGTCATGTTTTAATGGTGCCAAGTAATCAAACATGACTTTCAATTTTCCATCAATGGTATCTATGTGGTTTGTCACCAGGTAGGCCCAGTGCACCCTACCTTATAAGGTTGGGCAATTTGAGGCAGATTGAGGTAGACTGAGTCTAGCAAGCCTTCAGACTTAGCTGACTGAGTTCTTTATAAGATTCAAATCAGATGTCTGGAATAGACCATTCCATGAAAAATGTTTTACATTTTTAAATTCTTAGAAAGCAAACAGTAATGAGGAACACGACTGATGATTCGTGTACTCCTGTGACTCACATTCTTTGATTTCATTTCTATTTCAGTGAGCAAGTGTTATGAAGGGCCATCCCTGGAGGCAGTTAAAAGACGTGTAGACATGGTGCTGCGGGAGACGGTTTAGTGGTAACTCGGCAGTGCTAGGTTAACAGTTGGACTTGATGATCTTAAAGGTC
>RSEF01000009.1:23753339-23771780 GCA_003993805.1 Himantopus leucocephalus
AAAAAAAATATTAACTCAATTTGTTTATAGACATGGGCTGTAGGACTGAATTTAAATATACTATTTTATTTCCTAATTATATAGCATTTTATAATCCCTTTGCATTATGAACTTATTTAATTGGGTTGCTTCTGATGATTTCTTTATTTCCTTGCAATGAAAGCTGTAGATCTTCCACATTGACACAAATTTCTACACGTCACCCCCGAGGAAAGATTTGCTCCATTTTATACCTGTTGACGCTCTGGCCAACGGACCCCAGCCGTGCGGTGCTCCAGCCGCAGTCCCGGTCCAGATAAGACTCTCATCCAGCAAAGAATCTGGTTCTTTAGAGCCAATGCAGCTGATGAAGCTCATAAAAGCCCTGCACTTAACAATATTATAATCTGGCTTAGTAAAACTTAGAGATCTGCACTCACAGATTTACCAGTTAGGCTGAGGAGCCGGGAACTGGCTCGATTAGCACAGTACCCTCTCACAGTCCAGACATCGCACTGCTCCTTTCTCCCTTCCCTTACTACTGATATTACAGTCCCATTGCTGCTTTATAAACCCCACCCTTTAGTGAAGAGGAGGACAAGGGACGCTTTATGAAATCCTTAGAAGAGTCTGTTTCCTCCTGTGCCTTCAAACATCATGCAACTTCCAGCTACAGCTGGTCATATTCTTCCCTTCCCTTCTCAACGCTGGAACCTGCCCTTCCAACCAGGGCATGGTAGCACTTCGTTACCCAGGCAAAGATTTTCTACCAAATTCAGAGATGCAATCGTGTCCATTAGTGCTGCAAATCTCCACGCAGCTTGGACAATCTTTCTTAGAGACATAACTTTAATATGATTTTAATGAGACTGTGGGACTATAGTTCAAATACATTTTTGTTTCTCATTTAGGTACCTTGCCTTTTAACATTTCATCACTATTCATTAAGTTTAAGCTGCATTTTTAACCTCTATTCAAAAAATGCACTTTAAGGTGAGGTAGTTTCTTGAAAGCCCTCAGGCAGGAACTGTGTGTCTCTTAAATTGCAGTCATCTTTCTGGCAAGCAAATCTTCCCCAAAAGGTAAGAATATTTAGGAAATCTTGACCATGAAAAAGTATTTATTTTTTCTAACATTTTTTTTTTTTGCCATTACAGTTAGCAATGTTATGAAAGGCACAGTCCCACAGAA
The DNA here is from genome assembly GCA_003993805.1 of Himantopus leucocephalus. NCBI lineage: Eukaryota > Metazoa > Chordata > Aves > Charadriiformes > Recurvirostridae > Himantopus > Himantopus leucocephalus. Next base: position 23,754,510 of record RSEF01000009.1, read on the forward strand.
AATTACTCAAAAGGTCCATAAATTTCAGTCTTTCATGGATGGGTTAATCAGTTCAGAGCCCTAGAGAAAAGTCAGATACTTTAGGCCACATTTATGGCCTAAAGTAAAAATTGGTGTTGACCCTAGACTGTGCAGGGAATAACTAGGCAACTTGAATCAGTATCTTGTTTATTACTGTGCCCTTCCTTGTGATGAGCACACTGCATCCAGCTAGAGCTAAGGATGGCTGGAACAGGCATCAAAACGCACACAGTCTGTTTGCTCAAGACAGAGCAAATAAGGATGATCTAGTGAAGGGAAACACCTTTACCTTCCTTTCTGAAGCACCCCCTTCTCCAGCAGGCAGGACCTGAGCAAAGTTCAAAATTGTCACTGAATAGGGTTTGGGGCCTGATTACAATGTTAATTTTGTCATTGATTTCAACGATGGTGGGATTAAGCAGTCACCTCTATATTTACCATCTAAGAGCCGATCTTTTTTAAATTCAATTTTATATGAAAGCTCGGAAAGGTTGTGGATCAGTCATCTAAAGCTTTACACAGATTTATGTTCCAGAGGCAACTCTTCTCCTTGAGACTGCCTGAGGCTTTATCCCTTCCGCTCTCACAGCTCCAGCAAGTCATGACCCTGACAGTCCGCAACTGACACCTGGTCTGTAAAATCCACGTACAGATAAGGCACAGAAAAGGTGTGTTATAGCAGGTGTTAAGGGGAAAAAAAGATTACAACATCTAATAAGTATCATTAGATATAGTTACAAGAATTAACTGGTGACTAGTACGAACTATGGCTTTGATTACTACTTAAAGGCATTTAAATTTCAGGAGGATGCTCAGATCTGAAAGATCTCCGAGTAGAGTCAGACCTTAGCTATAGACCTTCCACTTGAACAGAATAAGAATTGGGGTTCAAGAATTACCACTGCATTCTTATTGGCAAGTTCAAGCTGTTGAGCACTCACAAGTCAGCTGTTGTGAGAACTCACTGTTTCTTCACGTTAAAAAGGGAGTCTAAGTAGTAGTGGTGGGTCACGCAAGATGAGCTATGTATGGATCTCGGTCTTCATTTTTCTGTTCTTCCTTTATTCTTGCTACTGTTTTGCTACTGTCTTGTCAGAGACAAGAGACAGCAAATTCTCTGAGTTGAGGACGGACATTATGACCATATCCCATATTCACGTATACGACTGCAATATCTAATATACAGGAGTCCTAGATACTAATGCAAATAAAAGGTATAAAAACAACCTTGGGCATGCCTATGAAGGAACATGAAAAGAAAACATACATTTCACAAGAAAATTTAAAGTTAATAACTTTTCCTTATGTTTAAGCATAATCAAATCCCATATACTTACAGCAAACACTTTTACACATCGTATAGTGCTTAATATTTAGAGCTGCTGAATTGGTTTTTTCTTCAAAGTATACGTATCAATTTAAATCTTAAGGAAACAATGAAAAGTAAATAGGAGCTGGCAGAAAATAATTCGTCCCAAGTTATTCTCTGACATAAATAAGTCTCCACATTATGCTTAAGCAGCCTGTAATTTCAACACTCCATAAGATTGCTTTTGTGCTCTGCTTTTTGTCTTTTCACACTTCTCTGGGCATTCATGGATTTATATTTTGGTGGTATTCAAAGAAGAAACCCTTTTTCCTTTCAAATGAAAGTAGGCTGCTGTGCGGAAAAAAAAAAATACTGCAACTCATAACTTATCTGGTTTGCTAACTTTAGATTTGCTCTCTCAAATGATAATGATTATTAAAAATGAGAACATCATTACTGTAAAACCAAAATAAATGGGTTGGGTAGGTGAATTGATCGGGATAGAGGATGGAAATGTTCTCTGCAAGTCTTTGCTGATAATAGCAACCGGGATCATCTAGCAACACTGCAGCACTCCTCAGGTGCAGGCGGGTCCTTGACCCATCACACACTACCAAAACTTTTTTGACAAGGTAAGAGTTTGAACTGGGACAACTTGTATCTCACAACTTGAACTCGGGACAACTTCAATCTCAAGTTTCTATTCCAAGGTGTCATAGACAGCATGGCATTAGCAGCATGTGTGGGGCAAAGTATTAGAGTGTTACAACACAGTATATCCTTTTTTCCCACCCTTTCTTCCCCAAAAGTGGAGAAAAAACCAACAATAAATGCTCTCGTATAAGAAAGGCTTTGACTTGTTTCTTGGCCAGAAACACGAAATACTGCAAGATGCACAAGATATTTATCAGGTGCAAAATTCAGTTCAGTATCTGAATGACTTTTTCCTATCAAGGTTCGAGTAAAGCCCAGCAACCTCAAACCTTTAGTGGTCCACTAACTCCTTGAATGGCGGGTAAAGCTTTGCAGAAAACATAAAAAGTGCTGCACTATTCAGGAGACATGGAAACTGTTTACAGTTCATTGCTACGTTGCTTGTGTAGAAGAAGGCTTTTAAAGAAGCAAAACATCTTTATCTCTATACGTGTACATATATATCTCATCATTAACCTATAAATCAAGCCTCATTGGCCATTTCAGCTGGAAATACTAATTACGCAGTTTGGCCAACTGTCCATGCACTTTCCCAGCAAATAAGTAGAAGCTATGTGTGATTTGTACTGCACACAGCCAGCAGACTGGAAGTCCATTCTGGTGTTAGAGATAGTGATCACTCTAGCAGTGTTCTCTACACTTTAAAAAAGAAAAAAAATGTTAATGACCAAATATTAGAACCAACTGCTTAAGACCAATGCCAGTTTTTAAGAATATCTGAATCCTGATCTGCTCGGGGATTTTACATTCCTCACAGAACCAGGGCCATGCCATGTTTGATGGCTTGAGAATCAGATTCAGAAGAGCAGGTGTGCAAAATGAGAAGTTCGTAGGGCAAGTACCTGCCCCCACACCCGCTCGAACCACCTATACTCCACAACCACGTTTGACTGCCAGATCCATTATGCCTTGAGCGTGCAATTGTATTTTAGGCTACATAACATACAGTCTCCCCTCATGTGAGTTTGTGTTACTAATGTGTCCACGCTAGTAACACCAGCAGCTCGGGGATGCAGCTCAGTTTGCGTACCTTACGTGTTTTAACTTCGAGTAAGAAAACACGCAGCTACTTCCCTCATGTTCACTGGGCTGAACTAGCAGGAAACAAAGACGACTAGAGCGGCAAGGAGACAAAAAAGATGGGTACAACTTCCTAAATACATACAGTTTTCCATCACAAGTCTTTACAGGTCAACAATGATGGCAAGCAATACATAAAATTACAAATAGGAGTAAGCAGGGGAAGTCTGAGGAGCAAGTTTTAAGGTGAAATTTGACAGATAAATGAATGGGATCACATAGCATGCCTTTGAAGGCACCTGGTTTCAATTACTCATATTTCTTCCAGGTTTAATTTCCCTTTGTCCTGCTGTGAGATTTCTAGTTCCAGTACAACAGAAATAAATATAAGATCATGAATCAAGAAATAGTTTCTTGACAAATATTGAATAAACTCATCAAAAGAGAGAAGGTAAAGGAAGTAAAAACTGCAAGTATTGGGTAGCTATTAGGAACTAGGATGGAATTTTCTGAAACAGATCATGAAAATTTCCAAAACGGATATTTTATTAAAAACCTAAACATACACAGATGACCAAGAATTTTTCAACAGGAAATCTAGAAAATTATAACTCATTAACTAATTAAAATAAATAAATAAAGCATTTTCAAAAACATCAACAAACACTTAAAAAGTGAAACTTAGAATACCTGCTCTTTAGTTTCACTGAATTTTTAAGACAAACTGAAAGTATTTGACTTTTCTTTGCATCATGATAGCAATTTTTTCAATATCTCAAATCTGTTTTGATTTTTTTTTCTTATCCATCTCTATTTGAAACCACAACTAGACTCAGTTGCTGTTAACTGAATCCTTCTAATAAACTCATACTCTCATTTCAGTTCACATTTTCGTTTGACCTTTGGAGGGAGGAAGATTCTTTCCTTGATGCTAAACCTGAAGATGCAAACTACAGCCAAAAAAGATTAGTCCTTTTTCTCCTTTTCAGTTTCAAGCCCCATTGATTACTTTCAGATACTTTTGATTTTCAGTAAATTGGTATTTCATTATTTGGTTATTTCCAACACAAGGTCATTCCTTGTCAGATATTTTATCCAAACCAGAGTTCTTCAACATAAAAGTGAATTTATTTTGCGTTGAATCAATTTGAATTCAATGTTTACATTAATCATTATATTTTTAGAATCAGAGGCCATAACTGTTAAATTAAATAAATACGCGTTTCTTTGTTGAGACTAACGATGTAACACAACAAGTGAAAGGAATAGACTATATGACATCCTAAGGAGTTGTTTCTTTATTTAAAAATAGAGATAGAATGCCATCTACTTGTTAGTTTCCTATATTGCTGGCTGAGGAAAAAAGAGCTAACCCCCTTGGATTACTGCAGTCTTTAAGTATTGCTTTGGCTAATCATCCGTGTCCACAGTTACATGAAAAAAAAAAAAAGAAAAAGAGCAGCCATCAAATTAGCATCCACCTGATATGTTCAATGCATCAATTATCCAACACAGCAGGGGGCTCTCCCTTTCCAAAGTACTGACACCCAAATGCCAAACTCTGGAAATCATTCCAGGCTATGAAGTAAGAGGCAGCCTCTGATGCTTGGTAGTTATTTAAAACCCAGACCTTGGCCAAGAATTTGCATTGTTGAGGGTATGGAAGTAATCAGACTAAAGTACAGTGACAGCCTTTGCTCTGCGCTGCTCACCAGTCGCTGGAGATGACTTTACGAGAACTACTTTGTCCCTGAAGTTTCAGAATGGGTGTTACCAGTGAAGAGTTGTTACTCAAGGACAGGGCAGACAAAACACACATTTATTTCTGTTGTCACAGGGCTTTCATCACAGAATCAAAAANACTGCTCACCAGTCTCTGGAGATGACTTTACGAGAACAACTTTGTCCCTGAAGTTTCAGAATGGGTGTTACCAGCTGGACAGAACAGCAAAGTGGTGTTACTCAAGGACAGGGCAGACAAAACACACATTTATTTCTGTTGTCACAGGGCTTTCATCACAGAATCAAAAATCACAGTGTCTACCAGAATAATCTACAGAGAGCACCCATTAACCCAGAAGCACAAAGGACGATAGACATTTATAATACTCATGAGTTTTGCTTACCAAAGCCCGTATCAGTTCTCTACCAACTCCTTTTGCACCTCTTCATTTGCAACTTATTTTTTTTTTACTAACAGAAAAACTCACTAAAAGACTATGAGCTGTTTCAATAGAGAAGTCTCGTTTTCTGGAACTAAAAATCTCTGCCACACCTAATATATTTGAATGGGGGAAAAAAAAAAAAAGTGTTCTCTTTTTTTTTTTTCTCCTGGCGAAGTAGCCATCTGTGGGATTAAAAGTCTTGGAAATAAGATCTATAATTCCTGTGTATTCAGTTAAATTGACATATCACCAGCTTCTCAATACTGCTCCCTCCAAGCGTAAGTAGTTCTTTTACAAATATTTATTTGAAAGCTCCATAACCTTTTAGAAACCTTAACCATACACAAGGGGCTAAACAAGCACATCTCCAGTGAGAATTTCCCTGCTTTACAAAAATGGAGAGAGTGACTCTAAACGTGAGAGTCATAAATATTATTATCAGTCTTGCTGTATTTGTTTTCTGGGTTTTGATCCTACAAGGGATGACGGCTGCCACCGTCACTCTGAAGCTGAAATGGCTAGAACTGTACTTATGTATAAAAATAAAACTGTTTTATGCATCTATTCATGGGCTCTACAGGTTGATACTTTGAGAAAATAGCCAGCTATCACCCAGAATATGGTTTAAAAGTTAGTAATAATAGTTTTGTTCCTTAAATGTTGCATAAAGGTATTCAGAGATTAAAAAAAGTTGAGATACCTGATGAAACACACCAAGTATTTTTTTCCCTTCTCCTTTGTATTTTTGGGTTGCATACAAGTCCAAAAGAGATGGAATACAAAAATAAAATACAGAATATTCATTATTTAGCTTGGGCCTACTTGCAGAACCCACTCAATATTTATTGTCTTAAAGTTATCGTGGAATCGATCGGAATCCCAATTAAGGTAATAATACATGGACACATGCTTTATACAAAACAGGAACCATTCCAACTTCAGATGTGAAAACAGAACTCTTAAGGATGATGGGCTTTGCTGCAACATGTGCTCCCTCTCCTGCCTGCTCTGAGTACCTTAGAACATTCTTAATTTAATTTCTTAGTTTATATAACTGAGAAAGATTTCACAATATATATGACAGCTTCCCTGAGTTCTTTATGTTCTAGATGGCTCTGGCAACCTTTTCCAGAGCTCCTGGTCATGCCGAGCAGTAATACTCGAAATAAAATCTCCGTGACCAGATTCCCAGCGTTTGCATTCACACTGACTGGAAAAGAATTCCAGAAGCACACACATGCACAAACAAACAAGCAAAGCAAAATATTTTCACTTTGATAAATTAGAAAAAGGATGTACAAATACGCCGTGCATGTTTTGCCAGGGTAGCACTATGAATTTCATAGATCTGGTTTTTGTAGATAATCCATTCTCAATGTATTTATTATGTTTTCTATAATCATAAATGCACACAACCTTTATATGCAAAGGAATTGGGCACTACTATGGGCCCAGCCCTAGAGAAAGGAGACATTATGCAGAAGCAGAGATAAAACCACTTCCAAGCAGCTGAGCTATTCTTAGTCGCTCACATAATACATTGAGAGTCTTTTTGTGCCTTTGGCTAAGTTCTTCCACTCCCTCCTCATCCCAATCATTCTCAAGATTGAAACCTCTTCCTGAAATATTGAGAGACCAACCAGCACAAGTCAAATTCAAGAGCAATGATGGAAGCCTTGAAATAAATATATGACGGTGAGGAAGGATGAGAATTAACGCTGCATGAGTTATTGCTGCATAATTCCCTACCAAGCTAAGTTAATAAAGTGGCAACCTGATTAACCCACATCTCTGGAGTTCTGTCTTCCTTCCAGCACACCTGGGACAAGTAACGGGAATACCTCTGAATCCATCAGACATTCAAACCTCTAGGCAAAACCATTCCAGTCTGCCACACTATGAAGTACAACGCAAATCCTGATAGAAAGAAACCTCAAAGGCACTTCTACTCTTATTGGGCCACAATATCAATGAGTTTTAGTAATTTTTATGGAGAAAGCATATGTGAGTGCATTTAAGCAAGTACATCTCTGTGCATTTTGTGCATGCAAAATGGAAGCATCTTTAATTTCTGCAGTTCCACCTAAGTAGGTTAGGTCAGGTCAGTACAAGCAATTAATATAAATGAACAAGAAGTTCATAAAAGCAATTTAATTTGAATTAACAATTCATCTACTCCCAGAGTTAGCTACAGTGAAGAGGCTGCTACTTTTATGTATTAATATTTTCATTTATGTAACATCCACATTATAGAAAGTGGATGTATGCAAGCATACTTCTCTATAGACAATTTCAGAACCAATGCCACAAAGAGTTTACAATATAAATAAAAATAGATATATGTAAGGAAAACTTGTATATTGTTTTCTTTTTCCAGACGAAGGCCTGAAGCCCTCAATTCTGAACTAGTACTTTTCTAGACAATCCAACATGTAATTTCATATGTTAATATTGTGCAATATATAAATAATATATATTGTTATAGTCTACCTATATGGTGTATATATTATATATTGTTATATAATTGTACTCTATGGTGTGTATCTATTGTATATTATTATATATTATATTCTTTATGTATGGTATATGTATGAATCATATTATATAATATGATAAATGTAATGTTTATCTAAGCTTTTAACTTAGCCAATAGCCTTAACTTAACCTTAGCCAACCTTCATAAAATACCCTTTTGGAGCCGTATTATAGAAATGGAATGAATGACATAAAAACCAGCGGAAATTTCAGAAATCTGAACTTGACCATCTCCATTCGAACTGATGTGGGGCAAGACAGCAGCCAGTACGTTACCAGGTACTCGTTCACTAATAGCTAGCATCTTCTATCTGCTGAGCTCTTACAACATAACTCCAAACGCAGGAATGAAGATCTTAGACCATGGTTACAATTGCTATGGAAACTGATCTCTTAATATCTTTGCATTTGGCACATCTGTCTTATTTTGTCTGTAATTTTTGAAGAAGTAACCTGCTGGCACATAACACCAAATGATAGAAATCATCTACTCATAGAATAGTTTGGGTTCGAAGGGACCTTTAAAGGTCATCTCGTCCAACCCCTCCCTGCAATGAGCGGGGACATCTTCAACTAGATCAGGTTGCTCAAATAAAAAAAAAAAAAAAAANCAGAGAAAGGTAGCGTGATTGAGACAAAATTTGAAACAAGAAAATTCCATGAATGTTTGCTGAACAGAAAGAAAACCACTTTTTTCTAGCCAAGTTCAGTGAAGGACATGGTTTGGGTCAGACCATCCCTGTGTCTGGGAATGCACACAAGAAGAGAGTGACAGGGGCAGGCAGCCAAAGTTTAGTTTTCTGGTATGTTTTGTTTCTTTTTAGGTTACTACAGCAGAGATTGAGGCAATCAGTGAAATCAGGCAGGAAAATCTGAAGCGGAAAACAGTCCTTCATACCAATTTACAACAGCAGGCACTGCTCATACTGTATCTGCCTCAAAAAAAGTAGCAACAACACTCAGCGGTTATTACTGCACTACAATTTTGAAGTACTTTGCAAACATTAATTAATTAGCCTCACAACTCCGCTTTCAGGCAGGTAATTAGCTTGATTTTACGAAAAAAAAAACCCCCGTAACATGGAGAGGTTAAGTGACTCACTGCAAAGTAGTGAAGGTGCTGGGATTCAGCCTTGGTTCACTGCTTCATGCTCAAGCAAACATTTCTCTGCTATCATCTCCACGAGGTCCCTCTTCGTGCTCACCTCCTTTTTTTCACTCAGCTCCTCCTTTCCAGCTAGCAGACAGCTAGTGATTTGAAAAACACCTAACACACTACATCCTGCACTAAAAGCGACAGTGTAGCTCCATCCAGTTACAGAGGTGAACGAAACTGGATCAGTTTACAGATACCGGGCACAAAGTATTTTAGCCTGGGTTTAAGTCATACCTCTGGGGTATTAATCAGCAGTGGCTAAAGCCGTAAGCTGGAGTATTAATTAATACTAATATTAACTAACACCACATCAGGGGATATGGACACCCATGGGAGTCTGTTATGTTAGTCTGTAAGGTCTGGCTGCAGCTTGCTGAAACTAAGGTATTTTCTGTAACACTTTGGGATGAAAAATAGCTATTTTCTGATAAGATTCCATTTCACTGGCAGATTTACAGCCAGAATCTTTGGGCAAACCTTTATAAACAGACATTATCACCTGAGTTAACTCAACGTTCCTGCATGCTGTTACATAAACTTGCAAAGATTTTGTTTGGTTTAGATAAGCATCCATAAATCCCACATTTCTTTCCAAAGGATTTCAAGTCTCAGTTGTAGTTTAGACAAGATGTTCCCTTTGCATTGCAGCCAGGAAAGATTTCACATACTCCTCATTTATTGCTTTACATAGAAAATACCATATTCTCTCTTTAGGGATCAAATTGGGGAAAAAGATGGAACTCTTTGGAGCTGAAATGATGCGTTTTTCCCTTTCCAGCCCAGAAAGCCAGGTTTAGCATGAATCGTCTACATGGCAGCAGTTAGGATTGCTTTGGTAGAAGACACAGAAACCCTCGTCTCTCAACTGCTACAGTTTCCCATACTGTGTTGAAGGGTACACAGAGACTGTTTTCACTTATGAGCTCAAGCAATTATCTTCCCAGAAAGACGGTTTAATTTGCACCATAATTTTTATCACCTCCAGTACACAGAGTGTCTAGATAGGTCACCTACTGGACTCTGGATGCAGCTAGACACAAACAAACCACGCAGTATCACAGTAAGTACAAACTGCACTTTAATTGGATGAATTACTATTTATTTCAATACTGTGTTCTGCAGCTGTATGACTATAAGGCATTGATTGAGACGGGAAACACAGCTGATTAATGTGGGTACTTTTTAGTATGGACTGAGATTAGCCTTCATTACCAATACAGCATTGTAGCGGTTCCCAAAGCTGTCCAGGCCGGTGGAACAGATGCCAGCCTTCAGGATCATACTCAGTACCCACCAATATAATTTTGCTCTAAAACAAAACAGGCAGCGTTGGGCAGGATGGGGTCAAAATTAAACTATTTTTCAGTTTGGTTTGTTATGTATTTTCACTTTTCGAAATCAAGAGCCAAAACATCCACTTAGAAGTCATCATTACAAATCAAGCCATGTTATTTCTTTACCTTGATTATTACCCCTCATCTATCTCCCTCCGTGTAAAAACTGGCGTCCCCCCATCTACCTTCCACAAGACGAAAGTTATTTATGCCCCTCACACATATACCTCTCACTACCACTTCCAATCTTTTTAAGCGAGACAAGCTAAACCTCACCATGAGTCCATTTGACAAGATCTGTCAATCTGGAACCTTCCATCTTCTGTGGAGAAGTTCTCCATATTCTGCAGAGACAAGCAAGCTGCTACTTCACCCTCCTCATTTGGGAACAGACTCACTCCAGGCTCTGGCACCCTGCTGCTGGATGACATTCTCTTCCCTTTATTTTTGTGCCAAAAGACAGGACAGAATTCACCGTGGCACTGCAGGGAAGAAATATGGTAACAAGTGTGTTAGGAAATTCATTCAATAAATTGTCATGTTTCAGCAACACTTGTCTTCCTGAGGGCTTACAGAATTGCCCATTCTATTGGCACTTAAATGTCATGTTACCCATCATAACATCCTTGTTATCATCCTCCAAGTGCTTCCTTTTCTTCATCTCAGTGGTTCTGAGGCAAGTAAGGTTTATATATGACCCCTGCATTACGGTTTTAACTCTTCCCTCAAACAGGGCATTAACTTGCCTGATCACAATGAAAATGTCTTTCCCCATTTTCTTTCTGGACTGCAACAACTGCATCTACACAATTCTGTCTACGAACGCGACTCTCTCAAGGGCAAATTCCCATTCCCATGCATACTGCCTCAGCCTTAAAACACTCTGGGGGGTCCTTAAATCATCCTGTCAAAATTCAGGGGCAAAACCAACTGGAACGCTATGTTACTCTCACATAGCCCACAGCCCAACTTGAAGCTTGCCAACAAATTACCCACAAACAATTAAGCGTCCCTCCACATGCCTCTGTATCTCTTTGAAAACTCTTTAACAGAAGACAGGCCTCCATTTATATAAATGTGATAATACATCACCCAGCCAGGCACTGAGGCCATATGCAGCCCTTTGCCAGGAGGGAAACATGGATCTGGGAAAAGACGTGTGCATTTGTCTCCAAATGCAGAGAATACATGGGCACACGGTTTTGAAAAGAACCTTCTTTTACAGAATTCAGTGACTGGATGAGCCAGCTGGGGAATGCCTGAACTGAAAAGATTTGCCTGGTAAACATTAAAAAAACAAACAAAAAACCCTCTGAAATAACCCTACTATCAAGCCAAAGACGGAAACAATTATTCGACAGGAATGAAGAGTTTGAGGCAGTACCAAAGATAGAAAAGAGCTCTCTGCAACAATTTAATAAACCTAACATTATTCCTGGTATTTAATATCCTAACATCTTTTTGGGGAATATAAATTATTCAATGTTCAAGCGCCTTGTAATTTGATTTAAATGATGAATGGAAAAAATACTTTAATTGTAAAATATATTTTGTATGCATCACACAAACTTCAACCAACTTACTGAAACAGGCTCTCAGGAGAACTGTATGGCTCAGAAGATTGCTAATGGGATGTGGCGTCCTTCATCATTAAGATCATGAGTTGAATCCAGAACATGTTGGAAGCAACTGGAAATGGTTTCTCAATATGGCTAGGAATTCAAAACAGAGTTATCAGTTCCCTTCATCATATCCTCCCCGCTTTTTGTTCAGAAACATCTGTAACTCCTGGTGCAGGAGCATGGAAAATTTTCTGCCCTTCTCAACACTTTTTTCAAGGTGGGCAATACTACTGGACTCTTAGCTTCAGCCTGGACCACGCTGCTAACCACACGCCTGTCTTCCACGTGCTCACCCCATTACGGTACACACACGTCATTCCTTGATCAATGGGATGTCCCACTGGCTTACCTGGTGATACCCGGGTGGCATCAGTCACCGTCCCCAGCTGCCCAGATGCAGCATTAGCGATCACTGCCTTCTCAGGGTCAGTTCCCCCTCCCTTGTAAACACCTCCCGCCATCCAACCAACCGCAGTGGATCACCTCCTTCTCCCAGTCCCTCCACTGGGGTATCTCATTGGCAGGATGAACTGTATGGGAGCATTGCTCCTCAGACACCTCCATCCTGAACACACCCGGGCAGAGGCGCCACATTGTCTCCTCTGACTGGCTGAAGCTGTGTCGGGAGACGGGCTGTGTGTGGCCATGACAGAGCCGTGGCACGGGGCGGGTCACGGCCTCCTCCCCACAGGGCCCTGGGCTTTGTGATAAAAAACAATATACTACATTTGTGTTTATCTAAGGAAACCCTGACCGGTCCTGGATGATGGCGTCACCTGCTTTAACAACCCAGGACTAGAAAGTCTACTTTTGGCTACGATCTTTCCTTTTATGCACCACACTAATTCTTAATATTTTCTACATAAAACCGTATCCAGAGAATAATTGCCCTTGTTTTTCTCTGTGAAATACATACCTGCTTGATCATGAAGGCCTTTTACAGTTTCTACTTAAAATACCTGAGGTATTTTAAGGTAATCAGTTAAAATTTAATTTAACTAAAGCCACAATCACTAAAAAGCGAGAGCCCCTTGTTGTTACAAAAGCAGAGAACAAGAAATGGGCAGTCAAANAAGAGCCCCTTGTTGTTACAAAAGCAGAGAACAAGAAACTGGCAGTCAAAACTATAATAGAATCATAGAATCATTGTGGCTGGAAAACACCTTTAAGACCATCAAGTCCAACCGTTACCTAACTCTACTGGGCCCACTTCTAAACCATGGCCCTGAGCACCATACCTAGACGGCTTTTAAATACATCCACGGATGGCGATTGACCCACGTCCCTGGGCAGCCTGTTCCACTCTTTGAGAACCCTTTCAGTGTGGAAGTTTTTCCTAATATCTAACTTAAACCTCCCCTGGTGCAACATGAGGCCATTTCCCCTTGTCCTTTGGGTTGTAACTTGTGAGAAGAGACCAACCCCCACCTCTCTACAACCTCCTTCCACGTACTTGTAGAGAGCCATAAGGTCTCCCCTCAGCCTCCTTTTCTTTAAACTGCATGGCAGTAAACTTTGTTGACATGAAACACATTTCTTTCCTAGAAGTAATTCTTTTCCTTCTTGTGAACTATTGGTTTAGTGCACCGACTGCTCAGCCGATAGCCAGGAGACTTCATGGCATCTCCTCGCCTTGCCACCAACCTGAATGGTGTAACTTTGAGAAAATGAAGTTTACATTTGTAGCTTTGCCTGCCACAGGTAATTCCTTTGAAGCAGAAATTATCTATAACTATCTGTGAAGTTCTTAGTTGTTGTGGTTTGGGCTGGGCTGGCCCCTAAACTGAATGACAGATGTTCTCTTTAACAACAAGTCTTCAATCTCTGTTGGATGTTGTAATTTAAATAATAGTGGTTGTTTTGGGGTTGTTTTTGTTTTATTTTTTTACAGTACCTGTGATCGCTGCTTATTAGTTTTACCTGTTTTGATCTTTCCATTCCCTTTAAACCTCTACTCTGGAAACCTGTAAAAATCATCATAAAAGCAAACGTTAATATTAAAATGTGTGGATAAACTCATGTCCTTGAGATGAATGCAAAATGCACAAAAAAAGGGGCATGGCAGAGGCAGTAACTTCTATTAGATTAATTGCCCCCCAAAAAAAGCCAAAAAAAAATAATGTACTGGATCTCAGATCCAGTCAATTGACCTAACAAAAGTTGTATTTTACCTAGCAAGCTTACCCTCTTTTGTATCCGAGACCATCACTGCAGTACCGATGGCATTGTCGGCTCCTAACGTTCAGCAGTCGACCTACCTGTGTTGTACACATCAATGGAAAAGTCTCAAAAACTGAACATTTCCACTTCTCTAAAGGATGGAATTTCATACCGTATGGGACCTTACATAGACATCTTTTAACATCTTTAAAACTCGCTGGCTTCCTTATTACGATGCTCTTTAGAAATGCAGAAACAAATGGCCATTCATGGGAAGACACACGGCTTGCCTGAGGCAAATTGTCATGAAATGACTAAAATCAAAGACTTTTAGTTAAATAATGACTAAAATAGATGAGAAAGGGAGACGGAATAGTTTAAAGCTAAGATTTTACAGAATTAGAAATATCACTGTTATGAAATACGCTGAGACAAGCTTAGCAGAGCTCCTGCACCGAGAGATGCGCTGAGATGTCTTGCAGGTTTTGCAGCTTTCAAAATAGCGATGCCTAAGTCCAGCACAGGCTGGCAAAGGGAGTTAGCCCATGCCATCTCTCAAGCTCTGCCTCTGGCCACTGGCAAGGGGACATTTAAACATCCAGCATCACTTCAAAAAGGCTGCACCCGCAATTTAGGTAGAAGCCACAAGATCTTTTGGTTGATAAACAAAATCCATGTATTTGTTTCCTGTAAAGAATTATAAGATTTTCTTTACAGGACATGCAACAGAGCTAAAAAAAGACTTAAAACACTCCCTGGTAAGAGTAAGGTTGCCATAAGATATATTTCTATGAAGCTCCACAGGTATCTGATAAAGAATAGAATAAACAGAGAAGACGAAGCACAATTTTCAGAGAAATATACTGCAAGTTTTACAAATATCATTAAAGCACTTTTGTGTGAAGCCTCTCATAAATGTTTTTAACTTATTTCAGAATAATTTTGTAATTTGGAATACAAAATAAAATGTAGCCAAATTTACTACCGTACTTGCTTTGATGAGAAGTGTGCTAACAAAGCTTTTCACGGGGAGAAAAGGCAACCTCTTTTTTTTTTTTTTTGATTACTCCACCACAAAATTGTTCTGAAACATACTTGGACACCTTAAACTTCCAGTACATATTTGAAAAATTACTACAATGGGCACGGCAGACCTTGTTTTCATACAGATAAGGTATTCAGCATCAAACAAATCTATTGTTTGTATTTCTGCAGATCTATAAATCCGTAAGTTTCTCGCAGTTTTCCTTTCTGTTAGAATTTCAAAGAACCACCCAGACAATATACACCGTAGGGGCAGAATCTGGACAATTTCACTACTACACTGTCAGCAGCAGCTTTGTTCTAAATTGGCCAATATAATTTCAGAGACATTGTGGCTTTTCATTGTGACTTGTTTTCAACTTCAAAGACGTAACTTCAAAGAAAAAAAAAAAATGACCTGTAGAGTTTGTGCACTGGAAACCTTCTAGGAGTGACTTTTATTTATGTATTTTGGGTAGAAAGAAAAGATTAGAAACTAGATGAAACACTAATAAGTGAACAGGAGTGATTTGAATATAGTAAGACTAAACCGTAACAAATGTTTTTAATGATTCGCAAACTGCTCAAAGAGAATGGAGATTAATTGTACTGCCTGGGCTCGTACAAGGCAGGAGGGCTGTGGGGCAGATGTTGGGCTTTAGAGGATTAAATGAGTTGTAGGAAACATTCTAACGCTTCAAACCCGATTCCCTTGTGCTGCCTCGCACCTGCAGCCTGCAAAAGCACTGCACTTTTGGCTTCCTCCATTTAGTTAACTTGGCTGTAGCAGTTTCCAAATGATTAATATCACCTTTGCACAGATACAAATAAATACGTAAGTTGCAATGAAGTGAGAATTGAGAATCCTGAAATGTAATTAGCTGCTTGCATGCTTTTTACCAACAAATATTAAACTACACAGCAAACAGAAATAAAGGACAAAACAGAACCGTGCAACATCATTACTCAATAAAAATGATGCGTTTATAACCCCATTACTCACATTTTATAGTCGTGGAAGCTGAAACACAGAGAAGTGGCTGTGCAAGGTCACACTGGCAGAATTTGGAACAGAAAGCAGACATCTCATTCCCTAGACTAGTGTTCTTCTCCCTGTTTTATGAATAGCCTTTTCTCCTTTTTTTTCTCTCTCTGTTTTTTTTTGCTTTTTTTAAACTGAGATAGATCACCATAGTAAACTTACGAAAAGGCCTTGTGTGACACACAGATAAGTATGGACATAAGATAAGCTGCATCTCCCTGAGCTTCATTTGCAACAACAGGTTGTGGATTTCAATAAACCGTATGTGGAAATAATTTCAACGTTAACAGAAATATATAGGAAACTTTACGGTAATGTTCTGGTCTCTCTGAACGCAGTGATAAAATTTCCATTGTGAATAAATTTCACTCACAATATTGGATTTGAACCTTTGCATCTTATAAATTGTCTCGTTTGAAAGCAAACTGCTGCCAACAAAAACCTTTCCATTCGCTCCAGTGCAGTCTGGATCCACCTCTGCATGAAGGAGACTGGAAAAAGCATAAAAACACGTCCTTTCAGCTAGATCTTCATAAGGACTCATTTGTTAATGATTCTTTTCTTTTTCAGTATGCCTCTGGAACATCAAGTGATGTCACTGGAAGAAAGAAAGGCAAAAGGAGAACGGGAGCTTACTTCACTAAATCACAAAAACAAACAAACAAACAAACAAACTTTTTATATAGAAGAAAGTTTGGGGATGTTTTTTTCTCACTCCAGAGCTTCCTCATAATTGTTATTTTTCCACGACTAATGCCAGGCTATTTTAGATAGAAATGTTCCCAATTTTTTTGACCGAAGTCAGTCACATGATGTCCCTTTCCAAGCTCTAGGATTTATATGATGTAAAATGTACGTGGCTGTGACCGTGTACCTTTTCACCATTTTACAAATGTGAGTGCCATTGTGCCTGAATCCAGTTTTGATCAAAGCAGCATTAACGCGAGCCGTGCCTGGGTTTGAACAAATTCCGGCTGTGCTCCAAAGCTGCGTACATCTCATGACTGATCGGAGGGAGAGTAAGAAAGAAAACTGTTAAACTTTGTCTTAATCCAGCTGTGAGAGAAACTTGGCAAGTGAAATGACTAAAACTGTCTAAGAGACAATGAACTATTTTCAAAATATATGGTTGGGGTTTTTTTTAAAAAAAAAAAAAAAAAAAAAAAAAAA
>RSEF01000009.1:23771787-23787192 GCA_003993805.1 Himantopus leucocephalus
CAAACAATTTCTGGGTCTTCTCTCAGATGAACGCAACTAGAACTGACTCCAACAGAGTCCATGGTATGTCACCAGATTTCTTTTCTTGTCTGGAACCTGACAGGTCTTTAATGCACCAGTTCAGTATTATAGTGAAAATAAGGTGTAGATTTGGCTTTTTAGTGAGACCAATTCTTATTCCTAAAACTGTAAAGAGTTACTCCTCATATGCAGTATTTTTCAATGAAAACACCAGGAGGCAGTGAATGCTGAAGTTCATATCTTATAAAGCTCAAAAAATCCATAAGCTATATCCATAAATAAAATTTTGTTCCTACTATAAATCAGATTATGAAGCTGACACTACCCCAGTGGGGAAATCACATCACCTCCTGTGACAGCAGAATATCATCATAATAAAGCAAAGTCTCAGATTTGGCATTGCCATGAGAGGCTTATGAGAAACATCTGAGAATCCATTCACTAGGGCTGTAGAAAGGACAAACCCAACCACTAACATCAACAACTCAACAAAAGACATTATTCACACCGCTTTTCTGCCAGCCAAAACACCGCAGCTCGGCAATTGTTAGTTTAGTGTAAAAAGATAGCAAGCTCGTGCCACCAAAAGTACCATCAGTCCTCACAGGTAGTATTCTGACTTCGTCAACAATCCCAGAGCAACGAGGGTCAATTAAGCAGTGTTTGATGACACCGGCAAATGTTTAGAGTCCCACTTAGTGATATAATTTGTGGCACTGACAAGGCAATGTCTGCGGAACAACAAACTGGGGCCAAGTTCCAGTCAAAGGTTAAGAGCAGAAAGAGTTGCTTTTAGAATGAAGAACTGCAAAACATCTAAAGGAGCACAGCAAACCTGAGCTGATTTTCTCAAACTGCTTAAACTAATAGATTGTAGTCACTATAAAATTCATAAGAAACAGACCGTTTCCAATGAACCACTTCAAGTCTGGAATTACTTCCCAAGTCATGCTGACCTGGCATGAATTTATTTAACCTTTTCTCATTCTGCAAACCCTGTTCTTTGACCTTGGCTACGTGTGTGTGCACGTGCATGTGTTTTCCTGTGTGCTGTGAGTAGATGGGGCCAGAGAGGCCACGGGCAACTTTGAGCATCCCTCAGATGTTTCCGACATAGGTTCATTTTTGGGATAACCTATCCTTCCTTCTAAATTTTCCCATCTTCAAATAAATAATGATCTACCTGCAAGATACCCTTCCAACAAAACAAAGTGTTAGAAACACACCAGGAGGGTTTTAAAAAAAATGTAAATCAGCTTGGGAACCTGCAAACTAGCACAACAGTGTATATAAGTATTTGGGTTTGGCATGCTTCACCGCTCAGCCATCATTTAACGAAGCTATGCCTAGAAAGGTTTTTAGTCCACATAAGTTAGTATTTCTAAGCCTTTAGCTGTCTTTTCTGAACTCCCTCTGCATTTGTATTTTTGTCTGGTGATGAGTAGAAATGAATGCAGCTTCTTGCACGTGGTGGGGAGATTCATTTTTAAAAAGCTAAATACCTGATCTGCTACATCCTGCAGAAGTTAACGGCGCTCAGAATGGTATTAGCACTTTCTGCTGCCAAATGACACTGCAAACCTTGTGCCTCTTGCAAAATAAATCCAATTTCTAATTTCGCTGCCCTTAGCCACCTTTGGCAATATCTTATCCTGCAAATAGATCAACTCAAAGCCAGGTGCTTAGTTGCAAAGTTAGGTCCTTTACGACATAAGTGTCACAGAATCTGAAACTTTCTTGTACTACGTCCGTATTATTTCTTCGTCCTTGCAACACCTGAGGTTGTTCAGCGAATGGAACAACACAGCACCATAAACTGCGAAGGGAATGTCAGCTGTCAGTCCAAACAACCTGGATTTGTTCCTTTGCTTGCATGTACCAGGAATACTGGATTATATTTCAGCTTTATTGGCAGCTGTTTTATTTTGTATTTACAATGACCTGGATTGCCAGTTTACAATCTGCCGGCAAAAGAGTGGAAACATAGCCACGCTCTCCCAGAAGACGACTTTGGGAATCATCTGGCAGGGACAAATAGTACAGCACCATGAGCACATGCCTCTTCTAATGCTTCCAGTTCCTACAGAACTAGGGAACAAAATATTGTTATAATGCGCCTAAACTTAGGATTAAAGAAAAAAATAATAAGCAATCCAGGAAATAATGCTTATGCGGGTATATAACATGGAGCTTTGATTTATTTTGAGAAACATAACACGCCCAGCACTAACATAGATTAGTAATTTAACAGCAATCTACTTGCTTTCCTCCCAAGATTTTGCATGGACAGGCATAGCTGCAAAGACCGATACACGTGTATATTTTAAAGATGTTAGAAAGGGATCGCCAGTTAGAAAAAGTCAATGGAATTATAGCAAACATTGAACTTTCTAGCTTTTTTTTTTTTCCACTTTTTTATGATGATGTTTTTCACATCTGAAAGACAATTTGGGGGCAATTCACTGTTCGCTTCAGAAGAGTTTTTAAAAAAAAAATACTCTATTACCCAAATTTTACTCTCCCCAGTGCTCACTTACAAAAGAAACTAAGCAAAACTAAGAATAGTAACATGCTATACTACAGAATATCGTTGCCACCATCTCTGGCTCTGAACCAGGAATTCATAGTAACACCTTACATAAGCATTATTTTCATTAACAGATTGATAAAGACAATGTCAAGTCCAAGAACAACCCTGACAATAAAATTGCAGCATCATCCTATTATTAGCACCACAATCAGTCAAATGCTGAAAGATTTTTAAAGGAATTTTGGGATTGGTATCGTGTCAGCAATATACTAATGGTGGCAATTCATGGTCACTTCAATCACACGTTTATGTATTTTGTTTCAAGGTAAAGTGTTTGCTCTTGTTCTTTCATCCTTGTCTCTTATATTGTTATCTACTCTAGCCTCAAAGTTATTATCAAAAAAAGTTTCCCTTCAAGTTCCCCATCAAGAAAAAGTTTCCATTTTCCTGTCATCCAAGTCTTTTTGTGGGAACAAAATTCAGATTTGTATAGAAAGTGAGAACGGTCTATGGACCCCACGCTAATCCTTTTTTAACTGTATTTTAAGGGCAATATAAATAGCCCTGCTAAAACAACATTGTCTTATTTGACATGATCGTGCAAACCTGCACAGATAATGCTGGTCAAATGCTCGTGTTCAGCTCCCAGTTATTTCAGCGGTGGTATGTATGAGTCCCATATTCATCCCCATACAAAAAGTTATCACTTAACTGCCCACTTAATCCTTTGTGAGAAGCTATATGGCATGCAGGCACCTCATGCAGTCCCTCGGCACAAGAAACAATCTGTGCAACTCTTTTGCTTCCAGGAAGGAATACAAGATAGCAAAGCCACAGAAATTATGAGAAAAGGTTCAGAAGGGTGACATGACCTCAGGGGTGAGTAAAGGAAGACCAGAGAGGATCAAGAGGGT
This sequence comes from Himantopus leucocephalus, assembly GCA_003993805.1. Lineage (NCBI taxonomy): Eukaryota > Metazoa > Chordata > Aves > Charadriiformes > Recurvirostridae > Himantopus > Himantopus leucocephalus. Next base: position 23,775,253 of record RSEF01000009.1, read on the forward strand.
ACACAGAAGTTACATTTTATGCATTTGTATCTCAACCTCATTTATCAAACTGTGCACCCATGTGCATTTCACCCAAAGGCTGAGTATTTTGAAGAGAGTTGTGTTTCATTTTTAAATATAGCGACAGACTTTACTATACGTATTGTTGTAGGAACAAAAATGAGAGAGAAATCTGGTCTGCAGGAAAAAGGTAAAACATTTCCTTCCTATAAAAATAATGAAAATATTTAAGGGATGTATTTCTCAGGTACAAATAATGCTTTCTCTTCTGGCATGAAAGAAAAAAATCTGTGATGGACAAGATGTTACATAAAGTGCAAGTCTGTATGAGGTACAAGGACTGACATGGGCTGTCCACCTTCTTCCCATGTAATTCCACCTGCGATTTGGTGTTTGGGATGAAGTTCTCATAATTTCTGTCCACTGAACTAACAAGATACTCAATTTTCCCAGTACATGCGCCTTGTTTAATTGATTACCTTCTCTAAAACGTAAACGTATACTACTCTTGGAAGTGGTTCATAGTGAGGAAATCCAACACCTATTATAGAGTTTCCACCGAAGTCAGCGAGTACAGGAACAGAACAAGCCTCCGTGGGACCAGTCTGACGATCCAGATCAGATATTACTTCTGCGTGAGGAATAATTAAGTGTATCAAAAAAACACCATGACAACTCTGATCAACATCTTCCTCTTATATAAAGAAAAATACTGAAAAAAATATGCTGCATGCATAAACGGGTAACCCTGCAAATGAAATCTTTTCTAATTTTTTAATTCAAATTACTAACAACTTACACAAATTGCTAACAACTTACGCTAGGTGTGTATATACCCACAAGGACATGAAATTTTTTTTTCCATTAACACTTTATATTTTACACTTTGTTATATCATAATTATGCATGGTTGCAAATTGAATTAAAATTATAGAAATAGAAAGACCAATATATAAGAATTCACTAAGACCTAAGCTACATATGGAAGTTGTGGCCTCTGCTTTCTCTTGTCTTCTTTTCCTCATTTGAAGGAAAAAAAAAATCCCTGATAACACCTGCTGTCTTCAGAGCGCTTGCTTAGGAAATGATTGAAGAGTATCTGAGTGATATGGGAGTCAGTGTGATCAAATCAGGTTGAATGACCAAATCATGAAATCATTAGTTTTTCTAAACCCATCATTCCTGCACCTTCCACTGTACTTACATCCTTCCTGATAGAAATGCATCTTACCTGCTCTAAAAACACTTCCAGCAATAAGTATTTCACAGAATTTCTCTCCTTCCTAAAAGGATGGAAATTAGATGCAGAAGAGACCTAAATGGAGCCAGAAACACACTTTCAAGCAGATGGAGTGCAACGGGGAAGAACCATCGGGGCAGGTGTGAGTGGAGCCACTCTAGAAGACCTCATTCAGCTTTGACTTTTACTTTGCAGTAAAAGCCTGGCAAAATAGTCTTTCAGCATGTCTCCCTTCCCTCTGTCCTCTCTGCTTCCGATTAGAATGAATGCTTCCTCCATAACAGTATTGGTTTCTCCTGACGATGTTAGTGAGTGCCTAAAAAAGACGAGTAAAAGCAAGGGCAAAGAAAGGTTAATTCTACCGCACAGGAGAAAAGATACCATTAGTAGATATATTGGGTTGTAGTTAATTAGCCAGCAATAAACAAATGTCCATTGCCTGTGAGCTCAATACACAAATATTTAATGAATTCTTATTTTCAGGCACATATAGTCATGATCGCAATCATTAATCCAAGAAGCGCGTTTCATTATTAGGTCAACAATCTACATAAAAGGGGTCACTCATTCTGCTTTTGATTAAGCTGGCTCAGCCCTGCGCAGTGATTCCAGGCTATTTGCTTAAGTGAGATATCAAAATGCTTTGCATGACATCCCAGTTCTGTTAGGATCTCGCAACACCTTGTAATATTCACCTCCCAGCGCAGATGAGTGTGTGTGAGGGAAAAAAGTCACATTTCTAATAATATACACTGTCTTCTTCATTACACAGAAGATCCTTAAAGAACCACCACTTCTGCTTCAGGACCGCGTAGGGATGGTCACACTGTGAATTAGCGACTGCACAGTGCAGAAACCAATCCCCAGATGTGCTATTTGGGGACCTGATGGAAGCAAACGTGTATCGGAAGCTGGAAAGACAGAAAGAAAAGCTCTGTACAACAAAACCTGTATTCACACTAAAAGCAAGAGATAATACCTCCTACGTTCTTCGTTTGTAAATCACCACACTGCTTGCAGTGGCACAGTAGCTCTGCAGCTTGCGAAAATGATTAAGACTAAAATTAATCACAATTAAATCTTTAAAAATTCTATGATGGTACAGGATACCAAATAAACACAGCAATATTAATATAAATTAGCACTTTTCATTATCCCAGTCTGTAGTTGGAACACGTCTCTGTTGATATAGTGAAGGTAACAAACCATATTGCTCTTGCTGGAGAACAATATTGATGAAATCCAGAAGTGATGCATATGAGAAGAGAATCAATCAAGAGAGTCTTTCTTTGACAATTCCTTTCTTTACATTTGGGCACTGAAATTTATTCCTTTAATGTCTCATAGTTCCTACACCTCAGGACTCGGTTTTCCGTCTATCTGTAGGTCTAATTCACTGCAGCTAGAATTCACTTTTCCTGCCAGGCTGGATAAATATATATTCAAAAAACTGAACTTGGGACATTTCTATTTGCATCATATAAATCTGCCTGGTGTGGTTCACAAGGGTTGTAAAAACTGGGCTCGGCACAAGGTATACCCTGGCTCCCATTGATCCAAGTTTTTCAGAAGCATTCACATGCACGAACTCCTGATCACCTCTCATAACTACATAAACAACTAACAAGTCTTAGATTTTCTTTTTGACTGTCACCACAGTTTAGACAGAAATATACCCAGGTTCTTCCTTCTACACCTGAATGATGATGTCCAGCTAGCTAGTAATTGCTTCTTTTGTGGATCATTTGCCTGATCACTCTCATTTCCAAAGGCAGAAAAAAAAATTTCTTTCCTGATGGATAAAGTCTGTACCCAAGAGGGGGAGACAAAATTTCCCATGACTATTTAATGACTTCACCTAACGACTGGCACAGTCACTAGTGAAAGCTCCAGGACCTAATAATCCCCATTCACTGCTCTAATATTAGACAAGAAATTCAGGCTTATTTTTGCTGTATTTCTCTCTGGCACAAAACCAGACAAGATTAATAGCTCACTTGGACTCTCTCTGACCAAACACTTCTCCCTCTAAGAGTGGCCTACCACTTTCTGGAGACTTGATCCTGTCAGAGAGAGGAGCTGAGCAAAGCTATTGCTTAACTGTGAGACTGCTCAATCTCCTGACGACAAGGAGAACTTGAATGCCTGCAAGAAGGTGAGGAAGGAGCTTCTGTCCCCTGTGTGCTGCTGCCTGACTGTTCTGGCTGCCAAGATCTTCCTATGGAAGCCGCTGCAGTCCTACCTCGATATATCATATTTTTTTTTCCTTAAATCTGTTGTAGTCTTGTCTGGGAAATCCTATCTGCTCAAGGCATGTTTGCGGATATGTGCATATCCAGTCAGTGAATGCAACTGCTTCATCGTAGTTTCTATTTTTTCTACAGTATCAAGACCAAGGAGCTTGGCATGCCCAGAAACCAAACTTTCAGCACCTGGGCATCTCCATGGGTGAAATCTGAAGCATGTAAGAATTTCAGGCATGATCAAGTCAGATAATTTGTCACAGATCAGGGAGAAGGGTGTCATTATCTTCAGTTTAAGCACCCAAGGAGACAGTTGGAATTTATGTATCTATGTCCTCTTAGGGATACAACCATAAAAAATCCAAGCTAAACTTCTAAGAAGACCAAAAGGAGTCAGCCTCTGGGTCCAGATTATCCTCTATAGATCTTGACGACAGAACTGAGTAATTTCTATCAACAGAGAGAGAAGGAAAACAGGAGTAGGCAGGCAGCATGAGGCAAAGCCTAGCTTATTACCTCTTGGTTGAATTAGATTTTGCACTTCCTATTAAATGTTGAACCCTTGGAAGATTTGTTCTAAAGAGTTGTCATCTTAGGTCTATATTTTTCAATAGCAATATTGCAGAAGAATTATAAAAATATAGATTTTTGCAATTTTATGTTTAATGAAAAGTCTAAAGTGGAAGATTTACATTATGATCTAAGGATTTAAATAAAAACAAAGCACAGTATTGTTTGGAGACTTCAGAGTTTCTAATGTCCATCTGTCTCTGCAAATGCTTAGCTGTGAAAATCTGTGACCATAACCTCTTTTACCTTTGACACGGAAAGTAACCACGTTCAGGCATAGCTTCACAAAACTCACATTAAAGAAAAGAGAGGTGAAACAGCCGCCATCAGATCACTTCTACACAAAAATGACTATTGCTGCACGGAGAGTACCCTCCAACTACACTGTGCAAACACAGCTCTGTGATATGCATATGCAAATGTTGGTCTTTTCAAATTCAAATACATGCACCTGCAAAGTATTTTTTTTTAGAGATTAGCTGAAAATAATTGCCTGTCTTGCCTAAGGACCTTAGAATTTTTCAATAATGTCACATATATCTGCAAATATTCACCAGCCTATCTTGCCATTGTTTTCTAAATCACTCCTTTAAATTAAACCAGCAAGATTACAAGGCACAATATCATTAACAGATAATACAATGTCCCAAAAGGAAATTAATACAAATTACAAACAAGGAAGAGAAATAGGAAAATCTTTCTAGGGCTATATTTTCTCTTGTCCTATACTATCTTTTATCATGGCACTAGGCGTTACAGAGATCAACCAACACAGGAAAGATTAAAGACCTGCTGTGGTATTCCCTGCTTCAAACACTTCAAAATGTGGAATTCATCCAGTAAATGATTAAAAGTTGCATCTTCCACTGGAAATGCATCTAGCTTTCACAAGTGCACATGCAGTTTACAAATATTTCTGTGTATGTATTCTGCATAGAAAATCTCTTTGGCAAGCACTCAGGTCCTAGGATGTGTTAAGGCCAGGGCGCTTGCAGGGGACCAAGTCTAAGAGAAGTTTGACCATTTCCGTTGCATGTTCTGATACAAGAACATCTGAAGTGAATTTTGTCTTCAAAAGTACATGCTGCTTCTTGAAAATGTCCTTGAAAATATCACAAACTACTTGAACAGAACGGCTACTCAGAAAGAAGATGACTCAGGAGGAAATATTATCATTTCTATCCCGAGGCAATAAAGTTTACTCAATAACTTCCACTTTGTCTAACCTCTATAGTACTTTATAGGTGCTAGAAACATTCTTTTCAGTAACAGGAAGAAAATGGGAATTTAACTAGACTTCATTCATAAATAAAATCTGTAGAAAAAAATTATCTTTGCTCATTTTACACTAACTGATAAGGACGAAATCTCTAATTACGAAATAACAATTCACGCAAGGAAATCTCAAGCCTGTTCATATTTCATGTATCCGGTTTTCACCATAGAAATGAATCTTTGAAAGGGTCCCCTGTTGTGCCTTTGATATTTTTGCCAGGAGAGGTATTACAACAGTCCCAAGCAAGGTGGCTAGACCAGAAGTGCTTCCAGCAACTGCAGTATAGAGTTACTGGGTGCTAAACAGAAAATGCCTGCAAGACCCACCAGCGGTATCCTCAAAAGTCAGATGTCAAGTTTAGAAATGGACGCTGAAGACAAAAAGAACAAGGAAGCCTTTGAAGAAAAACATACAGAAAGGAGAACAGTAAGTGCAGAACATCAGGGTAAGAGAGAAAAAGGACCACACAAGAATGAAGAGATTTAAGAGTACTAGGGGAAAAAAGTCTTGACCTAGCAAAAGGATAGCACACACAACACAAGGCTTGACTGAACACTGCAATAACATCAGCCACAACCATCCCATGAGCAATATCCAGACTAATAAATTGGAAACACTGACAATCTGAAGAGGATTATAACTTATTACTCCTTTGGTTGAGCATCTGAGCCCCATAAGCACATCTGGCTTCCTCAGTGTCTGTGTTCTAGTGACAGATGTCATTTCTACAGCAGTCGGGGATGCAAAAATGAACATAAAGCAATGTATTGCCAAACATACTGAAGGAAGGAACTGGAAGATGAAAGTATAGATACAAATCCAGAAGCCCAAACAAGAGGCAAAGGTCCACAAAGAGATAGCTCAGAAGGCTGTTGTTCTACATGGCCTCAAGTTGACAACAAAGTACGGACGTTCATAAGCATTGCCTTGTAGCTCATTTCTTGCGGGATGTGGGAGGCAAAATGTCACTGCATGACTTATTCTTACAGTCCCAGGGTTGAGACATGCCATAAGAATTCTGTTAGATAAGAAAAGAATCAGTGCCAGGTAGAAACGAAGACACGTTCTCCTTATTTTTGCAAACTTCTTTCCAACGTCATAATCAAGAATTTTTACCTTGCTAGATCAAACTTAGCAAGTTTCACCTGAAAATGTTAAGATGACTGCTTTAGCATGCATATAAGGAGAAGTAAATCCAATTAAATGAAGCTCCTCAGTGTAGTTACAACTGGCCATGAGTCTGCATGACTCAGGACAGGACTGTACCTCCTCACTTCTAGCATCAGCGTGAGAACTGCTATTATCAGTAATGCCCTGGGAGAAAAGCCCTCTCAATGCATCTGTCTGGGGAAAGAAAAAAGCAATAGCGAGACAGTTTCCAACTCCAAACAACTCCTTCGATTATGTCCTTACCTCAGCTAGCCAGGAGGAGCGATTTGCAGGCCCAAATCCCAGTTTTTCAAATTTTCATTCTGTACTTTCATATGGCTTACCAGAGCAGGATATTGGACCATACACAAATCGTTGCGTAATCAAATATTTCCCTTTAAATTAAGCCAGTAGCAGGAAAACCACCACCAATTTGGGGCCTAACAAGTGGAACACTTCCTCGGGACACCAGCATTTTACCCCTCCTCCTGCTGCAACTTCCAGAGCATGCTTGAGAGCAACCTGAACTGAAAAACATAAGATCCTGTCTGCATTGACCTGTGTGTACTTAAGTACCAGTCTGGATATTTTATTATGCTACTGTGGTATGGGTTGTATAAGAACTATAAAAGAACCTGAAAAACACTCCCTTAAAAGACAAGTTCTGAGCCCTCACATCAGCAGTTTTCTTTTCAAAGTGCTGGTGCGGTCAAACGATCCAGCATATTGTCATCTTTCAGCTCAATTGTGGTTTGGGGAAATGAGTGAAGACTCTCCAATGTCTGGTCTGTGGTAAGAATTTCTACAGATACGTAGGACTCCTTTTATTATCAATATGAAATGTTATAGAGAAAATACGCATTTCCAAAGAAGAGTGAAATAAAGGCAAAACTTCTGAAAAGTTTTATCTCAAAATGCATTAAAAAGCACTCTTCTAAACTTTTCTAAAGAAAATCCTTAACTCTAGAGATGGGTTTGAGGAAGGAAAAAAAGTGGTAATGTCAAAAAGCAACATAAAGAGAGAAAGATACAGTACCAAGGAAACATAATTTGATGGGAATTGCAGGTCATTCCTGCTGCCATTGAGAAAGGAATTAGGGTGTGGGGGACTGCGCAATGCTCCATCATGTGGAACATAAGTCAATAAAACTTTAGTTATTCAGTAAAATGCCATTGTAAAGTCTCCTTGCTTGACTTTGCCCCTGCTGTTCTGTATATAAGGTTTGAATTACTTTACTGGGAACATTTTCTGTTTACTTTCCTTATGTGAGCAATTTATTACAATTGATGCAACACTGTGTTATGACATCAATATTAATAGTAACACATCAATAATAAGATGACTTTTTATGTTTCACAACCATGCATGGAAATTTTCAGAAACGGCATTACATATTATTACTATTATGTATGCAATGATACGCAATCTTTCATAAATACTGGACAAAGTATGGTAAAAGAGATAATAATTGACTAACAACATCAGAACATACAAAGAAGTCAAAGCCACCAAGTCTAATCTTAAAAGTATAGAGTAAAATTTTGTCCTGTGTCATACAAGAAAAATTGATTGAATAAATTAAATGGGTCCTGAATCAGCACAAGATCTCCAAAGGGTATCTAACAGGAGTCCTTTAGCTACAGATCCGAATGCCTCCACAAGAAGCTCATTTAGGGCTGCAAGTAGCAGATGAAGACAAATGTCAATTAAGAGCAGAATTGTATACTTTCTTCTCTTGCTTCTCTGTCTCCTGGAATCGGTATAAAAAACTCAACTAGTTCCTACTTACATCTCAGGGAAAGTTTGTGTTGCCAGCCAGGAGTCTTTCCGAGATCCAGGGAGTGACAATTTGGTTGTGCAGGGCCAAGCACAGCCCCACACTGCGATTTCCAGGGAGTCACACAATTATAATGGCTCTGTTGGCAACTTTGCCCACTCTGGTGCCCCAGAAGACCACGGATGCTGTCACTGAAAACAATTATAGCTTCAGGCATTCGTTACTGCTGGAGAAGCAGTTTGGCTATACACCACCCACCCTTGCTGCTACACCTCCCATTTACCCAGGCACCAACTGCAGCCAGCGGGAAGCTGTTCCCGGCAAGCTGCATCGTATATCCATCTTTTCCCTAACTCCTCCTTTCCTGCGGCTGAAATAGCCTGACCGTATCCCCTCAGTCATGCGGCACCAAAACTCAATTTTGACTACACTGTTGAGGAGCTTAGAGCCGCCTCTGGCATCCCTTTTGTATGACAGTGCTGTGTCAGCAGGGGACACAGGGCCTCCCCCAGCTTCACTCTGTCCCCTTTCCACCACTCACTGGAGCGAGGGAGGTGAGCGATGATTTCGTTCTCCAGGTTTTCTTGCTCCATTGAATCACAAAAGCTTTATCTTTCCATACCTGAGATCAAACCCAGAACAGTGGCCAGGTGCTGCAAACTAACAAAAAGGAGAATTCCCTGTCATTTCTCTGGAGGAACTGACCTGAAATAACCAAATAAAACATAGCTGTAGAAACACTGAACTGTCGCATTTAATTTCAGCATGGAGGAACAGCTGGAGTGGCATCAGTAGATGAATCTCCAAAACACCAATGAATCGATGAAATAATTCATCTGAAATGGGACAGCTGGGCAAACAGGAGTTAGGAGGCTGCAAGAGTTTTCATTTCCAAAACTGAAAATATTGAAAAAAACAAACAAACAAACAAACAAACAAAAAACAAAAAAAAACACCAAAAAACCTAATAATCATTGAATTACAAAATGTCACAATTTTAATGATTTATACCAGTGAATTTGAGTCCCAGAAATACCCCCAGCTTCCTGAGCATATAAACATTTACACACACACATTTCCCTGGCCAGGTACACTGGGAGGAGCTTAACAGAAAAGGGCCTTTGAAGAAGGTGAACAAAAGGGCCCGGGGTTCCTACAACCCGAGCCAGAGAGGACCTCCCTCCTGCTTGTCCCTCTTGTCCTCACTGAGCTTTTGCCCACAGCGTTAAGAGAAGAAAAAACACTCTATTTGCAGCTCTCTGCCAGGATACGGACTACGGCTGAGTTACTGCTGGATAGTTTTCTGATCTATCAGTGAATAAAGCTGCAACCCAGTTATACCATTTTTTCCTGTTACCTTGTCTTTCTTTTTGTCATAACTGTTACAAAAATGTACTTGCACTCAGTAGTTTTCTTAAAAACCAACAAGTCCAGCCTAAAATTGAACATGGTCACTGCTGCCGTTTAACAAATTGCAGTTTCTTTGTTTGTTTTTGAAGTCTAAAAAGGCTTCTGCTCGTTATCCAGCATCATTCACCTTTCCCCGTTCTATGAGAATGCTGTGTAGGCAGTATTTTTTATTGGACAAAATTTACACGTGCAATGGAAAGGAGAGAAAATGCATCCAACAAACTTTTGAATTGGTCCAAATACAAAATTACAATATAGCGACTAACTTATTATTATAGGGATGCTCAATATTTTTTGCTCAATAAACAAGAATGTCTATAGTACCTGCCACTGGCATCCTTACTGTTCCAGCTGAGATTTAACAAGTGGCCTGTAGGAAGGTGAGAATCGCTTAACAAAGTAAACTGCTTCATTGCATCTTTCAGTATTTTTTAAGCAGTTTAACACATCAAAACAAAGAAAAGAAAATGGAAGTATTAGAGATGTCCACCTCTTTGTGCATCACCATGACTAAGCCCGTGAACCCTTAGATGAAGGTAGTGTTAGCAGTCAGAATATTGTGCGTGTCTCGGTGTGAATTTTAAGTTACTAATTAAGTAGCAGCGACACGACCTAGACAAAGTACAAGTGGAAAATGAAAACGATGAGTTGCTGCCAAAACTAACACAGAAGTTCCGGGCTAAAAGGTGTTAGAAGCTATCAAATGACATTGACTTTAGTGAAACACGACCAAAAACCAGCCAACAAACTGCTGCTTCTCAATCACTGTTGTCTCTGGTCCACCTGTGCCCGATGTCAGGAAGCCAGAAGACACTCGCAGAGAGAGCATGGAGACACCCGCTAATTCAGCTGACCAAATTCAACAAGGAAAGTCAGAAGCAAACACTGTCATAGGGGCTTTCGAAAGGACATTGCGGAAATTAAACATTCAAATCCCAATTTTTAATGAAATCTGGCATCAGAGAAACAGAACAACATTTAATGAGTAACTGCATATAACAGTTCCCCAATTTTTTTGGATGTTACTTCCCTTTCTAAAACATACTTTTTTTTAAGCTGAGAATAATTTCAGTGGCTCAAATATCACCAGTGTTTTAATTGTGAGTAAACATTCACTTAACAGTGGAAAACACGTGGAAAAATAATGAGAGAACAAGTTTTGGGTCACACAAAATACTTAAATAATATTAAAATGTACACAGTTTATATACGTAATATTCTGCTGCTAGGAGAAAACCAGACAATTCAGTAGTTAGGAAACTATCCTAGAATTTGGGTGATCCATCCTCAACAGATTCCTGTGCGCTTGGTGACAAGTGAGGTCTTTTAACTTCTCAAGCCTCAATATAAAGTATTATACATTTCTTCCACCTTTCAGGAATGCCGTGAGGATTAATATACCAATGATTATTGATAACTGAGACAGAAAGAGGATGGAAAACATATAAAATTTCAGATTAATAAACAGCGAGGTCAGTTAAGTGCAAGTTAACAAAATCACCAAGAAACAGGTAGTCTGTATGATCCGTAGGTGGGAAATACGGTTCAAGTAGTAGAAGAATCAAAGGGAAACCAGAGCAGTGCTTCATCCTTGCCCTGCATGCTTACTGCCGAAAGACCAGGTAAAATGGATTGTTATCTGCACCTGGTGGCCACAAAAGAAGGCAAAGACAACCAGCTCTACATTCACTTGTGCTCAGAAGCATCCCTTGCCCTTAGCAGGTTATCAGGCTTGTACCTTCACCCTGCTTTTAAAGACGGGCCAAGCTTCTGAGGACAGCCCTGTGAAAACAAATACATAACCAGAGACTCACAGCTGCCATGCAGCTCGAATAGGTTTTCGCCATTCTAAAGCAGATACAAGAAAAACAATCACGCACACGCTTTGCATAGCCACAGCTCTGCAGGAGCGCGGAGCTGTCAGTGTAGGGAGCTGCACAGATCATACAAACGTCCACGACATGCCGGCATTTCATTTTTCATCCCGGTTTCACCTGCAAGGCAGAGCCCAGGCTTTCCTCACAGTCTCATTTTAGGCACCGCTCCATCCACAGAGAAAAAACAGAGGTCGAGCCACCAGCCACCAGCTGACTCCCGTCCAAAAGCATTGCTTTTAACATCGGCATTGCATCGCCTTTAGGTCGGNCAGAGCGGGAGGGCGGGCGAAGCTCGGGAATGAATGAGCATCAGCCAAATGCAAATTGAAAAATTCAAAATTCAGAGGCGTAATTGGAGGCCTAGATGTGATTTGTGCGCAGTATTTGGTGATATATA
>RSEF01000009.1:23798829-23813672 GCA_003993805.1 Himantopus leucocephalus
GGGGGGGGGGGGGGGGGGGGGGGGAAGCCCACACTTACAAATTCAGAGCTCCAAAACAGGTTGCAAACTTCCCTATTCTCCACAAAAGCCAGGAAAGTCCACAATGAGTCCCTCCAGGATTTTGAAAACATTCTCTTGAGTCAAATTTCCCATTTTTTAAATTTCTGCTTAGCAAAAAACTAGGGACACATCATCTATGGGTAGAAGCATAGTTTAACTTCTATTCAGTTTGTTTGTTTACTTCCAAATATTTATATTTTCAAAACAGCTTAAGAAAACATGGATTCACAGACACATCATGATAAGTTTGTCAAATATAGCAGTGTTCTCCAATCAATAGTGTACCTCTCATAATAGTTCCTTATAAAACAAAATGCTCTGTCTAGTCAGCTTTGGTAGTACTGACATTAAAATGGCAATAAAGAACACTACAGGAAATATTTACTGCTGTCACAGCAAAGCAACAGATACGCTCTCATTATCTAATATTAGAAACTGAACATTTTTTCCTTTTAGAGAAAAAAACATCATTCTAATCGAAAAGGTTGATATAAGAACGCAACACATTTACAAGCATGTGTTTTATGGAAATATTGTGTGCAGTATCTCAGAGAGCGGGAATATGTAACGTACATGCATTTTTTTTTCATTTATTCTGAAAACTGAAGTAAAGCTGGCTTAAAACCTCGCGCTGTGTGTGGCTGGCTTGACTCGCAGTTCTTTTCATCTTTAATAGAAGCGTTTCCTTCTGCATAGGATGGTCACCCATTTAATTGCATGGTAGAGAGAAAAAGAAGCAAAGGAAAACTCAGCTGTGGAGATAAATCTCCATAGAAATGTAAGAAGTACTCCTGCCAAGAATCATTTACAAAACTTCCTATTCAATGCTAACCATCAGAAGTGGGACATCCACAAGCCCATCTGTGAATCTGGAGATAAGAAGCTGCTATTCAACACCCAAAGCAGTCTGCTACTGGCCAGGAGCAAATCCACTATTTCAAATTCCCAGTAGCATGATGCACGATAGCATTTTGAACGGCAACAATGACGGTCCCCGAAGCTAGTGAACTCACTGCCCTTGGGCCCTTAGATCTCTCCTGCTCTGTGAGCTTAATATCATTCATTAGGTTTGGAGTGGAGAAAGGCAGAAATTGGGGCACCGACTCAGCCGTCCTGATGCTATTATTCAAACAGCTCCACCAGCATGAGCCCAACAGAGTTATAAAAACACTCAGTGAGATAAGCCCGGCGAGGCTCTCCTTCATAGCTGGGGTTTGACTTGTATAACCGGTGATCTCTCTGACAAATCAGACAGACAAAAAGAAGGGGGAGAAGCCAGACTGAGAACCACATCCTAAAACTTTTACATGGAACCTCAAAAACAAACTCTAATTATGAACTTGGGCTAAAGGGACAGAACTGTTAGCTTTTTTAAATTTCTCCCAGCTAACAGACGCTTTTCTACACGTCTCCAGCTACACTTTAGACCGCAGAATACTCTAGGTATTCTGTGCTCTTTTCTAGGACTTCTATCTTCCCTTAGGGCTTGGGGGGAAGACGGAAAGCGAGAAGTCGCTCTCTTTCCAGCAGAAGGTATTTGGAGAAGACACTTCAGCATCTGCTGAAGCTGCTGTCAGCTGCGTGGTGGGAGGATAAGTAGACCTGAAGTATCTCACTCCTACCAAAACTTCCAAAAAGCAACACTTGTGAATTCAACAGAGATTGTGCTGAGAGAATGCACATCTTTGGATAGTGCCCCTTCATCTTGTGTGGCAAAGCAAGATATTACTACTAATTGTTCATTGTTCTATCATTATTATTAATACAAACATATAATTTATTTTTTCCTATCCAGTCAAAAAAACCCAGTTAAAAACCTAAACGTATTAACATCAAAGTAGAGTTGCTTCAGTCAACCCTGGTGACTGGTTTGATGAAGAAAATGTGCTCAGCCTAAAATTCTGTGTTTACGTATTGGCATTAATGTGAGGATTTGGGAGAGCCGTACACCCCTCAGCTACAAAAGAAACAAACATTTTTATAATGCTACAAATATTCAGGTAACTCAGATTCAGTATCTGTTGCCCTGGATTTGCTACCACCTCCCAATTCCAGTAATTATTCCCGTAGTTCCTCAAAGACAAGCTCTCAATGCTTTTCCCTAGTTTCTTCCTGCTCTCTCATCTCCAAAAATCAGTCTCTGGTGACTCTACCCTCCATTTTGCACACAAATTTCTTTTGCACGTTGGAACGGGACACTTGCCAAATTTAAACCTTTTTTTTGTGCTGCTCTGAACTGACAAAACACTCTTTACTATCATCGGCCAACGTCATTCTTGACTCCCAGGTAACTAGCACTTGTTACAAAAGCTCTGATGTTTTCCAAGCTGGCATACCTCAGAACAACACAGAGTCCAGTGCAATGGTCAGAGACCAGTCTACAGGAAGGCTGAAGACAGAGACTGGCACCGTGAAGAGATGCAGAACCATGCCTTCCTTTTGGGACACAGACAGACACACATACANTGCAATGGTCAGAGACCAGTCTACAGGAAGGCTGAAGACAGAGAATGGCACCATGAAGAGATGCAGAACCATGCCTTCCTCTTGGGACACAGACAGACACACATACACAGAAACATATGTTGATATGGCAAGGACTCCAGGAAGGAAAAACTATCATCCCAATCACGCAACACGAGAATTGTACGGCTTAAGATCCATTTAACCTGTTATCCTGTCTGCAACTGGGGGCCAAGAGGAGGTGGTCAGTGTAAGTGCTGGCAAGCAGGCAGCGATACTTCTCCTCAAAATCTTTTCTTCCTATCTGCTGTCTGTGGATCATGGTCCATCCTGAGCCAAACATAGCGTCCTTGTATCTATCTCATTAGTGGGATAGAAAACTGACCTTCACTCTGCCCTGATGAGCCCAGTTGACTCCAGGTAGACACTTCCACTCTTCCCACCACCCAATGACTTTTCATCTCCTGCTGTTTATGCAATGAGAAAGCAAACGGAAGCATAAACATTAAAACAACAATAAAAAGAAAATCACTCATGCAGCGTGCACATAAAAGCGTACAGCTCAAGAGAGATGGAGCCATTCCTCTCTTTTTGACCCTCAATACAAAATCACTGCAACAGTCTACAAACTTCTGCCCAGAAGGCAGCACTACCGCATTTAATCTGTAGTTGAAGACAGTGAAGCAACAACCCCCAACACTTCTCAAGAAAGCGGGCACTTCTACCCAGCCAGATGCTCCGTCTGTATTACAGTCTGCCATCGGCAACGCTGCCACGCAGCTCAGAAAGTAAAGCGCGGTACAGTAATGTTCAGAATCTGCACACAAGTGTCTCCTTTCCCCACCCACACATCCCTCAAATGTTCTCCTGCTCTGCAATCCGTAAGACAGCTCGGTTCAGTCTCATGTCACATTGTCCCACATCTAGAATAAATCCTTCTGAAACCGAAGGAGAAATAAAGAGGGATCACATATGGCTCCGGAACATAAAGGATAGCTTATGTGCTGAGTAACGTGATGGGGATCGGCAACATGAACGCTGCAGACAAAATTAGATTCTGCTGCCTGATAGGCAGGACTGATGGTTACTTTGGCAAGATATTCCATGAAATTTATGATCCTGTACTGCGGGGCTGAGCTGAGGAAAAAAGTCTTGCTCCCAGTACGGTGGTTTGTGTGCAACGTAATAAACAGGAGCTCTCTAATGGCAAATAGAGGGTGCATCAACCTTCCCAGCAGCAGTGAATTTCTCCTTTCATAGTTTAGGTATAAGATACGAGAATTATAAAACTAATCCAAGCAGGCTCTCAGGAGAACGAGTAGTATTCAAATGCAATCAAGGCAATATGAAACTGACTCTGTGGAAACTACAGGCACACACTCATGATGCATTGCTCAAATACGATAACAGATACACTGATTTCTGTCTTTGAGGCAGATTAATACGGTTGCCCAAAAACCACAAGAGTGGCTTCCCATTAAAATGACTGGTGCTCTGGAATCAACATTTCCAACATTGCGTGAAAAAGTTGGGTGCGACAATGCAAAACCGTTCGGATCGCCATCTTCCAGGGTGGCATTAAGAGGTAATATTGCTAAGCAAACACATGCCCGCTCAAGCAGTGCCATCCAGCATACTCCATAAATTAAAATTAAGCAAGCTGAAGCATCATCTTTGATGGGAACAGAATTTGCACCTGTAACTTTAATAATGAATAACCGTGTAATATTTTTATCAAATGACACTATAATTCTATTAATCTTTAATTGACTTGTGGCACCTTAATTTCACATTTCTCATACCTTTTGGAGGGGAAAAATGAAAATTTTAAAAAAAAAAGCTTTTAGAAGTAACTGAAGTTGAATATTTTTGATCAGATGCAAATCAATACTGTAGACATAATGAGCAGATTTCCTATAAACGTTCTAGGTTCAATTTCTTTAAGTTTAGTCAAGTGAAAATAAGATGAAATATCAGAAATATTCACTAGCCCTAATATTTTACTGCCAAAATTCTACTGACTTCAAGGTACTTAATGGTAAAGTACAATGATACAACAGAGTAGAAAAACCAGCACCCTTTGGGTAGATAATTTTATATGCGGATAGACAGATGAAATAGAATTTCACCCCATTAAATGATCTGGAAAGTGACAGGAAAGGTTAAAATAAAGAAAGCAAGGATTTGTTTTCTTGCCACGAAAAGTACTGCTTTGAGAAAGAATCAGAGATTGATGCCCAGAGGAGGGGAAGAAGGGAATCCCTGAAGGAAAGCTCTGGGAGGGTGAGTTTGTGGTTGGAAATTCAGCAGCAATACCACCTGCATCAGCTGGAGGTGTCGGCATCCTCTTCCCTTTCCAACCACTTCTCACCATCCTGCACTGCGCAGGGGAAAGGCTTTGTGCAGCCGCACTGTCAGCTAGACCGGGAGCCTATTCGTCTATAAAATAATTAGCAAAAGAGGATGTTTTACAAAGGATGGGAACAGATCGTTTGGATACAAGAGCAAAAAAGAGGAAAAGAAAGGGGAAATGACAAAAAAGGCAGAAAATATTAAAATCTTGGGTTTATAACATTAACTTCAATACAGAATGGACTAAAAGATAGAACCCCAAATGATTACAGAAATTAGATCCAGTTTTCCAGTAATTTCTGTGGAATTCAACTGTTTCCTCCATATGGACAAGGGCAAGAAGGACTGAGGATGAGCGAACCCCTTGCACTGTGATTTTACCTGCACTCCAGCACTTCAGAGTAACCCCCAGAGCACAGACTGCAGCGAGTCGACTTTTTATCGGCATCTCTTTAAATGGAGCCAGGTGCTTTTCTTCCCTTCCACCTTTCATTAGACTGCTGACTTTGATATGACTACTTTACCACAACTAAAAGTTGTATTCCTCACCCCAGTGTCACCTCCCTCTCATTACACCCACTCCTCCAGCAGTCTTTAGTTTAAACATCATCTCATTCACCTCATCAGAGGGAACAAATGGAGGACATCGTTCCTCTCTCGTTGCGTTCACAGAACATCCTTCCACTCAACTGCTCGGGTAGTAGCAGTTTCCTTGATGGTTGCTGCATGGAGTCTACTCTGTTCATCATTTCTTTTCAAATGCCACTTCCTGTCTCCGGTGCTATTTTCAGTTTCTCTTTCATGCTTCAAGCCCTGATATTTGTGAATAATACCTCTAATAATGCCTCTGGGTAACCAAAAGATTTCCATTAATTAGCTCAGTAAGAACTGAAGAATGAAGAGTGAATATATTATCTGAACGGAACCTCACTACCAACAAGGTCCCCCTAACACTGCAATTTCAAAAAGGTCATACAAAAAGCCTAACAAAATTAATTTTAGACAGAATTTATAAAAGAGATAGGATAGGTGGAAAAGCAGAGGATGTCTTCTGTTACTTAGATGACCTTATTTTCTTTCCTTAAGGGTATTTAGACAGCTATTGCTTTTCAATTATTTTCATTATTTTCCACTATTCTAAAGTGTAAAATTTTGAATTAAAAAAAATAGGGTCTTCTAAAGTTAATAAGCAGTGACATTTTTCAGATAATTGAATGAATATTATTTTAATAACTGGAATATCATTTTAAAAACTGGGATGTATATACTACTTGAATCTCTGACTGCAAAAGGGATTCTCCCACACTCTGAGCAAGTGCTTTCTACCATCATGTGTTGGACAAGACATTTCACATTCTTTTGAAAGGAAAAGAGAACGCGTTGAGAGCATAAGATCTGATACCATACAAAGATAATAACATTCCTTTTATCTTTCTGGCATTTCATTATTTTTTCCACTAATATGATTTAGAAACAAAACAGATTTAAAAGAAAACCAATACACATCTTAAAGATTACTCTGATAATGCTAATATGCCCTTTAAAACTGAGTCCGGCTGGGAAATTGAAAGGGTGACAAGTGGAACCAACTTGTATTAGGTTGGCATGAGACCAGTCACTGGCATGGCCTAAATGACAGTTACTGCATCTGGAAAGTGGTTGATAAGGAAATCCTGTTACAGTGCCGTGCTAGATTATTTTTTCTTTTTCTCTTTCTGAAATTACATCTTAAGTGATTNAAAATTAATTGAAATACTCTTTTGATTAAACAAATACCTAAATTACAGCTTCCAGCACTTTTTTTGCTGAAAAGGAATCCTAATGTAAACTAGTCTGATCACTCAGAGATTTTTGCTGGGCATCCTTCCAGTCAGAAGTTTAAAATTTATGATAGTAGTTTACAAAGTACCTTCCAGCTGAGGTAAAGGGAGAGCATAAGCTCTTTAGATGACCTTGATCTCTTCAGTTTTACCGGAGGTAATCCCAGGGGAA
Organism: Himantopus leucocephalus; assembly: GCA_003993805.1. Taxonomy (NCBI): domain Eukaryota; kingdom Metazoa; phylum Chordata; class Aves; order Charadriiformes; family Recurvirostridae; genus Himantopus; species Himantopus leucocephalus. The sequence goes on from RSEF01000009.1 coordinate 23,805,697, forward strand.
GAACTCTACCGTAGCAACACTGTCTGCCTGCAGATGTTTTAAACAGAAATCAAATGGAAGAGAGTTACTACATGAAAATCTCACTCTTGTGCGCAGACGTGCTCTAGCAGTACAAGGTGGGCAAGTGATCAACCAAAGACCGCAAGGGTTAAGAAAAAAAATAAAGGACTAAATTCAGAGTATCTTGTCAAAGCATTATATTCAGCTTATCCACACCTCTGATTTTCAGTTGGATCTGTCACTACTTTTTCTTCCTCTCAAATACAAATCTTCTTGGTCTTTAATTAAGCTGTCCTGCGAGTTTACAGGTTCCGTGAACCTGGCATGGCTGTCACAACTTTGTCAAGAGAGGTGGAGTGTTTAAAATAGTCCTCCTGCTGCTGACATTTGTGTTTCTGATGAATAAACACGATCCCTGTCACCTACGACTTTCACGGGGTTTTTCTGATTCTGAATCACATTATGCTGCCAATAAAGCGCTCAGGATAGATTACCTGAAAACTGATTCACAGAATTTATAATTTCCCACCAATCAACACGCTGGCTAAGGGCAAGATTAAAAATACCAGCCTGAAAGACAGCCAACAGAAAAGCAGCAGGTAAGCCACTGCAACGCATCTCAAAGAGCGAATATTGGGGCTTATTTCAACATTAAGGGTGGCTGAATTAACGAGAAGCAAAGAACCATATATAAAATAATCTGAGAGAATAATATGGCTGACTTTTCTCAGAAAAGAAGGTCTGAGGGTTGCAGGCGGGCTCCTAAGGAATTTTTGGAACTGTTAGCCAACTTCAGTCAGATCTGTCAGATGAGATGTATAGGAACATAATTATCTTCTCATTAAAAAATTGATTAAAAAGCATGCAAGAACATTGCAGAATGTTAATGTAAAGACACCACGTTTTGCATAAAAAGATGCAGAGTAAGTTTGCTAAAGAGGCAGAAGCATCTCAGAGCCAGAAGGATCTTCAGCCAAAGTTTTCACAGCTCCTTAGTATCCAGGCTTCAAAAAGAACCTCATCTTCTCGCTCTCTAATGACATTTTCCTAACTATGGTCCAGAACAACAGTGCTCCTGCTCCCTCGCAGCCTCCTTCAGATGTTCCTTGCAATGGCTAGGTATTCCCATGAACTGTTGGACTTCTGAGGATTTTAAGGAGCTTCAAAAATACTCGGTAAAANCTTTAAAAAAAAAAAAAAAAAAAAAAACACCAAACAAAAAAACTCAGCAAAAACTTGGAACTCTTGTTCTGTGAAAGACCTCAGAGTTTCAGTACTGCAAGATATTTTAATCTTCCTCTCTATTCAATTTTTTCCCTATCATACCGAATTCAAGTTTCAATCAAAAACCTGACAAAGTCAATGAGAAGAATCTGAGGAAGTGGAAATGGATGGTATGGTCCAGTACTTTGATTCACCGGTATTTTCCTGAGCACCTGCTATGGTAAGATGCATCTTCCATTTAAACTGGGCAATATTTCACCCAAATTCCAATCCATTTGAGCCTGTAACTCCTGCCAGGTGCAAATTAAGGTAATATTACCCAAAGTCTAAAACAGGCTGCATGGCTGGCTCTGACTAATTTTCTAGTATGGTTTTATGCAAATGTGCATCCTAAAGCATTGATTTAGCTAAACATTTGTACAGCCAACATTACTCCTGGCACCCCGCAATCATTAATTTAATATTCATGTCATATTCCCATGAAGTAGAGAAGTTATTTTACTTAACTACAGAGATTAAATGACTGACTGACAGAAATTCAGTAATTTTGTGAAAATGCCAAGAACAGAACGCTGGTCTCCTGACTAACTCCACAAAAACATTCTTCCAAGCACAGTGCACTGCAGCTGTACGTTTTAAATGCAGAAATTAATTACTCTCATTTCTTGTCCAATACAATCTATTTGATTTTTCTTCGGAATCAAAACTCGTATTTTGTCCTAATACAAGATAACTTTCTCATCGTTAAATTCAATATTTTCTTTCAAGTGGGTTTTTAAAAAAAAAGAAAAAAAACTTATTCAAAGCACCATGACATACCTTATACTGGTTGAATTTATGGCATACATACGTTGATTATCATCAATGTTAAGTGCTACCAGCTGTTTCTCGTCCCTATTCTTACCATTACCTGCCGTCGTGAAATGGCTTGACTATAAGAGACACTGGTGAGTGCAATCTGTGCTTAGACCATGGGGTTTTGACTCAGAAGCATGTTTAAGGACCACAGGTAGAAAAGTCCACACATACCAAGCTACCCATCCCAGTCTAATAAACGTGAAGTATGAGGCTGCGAAAATCAGGTGCTGTATGTTCAAGGAGACTGATGTTTGGAGAACTACGCTGATCAGCACACAGCTGGATAACAATGGCAGCATTTTCCTGTCACTGAATCGAAAACAGCATGGGTCATGGAAGATTTCTATCGCATCTTTTCCATTTCTGCTCATCTAACAACTCAGATTTCATACACCTTTTTACTGAAACAAACGAATAAACAAGAAAAATGGCCTCCTAGTACAATACAGATCTGTGAATGAAATGTTAAATTATAACCAATGGTTTTTTGCCTTCCCCCAAAAAATAGTCTATTTATTCAGAAAGCTCGGAATAATTATTCTATATAAGTCAAGCCTTAAAGCAAGGCTTGTTTAATTATCCTATATAAGTCAATTATCCTATATAAGTCCAGCCTTAAAACACGGTATCTGGACAACAATTAAAATTTCTTGGTCCATGAAATAATTTGTTAGTTTTCAAACCTCAGCATCTGTCTTCTCTTTGATGTATTCTTTCAGTAGCTTAAGCTTTTATATGTATAAATATTTAAATCACCTTAATATATTCTTCCTGTATATGAACATTACATCGCTGCAGAAGTTACATTTGCTTTAGGTTTCAATCTGAATAAAGACAAACCAACTGATTGTGATCTTTTCCTCCCTGTTCATTTACCAAATTATTTTACAAGAGAGAAAAGCAAACACACAAAGCTGGCAATGAATATGAAGCTTCTTCCCCCCTAAGCCTGATTAAAGGAAGTCGTTCTGAAGTTAATGTCAATGGAAATATCATGGAAACATGACTGCTTGTGATATTTCCAACGGAAATACCAAACAAAGAACTATCCAAATATTACTTCTCCTGTAAATATCATAAGGATATTTGCTGCTCAGCTCAAAGGTAGGAAGATAAAATGGAAAAGAGGAAGAATAGAGCAGAAAAAGGAAAGCAAAGTAGGAAAACCTGAGGAGCAGACTGTGGCAGAAAGCTCTTTGAGGATAGAAATCTAAAGAAGCAGAAAAAGTTCCCAGGAACTCAAACCGAACTTTAAAGGATGAATAGGATTGAGAACTATACAGGAAATGAGTGAAAAGGAGGCAAGTAGAGAAGACTGAAGTATTAGAGTAACGGCTGGAAAATCATCCTTCCCAAAGAGAACACGCATTGCTGGTTCTGGGATGAAGAGAACAAAAGATTGGAGCATATAATCAGTTTTGAAAATGTAACTGTCATCTCAAAATTCATTCAGGTAAGATGACTATTCAAATATAACTTCAATTAACAGAAATGTGTATTGCTAACATGCACTCCTGAGGATAAATGGTAATGTGAGAATGTTCTTTAAAAACATTTCAACACAGTTTCCTACTGCTTAAAATAATGACTTCAAGAACATGGTTCTTTTCCTGCTTTTAATAAATAACTTCCTTTGGCAGCTGACTTGAGAGGCAATCTTTAACTTACAGACCCTTCGCACAGGAATTTTAATCCATTTCTAGTGCCGGTCACAACTACCACTAACTTTAACAAGTTGCGCCTGAGCCAGGGGTATAGTCCATCTCCACAATGGTAAGCAGCAAAGCCACTGAGCAGTAAGGAATAAAAAACTCTGGATCTTAGCTATCCAGCTTATTCCTATTGCACTTCGCATCCACTCTTCCAAAGAGCGGCTTGATTCTAAAATAGCAGATGATGGCAAAAGTGGGCAAACCAACTACTTCAGCACTTATTTCAATATCTAGTAGCGCATTTAAAATGTTTACCTTTTGGTTTAATGCCCAGTTTGTCTCTAGGATAAATATTTAGCAGTCTTAAAGTGATTTGAATAATTCCCTATTTTTTGCTATTATATTAATTCACCTAGAAACAGCAATAACAGTGTGAAACGCTGATTTGAATACTGAATTTATGGCCACATCTAAAGAGTGGCTCTCATAACATTTGAGCTTTCAGAATGATATTACCTTTAATTTTGAATCTATTTCTGGAGCCATTTTCAAAATCCAATATTAATGGAGGATTAAATTTCTATAGACATTCATTGCAAAACCGTAGCAAAGATATCCCACAGTCCTGTATCAGTTTCCAAGTAGGAACCGTGACCGGAGGTAGGTGTGCAAGCTTGCCAGAAACTGGACCCTCAGCCACACTGCAGAACACTTTCTTGTTTGACTCGACATGAGGATTTCCAACTCCCTTTGGAACAGAAAGTCTAAAATATAAAAACCCCCAACATTTCTCATCATTTATTAACAATCATGTTATTAAGAGAACATTTTGCTGAGACATTAAAAGAGTGCTATTTGTTGATTCTTTTCATGATCTACACTTCCCTTTCTCTCCTCCTAAGCTTTAGGAGGTGAGGGACCAAGATCTTGGATGATCTCTGCTTCCACAAAAATACTAGAAAATAAGACTTAATAACAGTCAAACACACTATACATCTTTACTTTCTGTCCATATCTGAATGAGAAACTCAGTTGGACAAGACAGTAAAATCCTCATATATGTCTGTTCTTGTGTACTTCATAGACTTGCTGGGAAGTGGCAAATTATAGCAAGTTAAAACCCGTTAAAAATAGCTTTTCTAACAAAAGACTAACGGAGCAGGGACTCACCGAGATGAAAAATCATAATTTACATAGGCATTGCTTTCAAAAATTTTTTTTTATTTATGGTTATTCTTGTGGGGGTTTTTAGGCTGCAATTGTCATGAGAATTAACGACCCCAATCTCAATCCAGCAGTCTACAACAGGAGATAATTTTTTAAAATATTAGGATAGAGGAAACAGTGATGGTTTTGGAGTTTCATTGCTTTGCCTACTATTTTGCCAGAATGCAGAAGTCTCCGATACATAGAAAATTAGGTTAACGGGCAAGAAACTAAGACACTAAGATGGATGAGGCATACTTGGAACCGAGGTAAGAACGAGAGGCAATAAGCGGCTTTTTAAAGCTTTTCACAAGTAATATGTATTTACACAGACACATACACCCCCTTATATACATGTACAATCCTTACATGGGTCACCAATTCAAACCAGTATATACATTTTACTATTTTCATGCATATGTATTTTTTAAGTACGTGTGTGTGTGTGTATATATAAAAGTAATTTTCTTGATAGTCTTTTCTTGTCTATGTAAATATATCACAACACTTATCTCGATACATTCTCCGGGTAAATCATCCCGGAAGACAAAACATATTAATGAGAGAGAGACTGTACAGCCCGACTGCCTGCTGATTTTCTCAGTCCATCCTACACATGATAAAATTAGCAATGGACATCTTTAGATGGATACTTAAAAGTTGCAATTTTCAGCTCTTGTACAGAAGCCAAAAATATGAAGAACTGTGGTTATTATTTAATTTGACATTAATTCTTTCCAGATAATTCTGTATTTTTACCACTACAATTATAAGTGTACAAGATGTCTAGAAAAAACTTTTGCTATGTAAAAAAAAAACCCAAAACGTGCAGAGTGAGAAGAAATCCCATTCACAAGTGAAAATTATTTGTATTGACCTGCTGTAAAAAATAAACTGAATACCTCACTAATTTTGTAGCATGGCTTAACAGTGCATAACTGTGCACAAATTGTATGGGAAGGCTTTAGTCATTTCAAAATCCTTCTGATCAGTGAATGTATTGTAAAATGTCATGGAGAAACCATTCTAAATACCTTTGATAAAGATGGAAGCTTTAGGTAGCACAATGACCACTCAGTTACTGAACAATTGTTTAAAATAACTCACATTTAAGTGATAAATAACTGTTCATGTTACAGTTCCTCCTGGATGTCTCACACCCACACAAAAAAGTCCTGAAATCAAGGCCAGAAACTCTAAAAGGTCATGAAAAAAAAATAAAGTGGAAAAAGAAAGCAGAGAGAGGGAACTTACCAAGAGATTTCACAAAACATGCCATAACCAGCAGAACTGAGAAGAGCCGCATCTTATGACTGAGAGTTGCAAGTCCCATTAGAGAACTCTGCCTTCCCGCTGCTAACACAGGTGTATAACTAAAGAAGTGCGTGATACTTGTCTTCCTTGCTTCTTGACAAACTGAAACGCAAAGTTAATACGATGTACAACATAAATATACATTACAAATTAATTATCTATACAAAATAAATATACAATACAAATTAAATATATATGAAATTACATCTTATCATTTCCAACGTCACACTCTTCTAAAATAGTGGATAAAAGACCTTCTTGCCCTTTAAATGTATTCAAGTACATAATATCTTCAAAAGGATTTCATTTGTCATGCTGAGATAGAAACATCTTTACTTAAATTAGAGTCTTCGGTGTTTTTCTGTATAGTTGTCTGCACCAACTTGAGAACATAAACCAGCTAGAAAACAGCTCAGAGATACACAATCATCTTTAGGATTCATATGGCATAAGTGTTTTATTGAACCTCACGTTACGAGATACCATTTAAGACAGAAGTCATTCCATTTTCAAGTACATACTTTGCTAGTTCAATAACTGTTTCTATACTTTCACGATCAGATTGCATACATTAAAGCAGCAGTTGCTTTTCCATATACCGTGGGGATTGAGATTCATAATCCATTGATTGAACTGCCTGTTTCATTGATTCAGCCAAATTTTCTAATAAAAAAGATGCCTATTGTCCTGATTGAACTGTGGCGTCTAATAATATAATTCGCTTGGTTTGGCATATCTTATCGATGTCTCTCTCTAGCTCAAACCATGATAATGCAGCGCCCAATCAGCATTTTCTAGTGCACGTTCAGCTGCTATTTGCTCAATAAGGAGAGGTTTCATGACATGCTCTAAGACACTCCAGGCAACCACTGGAGATTTTTCAGTTCAGCACGAGCAGCGTGGCGCTAAGTCCTTCCAGAGTGTGGCTCCGGCAGTCAGTTCAGAGTTCACCTCTAGGTAAGGTACCGGGCTTTCCTCTTCACGACTGCTTGTAGGGCTCAGCAAAAACTGAATTCCTTGTTTTGACTGAGTTCCACGAAGTTTTTTTTTCATTTTATACCCACAGCTGGGTATTTCTGCTAGTACATCATGCAGTTCTCTCCTTGGCCAAATAACTCACAGTCCTGCCTTTATTTACTACCTGCCCAAATAGACTATATATGTACGCACACAGATACATACGCACATACACCAGCACTGCCCTGAGATCTCTAAATTTTTAAAGCTCACCCACATGATAGGATGACATTTTCATATTAAGGGGGCAAAAATTATCCTGTACGCCACAATTCAGCTCTCGCTACTGTAGAAACAGCTACATACATTCAAGAGAAGACACAGTTCATCGCAATGGAGATGCTAGTCCATAAAAATAACAATGGAATTCTAATTCTGAAGTTTTCCTTAAGCAGTTCCATTTTCTGGAGCAATTGAGGTGTTCAGTGAAAGTTGAGGTGATTGTAAAATTGGCTTTCAGTCAGTGTCCAAATACCTAGAATTTAAAAGTGTGAGACGTATAGTAAAAGCCTACCATTTTCTGGCAATACCTTCAAATTACAGCAGGGCTGCTGCTCCATATTGTCTTGCAGTGCAAAAGTAAAAATGAATTTGTACCAGAACATACTAGTCAGAGATGAGAACAATAGTCCTTTACGAGTAAAGTCTCTGGAAATGGTGATACTAGGAATTTGGGTGGTTCTTCATTAAGGTCAAAAATGAATC
>RSEF01000009.1:23813772-23825171 GCA_003993805.1 Himantopus leucocephalus
CATATGATGGCAATCAGCAAATGAGTGCTGAGGGGGAGACGGGAAATTCCCCACACCCTTTCACATTACCACTTTTAACAATGCGCCTTTAATGAAAAAAAAAAAAATTCTCCTGTTTTGTGATCTGTGTTGGATTTAAAATGTGAAAACTAAGATACTTCTTAAGTTATGGGTTTGAATCAATGACAGATCATTTGTAGGGGATGCAAATGAAGGCCACAAAAAAGAAGAGAAATTCCTGTTTTTAACGATTACACAACCGGCATTTTTATTGGAGTGAAGACTTTCCATAATTCATTTCACTTCAGGAATGAATTATGGAGAGTCTCGCATAATGATAGGCATTTAGAGAACTATGTAGGTCTCTATGAATGCAAGGAACTATATGAAGAATGTAATATCAGTAATTGTACCTCAAGTAGTCGTTAGCTGCTGAACAAAAGGCGAATAAGCCCCAACGCGTAGCACAAAAGCAGTCAACTTTACATCCACTGGAGAGATGTGCATTAGTAGTTTAACCATATTACACATTATATATTTAGATTTTTCTTGTTGAAATAAATAATAAAGGCAGGTAAGGTCAGCTTAATTGGTAAGAAAAATGGAATTGTTAATGTTCTGTGACATTACATTTCACTGTGGTATTTTCTAATGCCAAGGACATTTAATAGTTGATGAAAAACCAAAGTTCACAGTAATGATTAGCATTAAATAATTTTTCTGTTCCTTTGAGTACATAGGTTTCATGCTTTTTTGGGGAATGCTGAAAAAGCCTGTTAGATCACAAAGTGGAAGAGGTATGGAATAATCACATAAAGACAGAAAGATGTAATTTTCTGAAATTACAATCTAATTATTAATAGTTAAGTATGGGTTTTATTCATTAAGTGTTAAAAAGATAACAAAACTTGAATTTCAGAATAAAAACTCTGTTTCTCTAGCAGCTTATTCTTTTCCCGTCCAATAATTGTCTCTTCATCTTAATACAACAATCACGGAGCTGTATTTGAAATCCATATTGATTAATTCATGCACACTGTGACTTGATATCTAATTCTTTCTTTTGTCAGCTTGCTGGAATTGGAAGAAAATGTCTGATCTTATTCCTCTGCTGGAACGATTTTTACATGAATTTTAAAACAGGGAGATCTTCACTTGTATTTACTTGCAGGACTAATATTTTAGTCTGCAACTCTGGCATGCCAGCAGAGATGATTAATTTCTATTGCTTTTTGGGACAAAAAAAGGACTCCAGTGAAGCTCTTCTACAGTGAAGCTTTTCTTCCCCCTTTTTTCCTTCTTTTGTTCTTAATACAAGAGTTGTTTTGCGCTTGCTTGTTCGCTTGTTTGTTGAATTTTTAGACACAACTTGATTCTTCTTCTTTATTTGGGGTATTGTCAGCAATTTCCTGATAGATATTCCATCTTGTCTTTTCTCGGTAATGATCCAATAACTAGACTACAAAATTTACACTATAAAGACATCTTTGTTTATAGCCAAATATCTAAGATATGCTAATTGCTTCATCTACAATTCTGGTGGAGCCTTGACCAAGGTTGTAATTTTAACACAGATGTAGCTAGCAGCCACCCCCTTATGTAGTCATGAGCCAGTAAGTACTTTTTTGTGGGCTCTACTAGGATTGTACTTGGAGAGAGGGCTCACTTGTCGGGTACCGGCGTTTACGATGATTATATTCAATTATAGCATTTTGTAAATAGTTTTCTGTGAAAAGCACAGGAAGAAAATCGATCTGGTAAAAGCCTTTGGCATCTCTAGCAGTATTCAGGCAGAACTGAGATACCTAAGCCCAAAATATTAATGTACAAACACGGAAAATAGATCATTGATATTGATACTAAAGTTCCCTCAGCATCACAGTTCCATTTCTCCTCAGAGGTGTCCCAGTCTGATTAGTTTGCTGTTCAAAATGGCCTGACGTAACCGGGATTCTGAAGTTCATAGGCTTAATCTCTTATTCATTATCAAAGCAGGCGCAATTAGAAAAAAAAATAATACAGGTGGTCACTTAAAAGAGGCCAACAATGACAGTTCAGAACAAAGCACAGACACCGAGCCCGGAGGAGACTAGGGAAAACCCACTTGCTAATAGGAGAGAGAAGGATGTTTCTATCTAAACTGCTAATTAGGGAGAAAAGAGAGTCTGCTGGGGGGTCAAAAAATGTACATTTGAGACCTCTTTGGCTGAGATGATCAAGGGACAAAGTTTTCCCCGTTTTTGAAGGGATAAGGAGCAGAGTATTTTGGAGCTGAATATATTTACACTTCTACTTCTCAAAATGAGAACAAGAAAGAAATTCTCCCATACAATGAACGAATTTGGACAATCATTGCTTTAGATTAGCTTCCTGAGATGCCGCCTTCTCCCACCCATTGCGCACTGCATTTAGATGGCTTATGCGGAGACACAGACACCGCGCCAGGAGCTACGTGCCCAAAGGGAGCTAAGCATAACTGTTATTAAATCGGTGGAGGGGAGAAATCTTTTCAAAGTTTACATCTTGCAAATTTGCATGGAAGTAACAAAAGTCACTTCTCTAGACTTTTCTGAATTGTGAAGACCTGCTGGAAACAATTAATTACAGAACGGCAAAAGTTGCAAAGATCTTTTCTAATGGAAAGTTTCCCAGCAACTTAAACACAGGAATCAGGCAAGCTCTTTTTTTTTATTTTTTAACGTAACAAAGACTTTGAAGATCCACAATCAGTTTTGCTCCATCACCTTTTCTGACCCCCCTAAGCACCGATTTCAGCGTCAATGACTCCAGTAACATTTGCCTGTTGATCACAGTGCTTTCTGCACAGCCTGTTAAAGAGTTATTCAGCAAGTTAGAAATGATAGCGATATGACATGTGCTTCTAAGAACCGGTATCCCTACAAGCCCAGAAAACCAGGATCTGAGCTTTTGATTTTTCTTATTTCAATATGCCATTTTGTTTAGCAACAAAAGGATTTTAACATGAGCAGAACAAACCATCCTTATCACATTTTGCACATAGTCTACTAAATATACAGGAGCTGGAACAAATAAACAGTAAAAGTCTAGCAAAAGTTGGCAGGGCTGCAGTCTTGCAAAGCCCAGCAAAAATGGAACTGCAAACTTTTGCTAGATGGAATTATTTTAATGATTATATTAAAAACCTTCTTCTCCAGAGAAGCAGCTCGCACTTTCCCCTGCAGACCTGCTAAATAAGCAGTATTTACTCATATTTGTAAGCAATTCCAGTGAAAGTTCTTTAAAAGATGATATGTTGTCATTCTGGCTGTAAAACTTGACTGTGACCTGCATTCCTTTTTGGGTCTTATTCTTTCACATTTTTTTTTTTTTTAATATGTGAAACAGTTGAACTGTTTCTGCTAGGGCTACGGGAAATAATTTGGTATTGCTCTTAAAGCTAATCATTATTCACATATAAACTGCCCATTTACTGTTTCTCGTATCTAATTTTTGAAGAGAATATAGATGACGACATAGAAATACCTTGGCAAGGCTTTGAAGAAGCTCTACAAAGCTATTACAGAAATAAATTGCAAAACGGAGATGCACTCACTAACCATGTCAAGTGAATGGCAATATATAAAGTTCAGTGAGGATTTCTTAATTTCAGTCTTTCTAGGAAGTTTGCGCATGTTATTGTAAACAAAAATAACAGATCAGTAAGTGGGGAGGAGAAGNCTTGTGCATGTTATTGTAAACAAAAATAACAGATCAGTAACTGGGGAGGAGAAGCAGCAAACCAAATTCAGCCTATCCTTCTGTAAAAACCCATCTGCCAATTCCCTGTCTACCCAGAAAAAAATTGCTGTCCATCTGTTTGAACACAGTACTGATGTGGTAATCTGCAGGCTTGATGGCCACATCTCATGATGCACACGCTTGGAAAAAGCCACTGTTGGTACCAAACCTGACAGCAAACCCCTCTCAACAATGGGTGTCACTGCGCTTATCTTGCCATCCCGCTCATCACGCCCATTCTCTACCGAAAAGCCTTCAAGAAAAGGCTTTTCATATCCGAGCTCTTCTGAGTTTCGGGTGTAAGAGACCACGTTCGCTTACGATGGTGAAGCTTTTGAGCAAAAGGGAAGGACGATCCTGGGCAGAGGTGGAAATTTCAGGGGGCTAGAATGTGGAATGCCTTCAAGGCAACGGTTGCCATCTGGCCTCACCCTGTGATCAGCAAGTAGATCTCTCGCTTCTTCCACTGTAATTTCTGCGTATGACCAAGAAGTTATGTTCCCTCTTTCCCACAGTTTGGGAAAAGGTGCCATTTCTATTTTTAATACTTGAATACGCCTGAATGCTTTAACACTCTTTTTATGTGAATAGCGAAAACCGTCTAACCACCCAGACAAAGGAATGATTAGACAAAGGAGAACGGTTGTGCTGTCCTTGGCTATGAAAGAGCAACTAAACGGTTAAGTCTTTATAATTTCTTAAGCCATTTTAGTACATCTAGAACTTAATTTGCCTTTTAGAGACACTAGCAAAGGCTGCTGTTTTCCTTCTTCTGATCTTTTATTTTCTTTTATTTTCTCAGAGCTTTGCCATGAAAGCTACTTTAATCTTTGTAGATAAATCTTCAGGTTTTTGGTCTTTTTTTTTTTCCTCTTGAAGACTTCAGCTGTCTTAAGTCTTTCCATTTCATCATGTTTAAATATTTCAGACAATTTGAAGCCCTGTTTATAAATGGATATGATTAAGATTACGCTCTAATAAGTGCTAATCTTTCCCTCCAACCAGGGAGATAAAGCCTGCCTTAAACCTGAATGGCTTAAGACAAGTTCATTTTTTTTTTTTATCCTTACGAAGTGAACAAATAAAACACTATCCAGCAGCTGTATTCGCTGGAACCACTGAAGATAATCCCTTCCATTTATTACTGCAAAGTGCTTTCCTTTGTAGGTATCAGCCTGCTTTACCTTCAGATGTGCGGGCTGCAGATCATAGAGCTGCCCGAAACTCGGTAAGGAAACCTGAAACTCACCTGGTCTCACACCAGACCTGAAACTTGGCTCCACTTTTTGATACTTTCAATTGAATTTTGGGTGAAGCGGGGCCAATAAAAGCACTGGTGTTTTTTCTTCAAGGCATTTGTAAGCACAAATTAATTGCCTAGTCTTTGCACCACTCCCCAAGGTGAACAATATCTCTTTTTGTCAGGTAAACTCTGGAGCTTTGATGCGTGTTCCTCTGTGCAGTTTTGAGTTCATTTCTGCACAGCTGAGCCCAAGGTTGAGCCCAAGGTTTTTCATCACACAGGGTGCTCTGCCTGAGCAAGGAAACCCCTATTTATGAAGAATGCTAAAAAATTATTGAACATGACAACGTAGCCCTGCAGTTCTGGGGAGTGTGAAGGACAGTTTTGGCAGCAAACGAGACATGTAATAGAGACTTTGAGCTCAGGGTTTTTCCTGAATGACAGGCTGAAAAGCCGGAGTGTTTTACGACACGGAGCATGAGCTTCAGCTCAGTGACCACAAAAATCATGTAAGCTCCTTGGATAACTGCCGCGTTTCCACCACTGCCTTCCCTGAACGTGCACCCTGCTTGGGTTTGTCTTCCCAGCAGACTTAACCAGCCCCCTCCTGTCGAGCAAAGGGGATTACGCTGTTCAGGGGTTGCCCCGCATTTAAATAGCTTTAATACTTCAGACCATCTTAAACGGGATCTGATGTGATTAAAAGCATAACACGCTTCACCGCCGATCGATTGGTGGCTTTCAGTCCATATACGTATCTGCAGGCAAAAATGGTGGAGGAAGAGGGAAAACAAGGTTCTTGCTGTACGACAAAATGGAGCAAATAATTCACAACTAATAACAAACGTGGTCTCCTCTTGAAGACTAAAAATATCCTGCTTTTATTGAAAGTGTATTAGTAGTGCGTGGTCAGGTAAGTAAACCTGATGTTATTTCCATTTCTTGCCTGATCACAAGAACAATCTGTTCCAGAGCAAATTTAAAGTTCATTTCCTGCAAATACTGGTTTATAAGATTTTAAGACTGGCTTTTGGTAAATGTTCATGAGAGTGGGATTTGAACTGCATGAATGTTTGCGGACAGTGAACAAAGGAAGCTTGAGAAAAAACAGGATTATATTTTCTGTTCCTTCTTCATTTTCAGTATTAATGTAACTCACAGCTCTCCAACCTCAGAAAACTTGGGTCTGGGGACCTCACCTTCACAGGAGTGGTGTCTCCCCATCTTATCAGTCTCTGCTGGAGGCACACTGGTGCTACAGCCCACCCCAGACGCAGGAAGGATGGGGAGAGTGACTTTTCTGACCAGGAGCCTCCTCTCCTCCTTTGGCAGCTCTCCCCTCCAGCCAACCCCTCCGTACTGACAGGCGGCTGCACCCAGCGACTCATCTCCTCCGCAAATGGCAGGAGGCTGGGTGCAAGTGAAAGTGGCCAAATCGAGCCTGAGGGCCACAAATTGTACAATAGTCATCCACCTCAGGGGCTGAACCTTATGGTATGGAAATGTGGTCAGGGAACGCGATTGCAGGGAGTTGACTAGGAACACCCAAATGACTTAGAAGTGGTTTTGTCAGGTTAGGTTAATGGTTGGACTTGATGATCTTAAAGGTCCCTTCCAACCTTAACAATTCTATGATTCTATGACTGATCTTCTACCTGTAAACTGCCCAGTACTGAACTCAACAGATGCCCTTATTTTCCCATGCATCTTTCAGCTCTCCATCTTTCATCTCTGCAATGAAGGGCTAAGTCCTACAGACCTTACCTAAAGTTACAGAGGGAATCCATTTACAAACTTTGCAGAGTTTCAGAGATCCTCGGTCCCGATCCAGTAAAAGCTGCTTCCAGTTATTCCACAACAGCAATAAACAGCCTTTTGTTTTGCTTGAAACTGAAGCCTGAAACATATTTAAGGGATTTCAAATCAAAGTAGGAACGTGGGTTGGTAGAAAACACTAGAAGTCACTCTTGGTAAGGTGCTTGGCTCTGTTCTCAGATGTTCCGTCTAACTGTAGCTTTAAATACAGAGTTTCAGTAACAGTTTAAAAATATTTTAATATGGACTGAATAGACAAAACCCACAAAGCTAATAAATCTGGTTTTCCTTGTTGTCAAGAGCAGTATGAGAATAAAGGTAGATAATGGCAACAGGAGTAGCCTTAAAAAACACAGCAGGTTTATAACTTATAGCACAACTCCACCAGATGGATTTTAGTTGAATTTCAGTCTTTTTTTTTCCATATAAACTTTACATTTACTTTCAAGAAAAGTGACTCCAGGAGAAATTAGGCATGCGGTCCTTTATTTTGTGTGATCTACATTTGTGAAAGTTGATTGCAAAAATACAAAATTATGTTTATGAAAATCAGATCTAAGTCAACGAAACAAAAAATAGAACTGAATGCCAGAGATGACACATAAAATGGCTGAAACTTAAATAATCGTATTATAAATATGGTGATGTATAGAATGCCAGCATCAAATTCTGCATTACTTCATCTCCCGTCTATGTAAATCTAATGATCCAAACCTCACATAAAACAGGTTCTTGAGACTCTTCCAGCTAAAGCACTTGATGCAGAGCTCACAAAGTCGGTACGCATCATTTAAGTTTTGGAAGTTGAATGCCAATTCTTCTGCAGAAAATTACTTTACATACAAACTAAAAGGAAAGTCTTGCATTTTTCCTAGTGGAAACATTGTAATTAAAAGTAGTCTTGAGTATTATAACAATGATTGGGACATAATTTAACTAGAATTACATTCTTTAAAGATAACAGGTACGTATCCCACGTACAATGCCTTTCAGTAAGGCATTATTACAGAATATGTGATATGAAGAACTATATTTACGTGGCTGCTAACAATATGGTTTTCCTACAGGAAAGAACACGTTTAAATGCTACAAAAAATGCTCCAAATAAGGTTCAGAATACACATTGGCTATTGCTAATGGCACAGTTACACTGTGGACACCACTCTGCTCTGTCACAACAAAGACAGGACAGAAAGGTTTAAGATGATACAGCCTCCTCTGTACTCAGCTACTGGTTGTTTTTAAAGGTGAGGTTTGTGTAATCATCTTCTAAAAATAGGGTTTTTTTCCTCATGCCAGTTCACAAGGTTTTTGGAATGACTTTGTTAAAACAGGTAATAATTTCTTTCTACTTTTTCACCAAAAGAGTTTTGGTCAAACAGAAAACAACTCCAAATTTTTTTCAAAGAAGAGAGCATCAGGACATATTTTTAGATTCACACACATTATGCAAACTACGGTTCCTTCTCAAGATCAAAAAATCCATATGTGTTTCCACAGGCTCTCAACGCAAATTGCCTGTCAGGGTAAAACCTTGAAAACTGTACCGTAATCAGGACGATGAAGGAAAATTACTGCCAGACAGAAAAACTGTGTAAGTTATTTTGTGCCTCCTAGCTTGAATACATATGGGACAAATGCAAATTTTCCAAATGAAATACAGCTTAGACTGCATAAATTTCAAACAGATAATAGTTTGCACTTATTAAAGCTTGGCTTGGATCATAAACAGAGTGCTTTTTCCTGAAATGCAATCTTTTCCGTAAAGACTGTTTTTTCCCCTAAAGGAGCATCAATTATAAATAATGGTCTAGCCACCAAAATTGGGAGGGCTAGACTCGAAGCAAATAAACTGAAAAAATATGATTGATTAAAAAATTATTATCTTGCCATGCACTCTGGGTATCCTTTGAGGGAACGGCATGGGGGTTATTGCTTATTGGCAGACACATAAATGCCTGGTCTGGAATAGGCAAGGAGCGATGCACAGGTCTACAACCGCACGTATCAGCAGGGTGGGCACAGATAGAGCTTTTCTGAAAAATTAAATGTCACAAGGAAGCCCTATAGCTCTCTGCGTCCTGAGCACTGACTAAAGGTTAGCGTTAGCAGTGGATAACGGGATAACTTGTATGAAAAGCTATTCGAAGCCGCCTTGCACTCAGCTAGGTTGATTTAGATTTAGCTGCTTGAAGCATGGCACTAAATCAGCAGGAAGAGTATATTGGTTCCTCCAGAGACAGAAAGTTCTGCATAAATAATGAGTTAGAATGAAAGCATAGAAGACCCCAGACGCAACGATAAACAGCGGCGTGTTTTGCAGTGGCTTTGGGAATAAAAGTTGAAATGAGATGGGAAGAAGACTTGCAGCAGAAGCCACACAGGTGCCGGGCAGAGGACACGGCTTCCTTTTGCAGCACAGCCAGGTACCAGTTGGGTTTATCTACTGAAAGGTGGATCCACCAGCCAGCTCCAGCTCGGCTGGTACGGGAGGACAGTCAGCACCGCTTCTGCTGGGGGGAGCGCAGCTCACACAGGCACTACCCCACGCAGTAGCGTGAAAACACCAGCCACGTGGTTTAGTTTTCGCTGTAGAAAAGCCTTTGCACTCACTGAAGAGTTCAGCGGAGGGCTACGAAGATGCTCAGGGGACTGGAGAACCTCTCTGATGAGGAAAGGCTGAGAGCCCTGGGGCTGTTCAGCCTGGAGAAGAGAAGACCGAGAGGGGATCTCATCAACGCGTATCAATACCTACAGGGCGGGTGCCCAGAGGATGGGGGCAGACTCTTTTCAGTGGCGCCCGGCGACAGGACAAGGGGCAGCGGGCACAAACTGGAACACGGGAAATTCCACCTCAACACGAGGAGGGTCTTCTTTGCTGTGAGGGTGGCAGAGCAGTGGCACAGGCTGCCCAGAGAGGGGGGGGAGTCTCCCACTCTGGAGCCATTCCAAACCCGCCTGGACGCCGTCCTGTGCCACTGCTGGAGGTGACCCTGCTCTGGCAGGGGGTGGCACTGGGTGAGCTCCAGAGGGCCCCTCCAACCCTCACCATCCTGTGATTCCGTGGGGAAAAAAACCGTGAAGCGAGTACATTCTGAAAACTTAAAGATCAGGGCACAGAACTGCTGTAAATGCGGTACTGTATCTCAGGATTTTTGGAGGGCCTCGCTCTCGCCCTGCGCGCCCCACGGCCGTTGCCTTGTGGGCCCGATGGCTGTTGAGGGCGCGTGTGGCGGCGGCAGCAGCTATATGCGATGCAGAGGGGCTTTGAGGGTCGGCTCTGAAGCCGGAGAGCGGGAGGCGGAGGGGCCGGGCCCGCCGGGAGTGCCGAAGGCCCGGGCGGCCGCGCTCCGCCCCCGGCCGCGGCGGAGGCCCCGCACATTCACCCCCGCCCCGCCGCAGGGGTTAGTCTCTCCCACCCCCCCACGGCCTCAAATGGACTCTCCCTCTCTCCGCGCGCCGCCGCTGCCATGGGAACGGCGTGCGGCGGCGCTGAGGGGAGGCGGGAGCGGAGCCGTTCCCGGCGGGGGTGAGGCGGACCGCAGGCCCGTGGCCGGCACGTCGGGTCCGGCGGGAGCCGGGGGCGGAGGCCCGAGCCTGTCTCGGGGCGGGGGTGACGCCGCAGAGGCCCGGCGAGCCCCGCCGGCGCCCGGGGGGCGGCCCCGCCGTGAGGAGGGAGGGCTTCCCCTCAGGGGCCAAGGCTCCCGCCGGAGCGAGGGGGCTGCCGCCCGCCGGGAGGCCGGTGCCGAAGGGCTGGGAGAGTACCTGGGGGCGGGGGCAGGTGCCCCCGGATTCCGCCGGGGCGCGCTTTCGGCACCTGCCCGCACAGTTTGAATATGTGTTCGCCCTCTGCACTTTTCGCTTTATTCCTCCCCCCCCCCCCTTCCCTTCCCCCTTTCCCCTTTCCGGCTCTCTGGTTTTAGGTTACAGCTCTAGGCAGTTTCCTTCTTCCCTGGCCTTCCTGCCTTTCATCAGTCTTCTTGAAAAACACTGCCATGGGTAACGGAACAGAAAAAAGCCCACTGCTTTGACAGCAGGGGTTTTTTTTTTATTTGTTTGTTTTTATATATGCACCTTTTTTTGTCTGCTCGTGTGCGTTGTTCTGTGTTTTTCTAGAGCTGTCGCCTGGACCGATTGGAATCTAATCTTTGCTTAGCAGAGACTAGAGTTGGATAGAAGTATTAAAGGCAAATACTGACTTTGCTCCATTTATTCACCTGTTCCCCCCCCCCCCCNCCCCCCCCCCCCAGCTGCTTCTTCATTTGCTCTGCTCACTTCTGGGCAATGCTTCTGGGGGAGTTCACAGGGCAATTACTGTAGCCAAATAACGTCGATGATAAGACATCTGTCTCATGAAACATACTTAGTAATTTTTTTTTAGACTGCATGGAGAGACAGATGATTCTGCTAGTGTCTTTTGCATTTGAAGTTACTTAAACTATAGTTGAAATCATAGTTCTTGGTTAAACAGTGAAGATGCACAGCTGGTAGTAATAGGGGTTGACTTCTCAGGGTCGTTGAGACAATACATCTTTCCAATGTGTGACAAAACTGCTAAGTATAGGAAAATAATTTAGGGAAA
>RSEF01000009.1:23856997-23874414 GCA_003993805.1 Himantopus leucocephalus
TTTTTTGGTCATAAAACCAGTGGTTGTCCTTGAATAAGGAAAAATGTAGATTTTAGAAACGGTGGACAGTTAAGGAAAGTGAATTATTTTGGAGCACGTTTCTTGAAAAATGTGTTGCGGAATAAATCACGTACTGTCCTTCGAAAATGAAGATTTTGGTACAGATCAGACCATAGCTGTTGTTACCATTGAAAGACAAGCATTTATGAATGAAAAATTTTGGGTCATAATAAACTGCAATGCTGAGACTGTACTTGAAAAAGAACATTTTAACCAATTTCAAGGTCTTAATCTCACTTTCAGATAATATGTGGGATTAAAAAAAATTCAGTTATTAAAAATTGATTTAGTAGTATTTTGTACAGTGGCTCACTGTGAGCATATAACAACTTATTTTATGCAAGTATCCTGTATTATGTTAAAAATTTCCCTGATGTCCTTACATATTAAAAAAAAACCCAAACAAACAAAAACCAGGCTAAATGAGTAAAGGACTCATGAGCTTTTCCCTGTAAACTGTGGCAGAACATTTTTTCGTGCATACAGAAATTATTTTTAATATCTAAAGGTGCTAAGATAATTTACACGTAGATTTATTTGAACAAGTATATTCNGACTCATGAGCTTTTCCCTGTAAACTGTGGCAGAACATTTTTTCATGCATACAGAAATTATTTTTAATATCTAAAGGTGCTATGTTAATTTACATGTAGATTTATTTGAACAAGTATATTCTAAGTTACTTTATTGCTGGCCACAATAATAATCAGTATAAAATTGTTTTTCAGAGCTTTCTGTTGATTTAGAACTACTTGGAATTTTGTATTAATATAAAGAACATAATCAAGTTGGAACCCACAGTCTTGATTAATATTGAGAGGTGTTTACCTAGTAAATATCAGAACGGTATGTGGGTTAGAGGCAGACAAAGTACTGGGAGAAAGCAAAATTGATGTCTTCCTCCAAAAAGCAAAGTACAGGAGCTATGATTTGCGGACCAGGTGGCTTCATTTCACTTCTCATAGGTATCTGTGAGATACCACTATTGATGAGTGCCAACACATATTTTTTTAATATTGAGCCACATCAGAGGGATTGGATTTCTTTATATCAGACAGAAGGCTTTGTGGGCAGGGTACAATCTTTGTTATATGTATTTTGTTGCAGCTAATATTAGATATTAAAAAAATACTACAGGAACATTGATTGGGAAACTATGCTAGAGTAGTATAAATGGATGAGAGTCCAGACTGATCTTAACCAACCCCAAAAAACGCCGTTTGGCACAGCAGGAGCGCCCGGGCAGAATTAACTGCCTGTGCAGATACAGTATGGAAAACACCACCGAGACATCAGCGCTATAGAGGAGGCTCTGCAGCGTACAAAGAACCTGTGTTGAACTATGTGCACTAAATGCCGGACAACTGTGTCAAAATATGCAAGAAGGGGCCAACATAGTGTTGTCAGAATATAATAAGCAATCCTCTTTCAAAGAAACTGTACATAAGTGCAAACTGATGTGTGATTAAACTTCTTGTTCCATTCAACACGTGGGTCAGAATGTGCCCAATTTTTGAGCACTCCATTTCAAGACCGATGAATGGATTAGGAAGCGTAGCACAGAGAAGCAAGAGTGTCAGATTCGATAAAAGATTTTACATTTTGCATTTTGTTTGTTTCAAATAAAAGCCTGAAGGGAGGCACGGTAACACTTTTCATGTGTGCAAAATAGTGGTGCAGAATAGAAAAGAATAAAATACTCTGTAATTAGATAGACAGGATGGTCTTAAATTGCAGCCAGAGAGATTGGGATTAGACTTTGGAGAAAAAGGACAGTAAGACAATGCAACAGATTGCTCAGGGTGCTTGTAGAGCCACCACCGCTGAAGGTCAGATCGTGGTGGAAGGCCAGACAAACGTCAGTCACGACAGATGAAGTTATAGCTGGTCCTTCCTTTGGGCAGGGGGAACGGAGCAGATGATCTCAGAGTGCCTGCCTGCCTCGTGTTCCATGATTCCACGTAAAATGTGTCTGGACCCTTAAAATAAACAAAAATGAATGCTTATTAACATGACAGTGGTTGTTAGCGTTAACTAGACTTAATCAGGCCTACTGTCCCTTTCTGCAGAATAACAATGAAACGATGCAAGCCGTGCCTGCAGCGGTTACTTCTGTTTACAAAGAAGAGAAAGATGATCATGTCTGCAAAAAGTGTGATTCTCTAAGAAAATGAAGGCTTTATCGAAGACTAGACATCAAACTGACATTTAATTTTAAATTAAAAAAAAAACCCTCCAAAACATAACATCGTATGCTTTCAGGTAACTGAAATATGCTTTTCAGTTACTGAGAGAGTGGGTGAATCCTGTCGTGTGCCTGCCTTGCAGAGCGGCGCAGCAGCAGCAGCTCAAAACTCGCATCAGGACTCCTCCGATTTTGACCCTACGCTGACACAGGTAGAACAAGTTTAATTTTTTTCCGAGAGGGAAGTTCCAGCACTAGGTTAACAGTATGAGGGACTCCCCATAGCCTTTTATTTATTTATTTATTTCATTTGAATTTATTTCTGGTTTCAGAAAAAAAAAATAAAATACCATAATTCTGAAAAAAAGAACACGCTTGCTCTGCTGGCAACTGCGTCTTTAAGGCTGTGCAATGCAAACGAGCTAAAGCAGGTTTGAGAGTCCATCGTCTAGATTAGCATCTTGATTTTTCATAGATTTTTGAAACAGAAAGGATTTGCCAGACACCATCCATACCAGGGAGAATAGGATAAGTTTTTGTCGCGAGCCCATTGTCTGGCTATCATTCTTATTGTTGCAGGCTTGACATCTTAATATATGGGAACTTAGAAATTTTAAAATACAAGAGCACTTTTGGTCTTCATTCAAACAGCAAATCCACTCAAACTCAAATATCTGTGTATAGACAATCTTGATAGAACAGTCTTTCAACATCTTTGAACAATAACATTTATTTTAAAACTTCTTTTAATTTCCATCTGTGAATACTCAAGAAAGGGATGCCTCAAGAAGGTCTGTTTGCTTTCCCTTTTCACAGGCAAAATTAGGCAATTTTTTATGTTATGACTTTTTTATTATTACAGAGATTATCCTGTGCTGAATTCATCAAGTGGCATTTTGAGAGTATGAAATCTATCCTAGAGAAAACATTTGGATTTAATAAAAAATAAATGAAGACATAATTAAAAATAAATTAAAAAATAAATTTTAAAAAAGTTTAAAATTTTGAATAAGACTATAATATGTTCTTTTATCTTTAAAATAATAATACAATGACTCCAGTGAACATTGGAAACTATAGTTCTTATCTATATTAAAGTTTTTTAGAAATTTAGGACCTTTCCATTATGCTATTTATCTTGCTCGTAGTGCTACACAAATAGAGCCAAACTCCAGCTAGATATTAGATGGACTTAGTCTTCTCTCTCTCCTACATTTACCCATACCCACAACATAGTGAAGCCCAAAATATTCTAAAGGCAGCAAGAAAGTGAGACTTAATTTTCCACTCTATCTCGGTTTTGTTAGCTCGGTAATGATACTCGAGTTCTTTGTGAAGCACTTTGAGTCTGATATGGAAAAATGCTACAGAAAAGTCTCTATTTTATATCATTCAGCTTTTACCGCCAGGTTACAATTGTAGTATTTTATTACAATATAAATGTCATATTAATATTATAATTTTTCCTCTGTAAATATAATCTGATTCTGTCCATATATGGTAAATATGAGCATGTTTTGTTGGAATTTTCCATATTTTAGAAATATTTTAGAAAATTCTTAAGCTTACCCCAGAAACCAGCAACAACGAGCTTAAAGTTCCTCAGACTATATTTCTCTTAGACAGGTGTGCAGCTATGAAGGATAATTGTGACACAGCACGTTCCTTCGACTTTCATAAAACAAACCCACGTAATGGATCCACTACGCTAAAGGAACAATATTCTCCACGAGCACATTTATAAATTTTCCTTTTATACTTCTATAGCAAGGATAGATGTCTTTCCCTTTTAAAAAAACAATTTATCTGAAAAGAATCAGCCCACTAGTCACACAGTATCAGAATCTCATGCCAAAATGTTAAAAAATGCGTCCCTGAATCTGCTTAGTGTGAGACAGCGAGACTTCCTTTAAAGTGCCTTTACGCAGTCAGGCTGCTATAAAGGGACCTTAACACAGCTGAAAATAGGGCTTTGATCTCACTAAGTTCCTCCTTCCCTAATAAGAAGTTGTTCCTTATATAATTCAAAAGAATTAACAGTGCAGCAGAAAAGAGGAACCCGCATATATTTCAGGAAAGTCAGAAAGAAGCAATATTTCACTGCAAAGAGATGAAGTGAAAGTGCTTCATATTGTGCAAAAGCATGAAAAGGTAAATGTTTCAATGAGGCGTCGCAGGAGAAAGCCTCCCAGAGCCTGTATAACCCAAAATGTCTTTAGGGAGGGATAAGAGAGAAAGGTGTATTAGAAATGATGTCCTGATGTTTTAGACCAAAACGTTAAGGGGAGAGTCTTTTGAGAGGGATTCTTGTGGTGATTCACAATTTAAAAGCCCGATGCTGCACNAAAAAAAAAAAAAAAAAAAAAAAAAAAAAAAGGAAAAAAAGAAAATGAAAAAAGAAAAAAAGAAATTATCTTGTTGCACTGTACAGAAGGATTACTAAAATGGTGGGTAATTACTCCCCACTCTGTCATCTAGTTCGTAAGAGAACAGAGTGAAACTCTGCAATATCTAATAATCAGAAATAAACAGCACTAATGGTATTTGCACAGTAAAAATTACCAAGTCCCCAAAAGAACAACAAAAGAATCCAGGCAAGTTATCATGTTGAGAAAGTTATTATTGTTGCCAAAGTGACAATAAGTAAATAAAATTAAATTAAAATGGTGAACAAATAGCTGCTGCCCTTGAGACTGGGATAATTCTGTGGCATATCGCAACGAGGAACCCAAGCAATATACTTCAGTGCCAATTAACGGAAATGCACCAAGACCCCCAAATTTCCTTTCAGTACTCGCTGGCATCACTGGTAAGCAAGCGCTGCACAAAAATCTTCTGCTTTTAGTAGCTGCGTCCTTACGGAAGAAAGGAAATTTCTTTTTCTTGTTTCTTCCAGTAATGTGATGGGTGATTTTTGTGAAGTCATGTCATCTTCTTCCCACACATTTCAAGCCANCAAGACCCCCAAATTTCCTTTCAGTACTCGCTGGCATCACTGGTCAGCAAGCGCTGCACAAAAATCTTCTGCTTTTAGTGGCTGCGTCCTTATGGAAGAAAGGAAATTTCTTTTTCTTGTTTCTTCCAGTAATGCGATGGGTGTTTTTTGTGAAGTCATGTCATCTTCTTCCCACACATTTCAAGCCACTGTTTAGAGCAGCAAATCAATCACAGGCTGTTTCTTCCTATACAATTGCAAAATACTTCGGAAAATAATAGGTTTGTGTTATATCATAATAATAATCACGTCCAGACTATTCTCATAAGCTTAAATCCTAAATAAGCACTATAGGATTTGGCCTAATTACCCAATTCTCTCTCTACTGTAGTCAGCAAAATCTTTTTCTCTGACTTTAATTGGAATGAAGCTCAAGTCATAAGTCTTTGTGGAATGCATGGATTTCCCTATGCAGATATAATGTATCTGATTTTGGTTTTATATTCAACTGGCAACTGAATAGGGTTTTTTTCCTACAAAAAGTATATTTTGATTTATAGGTCAAGATGTCAGGAAAATTTTTAATACCGTCCTGTAAAATCTCTAAAAGAAAATCTAGTTTAGTAATTTTGAGTAAATCGAATGCTGAAGAGAAATCACACTGATTTCACACTTAACTTCTACAATGGCTCATTTTTCATTATATTAATGTTACATAATCTGCATGTGTAATTGCGATATAGTGATGACATCATTGAACTCAGATGCATTTGCGGGAACACCTTCCAATATTTGTCCATTGATAAATCCGATTTTATTCAGTGCTTGATGCATTCCCTTTTGGCTGATATCTGAATATCTATATTTCATAAGAAGTATGCTGTTTCTTTTCTTCCTAGCAAGTCAAAGGAATGGTCGCCAGTAGCATACCAGTATATCTCCAAAAGTAATTCTGATTGAGTTTGGAAGTAGTTAATAAATTTTATTTCTTTCAACAACATTGGATTTAGTTTCTAAGTCTTTGAACATAGATCAAAATAAGGTGGTTTAAAGTCAATATAAATCAAAGCATGGTCTGAAATGTTAATATGCTACCTGTGTCACTGGTAGCAATTCTGTCAGAAATTCCCTTAGATTTCAAAAGAGGAAAAATCTGGTTTTGAGTATGTTTCTGGGTGAAATACATAAACTTGATGCAAGGTAGAAGTTCCTCTATACATCGATATCATAAAATTGAAATAAAAGTTTGGTATTGGAGTGGTACATACTCATAGTGGACCTATCAGTTATCGCTTTAAAATATAGAAAGATAGTCGTATTTAACTGCTGTGAATTTCAACAAATGTATCTCTTACATTACGTAGGAGTAGGGAAAGTGCCCCACCACTTTCAACATCTGCAGGAATACTTTCAATCATGGGAATCTAGCACCAAAAAATACACCATGTTTATTTTGCACGTGTAGGTTTTTAGAAATGTTTGGTTTCGGAGAGCTGTCCCGTGGCAAGGGAAAAGTCATTGGAAATCCCGTTACTCTGAAGTCATAGGCTCCACGTGGCTTGGCAGATAACTTCTCTTTGAGGTACGTAGCCTACTAACAGTGTCCAGGATTATTTATTCCTGGCTCTCTAACAGAATTGCTAACTGGACTTGTGCATAGAGCTTCGCTTTATTGCAATTGTTTCTCCAGCTATACAATGTAAAAAACTGAACACTTACCTTATGCGGATGCAGGGGAGGTTAATTCATTAATATTTATGTAGCACTTTTAGACGCTTTTATAGAAGTGACTATAAAAATGCTTATACAGATGAGGCTATAAAAATGTGAAATTGTATTCCTGCTGCTTATAAATTTTTTGGCAGTAATGGCATGCACCTTGTTTTCGGTACTGGCTCTGTTCTTTTATGCAAAGCCTTCACTTTGATTTGGATAAATTTAATCTAGTTTTAGTCATCTGAAATTTAGGTATGTAGTCTAAGCTGGTAATTAGTATTCCTGCTAGAGCTAGAGGACTGAGTTGCCATTGGCTAATTCAGCAAATCTAAGAGGCTAGCTTGTTGCTTAATTTTTAGATTCTGAACATTTCTTGAGATGAATCTCATCTCTTTAGTAGAAATGTGTGGTTGCAACCGTGGGGAGCAATCAGCTTTAGAGTCTGCCTTTACATGTGTGTTTGGAGCTAGCCCAAACCCAGTCCAAGACTGTCTACAGGTGGTATAAAACTAAAAGCTTTCTTTGTTATAAAAGCGTAATTTGTTTTATAAGAAAGTACTCTCTTGGCAAGATCTGTTTCTGAAGAATCAAAACGAAGCTTTACTTTAAATTCTGGGTAGGTGCTTGCTAGCGCGGCGGTCTAGAAATCGTGGAGCTGCAGCAGTTGGCAGGCTGAGGACCAAAATCAGACAGCCTATGGCTTATTCTAACAAATCAAGCTGGCACGGAAAACCCAGACAGGTCTAGTTATGGGATGCCCAGTAACCGTCACAGCCTTCATGGCTCTGATGCCCTTCTGGAGTATTGCAGTTTGCTGCTGATTTTGGAGTGAAACTGCTCTATCCAACAGTTTGGCACGATCTCCCTTAGACACCGCTGGTTATTTGAGGAGGATATTCTCCTATTCTGTTTATTTCATTTTTAAGGTAATACTAATTCCCAGAAACACAAATAAAAATGCTCCTACAATGTAGATAACAGAAGCATGTCTTATTTCATGTCATTTCATATATAGAATACATAAATGTATGGGCTATTTATCCTTTGTATTTTTAAAAGCAGTTGTGTTTGTTGCCACACAAAAGACTGGAGCTTGCCTGTGGAGAAATGAAAGGAGGCATTTTCTTCCATGAAAACTGAGGAAATTTCACGACAAGTCTGAGCGTGCTACAATATTAAACCTCTTAACTGTCACATTCATCATTGAAATATTTTACTGCAGCCTTTTGCATGAGCACTAACTAAAAGCCTGAGTCTAAATCTCTGAGTCAGGGGAGACAGAGGGATGAATTCTATCCCATTGCTTAACTGACAAATATTTTACAATAGTTTGCACTTGTCTGAATGACGATATTGAAGAATTTGACAAATTACATTTTTCAGATAGTTCCAAGAGAATTTTTCTTCTGTTCATTCACAAAATAACTCACCTCTGTTGCAGAATTTAAGATTTAAGATTGAGTAGCATGTAAAAGGTGACTATGAGTTATAATCATACCGAAGGAAAAACAAATTTTTTTGGTTTTGTATCTGACGCTGGCAAGTTGGCTGGGTACCTGTCTGGTGAAGGAAGTGCATAATCTTACATTTTAGTACAGTAGGTTCATAAGATGAATTCCCTCAAGTGCAGGATAGAGCTGGTTTAAAGCAAAGAACTGTTCTGTAAGCAATTCTAAGACATAATAAACAACGATTTACTTCTTGGAGGATTCAGTTTTCTAGTATGATAATGATCTAACTGTAATGAACCGTGTCTTCATGTTATGAAAAAGAATCAACCACAGTTGTTGCGCAGACCTCCTGTGTATCTTGTCTGACAGCACGCTTTCTTTTTTTCCCAGATGCATGGATTTGCTTGTAGGGAAATGACAAAGCATATCTCCAGCCTTAGTGTCTTAATGTGATAAACATGTTTTCCTTTACGCACAGTAGACACAAGTGCATTCCTGCTTTTAGTTTGCTCCAACAGAAATTCTAGCTTTATAGTCATTCTGTATCCTTTGGGAGTCAATAGTATTTTCCATTAAATAAGTGAACTATACATCTGTTTTGCCGCATTCTGCGCCTCTGCTAGGTGAGCACAGTCTGCACGGTGTGTAATTCACGTTCCCAGGTACTTTCATGAATGATCGTGATAGGGATTTTCATACATTAAATTGGGTTGGAGAAATAGTGTGTGTATGATAAATGCTATTTGTTTGTAATGACTGTAAACTTAAATTAAAAAAAAAAGGAGTCTTATTTCTTTGGATATCCCTGAAATTCTAACACAGAATTTGATAGTAGCACCGAGTTCCGGTAGCTCTTTGTGACGGTGTGCTCCCCTCCAGGTGCCAACATGATCTTTATGTCCCATAGCCCTACCCAAACGATAACCACCCATGGTGGGCCCAAGCCATAACCACCCATGGTGGTCATCATGGGTGCATGTGTCGTGGTGGCTGCACCCAGCTCAACGTGGTTTCAGGGAGACAGATAACACAATTGCTAAGGGCTAACTTGAGCAACGCTGGTACTGTGGTCAATATGCAAATATGACTATAGGTCAATCACCTTACCCCCATAAATAGTGAACAGCCCAAGAGCCCTTTGAGCTCTCCTGCACGGCAGCAGGCTGCACGCCAGGATCTCCACTTGAGGACGGACGCTGCTCAAGGCTTGTCCGTGAGGTTCAGAGATTCCCCGCCACAACAGATCCTCGGTAAGTGACTACTGGCGTGCTAAACTTTGATATCTTAGTTAAGTGATATAAAGGGTTGACTGTGCATAGATAAACCGTTGACCAAGTCTGGGACTAGGATTGGACCCAGCCGCACCCAGACTCCTCTCTGAGAAGGAGTTTAGAAAGCAAGGGGGTCCTTTCTGAAACCTTGACTCCATGGGAGGGTCTCCCTGACGGTTCTGTCTGACCCTGTCCTCTACGCAGTAAATAACCAAGTGTGCCTTGCCATCTTGAATCTTGTTAAAACACTGTCGCATTTACCATCAAACTTTGTTAAATTCCTGTTTTATATCAATAAATGTATTGCTGCTTCTCTCTATGAGTGAAATGCATCACTCCATCCGCTACACTCTTTTATGTATGTACTGTAATTGTAGCAATAAAGTGGTATTTTTAAGTTCTATTTCTTACCTCTTTAAAACACTCTTTCTACATAATGAGTTTATGAATATGTCTGGATTTTAGTAGCCTGAATTGATGAAAAAAGCAATTTAGTATTGATTTCCAACCGTAGAACCTCAGTCAGACAAACAACTACTTCACTTTTCAGTATTAACAGAAAAGCTGTTGTCAGTAGCAGCCAACTCATAGAAATAATCATGGTGCAAACGCAGCTTAGCATGGCCTTAGGTGTACACAGAGTAGAACTCAACAGCAGAATGTCGAGTTCTACATTACACCCGTACTGGTGAAATTTGTTAATGAAAAAAAGATTCAGAAAGGTAAGTAAAAGTGCAAAGAGTTTTTATGCATGTATTTTCTGAAAATAGAAAGAATGATATGTCTGAGGAGACCGAAATTCATGAAAGGCTCAAGATGCCGAAATTCATGATAGGCTCAAAGATGATGCCTTTTAGCTTGAGATGTGATTTACAAAATCCTGAAAGATATGCGCTGTATGAGCAGTAGTTTACATCCTTTAAAAAGGAGCATACCCTGGTGACATCCGCTGGTGTCCACTCTCAGTTTCCCTCCAAATCAATAGCTATCTCAGTGAAGTCACTCAGGCTGCTCCTGGTGTAAAACTGGTGAACGGTCAGAATCAGTCCCAGAAGTTTAGAATGTCAGTCCCTAGAATGGTACCGGTGGCAACAAACTGGTTGCTGGTTAATGAGACTCCTTTAGACGGAATAAGCTAGCTTTATTCTTGATAATATAAAGGATATATGTCACATATAAGAGTAAGCAAAGGAGGTTTGACAGTTATTATACAAACATGCCCACCTGGGAGTTGACAATACGACTTTGTAGCTTGCTGACTCATGCCCGTAGCCTGCTATCACACCAAGTTTGCAAATATAAGTCAAACTTGAGATATGCACATTGTCAAGAACCCTTGGCAGCTGAGGAGAAGACAGCATTTTCTGAAGAGGAAGCCAAAAGAAAAATACAGAAAATTCCTGTATGTTATCCAAATAAGGCCTTCAGTTTGCCTTGTTAGCAAAGACAAATTTTTCATCCAGAAACTTTTAATTTCTAGGAAAGGAAAATGTATGTTTTCTTTCCGTCATAAAGTTTTGAACTTTAATTAACTTCCTTTCCATAAAGGGCTGGTGCCTTGGATATCAGACAGAAAGCCTGCGTAAGCATATAATGGCTAATAGCGTACCTGCCATCTTACATAATCTTTACGTCTATGCCAAAAAAGATCTATGTTCTTGTGAATAAGTATTATTTGGTTAGTATATGAAAAATGATTTCTAAAGGGAGCAAAGTTGAAAACTATAACTCACTTATACTGCTGTTATTCACCTAGTGAAAGTACTGTAGAAAATACATTTCTGGATTATTGAAGAAGTTCATTTCTATCAGAAAACACAATATCCTGCCCAAATAATTTAGACCTCTATATAAAGGGGTTAATTTAGTTTTATTCTCATGCAGAAGTTGTACAGAAAAGCACCCGCCTTCAGTATGAAAACAATAAATAAGTAGGGACAGGTCCAACACTTGAAATTACACAGAAGTCAATAGAAAATATAAATTAACCAATTCTAAAAAGAGGATCAGTCTGTCGACTGATTCAACAAAAACTGCTGAGACAATATATGGAGAAAATTACTTTCCCTAAACTGAAATGAAGATAACAGAACAATATAAGAGATACTCAAATCCCTTATAGATATTGGGCCAAAGCATACTTTGAGCATCGAGCTTCTCTCAAATTCTGAAAATATTTTCTTCAGTCTTCTGCGAAGGTAGGTTTTCTAGAGCATGAAATGTGAATCAAGATTTCATCTGAGTGCAGACTTTCTTAACATTAAAAAGTGCTTTTTCTATTAGATAAGAAATATGTGATGAGGACATATGGTAAATAGTCACTAAGCAATGTTTACATCCTGTTGGTAAGATTATTGGGATTCCCATATTTCTGTATTTTTCTCTGTGTCTTTACAGGAGTGGCACAATGAGCATTAGACCAGGCCCGTCTGTGTCCCATCTAGGTTCGTGATAATTCTGACATGAATTTGCTTTCATCAAATTAATGACTTTTTGTCATCAGTTTCATAAATATGGTGTCTGCTGGCAAAGGTATGGGCCAAAACAACTACTTTTAAGTACTTGTCACAATGTATTTTCAGAGCATATATTTCAGATATATAATGAAGACTTTGTTCTGGATACTTGATTCTAAGGGTTGATGTTTATCTGCCAAGACAATAACCCATCTTGTGTGCTTTGTGTCTGATAGCTTTGATTTAACACTAGGAATAGCGTTTAATACCAGAGTGTTATTAAATAGTTTCAACAGATTGATTCATACAGCTGATGGGCCAAGGATTGTTTAGTGTTCAGTGAAAAAATACTGAAAATGAATACGCTTAGGTGATAAAGTTTGATCATCTAATCGTAATTTGATCATCGATCATAATTGATTGTGGTCAATTCATGAGCTAAAAACAAGGTGAAATTTTCATCAGATATGTTATCCCTGTAGATTATTTGCCATATGCCACAAATAATGTTTCCTCACTTGCTCTAAAGTTAAGATGTGTGTTGCTGAAAAATAAGGAGCACATTAGTTATGTACTGACATAAGACCAGTGCTCTGTGGTGACAGGAGTGTCTCTCTCTCATTACTGATTGCAACTATTCACGTCTTAATGCAAGCATTAACAAAAGTTACCAAGAGTGCTTGAGTTAACCTTGTATATGGACAAATACGGCAAAAGAGACTCTTGCATAGGACAATGTTCACCAGGTGGAACAGCAGCTTTGCTTATATTAATGGAAAACTTTGGTATTAGTTTGCAGCTAATTTAACTTCCGTGGTCCTCAGGTCACCAATACCACATGGAAATAATATCTGGTTACTTTAGGAAATTTGCTTTCAGAGCTAGTGTTAGCAGTTAGGATTCCAGTGGCTTCTCCTCCCCCTCCTTGCTTCCCTCTCTGTTGCATTATTCTGAACAGAGATGCATTTTTTTGACATTTTCTAACCTACCAGATCAGAAGAGGGTCTGCGCTCAAGCTCTGTGGTGAACAATGAGCTGTGATTCAGAGCTTGAAGTTTCAGTCCTTGGTATTCTTGAAATGTTGAGTCATCTTTTCCTTTGTTTCTCTACATTCAGTAATCACCCCTGTTGCTTCCACAGATAGGTAAACCCACCCCTATATACACAAAAGTATAGACAAACCAGTAGAACTGCATTTAAAGTAACCAAACTAGGCTTGTGCCTGTTTAGTTTTCCAGGGAAAGGCCATCATAGTAGTCACATTCGGGCACCGTTGCCAGAGATATTTAGCAGTTTTTAACAACTGTTTAAACCACCTGTCCCATTTTGGTGGCATACTTTGAGACGAAAAGGATATTAATTACTGTGGCAATTCAAAGGAAAGCTGACAGGCTGCAACTGGGACTTGGCTTTGCTTCTCAGATTAAATCCAAACTAAGAACCTGCAACTCTTATGACATAACTAACTTCTTATTATTGCAGTCATAGTATAGGCAGGTGTTTACATCATGCAAAATATGCAAAAGCCCAAGTATCTGGTTGCAGAGAATTCAGTGGCAAAATTAAAGAGGATGTTATGAGATTTCGTAGTGAAGTATTGTTTTGCAATCCATTATGTGTCAAAAAGGCTTCGTATAGCTCTGGGAGATTTTAAAAGTTATGGAGTCATTGTAAATTTCTAAAGAATTTAGAGAGAAAGCAGGAGCTGCACTTCACGTAATATAGAGTTAGATTATGTTTATTAAGCAAGTGAGGGAGCTTATTAAAAATCATCTATTAGTAATCTATCTTCTCTGTAACATTCAGTAATAATTCTTCTCCCATCCTGTCATGTAACAATAATACATAGCGTGTTGCTTATGTAATATATGTACATACATACCTGTGTGTGTATGTATATGTATAAACCTATTAAAAAAAAAAAGTAATTGACACTCTCACCTTGGCACTGATTAGTCCCAGAGAAGTTGTGTAACATGCATCTTTGGACTAGCAAATATCAAAAAGTGTGTGGCCAGGACAACGGATATGTTTTGATCTAGCACATTTTTAAACAATATATGGGATTTCAGTACAATTTCTCTGTGTCCTGAGTCCGTAGGCTCAGGCAGAGCAGTGACATATTTTATTGCTCCGTATTGTTAAGCCCAGCCTTGGAAAAATGAATGCAAAGGGTGATCATAAATATCCAGATGACTGGAATCAGTCAGTTCCCAGGTGACTGGGATCATTTAGTTAGGTTTCATATCAGCCATCAGTGTTTCATATGTAAAGTTCAACACTATAGTCTCTGGAAATGTAGTGTCTGGAAAGTTTAATTCCAAGTTTTTACCTGGAAATGAGCATGTGCAACTTTTTGGAGTTCTGTCAACTTCTCTGTTACGGGTCCTGTCCTACTTACTGCTTCTGTGACTTCGGTGTTAATTTTGCATTGAAGTCAGCCTCTTATCTTAACGATTTTTCTTAATTAATTTTATCATTTTGCTGAGCCAGCTATTCCTTTACCAACTGTGATGGAGAATCCACAACAGGTAATACTGCGGTATGACCCACTTTCAATTTTCAGCTTCATGGGCAGGAGAAAAGGATTAAAAATGTCAGCAGGAAGGGTAACATTTGTTTGGGTGATTTAAAAATGAAAATACAACAAGCTGCCTTCTGCATCGCAGTGCTTTTTCTCTTGAAGGTCTTCTCTGTGTTTTATTCCTACTGTCTAATAAGTATTTAAGAACTAATCTGGAGTTGTATGTAAACAACCATAGCAAAAAGGCACATATGTTGGCAAAATTAAGCTGAAAACAAAAGTCCTAGACTTTCGGCTAAGCAAAACCAGTAACTGTGTTCTCTATCCATTTTAAGCAGACCACTCCTCCCTCAACCAGTTACACTGTTAAAATAGTCATTCTCTAACCTATCTTGAACTAAAAGGTTAACATATACGTGACTTGGGAAATAGGTCAAAAACTGTTTTCTCCTAAAAAGTGTAAAAATGAATAAAGAACAGAACAGAACAGAATAGAATAGAATAGAATAGAATAGAATAGAATAGAATAGAAATACATTAGAAATGTAAATTTCCCTCCTGGTGGGAGCAGCAATATAAGAAATGAGGGTTGCAGTTGCCTCTTTCCCCGGTTTTGAAATATAATGCGTGTCGGGGGGAATAGTTCAGAAGCCTAAAGTGTGCTGAGCTGGCTTTTTGGAGTGCTGAATAACTACCAGGGATGAACAACCGAGCACAGGCATAGAGCCAACGCATGTCTGAAATGGCAGTTCTGGACAGTGTACAATGGAGGAAACGTTTCCAATGGCAAAATTGTTCAACACCTGTATACTGCAGCGTGTTTTGTACGTCTGCCTGAAACGGCAATGACTGGCCATTCTGATAAATAAGATGCTGAACAAATGAACCATTCATCTCATCGGTTTGTTAATTCATACATTTCTGTGTTCCTTTTTAGTCAGTGAAAAAACACCGGTTGAGATAATTGTGTAATTAAGTAAAATGGGTTTCCATACAATCTAAAAGAAAAATATGGTTGGCTTCCCACCTGCTCCTTCAGAACAACTCTGCATATCTTATTAAATCCTTCCTCATTTAAATGCAAATATGATGTAGCATAAGATGCCGAGAGTTTTTGCTCTTGAACAATGAGCGTCCTTTTCCTAGCCTGCGTCCTGGGCGCAGGAACACGGGAGCTCCAAGGCTGCGATCTCACCTCCAGGGGCATTCAAGTACACCAACCGCTTCTGGTACTTGACGCTATTCCGTGTCAGTGTTTCATGAGCTTTATTTTGCCTTGGCTTATGCATAGGGGATGTTTTTAACTTCTCCAAAAGGAGAAAAAAAAAAGATACTTAATTTGAACTGATATTATCTTATTTGAAATAAAATCTGAAGACTTAATAGCTCTACGGTAAGACTGACATTGATTTCTTGATGTGACTTACTACAAAAGGAGTGGTAAAAGTAGCATAAGTGACAGGCTTCTAATGATCTTAGGTAATGATTCTCTACATTTATGATGTTACAACAGAAAGTTGATCTATAAAGATATGTTAATACATAGTTACATCAATATATTATTCTAATTAATTAGGATACCTTCCTATGTTTAGCATTCAGATTCCAATCATTATATTTCTGGTTTCTATAATGCCTTTAAATTAATACTAGGGGTTTTGGGTTTTACGTTAACCCTTCCCTTTCTTTGGAAAAACAAAAAAAGGATGAGAAAACGTCCTTTTAAAAAATGAAAAATTGAGAGTAACAACAGGCAGGGAAGAAACATAAAGAATACAGTGGCACAAATAATGTTTTCTTGTGATATAAAACTGATATGTCTTACCCTCAAAAGCAAACTGTCTGTTGTGATAATAAGAAGGTAATGGGAAAGAGTTNGAGTCTCAGTTATGACTGGCATAACCATCAGGTGCAGACTTGCTGTCAGAGCTGACTAAAATGAATATATACAATGTCTGGAATCCCACATAAAGAGGGATATTTAAGGTACTACTGCTTATTAATTACCTCCCTAATTAAATACCATCATTTTTTATCACTGTAAAAATATTTCAAAGAATAATGTAATTATAGAGGTGGAACCGCTGATGGTGCTGTAAGAAGAAAAAAATTGTCTGGAAGAATGTTTCAAATTTACATGCATTTAATATTTACCAATGTGCCAATGTGAAGAAAATGTACTATATTTTTCGGAATTACTTTTATCAGCTTATATTTGTATCATATTATTTCATTCAGTGGTCATGTATTTTTATCACACACAGCTTTTCTTCTACTTATCTGAGAAACCTGTCCATCAGATCTTGTGCTCTACACACAGTGTGGCAGACAAATTGATTGATCTCCAGCCAAATATTGTTAAGATCCATTGAGTATATCAAAAAAAAGTTCACAGGTAAAAAGAAAGTTGTTATCACTAATTTATTTTGAGATATTTTTCATTTAATCACATTAGAAAGTATTTTTCCTATATTTCAATGTGCTTTTTATATACACAAACACACACATGCATAAAAGATAAAAACAATATATACATAATTATCCCATTTGAAGAACTATATTACATGTTAATTGGACAAAGTGCCATTCTGACAAATCTTGATTTCCCAGGATGTTTAGATTTTCTTTAGTGCAATTCTCTACTAAAGAGATGACATTTAATAAAGCAGCAAATCACTGTTCATCTAAACAAGCCTAAACAAACCTATTATACATTATAGTGTACAGGCACTCAACTGTTTTTTCATTTGTTTTTCTTTCAAAACAGACCTGCCAGAACCCCAAAATCCTGAACATCTCACTGGGAACAGGACAAACAG
>RSEF01000009.1:23874424-23895486 GCA_003993805.1 Himantopus leucocephalus
CTACCACTATTTATGTCTCTGGCCAAGGCATCACAACTGATTGTTATGGCTAATTTGCAATTTCATTACGGAAACTATTAGAATAACTCAACACACAAAAGCTTCCAGTCTGCCTCATTTCCAGTTAAAAGACAAATGAAAATTAGAAAGATCTTGTAACTTTGGAAAGGAATTCATTTTTAAAAGGCAGCTTGAAGCACTACACAGAGGAAAGCTGAACAGGAAGACTCATGTCTTTGCAGAGTTGGATCAGAGCACCCAGGGGATTTCCGTGCTTCTATTTAATAATGAAAAATGTTTCTTGAGTGAAGAGACTGTGTTTTCCAAACATACATCAGTGCATGTGTACATGCCTTGATGATCTTGGTCTTCATGAGTGGATGACCACAATTACCCAATATAAACTCCCAAACACACAGAAAATACACCACATCTCTCTCCACTCCCCCCTTCTTTATATAGTCGCTGCGGGAAGGCAAGTGCTTTAAACAGGTGGACTTAAAATGAAATATGGACTATGACTCAGGAAAAAAATGAGCCATGGATCTCAAGTTTAGACTGGGTTCTTCTAAAGAAAGGAAATTCTCATTCAATTTGATGCATTTTTTGGTTGTTAACAACTTATGGAGCCACACATAGATATAAACACATCTGACGTGTGTTAAACAATGTCTTCTACTCCTCAGCAGGTTATAGGACAACATTTAATCAGGAGGACATGCAAGCAGGCCGTTTAACAGGTTATCTTGCATTTGATAGATTAAGCACCACTGACATTTAAGAACAGAAGTATGCACAGAATCTATCTGTTAAAATTTCTGTGCAAAACAAGACTCTATACAAAAAGATACAGATGACATACTTTTCCATATATTACTTATGAGTTAAATAAGAGCTGTAAATTATATCCATGGGAAACAGCTAATCCGATGACAAATTAAATATATTCAGTAATGAAAATGTCCATCACATGAACTTTAGAGGTAGAACTTGGGAAGTATCAGGAGTAACCAGCCTGTGCAGATTCACTGTTGAATTGTTACTGTTATATGTCATTAGGTTTCTGCTGCTTTAGTTGGTATAAAGCTAACTTACTGATGATGATTTAGTATAACCCTACCCCTTAATTGTGCTAAGAGACTTGTTATGAACGTCCTTGTTAAAGTATTTGGGTACCTGAAGTTATATTTATGAGACTAGAATTTTCAGAAAATCGTAGTACCAAAATACCTTTTATAGCAATGGAAAATCAGTGTGATGTTTGAAATACGTCTGCAGATGTACCTTTGAGTCATCATTCTTTTGGATCATCAAGGTGGTCTGAGTCTTGCTGTTGAATTTAGTTTTGATGTACGCAGAAGTTATTCTTTTTTTTTTTTTTAATGAAGTCTCTGAACCTGGTAGTTCTCTAGTTCATGTTTATTTCAAACGTAAAGACAATAACTAAATCTTTAATCATGTACATGAACATGTTTCACTGAAAGTCTTTCCTATGTCATTACTTACAGCTGCTGTAGACTCTTTTCAAAGGTACCTGAAGTCAGAGAAGCTGAAAACTATTTCTTCCCTGGCAGTTCTTTTCTATCTAGAACCTATGCATTTTTATAAACTGTACTTTGGAGTAAATATGATAATGTATTAACCTTCTAAATGATGAGTAATGTGCCATATAGTAGAGACATGAAATAAATCTAGGCTTATAAATCAGTGGGAATTTACTGAAGTGAATGTAAATTCCATTAAGATCTAGCAAATATTGTATGTTATCATGAAGGCAGGTTAGATTAAATTCTCAGGTGTACTCCCTCGGCAGCCTTATCAATGCCAAAGGTCGTACAAAGAATAATAGTGGCCCGAGTTAGAAGTTTTAAAGCAGACACAACTGAATTCTCAAGTTTGCCACTTATCAGAGAGCTGTTTTTAAGAATTGAAAATAACTGTCAGCGATAAGCCATTAAACATCTTCATACTGTTTGCCATGTTTATATTTCAATGAATTATTAATTATTTGATGATAAATTGAGGTACAAATACTGGGGGTTTATTTACAAATGGAAAAATCACTGAAGTGGAAATAAAGATGACAAACACTAATGACAGCTAGATCCTTTCAAACAAAACTGACTGGTAATCTTAAACAATAAATTCATCATTATGGAGAGGCACTGAACAAAGCATAACCAGCCCTAACTGGCATCTTTTATAAAAACACATAAAATATGCACATTCCTTTAGCTCTGTGGCGTGGATCTGTTGTAATCCATCAATAAGTGTTAATGTACCCTACTTTAACAGATAACTTGAATTTTACAAGCTTCTCCACAGGTGAGAACAATCAAGGGAAAGAAATGTTGTACTCAAGTTATGAGCTATTCAGTCTTGATTACACTGAAACTGCAGTACTTTAGCTCTGTTAAGCATTGGCTTTTTTTTACCTTTTTAATGCAGCACTAAAATATATGCTGATCCTTTTTCAAAGAGTTGAATAATGTTTTCTTTAGAAAACTGGGCGGGGAACAAATCTTTTCCTACTTTTTCATCCTGTTACAGCCATTTTTTTTATTTTAGGAGGCTGTAACTACAGATTAACATTTCCAGTCTAAGTCATCTCTTCTTGTTCATGTTGGAACACGGACCCCAGTAGGGTATTGTCGTGCTCTACCATATACTGTAGTGAGTTAGTTGACTTAGCAGTGAAGAGTTTAATGTTCTTTCAATAGACAGGGATTTATTTTGCTCCTGAGCCCAAATTTTTGGAGGGTGGCCTACATTCTGAGGAAGTATCACTTGCATTATCTTTATGAACTTCCCTAGAGCAATTCATAGAATGGAATCATAGATTGTCTAGGTTGGAAGGGACCTTTAAGATCATTGAGTCCAACCATCAACCCAACACTGTCAAAGCCACCACTAAACCATGTCCCACAGCACCACATCTACCTGACTTTTAAATACCTCCCAGGATGGCGATTCCACCACTTCCCTGGGCAGCCTGTTCCAATGCTTGACAACTCTTTCAGTGAAGAATTTTTTCCTAATATCCATCCTAAACCTCTCCTGACACAACTTGAGGGCATTTTGTCTTGTCCTATCACTTGTTGCTTGGGAATAGAGACCGACTCCCACCTTGGTATAACCTCCTTTCAGGTAGTTGTGGAGACTGATAAGGGCTCCCTCCAGCTTCCTTTTCTCCAGGCTAAAGAACCCCAGTTCCCTCAGCCGCCCCTCACAAGGCTTGTGCTCTAGACCCCTCACCAGCTTTGTTGCGCTTCTCTGGACACACTTCAGCACCAAAATGTCTTTGTTGTAGTGAGTGGCCCAAAACTGAACACAGTATTAGAGGCGGGGCCTCACCAGGGCCGAGTACAGGGGGACGATCAGCGCCCTGCTGGCCACACTATTGCTGATAGAGGTCAGGATGCCATTGGCCTTCTTGGCCACCTGGGCACACTGCTGGCAATTCAGGCTGGCCTCTGTGAGAGACAGGACTATGAGCTAGAGGGTCTTTTGATCTGATCAGTCTGGTTTTTCTTATGTTTTTGAAATGTCCAAATTAATCTCGTGGGGTAAGATGCGGGAAAGCACTGTCAACACCAGATAGGCCAACCATTTATTAAACAGCTGCTGCTTCTAGTTTTTATTTTCCAAACCACAGTTCCATTCAGTTCTTTAATAAAGAACACATCATTAAAGAACAGCGTGCACAGATTGTTAGAGCCATCTACCTTGAAAATCTTCTGGCTGTTCCTGTGCTGTCTCAAAGGAGACTGACCCCTGGCTGGTCTGTAGATAATGAAGGCATAGTGATGACTAAGGAGCAACTTGACAAAGGCGGGAACTGTGTTCATTATTGTTCCATGGCAAGGATATATGTGTAAATGAGGCTGGGCTCATTCTTAAGAAGGTGGAGAACTTCCTTATACAAAAATGAGTAGCTGAGCATGCTCTTGTACCTAGCACTTTCAGAAGAAATAGGCAGCAGTCAAAATGATGTTTGTAGTCTGTGTTACTATATGTCATTTAGAGAAGTTCAAACTGATCTATTACCATTCCTGTATTTTAGAGTGATTGCATGCAGACCTGATAAGAGTAAGTTCTTGTGCCAAATGAAGAAAGCAGCCTTCATCTATTATCAAAAATATTAAATTAGGCAAGTTCGGATATTTCTGGAAAGATCCCTCTCTCTTTTTCCTGCCATATTTGGTGACTCCTGTCACAAGTGATTGGTGACTACATTATAACGATGTAGGTTCAGTAGCACCACCATGTACCTACCAGTTGTCTGCAGAAGATCTGCAAAACCAGCTTGGTTCTCATGCTATTGCTCAGTATTCCCATTTCTTCATGTTATTTGGTGAGTTATTTGAATTACCTCTCTTCCTGTGTTTAAAATATATTTAGCTTTGTTCTTCCACCTTCCTTTCCGAATTTTGAAGATAGATAAATGTATATAAATCTCTTTCCTGAGTTTTCTACAAGTATCTTCTGATTATCATACCAGGCAAGGCTGCATTGTGACCTGTCTTTTAAGGCTGCCAAACCTGATGGAGGTCTCCTATCACATCTTCATCTATTGCAAGTGACAAGTGGGCTGTCTTATGTGCAAAAAACCTGGTGACACCATGAAATACCATAGGAAGTGGCTGGTCTCTGAGGTAGCTATATTTTCTTTTTTTTTTTTTCTTGTCATTAATGCTTATTTTAGGATTATTTGAAAGAAACTTGTGAACTTTTTTTCTTTCCTCAGGATGCTCAACTTCTCTTGAGCACAATCAAATCAGATCATATATTGTCTCTTGAAAAGCACTGAACATTGAACATACTTTTTCATTGTAATGTCCATCCTGGTTAACAGGAGACAAACTGTTATTTAGTATAATCAATGGAATGTAATCCAAGTTTTTAGGTAACTCCTAATTTTAGTTGTATACAAAACCCTTCAGACTGAAGTTCAGAACTGCCTTATATATCAGTTTTCTGTACCTTGGATCAGAGCATATAAATAATTTGTATTAACTTTAAAAATTATTATGTCGAGGTAGAATTAGAAGCCTTCTGTTATGATGTGTGTTTTGAAAGAGGAATTAAAAGGCAAACTTCTAAAACTCTTTTTTTCTGTAAATGACCAACACTAACTCAGATGAAAAATGAAAAGATGCTCTAATCAAAATAATTCATTAATACTTCCATGAAATTTCGCTGTGCTTATGATCACTATTATTCATAAAAAAATTCTTTTTATTTCATGTTTTCAATTTATTTGTTATTATAGTAACTTACGATTATTTAAATTCTTCTAAAGATATTTAAAGCTTAAATGCATTTCTGGAATGTGCCCACATTTTATAGAAAGGCTTTGTTGCATATGAGTTCACGTGCTTATTATACCAGTATTGGGCTGTGACTGGAGAATACTCTTGATTGTCTCATTTTACAAAAAAATGCAAACTAAAGTTTCATATCATTGATAGCTGTCTATGGGAAGTCATGCCGTATGAAATGTGCTCTTTGGTTTAATTCCTTCTAGTGTAGCATTAAAATTCATGAACATCTATGTAAACAGAAAGTTTCCTTTCATCATTCATTAAAAATAACAAAATGCACCCAAACAGCTGAAAATTTAATATCACATTAAATGTTTTAATGCATATGTACATACATTTACAGATTCAT
This sequence comes from Himantopus leucocephalus, assembly GCA_003993805.1. Lineage (NCBI taxonomy): Eukaryota > Metazoa > Chordata > Aves > Charadriiformes > Recurvirostridae > Himantopus > Himantopus leucocephalus. The sequence continues at coordinate 23,880,098 of RSEF01000009.1, forward strand.
TCCACAAGTGTTTTTGTTTAGGATCTATACACAAATATTTTTGCGTTTATTAAATACAGAGGTCAGTTGAATACTGAAAAACTGCAAAATAAAATACGTAGTAAAGGCAAATGAGAGGATAAATTCATGAGTTTGGCTGTTTAATTAATGAACATTTTTTCTCTACATGGGTTAAGCCTTCCATGCACTGTCTTCTACTATTTGAAAAAGTTTTGCTGGCAGGTCCCAATGCTAATTTCATATGCCCTTGATCAAAGACACATTATACAACTTATTCTAGATCCTAACTGGTTTTATCCAGCACATAATTTTGCGAAACATCTAATATGGTGTTCACAGAGTTCCTACAAATAACTCCTCCCAGTCGGCATTTGTTTGAGGGGCACGCAAAGCAAAAGCATGGGAATTAAAATACCATCACTGGTACGGACAGCAGGAGTCTGAACAGTTTTTTCTTTCTAGGGATTCCCAAGAAGTTATAGATCTCATCTATAGTTACTGCCTGTGACACCTGACGCTTCTATCTCTACGGGCTTGTCTGGTTGGAGATACTTATCTAACTCATGTTAATGTTACTAAGGTGTCAAAGTTAATGAACGTCAATAAAACTTGTCTGGATACTCTCACCCAGGAAAAAGTAAGACTTGTAGAGAACAGAGGTGCAAAGATCTAAGTCTATTGACTTTCAAGGGAAGAATATACTTTGAATTTTATGTTCCATGTGCTGTAATGTATTCAGCACTTCACACTTCCAGGTGAATTGAGTAAACGTTCTGCTTTGACAGACCTTCATGGTACAGGTAACGTTCTATTGAAATCCATGACACTGACTAGATGGAAAAAGCAGCATGAGAAGAGAAAAGGTTCTGTATTTCTGTTATGGCCAAGAGACAGTATCAAGTTATCTTCAATAATTATCTACAGCAGTTGGTGTAGGAAGAAATGGTCTGATCAACTGAGTAGGAGTTTTGTCTGATGTTCAGGGGAACAGGAAAGTGGTGTTGAGTGCTTTTTGAAAATCCCATTCCCAGTGAGTCAAGGTTTGCTTTTTCAGGATGAGTAAACAGTTACATTTATTTTCTATCTCTGCTTCTAAATTACTCTCTTCCCTGAAAAGCAGATCCAGTTGTAGTGCCAATTTCCTATGAATCTGGACCAGAATTTCATTTATAAATCAAAATAATGAGGTATAATTGGTATTTAAGCCTCCTCTAAGGAAAGACTTCATAGCTCAGTATGACAGAAACATGCTATAAAAATTCTTACAGTTTCCCACAGCCCCGAATGATACTACTATACTGATTCAGGATAATTCATGGTTGACCCGTGATTTTTGTCGCAGCAAGTTGAACCTCTGTTCAGAATCCATCTCTGGTTTATGTATGCCTCCAAATCTGGAAGCTCCTTCTTTTGAGGGGCTTTAATAGCCGGCTGATCTGACTATATTGGCAGGAAGTCAAGCATTCCACATCCCCGACTCTCTTAACTGAGTCAGAGCCTTCCACGCCACAGAAGAGTTACAAGTGCACTGCAGATTAGAGGTACTCCTATTGTTAACAGGAGTGGTACATTAAATCCACTGTGTGCAACGATTGTACTAATAAAATGCATTACTTGGAGTTTTAAATCCTCAATCTAGAAATTCAATTAATTTCCAGGGAATCCAATTTTGAAATATAAGAACTTTGCTCATCAGCTGTCACCTTGTAAAGCTTCAGCATCTCAGACTGTGGTGGAATGAATTTTGTATACACATACATCATGAAAATCTTGGCTTAAGACGCATGTTTGTAATTTCTAAAGCAGGAGCGTAGCCGTGTTTAAAGGCAGAGTGCAAAATAAAAGTTCCAAACCCTGCGCTGCCTGTAAGCACCCTGGCTCCCACCACAGCATCCTGTTTATCTCAGAAAGTCTGGCAGTACTCCATCCTCCGTTCAATTTCAGACTCTTTTCCTGAAATTTTACTCATGTAAACCCACGTTTTCATCAGGTATGTCTTATTTTACATCAAAGAATTCGTTTTAATTTTCACATAACAACTCTCTGATTTTTTTGTTTCAATCCATAGCTTATACATCTGCACAAACCACAGAAAGCACAGTGTAGTATTCACTTAAAAGATATTCATGGACTTATAAACCTTGCTGAAACCAGACCTAAAACAGAACAGTTCAAGCCCGCTGTATTTTAGATAATTTTATTAGAATCAACTGTATTCTGTAATAATTTTGTTAGGGATGAAAGTTCTAAATATATTATGAAGGAAAATGCTTATTAAAGCTAAAGAATTCTAATGGATAGAACCTGTGAGAAAACACTTATGCTTGATTCAGAGAAGAAAGGCAAATTTGTTTTAACATATGAGAAGTAAAATATTTTAGACATTTAAATAAAACAGTATTCTCTTAAACAACTTCTAAGCTTTTATATCTAATGTATAAAAACCCTGAAGCAATAGTTTTAGTTTCAACATGGGATGATGGAATGATGGACAAAAAGCTCCTGAGTGCTTTATCAGCTGCCTGCCATTCTTGGAATGGTAATCAATACAAAATATTTCTCATAAAATAAATTTAATATTTCACCAGTAAAAAGCGATTATATTTGTTCTCATGACTGACCTTAATAACTCTCAAACTCTAAAGGCACTTGTGATGCCTGTGAGTTATGAAACTTTAGTATTCATGAAAGAAATATGACAATCACCCTTCACTGTTGAGATATTCTATAGAACATGCATTAAGTCAGGAAAAGGTATGAATTCTTTTGTGACTTCACTCTTGGCGAGTTTACAATGCCAAAAAAAAAAAGAGATACCTGGTTTCATTTTGATTTTACCTCAGGATAAGGCAATAAGAGCATTAAATACCTGAAGTAAAATTACAGAGTCCTCCTTGTAGTGAAGATTGTGTCATAGCTGTGTGATGACATTTAGAAAGGAACACTACTGGACCTGTATTACCTCCTGTTCAGAAGAATAATGTGATACCACATTTACATTTAATCAGGAGATTTCTTGCCTGAGTACTTTTAGTTTTGGAGTGGCCAACATTACATGCTACACTGTCTCACAAGAAGTAGGGTCTCCTGGCAATATCTGGGCTTGACCTCAGACAGTGATATATGATTTATGATTCTCATATAGTAACACCGTGCTCCAAAACATCATTTGGCACATAACAGAATCATATTCAGTGTACAGGCTATTTTTATCTCAGAGTGCAGGATACAATAAAGATCAGTGCATAGACTTAATTATCTTTTTGTTTTCTAGTTGCTGTTGGTCGAATGCTGTTTTCTGGTGGTTCATACACCAACCGCTAGATCATGCCCTGAAACTTCAAGAAGGCCAGAGGACGAGGATTGTGACAAAGGTGAAGGTATGAGTCATTAGCGTACTAAATTTATAGCACTGTTGAACTGGAGAGCGCCTTAAAACCAAGAGTTTACTGTAGATTAAATAAAGCTTAATTTATTAGTGAGATATTTAGAAAGAATGGGCATGGATGTTGGACAAAATGTGGGAAACAGTGCTGGCTCCTTTTGATAGGTCTGATGATGGCGTTGGGGATGTCATGAAAGTTGTTGAAAGTTATGGTAAAATATCAAGCTTTGATAGCAGGGGTGATAGCTGGTTAGAATACGAGAGGTCATCTCTGTGCTGAATGCCCAATAGGTGTCTTTCATGAAAACCATTCTGCCTCACATACCTAACAAAACACCTAACAAAAGTTCAAAAAGTTAGGGCTTTAAATCTAATTTAAAGCATTTTTTTGCTTTCACCTACAGAGTGAGAAAGTCTACTTTCTTTAGTTAAAGTAGAACTAAGCCTGTACAGAACAGATTTTGCTTTACACCTAATGAGTTTTACTGAACTAAGGCAGAACACTTGCTTGAGATCAACCACTTCAAGATAAAAGCCTAACAAACTCCCAACCAAGACATAGCCATGCATTGTATTGTGACTAACAGCCTGAAAAATAACAATCCGTATGAGCATTCCCCATATATGTTGCTTGTTGTATTCATTTTTACTTTGAACAATTACATTATATTTTTCATAAAAAGTGTAACGTGATTTCACATCTCCCAGCATCTGTCAATACATTCTAGAAGAACAGATTTGTAGAGGTGGCTACAGGATTTAAGTTTTATTTTCTTAAAACCTGGGGGTGGAATGAAGGTAGAGCTTAAATCAGATACTTCAAAAATGTCCTCCAACAACACTTAAAATTTCTTGTTCTAGAAACCGCACAAAAAAGGTCACAAATAAGAAAACAAAAAAAAAGTATTTTCATAAATTTTAAGCACTAAGTACTAGGCTCAGGTATTTCAGAAAAGTTAAAATTCCATTTCATGGATTTCCAAACCCTGCAATACTTAGTATCAGTGAGAAAAATTCATCTTTGTAACCAGGGCATGTTTAGGCCTTTGCGTGTCCTCACAGCCCGGAGAGCTCCGTGTCCTGACGTTGCACTCATGGACAAAAGCTGTTAACAGGAGCTAGGGTACGTTGTACTTTAAAAATCCATTTGTTCTTTAGGTGCCTAATTAGGGGAAAGTTTCTTTAGGGCAGAAGTATCTTTTCTGGACATCTAAACAAAAGTTTATGGCTCTAGGGCCATATGCCTACTCCTTTCTCTTAATGAGACTTTCATTCTTTACCTTGCCTCATTAAAATATGCCAAGCACTGGGAAGTTCTTTGTAAGACTGAAATTAGATTTATAAAGATTAGATTAACATAAAAGCCCAACTGCTTTGTTTTTGAAATTTTGTCTCAGAGCTGGAAACCCTTTTATGTTAATCAAGATAAATTTTCACTTTGCCTTAAGACTATCCTCACCAAATGTGTTTTCACTGTGTAACTTCATATTGGTTTTGAAATTCTAATAATTTGTATCCAATAGAAAAATCTGAGGTTTCTAAGCTTCCATTCGAAAATACACTTCGAGTTTTTCCAGCTGTGATAATAGCTTTCTCTGTTTAAAGTAAGGTGATATATTGCTAGTGTTTAAACCGGGGCCGCGGGGAGCTATCTACAGGGCAACCGACTGAAATGGCATTACTAACCTATGCACCACGGCACTGTCATTTTCCTTCCAGGGCATTACTTTCTTCATCTCACCAGTACAAAGTGTATTCTTTTTACGTACATATCCCCTGGATACAAGAAGCCATCCAGTTAATGGTTGCATGTGCAGTTCTGTATTTAGATTTTGGTAAGGGCTTACAGCACCTTACAAAAAGAATTGTTATCAATATTCTCTTATGGTAAACACAGTTTGATATCTGCACAGACTTCATGAGCAAAAGCCAAATGCAATTAAGATAAGGAGCATTTATTAACATACTACTGCTTTTTGTGAACAAGTGACTCGTAGCTTCCAAAGAACTTGCGCAGAAACTCAGACAAGGCTAGTTAGGGTAAGAAAAAATAACAGAACATTCCTTTTACAACAATAAATGAAGTGAGTAGTCAAGGAATTTAGCCTCATAAATGGCACCTTTTAAACTAATGCATTTTTTCCATGGTTTATGTCAGCCCCCTTTTGTTTAGCTGGACCACCTTTGTTACGCAAGCAGGATTCTTTGGGAGTGTATGAGGAGTGTGATAATGCTCAGAGGAATGAATCTTCACTCGTGCTTTTACATATGCTTCTAGCAAGACAGAGATTAGACTCAGATCTTCTTCACAGTGTCACATCTGTGCCAGCCGCAGTTCTAATGCAGAAGTGTATGCTCTGCCATCTTAGTAGCCTGACCCTTTTCTGCTGCTATTTCTTTAATTATTTTTCTTTAATTCCTTTTTAAAGAAAAGAGTCGTAGCAAGTAGAGTTTATTATGAGCTGTAGAAGTCAACAGGTCCTATTCTGATGTTAGAAGGGAGAAAAACATAGAACACAAAAGACAGAAATCCAAAAATTATGGAAATTTAACAGTGCTTCAGAAGATCACACTTTTCACTCTTGACACAGAGCGATGCCTTTGAAATCCAGGAGCTAAATGAAGCATAGACTGGGGACATCTAACATCCTCACCACAGCTGCTACCACATCATGGAGAGTGTTGCTAACACAATGGAAAAAGAAATTAACTGCCCATCTGTGCAATGTAGACTGTTTTGTCTGCTCATGTTTGATTAGTGAAAGAAAATGGACTGGTGCTAATGTTAGGGTACGGTTCGGGAATGTGGGAGACCCAGATTCAAGTCCCTCTTCTGGCTGATTAAGGGAAACGCTTTTACGGTTATTTCAGTATATTTCATTATTTCAGTGTGACTCCACAGCTGCACCACTTCCAGTGATCCAGCTTCGAGCTTGCCCTCACCAAGCCAAGTAGTTTGGACCACTGAACTCATGCCATGAGACTAACTTAATCTCTGCAACTTTTATTAGCTACCTCCATGCGTTAGCAGCAACGCGCCAAGGCTTGCTAGCAGTCTGACATGCTTTTGAACTCCACTACAGCAGATCCTTTTATTATATGTATTCCACCAAATTCACTTTCATGCCTTTCAGTACTCGTTCTACCCCACGAGAACCTTAGAGGCTCTGGTCTTTCAGCGTTTGTGCTGCACTCATTAAATTACCTGTAGCTTTGATGCTGGAAAACAGAAGTCTGTATTTCACGAGTTCAGGAACCTTCAGCACTTTTAATTGACTTTTTTTCTTTTCTGCTTCTTCAAATATATTAAGAGGGGATGGGAGAGGGGAGAGGGAAAACATATTAGTTTTTATACTTATATAAAGAGCACAGGAAATTGTTGACTGATTTTGCTCACCCGAAGGTACCCATTTCAACATCCATTCATATGCTGTACAATTTTTTTCCATTAAAATATTTTGATGTATTTCTTTACCTTTTGGTGTTGAACAAAAGAAAAGCCTGGAGCCTAGTTACTCTGAGATGGAATTGCCAGTTTGTTTTCAGTATTTACAGGGACTGCTAAGAGGTGATGTCCCCCACATCCTGCAGAAGTAAACGGGACTTAAAGGTCATTTTTGACTAAAGGTGGGAGTTAGAGAAATCACATGAAATCTTGAAGCCATACCTGTGAATCAGTGTAACTTCCTGATCTTACAGCGCAAGATTTGACTGGGTTGGGCCACAGACAAGGGAAAGACTTGTCCTTGCTACTTTTCAACCAAAAGGTCTTTTTCCCTGTTTTCACTCTGCATCGGCCACTGCCATTGCTGCTTCTAACAGACATTATATTTTTGACGTTTTCCTCTGTTAGGAACAAGATTGTGGGAGTACGCTTCCTCAAATACAGTTTCCATCTAAATACTGCCGCTGGTTCGCTGCTCTCCGCTTCTAAAGCCTCAGTTGATAATTATAGTTTCAAATCTGTTCCTTCAAGTCCACATGGTGTATTGCTTGCTTTAGGAGACTGGATAAATATATATATATACACATAAAAATAAATAAAAATTAGAAAAGCATAATTTTAGGTATATATATAAATTAGAAGAGCATAATTTGCTTAAAGTCCAGTTGAAAGAATTGATCCGAGTTAAGTTTTCACTTAAAGCTCTGTTTAGGTCACTTTTAGTATTATAAAAATCAAGCAACCGGCTAATGAAAAAGAAGTAGGACAAATTAGAATGAAAATGAATTGAATTTTTTTGCTGGAAAAAAACTTTCCAGGCTAAAAGCTTTGTCTCTAGGGCAAATCAGGTTAAAACAAGTCTTTTGCAGTTGACTATTAATCATTTGGAACTTATTCTTTGAGTGGTCAAGAATCATTTTCTCTGGATTATGTGATTAAAGAGATCAAAGGGTTCATTATTGCTTTAAATAAATGCTAGCAAGTTCTATTATCCCGCATGCAAAGAGAACAGGTCTCCAGTTATCTCCCACCATTTCAAGACTTACCCAAAAAGTGCCCTAATGCACCTTAATTAGTTCTGTATGAAAGTCCTTTTTCTCTAGGGGGCAAAAAAAAGGCAAAGGAGAGCACTTTGCTCTCAGCTATGTCAATGAAGACTTAGTGAAATTAGTGGGGTTATTCAGCTCTGTGTAGGGACAGAATTGGGGCCATAAGGACATGGGACTTCTTGACATTTGGGTTTGGTTTATTTTGCTTCCGTTACTCCCTGAACACGGAAGACTGGGATTCTCCCTCTTCATTTTGCTAACCCACCCACTTGAGTTTCCTGATTTGGATTCAGCTCATTGTTTTCGCTGGCAGCCATGAAAAGATATTGCTGCTGTTCTCATTAGATGTGGAGAATGAAATGGGCCCTCTGGGTGGTGGCAACTCCAGAGGGGCCTCTTGTAGCCCACGAGCTGTGTGAGCACCTACCTCAGCTTTGGGAATCACTCCAGGGATGCACATTTTTTTCTCCCTCCAGCCTGCAGTTGTAATCTACAGAAATGGGGATTTTTCACTTGCAGACTTGTTTACAACTGCCAAGTTGTCAACCTTATTACCCTTTCAGCTGGACAAAAACTTCTCAGAATTATGTTTTTCATGGTAATTTATCTCAGATCACAAAGAGTTATTCCAAGCTGTTCCAGGAGAAAAGAAACGGAAATCATTGCATAGTTTATATTTTCACTTTTTTTTTTTTGAAGAGCTTAGCTAATATTCCAATAAAAACAAAAAGAACCAAAAAGAAATTGATCTTAGTCATGTTCCCACATTATATACAATATGTTAGGAGGTATTTCTATGTCTGACTTAGATTTAAAGAATGCAGATTCATGAATTAGGGTTTTGGCAGTGTTAGGTTGATGGTTGGACTCAATGATTTTAAAGGTCACTTCCAACCTAGACGATTCTATGAATTAATGCCTTTTACACTGGTTCTTCTTTTCTAAGGAGTTTATGTGACATTTCTTCACTTTTCTTTCTGAGTCCTTCTGGTAATATTTATGTGAATCTGTGAGCCATTATTTTGAATATCTGCAGAAAAAACGGTGAGTTGATCAGATGTTTTTTAACAAATAAGCTTAAGTACTCCTAGTTCCATGTAATTTATTGCTCTGGCTGCCACAGTCTGATCTTTGCATTGCTAAAACAGTCAGATAAAATAATCGGTAGAGAAAGGCAGACATCTCCAAAACCTGAGTTCAAGATCGAACCTGGGTTTTTATAGAAGTATATGGCAGATATGAAATGAATATTATTCTAATCTATTATAAAAATGAAAATAAGTTGAATGTGGAGTGTAAAACATTTCTTAAATGCAACTGGAGAGTTATATTTTAAAAGCATTCGAATAGCTTTGAAGTCTAAGAACCAGATTTTAAAAGTGTTTATGAACTCCTTTCTTATTAAAACACTTAAAGTTAATGATGCAATAGTGTATCTCTTAGTCCTGGAGAGAAGAAAGGGTCGATAAGAAACCAGGGCAGGAAATTCTGTGTCTTTCAATGGGTCACGCTTTGTAGTCAGCGCTCCCCTAGTATTTATATCTAAACCTGTGATATTTATTTAAAGACTTACTGAAAAAATCCAACTTACTATTTTGTTTAATTGAGACTTGTGACTGACCCAAATAGCTTCATAGAGCGATTTATATGATTTCTTTTATTATTTTTTTTAAAAAAAGGTTATAAAAAACATATATGTTCTGCAATAATACAAAATGGAAAACCAACTCATCAAATTCTTAACAAGAAAAAAAATCCAACCAAAGTTACTGTGATTTCAAATGAACTTGAACCTAAAAAAAAATACATTTTCTTCTAAGCTACAGACTTATGTCTTCTTCTTGTTACTATCGCATTTTTCTTCGTCAAAAGAAAAATCAAAAAGTGTGGTTGAAAGCAGGAAAAATACTTTTTCTCCTTTTAACTATGGATTTGTCTCCTTTTTTATTTCCATTATTTCTACTAAAAAGTTAACAAATTCAGAAATAACCATAATACTTTAGGAATAAAATAGATTTTTTTTTGCATTTTTTCAGTTATTTACATTTTTCATCCAATCTGTATAAATTTTTTGAGCCATTGCTATCAGATATTGCATCTGTATTTACTGACATCAGGTAAGGATCAGCATAATGAAAAGATTGATTTTACTGCACCTTCCAATTTGGAAGTACTAGGAATTTATTCATATTTTTGACATCTGAAGTTATATTGTTAAAATAAAAGTTTGTTTTTCCACAAAAATTTCAATTTTCTGTTTAATCTGTGGGGTTAATTTACTGTTTTATCATCTTGCATTTATGGTCTGACTTCTTTCTCTCAAACTTGTGTAGTAACCTACAATTAGAGTATTAGCTTAATTAGTTCTCAATCAAATTGTTGTTTCAATTTGGTTATTCAAGAACTTGTGGAACTGACTTTTTTTCTCCTTTCTGCTTTTCTATGACCAGCTGCACCGTCCCCTCACCTGCCTTGTCTAAGGCGGTACCAGTGGCAGCGGCAGGTTTTAATGCTTGCCCGTAAATTTAAAGTGCCTCCCAGGGCAATTTGCTCATATAGCAAAAATGACGTTCCTCATCAAAACAAAGTACTTGTATCGATAGGCTTATTGTATCACTTAAAAAATGAGTTGAATTGTCTTGTTCAGAACTGCTCATGCTCCAGGTCTTACAGGCGCAGTGTCAGTAACACATGGCTTTGATTAGAGCCGGGCAAAATGTTGATAAGACTATTAGCCTCTCCATAGACCTCTGTGTTCAGACAGAAGTTGGAAGTCTCTGCTAAATGAGGAAAGTAAAAGATTCAGTCAAAGGGACCTTCCTGTGACTCAAAATATGAAGTACTATGCCACTTGCTGTATTAAAGGGAATGTTTTCTTACAAAACTGTCACGTCCATTATATAAAGAAGATTTAGTGTCCTGGATTATGGAGATATTCTCATGAACGTCCTGTCAGTTGTGGCAATACAAAGGAACCCAAATGAAAAATAAAAACGCTGAGAGCGTTCATTGTGGATTACATGCTGCAAAACAATAGAAATATAATTACTTGAGTTTTACAGGCTGAGTAAATGAAGTCTAGAAAAAATATGGCACAAGAGAGTGGTTAGTCTCTTTAAAAAATTACCCTTTTATACTCAGTGTCTACAGCAACGCTAAAGCTATAGAGTCCGGGATTCCTTTTCCTTTTGGTATTAGACTGTGCTGCCTACACAAATTATTTTCTTCTACTATTCCAGCTGTAGTGCAAACACTGTTCATTTCTTTCCTTTTAGACCAGTCACTATATCTCTTAAGGAGTTACTATACGTATGTGTCAATTAAGCTAATGTGAGCTTGTTTGTGAGTGCATCTTTGCTCTTTTTAGGCACCCAGCAGTTCTGAAAAATGAAACAATCCCTTGTTTCATTTGAAGGAATAAGGAACCAAAGGGCACGCGCATCTTATGACATACACATTTAAATAACTGTAGTATAAATACAGTTAACTTTTTCAGAATGCATTTAATCCAACTTGTACACAATCCAATGACTTCACAAAAATCACTTTTTACTCCCTTGAGCTTAATGTTTTGTAATGACACTTTTGAAATATGAGAGAGTTTTGCTGGTTTCTCAAAATGAACTTCTCCTTTTTGTAATTTTAAAAAATATAGTAATTGACACATCTCTCCAGTCACACAGGATTCTCATGAGAATTCTTTTAAGTGTTTTCCCCAAAAATGCATAAATTCTAAACTTTCTGTGTTTTCCCTATCACAGGTATTAAGACATTAAAAGTATTGCAAAGTTTACACATCTCTAATTTATCAAGGTTGAATTGCTTGCATGTTTCTGGAAAGCAGCCTTTGGTTGCAGAGATATTTTTAATTAAGAAAAAGAGAATAAAACAAATTGTATATGGTACTAGGAGGTAGGATTTTCTTAAGTTCCCCTGTATTTTGTTGAATATTGTAGATGTTACCATACACAATTCAAATCACCTATACCTAGGCAACCGTGAGTTAATTTCCCATGAAGATAGGTGATTTGAGTTCTACTTAAGTTTGCCCCTTTAGATATTTGAACAACATTTTTCATACTCTAAGGCATTTGATCTCAACAGAGGGGGTTTGTTAAAAAACTCATGCAGTACAATGCAAGTGTTTTTTCTGCAGGTTGGTTGAGGGAGCTGAGTCTGTATCTTAATCAGCTTTTCTGTCCTACAATGATGACCTTGGCTACTTTTTTGAAGACTGTGGTGATCATCCTTCAAGGAGCTATGGACGTTAAAAGAGGTCCATTTTCAAAGAATTCAAAGGGAAGACAGAGATGAAATGGAGATTTGCACTGCCAGAGATTATGTACAGTCTCTATAGAACGCGTGTGAAAATCTGCCTTTTGTTCATTGAAATGTTACCGTTTGATCCCCCCATCACATCTCCAGGGTACCCTCGGCATTTTTTATAGGAATGTCTGAAAATGCCATTCTGACCAAGTGCTGAAGAGAAGAAAGAAAACCCAAATCCTGATTAAACGATGCCAAACTCTCCTTGCCTACAATATGTGTAGAACCCATATGGTCTTCTATTTCAACTAAATTTGTCCTTTTTTTTTTTTTTTGCCAGTGCAATATCTGCTTAAATTAGTCCACGGAAATAATTTCTTTTTTTGTACTCTCCCTTCGCCCAATATTTATGCTACAAAATCTCCCCTTGTATATAGTGTAAATTCAGCCCAAATTGAACTGTCGGTCACTTCTGAATAGGTTATGCAGGAGATGTTCAATGTGAGAAAGGCAAAGCTAAGAGGACATTGTAAGATGTGAAAAAAAGAGACTGTCATGGTGTCTGCAATTAGCAGTTCAAACTGGAATCTGCTTTGCTCATGGAAACATCGGTCAAAATGCTGCAGCAGAGAGTCGTTGTGGAAACGTTTATCTATGGTGCAGTTAGGAGAGATTCTCAGCCAGTTTTCTAGTACAGTGTTACAAACTAGTATAGTTTCTGGTTAAACAAAGAGAACATTGTGTAAATATATCCTAAGATTATGTATTTTATGCAAGCTTGATTGCGTATTTTAATTGCACTATAATCGTTAAACGTATCTGCTTAGTATAATTTTATTTTTTAATTAAATCTGAATTCATGGTATTAGACAAGAATTCTGATGTCACATTTACAGTTCATTAGATCCATAATTAAAATGTGCAACTAGACTAGAGAATTAGAGAATAGTTAATTTGAAAAAGCATTTTACTTCATTGCTTCTGTAACAGGCTAGGCTAGGTTTCTACAAACGGATTGTACATGTAACAACTACGAATGCTCATTGCAACAGGAGGATTTCATTCCATTACTAACATGTTCATGGGTATAAGGCTAATACATAATACATTTTAAAAATCCCCATAGCGTGAATGTTACAGATATGCCTCCACCTCAGTCTCATAGATTTTTAAACCAACACAACGATGCAGAAAGAATAAAACAGTGAGGTACTAATGTTATATCCAAACTGGATAAATGTAAATAGGGTCTCCTCTTTTTCTGACTACTTGTACTAATTCAGGCAATGAAACAGGACAGAGCCCAGTGCTCACTCATCCGCGTTTGGTGACTGTTTGTCCTAAACCAAAACACATATTCTGCTTTAATACTTCTACTCTAAAAGTTAAAATGAATAAATAACAACACATAGGTGTTTGGGAAGGATGGTAAGGAGCACATATTCTGCATAAGAGAAATTTTATCTCTAGAGAAGATATGTGTGATGAAAATTCAACACACTAAGTCTGCAGACTGGATTTTTAATCTCTTGGCAAAGACAAGATTGATAAGAAACAGTGAGAAGACATTTTTATTGGAAGTCCTTTGGTTCCCTTTTGTGACCCCTGAAGGATCTGCAGTCCTGACCACTAAGAATCATATTGTGGAAGTCCTTCTGTAACCAGAGAACTAAGAGAGGTCAGGAAAGTATTTCTGTTTGGGGTATGTTCTCCACAACTAGAAGGGGTTATGTTGTACTTATTACAGTTATATGTTATCACAGCTTTGTATTTTTCTCTGAACCTTTTCTTTGGACACTTTTGAAAAGGGGATTAGCCACTAAATGAATCATGTTTCCTTTCTGAATTCCAGGCAGTCACCCTGCAGAGCTGCTCGCTGAAGTCCGTACAAAAGGTGTTCATGCAGCCAAATAACAATATCTGGAGTAAATGTGGAAAACTTGCTTCTCATGCAGTGAAGTTTCAAGCCGAACACTGAAGTTTTTGTCATTCTAAAACGTGAAGTTACTCCTGGCTCCGTGTGCATGTGGTCCAGAGAGTTTGGTGCCATTTGTTTGACGCATTGGGATACTTTCCTGTTACTCTTCATCCCCAAAATGCCATTTAAATGAATGTACAATCAGTTGCTAGAGCAAAGGGGTAAGGGAGGGCTACAAACAGAACTAAAATGTAATACTTCAGAGCCTTAGTAGAGAAAAAAATATATGAAGGTAACAAAAAGAAGAACAGTTGTCTTTCATCTGAATGACGGAAGAGACGGAGATAACCTGCTCTTTCAGAACTGGATGAAGAAGGAGAGAAGGATGTCTTCTGCAGTGACAAATGATGGGAAAATTGTTTTCCTTCTCCGTGCCCCTTACTGCAGGTGACAAGCAGGCAGCGAAAGGGTTGCCATGAAGGCAGAAGAGGGTGACCTATCTTCTAGGGCTCACACGAGACAAAAACCTGCAATATGACAATTACTGTTATGTCGAAATAAGTTTTATTTAGTTCAGTTTGTATTACAGTACATTTATGCTGCGGGTACAGATTAGATATTTGGTATATGATTCTAAAACTATTTACTTACTAAGCCATAACCTCTCCTAGCCAATAAGCTTATATTAATGACATGTATATTATGTATGGGCATATGTGCATGTATACACACGTATGTGTATATACTTATGTGAGTACATATGTGACTCCAAGTAGCTGATGAAAATAGGACTGGATCAGTGTTTTGTTAACCTAAAAATACAATCTCTCCATATAGGTACTCTCATTAACGTGATGTTTATATACTATCAAACCATGAAAAACTATTTATCTCCTTCTGACAGGGTAAGTGTATGGATTTCAACATGTGACATTTTCGTTGATGCCTATAAAATATTGTCACTAATAAGATCTCTGTTATTGAATTTTTATGCTTTCTCTACATGCATCATCAATATAGGACTAATTAATAAGTAATCTATATGATAATTATATTCTTTTCAGATAAGTTTCTATACACTTGAACTAAAAGTTAAGTAGTTTTCAACATAAAGGATGTATGTTGAAAAGAGGTCATTTTAGGAATGAGAGCATTCCATTGCCCCTAAGATTTGAAGATAAGTTCCCTCTTTCAAAAGCAACTAATAATGTGACAGTTTTGTAAGTTGTTTCATTCTTTTATTAAAAGCATTTGTAAAACCACGTATTTATAAAGTCATAAAGATTATTTTTAACCTGTTACTAGAGTAAAAGGAATGAAAATTTA
>RSEF01000009.1:23895496-23911413 GCA_003993805.1 Himantopus leucocephalus
CCTTCCTCAGTTTAAGCAAACAGTTGCTTCTGACTTGGTCAGACTTGTTTCAAGTTAGGGTATATCTGAATCAAGATCTGAGCTATATTCATAAGGGCAGTGGCTACTCACTTTGGACACAGCTGATTAAAATAAATCTCCTGTTTGTAATTCGCTGAGGTTTCATTTCAACAAGGTACATGTATTTCATTAAATTTGTTTCAATCGGTTAAATTTTTGCTTTAATTATTTTTACGGTCTGGTGTATGAGAAGATATCCTCATGTGATTTCATACAAAATTATTTGTTATTACCAGAATTGATATTTTGGTGTCAATTCAGGGGTCTTTTTTTTTTGCATAATTCATATTAAGCAATAAATATGTAATTGTACTTTTATTATTCATTAAATTGTGAAACAAGGACACTTTTGTGAAATGTTGGAATGAAAATTTCACCTTTTGTAGTTCTCCATACACTTCCTTTAACTGATTGAAAGACAATACAGTGGATTTGAAGGAGAGTTTTGAAAAATATTATATTAAAGAAGAAATTAAACACATAGTCAAATCAAGGATTATGTTTGGTGTTTATTTTAGCACTTCATCTTAAGCTTATGAAAAAAATGTTTAAGTATTGTGAAGTGATTGCCCATCCATTTATATTTTAAGTGAATGGAATGATTCTTTTTAAAAAAAAAGGCAAAATAATTTCCATCTTGTATGTAAACATATCACGGAAATGTTATAATTGATATCCATAACTGTAAAAACTTACATTGTTAAGAGAACAGTGTTTTGAACATAATTCATGTAGTTTTTTGAGCACTGTTGTTTTAAAATAATTAGGCTAGAAAATATTTACCATGTTATTACAAGCAGTTTCATTTTCTTAGAGACACAATAGATTAATAGATTATAAAATAGCTTTAGAAAGCATTTTCTCACTTTTAACTCTGATTCTTCTGATATTTTCTGTATTTGTCACAGTAATAGACAAAAACATGTCATATGAAAATGATACTATGCACAAAGAATCCCTTTGACAAATACGGTGATAATTAAGTTTTCTCATTTATCTGGCAGGATTTTTGAAAAGGTGTAACAAAAATCCTACATATCTTTGTCTGGTTAATCAGTGCCTTTGTCACTACTGAAGTAGTGATATTTCCTTTATTGTCTTTGTGTCACTTCCAGGTTTTTCTCTTTAATGACTATGGAGGAACATTAAATAACTTTAGAACCTTTTGCTGCTTTATTCTGAAATTGCTGCCGTTCTTTAAAAATAAATAAACTTGGTTTTCTTGTAAAATCTACACCTATTTAAAAGTATACTTTAAATTATAGCACCATATATTAGGGTCTAGATCTATTGTAGCATACCATATTAGCTAATACAGTTGCAAAGAACAAGCAAACAATAAATTCATGTTAATACAGGTTTAAAGAAAGCTAAGGCACTGAAAGGGAGAAGATTCCTGATTACACACCCTCATTAGGAATTTTGTGAGGCACCTGCTTTTCACAGCTGTGGCCTCTGAAGATGTGAAGAAAAAATATTTTCTCTTTGCAGTTTAATAATTGTAATTAAATTCAGGAATTAAAACATGGATAGCAGATTAATATTTTAAAATTTGGGCCAGAGGAGAGGGAGGGAAGAATTAACCGGTAGATGGCAGGGGAAAAAAGCAAAGACAGTGGAGAAATAAATGCAGAAGGAGGAGCAGCTGAGAAACAGGCTACCTTATTTTCCATGGTTCTGTTTCCTGTATTTTGCTGTTATTAACGGTTAGGGAAAGCTTAAAGTAAGAATAAAGTGTTCTGAACGACCCCATTACTACAATTTAACAAGTTACTGTTTCTCAGTTGAGTCTCAGTAACTGGCTTTGTGATTCTCTAAGTTCAAGTGCAGAATTAAATGTTAGCTCAAGCTGTTATGTATACTCCATAATTAATATTAATTGTTTTAAAAGAGCTGGAGAATCTCACTGTAAGAGAAAATGAACATGAAACAAATATGTACAACTAGTGTATACTGGAAGCACTGGATACTCTATTTTGCATTCCTACCATGGTAGCTATTCCTACATGAAGTCCTTCAAAACTTGCTTGATATTTGTCCCTTGCAACAAAAAAAAAAAAAAAAAAAAAAAAAANATGAAAATGAAGCAGGCATTTATTTTTCTCCTAGGTTCAGGCAAGAGAATTTGCCAGCTTTTCACTATGAATTTCCACTGCAAACTTGTATAACCTTGAAAGATTCCCAACAGCAGGTAGTGCTAACACTTCACACTTGCAAAGGCGATAATGTAGTAAACCACGAGTGGAATTACATGAGGGCCTGATACCAATGGGAAAAGACAGCCAGTGAAAAATGCCAGACTCCCTCTTCCATTCACGTTTCTTCTTTCTGTGCAGGACTTTCGATGACCGCAGCTTATGAGTCTAAAAAAAAAAAAATTGATTATGTCATTGATTGATTTTTTTTTTTAAACTAGATTGGCCTTGTTCATGCTAACAATCTTACAAATTATTGCAGCTGTGCTCATCTCTAATTGAATTAATTGTACCAGGATTTTCTCTTTAAGTTTAAATGTGTTTTCCTCTTCTTGAAACTAAGATTGAATTACAGTGACCCACATGGTTTAAAATTTTCCTTTAATGGGTTTTAAACACTGAATTATAGTTAATATTTGTTTCTATTTTTCTGAGAAAATAGACAAAATTATTACTAAGTATAAATAGGGTTTGATATACCATATTATACAGTTTCAGCTGTTTTTTTTTTTTTTTCAGTGTAAAGTAATTACAGTACTAACCGTGCACCAGTGGAGTGCTACAAATGATCTTGCTGCAGCATTTGTTGAGGCCACTCAACATGCAAGACTGCATGGAGCAGAAGGCATCAGTGGGGCCAAACACCGCATCTAAAGAGAGCACTGGGCTGACAGCGTATCTGGCAGCAAGCTTTTCGTAAAGACTCGGCTGCAGCCTTGCCACTAACTTTGGTGACCACAGTGATCTTGCTCCCCAACGAGACTTATCCTGCCATGATCCAAGAGGGTCATCGATTGTGCTTACCTTTCTTATATATATATATAATTTATTGGAAATGGATCTAGACTCATTTGGACCTCCATTTAACGCACTGTGTGGTCTGTTTTGGGAATTTTTATGTCTACTGCAAATAAATTTTTATAAATCTAAAACCCTAAAATTAGGCTACAATCAGAAGAGCGTAAGATAAAAAAGCTATTTTTCTTTTCCCGCAGGTGTTTGAAGTAGTTAGGAACCAAAATCCACGCTTCCTACAGTGAGAAAAATCAAAGTGTCTGTATGAAGGCACTGAACAGTACCTCTTCAAGTAAAATAAACAAGGCAACTTTTTATCTTTTTCATTTATAGTAGGAAGCCAGAAAGTTACTGTGGTTGCAATAATGTGGATGCAACAGCTTTCTAAATATGGATAATATCTAGATTACTTATTGATCTGTTTCTTTTGGTTCATAACTTGCTTTCGGCCTTTTCGCTTAGTTTTGTATAAAAGTTTGCATTGGACAAAAAAGGGAGAAAAAAGGGGAAACTTTTGGCTTCTGGTATAATCAATTTTTGAGCTATAATAGTGGGTTTTTTTATAATGCAGTGTCTTCAACTTTTGATGATGATTTCCTACAATAAGGTCGATCCTTCCACACTGGAGCTTTACTGTAGTAGAACATGCTAGTCTGAACCAAAGCAATGACGAACAGTGACATTCATGGGAACACGTTAAATTCTTGAAGACTTTCAAGACTTTCAAGAAATTCAAAGACTTGAAGTTTTTAGTTGCTGTTTCAGTAGTGAGGGCGGATTCAGCAGGTGGGATGAGCTGTCAGGAAGAGATGAGAACTAAATATACTCTTACCGCACTATTATTCTTCCAGGTTTCAGCAGAAAACAGTATTGCTCCACACTTCTGCTTCCTCCCAGGTCACAGTCCTCAGCAAACACTGCTGTCAGCTGCTCCAGTCCTCCACGCGTTGCCGGCAGTACCAGCTCAAAATTATGGAAGCTGGACGTTCAAACCCAAGATTTTATGGAGATATAAAGAGAGAATAAGACAATACAAGAGAAGCAGCTGAGCTCTATGTTTCCTACTTAATGTTCTGATAGTAGGCAGCTGAAAGAGCAGAAATGATGATATTGATGGAGGTGTGAAAAGTCCACGGGACTCTGCACTTTCCATTTTCTTCTTATTATGCTTGCTGGCTCCACAAAATGCTGAATCTTGATTTCACTGAAGTTTTTCCGTAATATCAAAGGCATTATAGAAGAAGATGCACTCATCTTCTGGAATGCTAGACTTGAAAAGAGCACACTCTTGCCTCTTCTGTGGTATATTTTTTGAATATAATTTGGATTTATAATACTGCAAATGAAAATGTAATTTATATTCATTATTGATAAAACAGTGACTGTCCAAATTACTGAAAACAAAAATGAGTATTGCTTAAATAAGATGGACATAATGAGAAATAAGGAAACTGTGATTAGATTCCTCAGGAGAAAATTTGACTTTGTTTTATTTAAAAGAGATCGATCAACAGTACTTTTCAAACCTGTGGTATTTACATTAGACAAATAGTTTACTAGCACAGCTGAGTTGTTTAGGACTTGTGTCTAAGTAAAAGCAATATCCTAATTATTGTCAAATCACTGCAATTGCCTGGTGACACTTCTGCTGTTGTATTCTCATCAGGCATGACCTCACATTCTGCAAGGTCTCTCCAAATGTTGACTGAATTGGTCATTTATTGATCATACCTTCATGTTAATGCAGTGTAACATTTCACATGCAATTGAGACGCTTATTAATTCAGAGGCAAGGTGGCAGATTGATTCCCACAGGAATCCGCTGAAACATACGTTAAGTTACCAGAAGAAAGGATATTGGGGGGAAAAAAAAAAGAGAAAAACCCCAAAGGTATTGAACTTTGTATTTAGAGGAAGCATATCTTTTATTTATAGTCTTGTGAACACATTGTTTCTTTAACTGCATCTGTATTTAAAGAAACGTATAGATGTTATATACAGTACTTTCAGGTAATTCCAAATGTTCATAATAAAACCCATAAAAGAGAGGCATGATTAGATGAAATCCTCATATACTGTGAAGGTAATAGATATATCAAACAATGAAAGCTTACTCCTCTGTGAGCATTAACAGAATGTGACTTGTAGGCTTTCTCGTACCTGATAGAGTGAAAATACACACCACAAACTATTTTCAAAGTGACAATGTTAAACAAAGAGAAAGAGTTTAATATGCCGTGCACAGAGTCTTAAGTAAATTGCCTTCTGGTTTATTTGGAAAATATTCTTGAATGTTGCTGGAATAAAATTATTTTTTACAAACATTTGGTTTAATTGAACTTTAGGGATATAAGGGCCCAAATTCTAATTTACTATGTCACTAAGTAGAAAGGAATGTAAAATCTNCGAATAAAATTATTTTACTGTTTTACAAACATTAGGTTTAATTGAACTTTAGGGATATAAGGGCCCATATTCTAATTTACTATGTCACTAAGTAGAAAGGAATGTAAAATCTTATACATATAGCACATTTGGTTATTGTGAATCTATTGCTATCTATTGCTTCCCCAGACAGGTTCTCAATTATCAACTCACAAATATACAGAACATAATTATATGTATTTTCAAAAGAATATGCCATAAACCAGAGTTGTTTACAGTCCTTCCATAGTTAGTAATTTACGCAGAGGTCTCAGCAGTTCATTAGGAGCAAGTTATGAAGGGCACTATGTGGAAAGGACATGGGTTTCCAGACTGATAAAAATCTGTACA
Organism: Himantopus leucocephalus; assembly: GCA_003993805.1. Taxonomy (NCBI): domain Eukaryota; kingdom Metazoa; phylum Chordata; class Aves; order Charadriiformes; family Recurvirostridae; genus Himantopus; species Himantopus leucocephalus. Next base: position 23,901,322 of record RSEF01000009.1, read on the forward strand.
GTGTTACTTCATTGGAGCTGCACCATGGCTGCAAATAGCTAAAATTACTTTTTTTCCATACAATTTTTTGTGGAATTTAAAGATATTAATTTATACTTAGATTAATACAATTTTATCTGGAAGGATAATCAACGTTTGGCTTTCCGTCTTGTTGATTGGTGTTTGGTTTTGGTTTTTTAAATTACTTAAATTGTGCAAGTTTCATTAAAATTTTAATTACATAGAAACATTGTTTTAAAAAAAAAGTAAATTCAGGAAATTCTACAGAGGAAAACAGATAGACTTAATATTTCAATTTACACTAATAATGCTAATAGAAATTCAGCGCTACACCTACCAGCTATTAAGGATATTCAGTTGACTTTTATTATTTTTCTTAATCAGGTTGCAAATATATTAAGTGTGAACTCAGAAGCAAAATTGCATATGGTCATAAAGTTTTGCAAATTAAATTCAGAGTTTTATGTTATTTATCTGCTGATCATTAATATCCCTCTTTTTTCTTCACTGAACTCCCATTTAAAAAGCTTCCAGAGATCTTGTAACATGATCTCTCAGAAATCTTAAGACCATGGTAATAAGATGGGTTTAAGACAAAAAGTGTACTATAAATGAACTGTGACTGAACCTGAAGATTGTTGAGATCAAGGAGACTAAGTCCAATTATTATATATAGGGATTCATGTGAAATTTAGATTTGGATTCATAGTAAATGGTCACTAGTTTCAAAGAATATGGTCTTATATCATGTTCCTCTCCGTTTTTAAACTATTTAAAAAATAGGTATTTGCAGATGGCCATGTTGTAGAAAGTAACTGTTAAGTCTAAAATGAACTTCTTTAACTTGAATCTGTAATGTTTTAAATCCATTTCTAGCCATATTCTTATGCTAATATGACAACTGTAATTTGAGTATTTTATGCAGACTGTGTGGGATGCTTAACTAGAGTGGAAATAGTAGATGAACCATTGTTTTTAGTAAGAAACACTGCAAGTCATCTGCATTGTCCTTCATTACCAGCTTCAGCCCTACCTGGACTTAACTTTGCAGCTGAGACATATGATTATCTGGGTTGGAAAACATGACCATAACTGACTTTAACTTGAATGTGCTTTAACTTAAATGTTTTGCATTTTCACGGATGAATATTCATCTCTAACCTTAGCGGAACAGAATAATATTTTGAGAATTGACCATCTCAGTGTGCTTTAGCCCTGGTCCAGGTAGCAGGTAGGCCCCAAAGCGGCCCAGGTCCAAAGGAGGTCCCCAATTTTACTTACGTGCTCTCACAGGCAACCATACTTCACAGGCACTTCCATACTCTACTCTAATGATGTCTTCTGCCATTTTCTGCTAATCTTCCCTCCTACTCTTGGTCCTACAAGAATTACTGTTTCAGAATCACAAGTTTTGCTTGTTCTGGTAGGGGAGAAGACTTCACATTTTCACCACAGCAGAGGACAGCTTCACAGCTACGTATGAAATATTTGTACAGGGAGGAAGAAAAGGGCAGGAGTTTAGGTCAAGAGGCATCACTGTTTAAGCAGGGAGCAAGCTTTCTTACTCATGATTTCATTTTTGGCTCTCCAGGCCTTCAGGTCACTCACAACACCTGGCTGCCTCCAGCAAGGAAAGACACAAGGTGAGCAGGAAACAACAAGCATCTGTTTTTATCGCCAAAAGTTAGCTTGAGCAATTGAAAGCCTCTTTCCCACAGATAATCTCAGTGAGGGTATGGATAGGGAAGGTTTTTCCCAGTGAACATTAGTGCTTAGGGATCATTTGTCATATAGATCTCAAAGGTATTTCCTTCAGTATCGTAGGCAAACATGTCATTAAAGACCATTCAAAATTTAAGCTCCCTTAGGCCACAAGAGCCGAAAAATTTATTAGAAGATTTGGTGACTAAAAACTTCCAGACAATATTTAACCTGGCAAGCTTCTTTAGCAGAAGCACAAGTGGGTTTGTTTTAATAGTAGTGATGTGGTTGCTCTGCTTCTCTGAGAGCACGAGCCAGGTGAAGTGTGATGAGATCCATGGCTGGCCAGAGCTTTGAGATGCAGGTGCACAGACCCATCTGTGGGTCTGCACATCTGCTCACACAGTGAGCTCCCAAAGATGGCACAAAGGCTCTTAAACTCAAAACAAGGTTTTATTAGTACCTGAACTATGAATTTTACTTGTTAAATAGAAACTCACAATTTAGAGAATATTGTTTTCACAATGTTCCAGGAGGAAAGTTCCTTTAAAGGCATATATCCTGCTGGATATCTCAAACGCACCTGGCAATCTTCGGTGCAAGACTGCTCAACACCACAATTACAAGATTTAACTTCATGGTATGTTATGTCTGTGAGATATGTAGCCACAAAGACAAGTGCAATCTCAGGAGAGATTCCAACAGACCTTTAACTGTCTTTTTTTTTTTTTTTTTTTTTTNCCTTTGTCTTCTACCAGATCTTTCATTCAAACTCAAAATAAACCCCAAAGCACCCGAGTTTCTTTGAGAAGTATACAGAGAATTATTGGTGGCCTAGAAATTCCAAAGTTGGTTGTTTTATGTATTCTTGGTTGGTTAAAAAAGAAGGGAAAAAAAGTTTGTACTTGTTTGTTTGCGGCAGTGTTGCTTACTACACAGTATATATAACTGCATCCATTGAAAGTTAAGATTTAGCACCTGTATTTCTTAGGATTTTTAATTATAAGAATTTTTAATAATTCCTTAGAATTATTTTGCAGGCAAGAGAATGCACAAAGGTTACTGTTATGAAAGAAAAAACAATTGATTAATTAGGTACATTTTGTGCATGCTATTTTAAAACCGTAATTCACCTCATAAGTCACCTTTAAAAGACCAGGTCAGAGGTATATAAACTTGGAACTGAAGCTAATCTTTTCGGACTTGAATGTCATAAAATCAGGTGCCTAAAGGAATATTTAACATAGATACCTATGTTTAGAGTAGTTAGTACTCATGGATTGCATCAGCATTTCAAGGATCTGAACTCTGATCAGATAAAGCACAATTAGCACAGGAAAAAAAAGGGTAGGTGTTTTTAAATGAAAATGTCAATTTAAGTGTTGTAAAAGCTGCTAGTGAGGTGTCCACACTTCTGTATTGTCTTTAGAAAGGTGTCTCAGTAGTAGCTGGACTCAAATATAAAGAAATGCCATGGTTGGTATTGCACGGCAATTACAAAGTGATGAACTATGACACCTATTGGATTTAACATGCATGAATATATACTATTAAGCTTATTTTACTGATGAATTTACTAGAAAAGGACGTAGAAAAAAAAACATTCTTTTCATGATGTCACAATTATATCAGATGATATAATTATGTCCGCTGCAATCTTGATCCTTGAACAGCTCCTAAAATGCAAGAAGGACAAGGATCACTGACCTGCATACGAAAACTTATTCACCTAAAAAACACATTTACTGTGTTCGTGGTGCTGTGCAAATCTGGTTTTTATTGCAAGTGAAACAGCAGCCACACATCTGGCAGAAGAAAGGAGATAAACGTATTAGGGATGTGTCCATCCATGCAAAATGTTGATGAATAGAGCAATTAGTTAACCAGTGGCTTATCATTATTTATTCATTCTTTCTGACAATTACAGACTGCTCGGAGTGATTTATTTCTCTTTATTTGTAAATCATTCTGCCTGCCTGAGTGTCCAGGGAGGATGTGTGTACGTCTTGGGTATATATAGAGCTCTGCACCGCAAGCTGCAGCTGCAGTTCCATGTGGCCTGAGGGACTACGGGTTTTCATCATGAGCTGGTCCTCCTTGATTCAGTCGGGGGACTGGAATCAGGGACAGACGTTATAAGATGGGAAATGCAATCTCTACGGATTCTACCCCTGAATAAAATAGCGAGGAAGCTATTCCATTCTGTAAGAACTGAGCAAGGCCTTTAGCTATGTACAGTCCTAGTTGAGGTAAAGACTGATGGTACATTGTCATGGTAAAAAAAAAAAAAAAGGGTAAGTTCTCACACTGCTCTGAGTAAAAAGTGAATTGAAATAACTTTCACATCACTTTTAAACACTTTGAGTCAAATCTGTAAAGCCTCTCCTCTGGTATTAGCAGAATTCTATGAAGGATATATTTTTTCAAAATGTTATCCTTTTATGAAACAATACGTTCTGTTCTCTTTCTGTTCTGCCACTTTCAGGATCTACAGAGACTAGACTGATCAGTAAGGTCTTTTCATACCTCTGACAGTGGCTAACTTCCAGTAATGGAGGACTTGTTGGTGCAGGCTGTTCTGCCGAAGGGCAGGTGAAGGATACTGATCTCAGGTAAGTGCCAAAAATTGCAGACTCTGTTGAACTGGGAGAAGTGATACCCACAGGCCACACAATTGCTCCTGTCTGATTTATGTGAAACTATATGATAGATATTCATATCCCTGGGGTGAAAAGACTTACAGCTCTTTTACACGTACTCCTCTTAAATAACGCAGTTCATTGCTGCTGTAGGTGCCCCAAGAAACTCTAATTATCACCACACTACGGTGCTTTTTTTTTTAAATTGTCCTACATATGAAGAGGCACGGTGTATACACTGAAATGACCTGATGGTAGTTGCAACAACCTCCTTTCTTTCCTACATTTTCTAATTATCAGTCCAGATCCATCGACTGTAGAGAAGAAGTTGGGGTTTTGAAACCACAGTGTGCTTCGTCAGGGCCTGATTAAAGTTCTCGCACTAACTGTTGTGCCATGCTTTGCACTTGTACCCATGCTTGTAAAAACTTTTAGGGCTTGCAACTTATACCACCTGATGTGTACTACAAAATAATATAGTTATATTTATCTATTTTGTACAACTAAAAACACACACGCACACGTATACATGTATATAATGTAAGACGGATAAATAATACACTTATTCTAAAGATAAAGATGAAGCAGAGAAACCATATCCCAGGCATCATTTACTTTCTTCTGACTTTTACATTGAATTAATACTAATATCGGTGTTTTTCTTTTGAAATAGAAAGTACAAAAATGTCTCCCAAATCAAGAAAAAGAAAATAAGTTTATGGCTAAAGTATATTTTAGTATTTAATACTAAGACATTGGTCCTGACCTTTCTCACAAAGACTCCCATTTTATTTCCTGCTCCACAGTGCTCATACCACAATGTATCTATCAGTATTAAACATATACTTTTGGACACTCATATAGGCTCTGCAAATTTTATGATTATAACCAAAGAGATGAAACTGTTATTTATCCACCCTTTACAGATTATTTGCCTTTTTTTTTTGTATTAGGTTCAAGTTATACCTTGCGTTTCCTTCGTCACTTCTCAAGCCTAAGGTTATATGAACACCAAAACGTCAGAGCCCAGACATGTATGACTTAAAAGTAATTTTCTATCTTTTCCCCACTTCCCCTCTCTATTTAAATTTCCATTTAGACACAGTTAAACCCATAAAATAAAAAACTGCTTCTAAAACCACTTTGGTGGTAGCTGATAGTAAATTTAGATACTTAAATTTAGACACTTCTCAGAAAATCCCCAAACTTTAACAAATTTCTCATTTACCACTAACCTGGCCAGAGTTAAGAAACATATTTTCTTCTAGCAGAAAACTTCAAAGAAAGCACAAGTGGGTTGTTTGTTTTTTTTTAACTTTTTCTAGAATATTTTGATTGAGATACTGTTTGGAGGCCAAGTACAAATTTAATTATGCAGTTTTATTACTAAAAAACAATTAGGGCAGATTCATGAAGGAATTACATCAATTGCCCTGTGGCTCCTTTTAGATTTAGTAAATGCTTTCATTTTTTATCTGCTGCTTGAGCCGTAATGAAGCAGATGGATTTCAGTTGCTCTAAACCAGTGGTTAATTTTCAGATTTCTTTTTTTCTTTTAGTCTCGGTAAACTAAGCAGGGGGGACTATTAGCCAGTCTTATTAGCGCATCTTTCAAATCAAATGGATATTTAGTCATTGCAAATGCCCAGTTACAAGTTTCCAGGTTGTGTATAAGCCGCATCAAATTAAATGAATATTGGTAACATCAGCTGGTAATCTTCAGTATTTAATATGCTTCTTGTATTTGTAGCCATTTGTTGTGTGTTGAATTGATATAGTCAAATGATTTCCTCAGGTTGAGGTGGTAGGAAACATCAGCAACACAAGAAAAATAAATGTAGGTATATTTGGCATCCTTTAGTGTTGTTTCTGAAGATAGTAGAAATACTTGGGTGCCACAGAACAGAGGTGTTCCATGTCTGTAGATATGGTGCCAATCTTCTTTCATAATTTTTATGCAAGCAAACTGAAATCTAAGAATGAGAGCTGGTTATTTTCTCTTGCAGAGTAATTCCTGTGCAAGAAATCAACATTTCTGTACTAAAATTATTTCCAGTATGTTACTTGTATTTCATAAATATAGAGAACAACTTGCAAAGCCCACATAAAGGTTGAGAAATAAGGAAAATGGACTGTGTAGCAAACAAGTTCTTTAGTTGAATGGCGGCCCTGCTTGAGCAGGGGGATTGGACAAGACAATATCCAGAGGTGCTTTCCAACCTCAACCGTTCTGTGATTCTGCGAAAAGTGGGTTATGAACAACTTCTGAGTTTTTCTTTCCTTAGAAATGAAAATGATCTGTGATCCCTCTTTTTGGAGCTTGTACAATATCCCAGTTCTACCCATGATGTTTAAACTGCTGGAAATCAAAATTGTGAAAAAGCCAAACCAGCATAGTCTCAGGCTTCCAACATAAGATTTGTTTAAGAGTGGTCATGTGTGGTTTCTCTTGCTTTCCATTTGACTGATGAGTGCTTTTGAAATGAGTATAATCTGAATTACAGAAGAGATGACTCCAAATAATAAACAATACTGTCTGTGTCCCACTGTCCTTGTCCATACAAACAGTACTATGTGCCCAGTGGCCTTTGGATGTGTGTAGTATGAGGATATATTTTGTCTCCTTGCTTTCAATTGAACAGTTAACAGTAAACAAGGGCTTCAATGGCTCCTGGTAATGTTTCTACAGAATAATTATGTACTGAGCTTCAAGGGATAATGCAGCTGGCTAGAATGTCCCCAAGGGCGTCTGAAAAGTGACGTTTGCATTTCTTAGAAATAACAGATTTTACCGTAAATTCTACCTTCTGTAAATGCAACAAAATATGTTGAGAAGTGAAATAAATAAATAAAAAAAAAACCCAAGAACAATTTTTGTTTGAGATGCATGTAGAATAAGAGTGCATGTTTGATATGCATCTGCTACACACAGCTACAGAGCCATTTTAGAATTGTCACTGGCAGAGTAGTCTCTTTTCAAAACTGGGCTTGTTCAGTTAAAATTAGAAAAAAAAAAAAATTGTGGCTCAAAAATGTTTTAGTTCCAGAATACCTGTTAGGTATGAGTATGATAGGATGTCTTTTATTACACACTGAATTTTCCTTAATTGCTTTTAGTCTGTATGCAAACACAAATGAAAGACAATAAAGGGACTAACCTTTTCCTGTAAGCCTGACACACAACGATATGCAATTTCCATTTCCCACTGCACTTTTAGAATGATCAAGCTTTGTTTGTTTGAATTTAATATTCATGATTATAAATTATCTAGTCATAACCAAAGTAATTTGCATAAGAAAATTATCTTCCATCAAGTATGATTTTACTGCATGTGTTTTAATACTGTAACAGCCTGTTAGCATTATTTGGATAATTAAAGGGATACTGTAAACTCTAATTTAGCCTAAAATTTACACCCCCTCCCCCCCAAAAAACCAAGGCTGTTACGAAATCTGCCATTAAAGCTAAATAGGCTCATAAACTGAACGGGGGAAAAAATCTAAGTGAGTTTAAAACTAAAATAACTTAAATCAGCTACTGCATCGCTATTAACATGAAAATGATCATAAACGTATTCCAAAGTTGCCGAAGTCAGTAGCAAAACCGAAACTGATGTCCCTGGCATTTGATCGTTCAAGCTGAGAGAAAAGCAATGAGTAACTACCTGATACAAACACTAAACTCAGCGTCAAAGGTTTTCCTAGGAGCTCCTCCCTGAACTAAGGAGAGCGCTCAAGGTTCTCCCCGAACTAAGAGGAACCCCGAAGCTAAGGTGAAGCGCGGAAAAGTGATTTTGATACCGATAGTACACCTACAGGTGGTAGCCTGCACGGGCAGCAAACGGCCGGTTTGCCCCCTGTGAAAACGGCATGAGCATGCTTCAGCCAGCTAATATTTCTATCCTGTAAGAGGATAAAGACGTGTTTGTGGGCTGAGACACCAAGACGATGAATGAAACCGGGGCATCCCACTGCAGCCTTGGAAGAACAGGACACCTGGGAGGGCCGGCAGTTGGGCTAACTCAGGCTGGCAGAGCTCTGAAACCGCCCTCGTATGTTTATATTGACAGTCACACGCACCACGTGGGGGAATGGGATTAACTAAATTCAGTGGCCCTTACTCATGATTGATTGTAAAGATGCATCAAAGTATTTTCCTGAATCAAGTCCTAATCCCTACATTTTTTTTTTCCACTGGTTGTCCAGCTGAGAGTGGAAACTGAGGTTTATAGAGTTGGAAAATGTTTACTTTTTAGCTCAATATATTTTTAAAACCTTTAAAAAACTCTCTTGAAGAGCTAATAAAGCTTACTAGCTGGGGGAAAAAAATCATTTTATTGCTTTTTCTCCTTGGTTGTTTATTTTTGTCTTGCAGGAAGGGAGGATATCTTAATCTTATTGCTGTGGTATCTGTCTGGAAATAAATTAATCTTTGAGCTTTGGCCCTCCACCCTTCTCTTGAAAAAATCTTTAATCCTTATACAAGTCCTAGTGCTATGGTACATGTCAAAGAGACTTCCTATCACGTTAGTTAGGCTCTTCCAGCATCAGTCGTCTAACGGAAATATAGTACAGAAAGGCTAGTGATTAACTCTTTGGTACCAAGAGTGAAATTATTCCATAAAAGCAGTAGGTTGTGACTGCAAATGCTTGTTGTTATACTATTGATAATTATACCAGAATAGCATTGCTGTATCAGGAACTCTCAAAGTTTATTTCTGGAGTTAACATTCTTGTAACGGCTTTCACGAGGTCTCTTGCCCAGGAGCTGGGTGTACAAGATAGTACCACCTGCCTAAACCCCGCGGCGGCTTTAGTCTGCTCGGGCGCTGCATGTGATGTCCGTGCCGGGACCGTGCAGCATTTGTACTGAGATTTAGGGTCTGTCAACCAGTTTTTAACCATAAACCAAACCACTGCTTCTAACCTGTGCTTACGGGTTCCTGACTTAGACGTACAAAAGATGATATATATTACCTAACTCTCTTCCCGGTGCAGTGAATGGAGGAGACAGCAAATGAGAAGATCCTCAGGCTGTGTGAGCGCAGTGATTATTAGCTCGTGAAACAAGACCTATAACTTAATAAAAAATGATTTTATTTTCTTCCTTTTCTCTATTCACAAGCTTCTTTTGACTAGTGTTTTTCAAGAATGATCACCACGATAACTCACAGCAGGTAAATACTAGTGGTGCCTTATTCTTCTCAGATTAATAATGCTATATTCCATAAAGTGTTTTCCACTGTCCATAGTAAGAGTGTGGACGGCAACGTATGCAGTCATCACTGCAACAAATGCTTTCTGCCTAACATAAAGGGAGCTGAAAGAAACAAATGAGACAGCATATGGTACTATTTTAGACAGGTTAGTTGTGTGAGAATTGAACATGAATTTACACAGAAACAGCCACATTTTGTGGTCAATATACTTGCTTATAAGGAGCAAATATACAAGCATTCTCTTATTCTGTTGCTTAATTATCTAAAAGCAGAGTTGACTCTTTCCGTGCATGCAGATGAAGTGAATTAAGTGTTATGAACAGGGAAGAAAAGTGGTGTAATACGTGACAAAGTAAGTAGCTGATATGAAAGGGAGATGGAATATTCTATGCAAGATGTTACAGTCTTCTCCTCTCGTTTTATTCCTACTGTGAAAAATGCATCAGAGGTACATACTAATAATAAAGGGGATACAAATTCATGTGCCAGCTCTGTGTGACCATCTGAGCAGTCTTTTTAAGCAGTTGTAAATG
>RSEF01000009.1:23912413-23926026 GCA_003993805.1 Himantopus leucocephalus
AATTTATGCACTAAAAAGCAAGTGTTAGATGCAATATTTAATGACTATTTGTTAGAGAGTAGTGAGAATCATAACAACTGAAGGTGGCAGGATATGGTGGGGAAAAAATAAGAAGTTATATTGTGAGGAAAAGTAACGTCAAAGAGCAAAAAACAACACGTGAGGCAATTTGAAATCCCATGAGTAACTTTCCTTACAAAGTAAGGAATGCTTGAACTGAGTGCTTTCGTGTGCAATGCTGCTGTTCTTTCAACACAGATTTTCTATTTTTGGCCTAATATATAAATCAATGTCACAACAGAAAGATAAAACGACACACACTTAAGTAAAACATAAAATTACCTCTTTATGGGCCAACTGCTTCTTAGATGATATTCAAGAAAACGTCAGATAAAATGGCACAGGAATTTTATGGCTGCCTACAACGTATGAACGAAGGAGAGAAACTTCACAGAGATTCACCATCTCTCTGCACTCAGAGTTGATTAACAGCCAGGCATAACCTGAGCATCACCTGTGCGATTTCTGCTATCATGGAAATGTAGAGTTCTTCTTCCTGAGGACTAAGGAGGCCAAATCTTCTTCAGTACTTAGTTCTCATTCTGCACAGAGATCAGAAAATATTCTGCCTCCGGCTGAAGTTCATGTGAGGTGCCATGGTTTCATTGACCGCTTTACAATCTAGGTGTCATCCAGAACTTGGAAACTGACTTTTGACAGCTCAAGAATGAGCTTTAATATATTGTCCGATTCTCTGGGAGTTCCTCTTGTGTCAGGGACAAATAGATAGGAATCCTCATTTTATGAGCAGAAATTCCCACATTTCTTATATTCACTTAATCTCTCATGGGATTAACAGCTGAATAAAANAAATTTTTAAATATAAACCTTTTTTTCTTCACAACAAGCTTCGTGAAAAATTTCTGTCTTGTGGTAAGTCTGGGATGATATAGCATTGCCTAGCCAGGTTTTTTTCTGCAAATGAAGTCTCACTTCTCTGCATTCTGTGCATTTTATCCACCAAAAGCAGCCAAGATTAGAAAACAGCATATATTTGATACCTGATTATCACAAAGATATGAGGACATCTGTCTAGTGAAATTCCCAACAAAGATAAAAGGTCAAACTAACAATATCTTCCACCCTGTTATTATCATCTTCTAGACGAGTGGAGTATGCAGTTTGTTCTGTGTGAACACGGTTTTCTACAATGCATCCAATATTGAGGAGAAATCATTCCAATAATGTAGAAAAAAACCCACAAAACCAAAACCTGCTCCAGGACACCACTTACTATTTTGGACCAAACTTTCTTAACACAAAGGAGACATGAGATACCGATGTTTGCGATTCTACTCTGACTCTTTTGAGACAGATTCGTGTACTGATGGTGTTGCCCATAATTCACATTTTTAATAGCATTAGAAATGAATGGACAGTGTAAGGAGTTTTAGGACTTATGAAGACATAGTTTTGTCATCCTTTTTGGAGGCTTAGGAAAGTTATTTTATAAAGAACATCATAAGATATTTGAATATAGAGAAAAATCACTTGATGAGTCCTATTTCTTTCTTTAGTTTAAGAAATAGAATTTATTTTTTTAAAGGTGGTATATTTAGAGCCTGATTTGTAGGTATCGCACCTCCTCACCCTTGCGATGATGATAAAAACTGCACCTGCCACAGCAACCTCCTCTTCAGACCCAGCCTTGAGGTTGGTTGGACCAACCTCAATTGGATAATCCAATAAAAATTGGACAATCCAATTATAATTGGACAATCCAATTACTAATAGCATATCGTGACTGTATGCTTATACTTGAAGACTTTCAATCTTGTTGGAAATAATTTTTTGAACAGTATTAATATCAGGGACAACCAAGTCTTCTACGTAGAGCAAAATATAATTTAAAAAAAAAAATGCAGATTAAAAAAACCCATCAGGTCCTGCTTAGAAAACAGCTTGTTTGCATTTAGCATCATCCTTGACTGCCTTCTCATTTCCATCTTATAGGCCAGTTAGGGACATGGCAAATGCTGGAGCTGACAAAAACAAAGGTTAATATCCAGGAAGAATGGCTGGAGATGACTTAGAAAATAAGCAAAATGATACATAATACCAGGAATACTGTACAAACCTAATTCCACCCACTGGGCTGAAATTGCAGTTGACTTCAAAGGACTCAAGTGCAGTGGCTTAAAATCCAGATAGTAATCTGAACATATTGCTGTAAATTTAACATTTACTTTAAAACTAGATACTAGTCTGGAAATATGGAAACCATGTTTTCTACCTCAAAAAAAATATAATAAGTTTCCACTGCATCCAGATTTTGCTGTGTCTTCTGAACTGAACAGGATGATAGACATGTTTGTCAGGTTTTTTTCTAAGGCAAGAAAATAGCAATAAAGAAAACTGCCATTTTTCCTATTATAACAAATCCAAGGTTTCATAACATCAGTTTGAAATAAGAAAAAAAGAAATCTACTACCCAGTCACTACAACCAAATAAGAACCTGCTATATCACTTTCAAAATTATTCTCTTTATAAACCGTTGCCAGTTAAACCTCAACATATTTGCTAATTTCAGAAATGAGACAAAATTGTTTGACATTGCCTCCGCATCTTACCTCCAAATTGTTATAAAACCCCACAATAATTACAAATTAACTTTTAAGAGAAGAAATGTATACATGCACAAATAAGCAGATTTGTACATCTTTGTAAACACCTTTTTTCAGACGCAGCATCTGTTGCTGTAGCTAAGCTCTAAATACATACATATTTTCAGGTAATGTTTTGTCATCCATAGCAAGGCTTAATTTATTTTCATGTTTCAGATATTACTTGAAATATCAGATGATCGCATTGCTAATCTTGCGGTTAACAACTGGCCTTCCTACCCTTTGTGAATGCAAAAGCTACGTTGCTATTCTTGCAAATAGCCTCCCGCTAATCTCATCCAAACTTCTCAAAGACACTGCGGTAGAAGTTGTGCTGCTCATTTTGCTCTCACGCACTGCATATCTTTAAATAAATAAATAAAAAGTAATAGGATCTTACAATCTGCTCATTAACACTTAATAGCCTTAAAATGTTTTTTTTTCCTTCCTACCGAGAATGTAAGAGTCTATTCTATAATGAACAACAAAGGAAGCGTAATGAAGGTACAAGCAAGGAAGGAGTTTCCAGAGACAGTTGGTATCTACATCAGAGATCTACTTGATTCGATATCTAATTGCTAATTCAATGTTTAATTGCTCGGTATCACATTATGTACTTGTCTGCGAAATACAGCAGTCAGTTCAAATGGCTTTCGCAAGGGCTTCTTAATGGCACAGCTCCTTTCCTAACCATCTCACTAAATGTAATTATTACAGATGCCATCTGGAATATCGAACAGATATGAGCAGCCTCCCACCACCTGCAAAGCGTTCAGCTGCTTTCCGAGCAGTCCCGGGACCTTTTTCCAGACACCGACGCTGCTCCCGCTGGGTGACTGTGAGGCCACCACACCACCTAGCCGGCATGCCAAATATATCAGCCCGTTATTACCTGTCCAAGGCCGTATGAGGCAAGGCCACCCTTTAGTCCCTCCTTGGCGGGGTCTGGAGAGCGCATCACCTCTGTGACACGGTACATGACCCACTGCTGCTCTCAAATGAAAGTTTAATAAGTTCTATTTTCTCTCCATTATTGTGGGTAGAACATTATGTCCTCATAAAAAATTGCAGTGTAAGATCCAGGTTCACACTGGTCAGCCAATTTATATTATAAATTAGTTATGCTAAAACATTTTAAAACTTTAGGACAGCCCAGATAGTTTTGGTTCTGTTTCAAGGAGAATTATGCAACCTCCACCAAGCAGGAAACATTTTCAAGGTCTGCGTCATACCTTCCAAACATTAGAAAGCATTTAAAAGGAGCACAGACTATAAGCATTGCAGGTAAAACCAGGCAAAAAAATGTTCACAATTTGCTGAGCATCAGTATGTTTAGATATATCTCGTAGTCTCTGTGTAGCAATTTATGCTACGGCAGCCGCAGCATAGAAACTGCTTTTGTATCCAATTTAAAAACATGAATGTTCCATCCTTACCCTAGAGCTTCAAGACAATTTACAGAAGTAGGGCAGTATGAAGTATTGCTACAATAAACTGTTGGTTTACTTCCTTTTTATAGCAAAAATTAGGGGAACACTGCAACTGTTGTCAGGTCTTAAAATATGTTTGCAATAAAATAAAAGCCATTGGGTTTCTTTAATTTCAACAGTTTTCTTCATTATTCAAAGGCCTCTTTAAATCTTTCATCGATTCAGATGTGATTTCTTAAAAGAAACACATAATCCTTCAGCAATTAATCTAAGTCTCTGGCTCCCACAAAAGTGGGCATTGATCCTTCTGTATTTTCCTCATGCAAGGAGAAGGCATTTTCATCTTTCAAAAACTTGCTTATTGGTTCCATTACATGGGCAGAAGTTTGAATAGATTACGAAATATTTTTCTGGTAATCAAGGAAAAAACACCTTATAATTAGTGACCGTGAATTCATTTGAAATCCATCCTAGTGGCTGGAGATTCACTGTTGGCTTCGACATGAATGACATGTTCTGGTTCACAGAAAACTACCACCTCTTTCATCACATAATACTTCCTTCGCAATGAGTGAGGATCCAGGATACGGTGAGTTAATACAGCCAAGAACGATTACTTNTGTGAGTTAGTATAGCCAAGAACAATTACTTTCATGACTGTTTTCAGCGAACGAAAGGAATTAACTAGATGTTAAATAACATGTAAATACATGGGCTACCATCTTTTCCTTACCTCCTCCTCAATAATGAAAGAAACGCAGAGTAGGTCTAAAATGTCCAGGCTAGACTTTTTTTAACTAACAAGCAGCTCTTCACTGCATGATTAGTCCCTCTGAAAGCACTAGAAAGACCAGAAGATTAATGTACAGGAATGAGATTGTCAAAAATTCAAATCCTTCAACCCTTTGGGGAACATCACCCTGGCTTTAAGAAGCCTGCATTTACTGGCTTGGGCACACCATGGACACCAGATGATGGCTGTAGGCGGAAAGAAATTTCCTTCGTTGGTCTAAAAATCAGTGAATGCAATTACAAATTCATCTGCTGCTTTCTGTGTGATGATAAGGAACGGACAGAAGATATTTTCAAGCTGTGTGAACTAAAAATCACGGAGGGACTTACGAGTCTGAGGATGGATTTAGTTATAACAACCCTGTAACTCCTTCAGTTTACACCAGATTCACCCTGCAAAGAGCCAAGGAGAGAGGTGTCTTCTCCCTGGTCTGCAAACCCTGAGCCAAATGGTCCTTAGACAAATAGGCAATTCAACTCTACCTGTTGGCAAGCACAATTGTTACATGCTCCACCATGGAACAGCTGTTGAGGTCCTTGTGTGAAGCATTTGAAGGGATGAATTTTAAACAGGAGGAGGGGAAAAAAAAGTAAAAAAAGAAAAAAAAAAAAAGATCAGTATAGGCATTGACAGATATTTGGATTTTAGTGAAGCTTTTGACACTGCCTCATGAAATCTTAATTGAAAAATTAATTCAAGGCAGCTTGGCTGGAGACAATTGTGTGTGGATTGAATGTTGGCTAAAAGACAAATGAAAAAAATTACGATAAACAGCTGTGTAACAAGATGGTTGGAAATGTCCAGTGGGGTAACCCATACTGATTGTTAGTCTGAGTTTACTTTCTATCTTCATTAATGATTTAGAAAAAAAGACATAAATAAGGTCTTAATGAAATGCACATATTACGCTCATTCTAGAAGATTTGAAATGTCAACAAGGAGAGTGAAATAAAGAGAGACTGATTAGAAACATGGATGAAGCATGGCCAAAATAGATTCTTCAAGGGAGTAAAAATATTTTACTGCAAAAAACGCCAACATAAAAGATATAGCCAATTGCAAAATGAACCATTAGAATAAGCACTGCAGGAAATGAAGCAGTAGTAATGGATAAGAGAGCTGGAGAATGTTACAAGGATTAAAAAATATAAAGTGCTAGTTTAGAATTCAACACCCTTTGCACCCAATGGAAGTTCAGCCATGGACTTCAAAGGATTTTGGACATGGATGGCAGTCACAAAGCAAGGATTTTCTGCAACCTTGTCGTGGCTATTGCATGCAACTGTGAGAAATCCTCTCCCAGAAAGATGTTAAGTTGGAAGGAAATCAGAGAAGAGACTGAATAAAAAATTAGGGGGTTTTGTGAGAAATGAAGTGGGAAGAAAAATGAAGAGAATTAAGTGGTTATAATTTTGCCAAATAAAGAATAAGCAGGAACACAATAACAGCTTTCAAGTGTCTGAGGACGAAAGGGTAATAATTATTCACTTCATTATATGGAAGTGCAATTTTAACAGTTAAGGGGAATATATCATAAGGGATGAAAGACATTTGATGTAAATATCAGGAAATGCAGCATATTAAACTGTTGAATAATAGAAGAGATGGAAGTTGTATGGTTTGGGACTTTTAAAAATCAGCTTGAATGCTAGCTATTGAAATGCAGAGAGTAATATTTCCTGTTCCCCACGACGCTACGAAATATATCTACCTTAAAAAGACTAGTATCTTCTTTCCAGCCTCTTGCTGTGCAAGTTCCGTATGGTTTAAAGCCTACATCAGGGGATGCAGAAATAGCATAGGATAAATTGTTCTTAAAAATGAATAAACCCTCTTCGTATCTTTTGATCACGTAATCTTCTCTCTACTTTCACCCCTCTCTGATTAAGATGACAGTCTTTTCTCAAATCTAGTATTCATGTCAATATCTTTAAACTGTTTTGCTCTGCTTAGAGGCAAACAAGGCTTTACTGTGATGGGAACGGGAATATTTGTAACAGTAACCCAAAGATTTGTTAGCAGAGGAATTTTTTTACCATGATTTGTCTTAGGTTACTCTGTCTTCTGCTAGAAATACTATCTATAGATAACGTAAGACTGTTTTGCAGAGGTTTTTCTTCTCTGGCCACATTCTTTTCTTAAGGCTTCTGTTTCTAAAATTATGGATAACACTAAAGACCATTAATAAATTTGTTTATTTGCATGTGCGCACTCAATTCACATAGCAAAGGGTTCAACTCAAAAATATTAAGCAAAGAGAAAATATAAAAAGCTGCCTTTTATTCCATAACACAGTTCATGGTAGGGGAGGTAGCTATTTCTATTCAGCAACTTCTGCCATTTTCCACCCTCTTTATTTTGGTTCCCAACTCTCTATCAAATGTAGGAAGCAAAGACAAATAAGGAAGTTTTTTTCTTTCAGTGCGAGAGAGGCAATTTAAAATACAGACAAATATTTGTGAACTGAGGAAATCCCAATTCTTACTTCATATAATGATCACAAGTTCATTCATTTTGATTTCAGCATGACTATTTACACCAGTGGAAGATCCATACCATGTCAGGTCTCAGCATGCGTTACAGTATAGGACTTCACTCACACTAGTACCATTTCTCATGATCAGCAGTAGACTTAAGCAGCATTAAACCACTATTTTTTAGACTTTACACACTACTACAGTCTATGGTAAAACACAATGAAAAATAGTTTGTGGCCGTTTCTGACAGGAGCCTGTCTTGATTAGATAACAACCTAAAATAAATCTTGGGTTAAAGAAATATTGGAGAAGGCTTGTCATGTCTAAGTGTAAATCACATATATTTTAATATAGACAAACATCTGCAATGTTATATACCTGTGCTTAGAGAATCAACATATGCTGCACTGCAGAAACAAGGGTCATAGAAAACAAGCTGAATATCAAGTATGAGCATAATGCTGCAAGAAAGAGCAAGGACACAACGCCTGAAGGCACAAGCAGGACAGGAAGAAGAAAAAGCAGGGAAGTGGTGGCGTGTGTCTGTGCAGCGTCGGTGAGACAATTATTGGAACAATCTGTTTAATCCCGCAGTCTAATTTCCAAACTGATAATGAAAATTGGAAGTGTTCCGAAAAAGGATGGCAGGATGTCTGGAAAACCTATTTTATAGAGAAAAAGTTAAGAAACTGAATGTATTTGTTTGATCCAAGTATAGGAGATGACTTTCTTGAAGTCAGGGAAGCACTGATGTAAAAAATCATCTAATAGCAAGTTATTAAAACCAATAAATCTTCTGATCCTTACACAAACTATGATAGTATCATTGACATCAATGGAGTCTTGCTATTATGTGAGTCAGATTAAGTTAGTAGTGGGGCGTTTCTGTGCTTTTAGTTTATCCTCAGTGCTCTGATTTGCACTTGTCTGAAAAGGCATTCAGAATCAGTCCCAATTCACACTCAAACAAAACTCAGGCTTGAATATGTGCACAATTTATAAATACCTGAAATTAAAGGGATTAAGGCTGCTAAAATGAAGAATTAACTCTAAATGTAAGGGAAAAATACATAAACCATAGACCGTAAAACATTCTGACATTCTTCAAAACGGAAATTCTCTATTTCTGCACACTTGTATTAGGCACTTAAAAAGCATGAATATGTTTTGTTCCTTGCCAGGTTTGTTCTTCTACTTGGAAAACATTTATTCTATTTCTTGTTTACACTGAATTTAGAATTAATGCGGCTGTTTTGGTTGAGCAGAAACAACCTTGACTTGTTATAGGCATCGTTTTATCACGCCAAAATATCTTGTGTAAAAACATAATGTGAACACAGTTCTCAGAATTAAGCTAGTTAATAATTACTATATAAACAGGTCAAGGATCAAAAGTGCCAGTAAAGTCTTGTGAAGTGTGTGTAGATTATATTTCCAAATTACAATACTGAAAGCTATAGCTATATTAATGTATATGGAATAAGTCTAAAATCCATAGTTGAAATATCATGGTCCCAGCGAACATTTTTCAGAGTAATAATCAGAGTAAGTAACCCCAGCAGTCTGCTCCTATAAAATAATACACTATTGGTATAAGAGAAGTATTTCTTAGGTGCAATAATATTTATTTACAAGTTACATAAACTAAGCCATGTTTTCTGAAACGCTGGAGAAATAAACAGAAACCTCAACTCCAGTCTGGCTTCCTAATGACTTTCTCATGCTAAAAACCATTTCCCTGGGCCAGCTTTCCTCTGAGAGCATGCTCAGCTCTTTGCTTGGCAGTCACACACCCGCAGCACTCATCAGCTTCACCCAGGACTCTGCTCACGGGAGACTCCGTTGGTGTCCCTTAGCTCTTTTCACCGCTGTATCGCCGAAAGCTAAAAACGCACCTGTATTTTTACATCTTAAGTATACATACCTTTAAATAAGAAATCCTGATCGGATGTGCTGGTACTGAACTGGATGATTCTTGAGCAGAAAATATCATGGGTGGGCATGGTCAGAGTCTGAGCAGAGAAACGCTATGTTAAGGATGCAGCTCTGCTTACCACAGCGAGGCACCAACTTGCAATGGGGGAGACAGACCTGTCTGCTATAACTAGGCTGCGTGAAGGGTCCTGGAACAGCAGGCATCAATGAAGACCTGCCAACACAGATCTAAAACTGGAAAACCAGTTGGTAGCACCTAGAAAACCCACCTAGGTCCCACCAGCCCTCTCCTTCAAAAGGTTCACAGTCTGTGTCACCCACACCACCTGTTAACACCACAATTTCTGGTGTTACTGGTTAATCATCAGCATCAGCCTAATTAGCTACACATGGTGCTGGTGTGACTGTGTCTACCTCTGCTGCAAACACCCATTTGTAATTTGTCATTGAATGAAGCAGGCTCCAGTCTCTCTCTGCAGTTTAAGACATGGTCACGTTTGAACCTTTTAAGATGTTTATGTTACACTTAATGGATTCATGAGCATAGTAGCGACATGGTCCTTAATCTGGGAATGGTCACGCCAGCAGCTGGAGTAAGGCAAATGTTATCTCCAGCTTAACTTCCTTGTGTTGTTTGTGCCAAAACTCAGGACATAAATGGCTCAGACTTAAGAGTTCATAATGCAGACGGCAAACAAGTACAGGACTTTTTTTCAGTGGTGCCCAGTGACAGAACAAGAGGGAACGGGCACAAACTTGAACAGAGGAAGTTCCATATAAACCTGAGGAGGGGCTTCTTTGCTGTGAGGGTGGCCGAGCAGTGGCACAGGCTGCCCAGAGAGGTGGGGGAGTCTCCCACTCTGGAGCCATTCCAAACCCGTCTGGACGCCGTCCTGTGCCACTGCTGGAGGTGACCCTGCTCTGGCAGGGGGTGGCACTGGGTGAGCTCCAGAGGGCCCTCCCAACCCTCACCATCCTGTGATTCTGTGACAGAGGGTGCAATCAAGTGACAATGTGAGAGTGACCACATTGCAGATTCGCTGACAACCGAACAGCGGAGTCTCTTCAACTTGAATTTTTTTTCACACATTTTATTTCTGGAGTAAAATTGGAGGGAGTGGCTTATTCAATTAAAATACTCATAGAAAATACTATTTTTTTTTTAAAAAAAAACCAAAATCAACTGTTTTCTTTCTCATCTGCAAACTGGAAGTGGAAACAAAAGGAGTTCAATGCCTTATCAGCTAGCTGACCAGAACGCAGAGCCCTTTCTCAGTCCCGAGCACTGAATTGACACCCCGCGCTCATACAGCCGTGTAATACTGGAGAAGAAAATTGAATAAATGAGTCGGATGGCTACCCCAATGTTACATGAGATTTTAACGCTTCTTTATTTCTAATAAAAGCAATGGGGAATCTAGCGCGTTTCACTCAAATGACAAAATCGACCCTGTGAATAAAACTGCAAAAAGTTAAAGAAAAAAAAATTAAATCTACATGTACTTGTTTGGGGTCTTGGAAAGAATTTCAAAACAAACAAAAAGCTCCAGTCCTATCAGCAACTGTAAAAATACACTATAACAGGCAAAGGTCTCAGCAAAGTGGGAAACGCACAGATGTGTAAACAAAGCTGAGCAGAAATGTGTGCGTTTCCTCCAGTTGTTTGCCAAAGTGTCATTACTTCAGTGCATTATTTACATATAAAAAGTAGCATATCTTTTGAGTCATGTGATGTTCCTGGCTCCTTAACCTGATGCTTATCTGACGGCAGGTAAACCGGCAACTGCGGATATAAGTAGTTTGTTACTTGGTAGTCGGTTCTTGGCCTGGGAAAGCTCTTTTCTTCGAAGAAAGAAGCAGCAAGACGGGAGAATCAGCTTTTGAGGTTGGTCTTTTCTGCTTCCTTTTCAGGTAAAAGAGTGTTAAAAGCGGGAGAGGTGGAAGTGTTGATTTGATCAGCCAGGGAGATTAGAGTAAATAAACAAACACGTGCTGGTGTTGTTCCCCCTCCCTCCCATTTTCGTGGTAATTTGTTGCCAACCTCATGGGTCTCACATTTTAATGGGCAAATGATGAGAGCAGCACCAGCCGGACCCATCGTCTCTGCGGTGGGAGGCTCTGGGTGCGTTGGTGTCCTCTACTTCTGAACTCTGGACCTGTTCCCCCCTCAGCAGCTGCCGGTCCTGCAGAGATTGCCGCTGGCAGCGGCCCCAGCGAGCTGCAGGGTGTTCACCACTGCGGTCAGCCGTGCACATCCCAAAGCGCCCTTCGGGCAAAATGAACTGAATTGCACCCAAAGCCTGGAAGAGACTGCTAGACCTATCTCGCCCTATGCTTTGGGCTGCGCACAGTGGCCGGACAAACCATATTAAGCAGGAAACTGGGGGTCCTGCCCTGTGGGAACCCCAAAAGAGAATTAACTAATTGCTGATGCCTAAAAACATCATGTTGTTGATCCTTTCTATAGTTTTAATTGTTGAAAATGCAAAACGTGCNGTTAAATGTGTTGCAATATTTTACCATTATATTTTATGACTAAATAATCTCATCTTGGGCAACCACAGAAAGGGCATTTAGACACCTCTGTGTCACGCTGTGGGGGCACCGAGTGACTCTGCAGGCACATGGAAAGGCAAACGCAAGGAGATGGGTTGTACCCAGCTTATGTGGGGTCACCCCTGTGCAAAGGGGACTGGTGTAGGCATTAGCAGTGCTGCAGAGGAGAAAAAAACATCATCTAAGTCTACCACGGTCAAAGGAATAAATGTCAGCCTTAAAATTGCACAGTAATATTGGAGGGAGAATTAGCATTAGGTTGGGTAAACTGAATGAGATAAAATTATGCATCTGCGTGGAATGAAACCGCGTGTGCTTTTTTCTCCTTAAAGTGTTAGCGGGACATCAAGGTGGAATTAAAATGCTTTAAATGTCAGTTGCTTGCGTGTCCTAGATCCCACTGGGAACTTTGCAATCATCAAAAATCCAGCCATAATAAATGCACTTAAAATTACACCGCAGTTTGCAGCTATTTCTCTCTAGCTGATAATGCTGTCAGATGTCTTTTGTGCAACTCATGTTATAAACAGAAGAAATAGAGCAAACACTTCTCAGCTGATTTCCTGCTACTCCACTGGCGCATAACTGTTGGCAATGCGGTTGGTACTTCAAATGTATTTTCCTTTGCGCTGCAGTCGAGCCATGAGATTAGCAAAACTCAGACACTGAAGTTTACCATCACTTGATGGTGCCTTTCCCAAGCGCTGTTCGCTTCTGCTGGGGAGGCTGTGCGCTTTCTGGGCTGGGGAAGCTCCTCCTGCGCGAGGAGGCTGTTGGCAGCTAATCCTTGGTCACAGCTCATCAAGGCACTGCTGATATTCCCGGAGCTTTCGCAGTTACAAATTACAGTTATTAATGTAACGTGCCTGACAGCTCGCTGCTTGAAGCCGAGCACGGAGGAGTGGCTATTCCTTCTTCTTCGGCTTCCTCGTGACTCACGAGTTGTGCTCAGCTTCTTCCCTTCTCCCCTCCCTTCTCTCCCAGCCAACCCCAAGGCCATCTGCAGCAAGAAGAGATGGGCTGTGGCACTGGGGAAGTTAATCATTAGCTGATACAGCGGTGAGGTCGATGCTGCAGGTAACTAAGCTGATTAACACGTGGGATCCTGCAGTAGTGGTTAGTTAAATCTTTGCATTCTTCCTCCTGGGATTAATCTCGTTTTATACGTTTGCTTTTGGACAGTCAGTGTTTGTGTTGAGGTCTTTGGATCCTGGAGAAGTCAGACTGGTTTGTCAGACAGCTCCAGGCTCCCCGGGCTCCTCATCTTTCCAATCTTTGCATAAACATCTCTGCACTTCTACCGTAACTAGCATGCTTGTTTTAGTAAGCAATAGCAGTAAATCACTGGATTTCTAAGAATTCTGAAAAATAAAGTTCCCAGGCTTTCCCAGTCGTAAAACCCTTAGAAAGGCTTTTCTTCCCTTTCTGCACTTGTTTTTCTCTGGCAGCAGTATGACTTATACAGCAATTTTCCTTCCATGTTTTTAAAGTGACTGATTTTAATTTGGATGTATTTTCCCCTGAAAATCCTTTCAGTCAATATGGAATTACACAAAGCAGCTTTCTGAAGAGAAAAAATATCTGGAGAAGTTTCCACTGAGAGGTGTGCGTGTATTTGTGCATGTGGGTGCGTGTTGTGCACAGGGAACGCGGTTGCCTCCCACCTCGAGCCAATGCAGTTTACTTCGTACCTAGCAGAGGGGAATACTGGTGCAAAGCTGCAGTGAGGAGGGAATCAGATAGAAGTGTGGAAAAAAA
>RSEF01000009.1:23940061-23952913 GCA_003993805.1 Himantopus leucocephalus
TGTTTAGGTGAATGCTAAAAACATTGTCTCTGAAGATTCTTCCCTGCTCCTTTGATGCTATCTCCAAGTTAGGAACCTCGTTGCGCAAAATCTTCCTTTTGCCCCCCCTCTGCATTTTCTTAGTTGTTTTCCAAGAATACGCAAACAAGCAGGAGGAGCTCAGATTAGGCCACAGCTGTACTTCCCACAGAAATTAGCCTCATTCCTTTTAAGGACGCAAGTGCTTCTCATTAACAAAGAATGGCCTGTTTGAAGTGGCAGGACAGAGTACGCTATGTACGACAGGGCAACTGGCAAAAAATAGAAGGAAGCTTTGTTGAGCATTTTCAGATATGTTAGCCATAGAAATGGGTTTATGCAAATAGTCTTTTTCTGACTTTTCACTTTCAAGGGAAAAATACTGGGGCTTTTTTTAGCATTTGAAAAGGTTAGGGTAAATAGGACTATTACTATGCTTAAATGTGGTACGTAATCAGCATCTATACCCTTAGCTTTAAGATAATACTAATTATCACTTTGAAAAGTTCTCGGGAAGCAAAGACCAGGCCATACTTAAATTATGAGGCAACACCTACGTATATTAAAAAATCCTTGGCTTTTTAGCATTTTAATGTTCATTCTAAGTAGTAGAAGTTTGCCTACTTGTCATGGTTGTAAACTTGGTTAAGTTGCTTTAGAGGAAAAACATCCCGAAAGATACGTTTCATTTAGGTCTTGGTGTACCTCTGCATGCGGTCACCCACAGGAGATGATGAACTGACAGACATTTCTGAGGCACTTCATGTACTCTGCTTGTTCAAACACCTTCAGATCTTAAGACGTATGAGTAAGACAGTGAAATCACCCCGTGCTTTGAGTTCAGAGCTATGCCATCTCAATGGTTTGCTTCAGCCCAGGCATCTACTGTGACATGAGCATATAGTTCAAAACTTACGTGGACCTGGAAATCCTTGGATTAAAACTTGACTTCAAGCTCCTTTTCAGTGTTCACAGGATGTGTGTTTATGTGTGGAAAAATCAGTGCCTAGAGATGTTTGCTATCACTCTTTATTGATTTGGGAATATGAATTGCCGAAGTAACCTGTAACAGAATAACGGCCAGTCGGGCATGGCATTTTCTGTCACACATCATAAAATGTCCTGTTCATCGTGCCAATGGAAATACAAGTGGCTAAGTCATCTGCTAACTGAACTAGTCAGTCTGCTTATATGACTTTACCTTCTTTGGTCTGGCTTCTTCAGTTCTATGTTTTTTAGTGATAGTTTATTTGAAGCACTGTAACAAATACTAAATACTCAGCACAGTCTGTGCAACACAACTAACTAACAAGAACTTATGGTTAAAGACTGCTGAGCTCTGTGCAGCGGAACCATCTTACTTTCAGTGCCCTTGGGATGATCTACACCCTTTTTGAATAAACTATTTTGGCTCTGGTACTAATACATTGGAATACTAATTCTGAATTATTTTTTTCCTGTCTTTCAGGCATCNTCAGTGGAACCATCTTACTTTCAGTGCTCTTGGGATGATCTACACCTTTTTCGAATAAACTATTTTGGCTCTGGTACTAATACATCGGAATACTAATTCTGAATTATTTTTTTCCTGTCTTTCAGGCATCATGATTTGGACAAATGGTACAAATCTCAATACCAGATTTCTTATGTGGCTTCTTCTCCTGCATATGTTCATTAGGAAGGTAATGCCTGAAGATAACATCATTACAACCAAGAAAGGCAGAGTCAGAGGGACGAACCTGCAGGTACTGGGGGGAACAGTGACAGCCTTCCTTGGAATACCTTATGGACAGCCACCCATTGGTAGACTGAGATTTCAAAAACCAGAACCTCATGAGGAGTGGTCAGATGTTTGGGATGCCACAAAACATGCAAACTCTTGTTACCAGCTTATAGACACAACTTACCCAGGATTTCCTGGATCAGAGATGTGGAATCCAAAAACTAGCCTAAGTGAAGACTGCTTGTACCTTAATGTATGGATTCCTTCTCCCAAACCCAAGAACGCAACTGTCATGGTGTGGATATACGGTGGTGGCTTTGAGACTGGGTCGACTTCCTTACCAGTCTACGATGGCAAGTTTCTGGCCAGGGTAGAAAGAGTCATTGTAGTTTCCATGAACTACAGGACTGGTGCATTAGGATTTTTGGCTTTGCCAGGAAACCAGGAAGCTCCTGGAAATGCAGGTTTATTTGATCAAAGATTGGCACTTCAGTGGGTCCAGGAGAACATAGCAGCATTTGGAGGCAATCCAAAAAGTGTGACTATATTTGGCGAGAGTGCTGGCTCGGCTTCTGTCAGCTACCATATCCTTTCTCCTAAAAGCCATCCTTTATTCACAAGAGCCATCATGCAAAGTGGATCTGCAAATGCCCCTTGGGCTGCAATAACAGCATCTGAAGCCAGAAACAGAACATTGGCTTTAGCTAAACAACTCCAGTGTCCCACCAGCAATGAGACAGAGCTAATTCTCTGCCTCCGAGACAAGGACCCACAGGACATACTGGAGAATGAAATTTTTGTTGTATCATATGACTCTCTTTTACAAGTATATTTTTGTCCAACTGTGGATGGTGATTTTCTCTCGGACATGCCAGAAACATTGATTCAGAATGGCCTTTTCAAACAAACACAGATCTTAGTTGGTGTTAATAAAGATGAAGGATCAGCATTTCTAGCATATGGAGTCCCTGGCTTCAGCAAGGATAGTGATGGCTTGATCAATAAAACAGAATTTGAAACAGCTTTAACTCTGTCCTTCCCAGAAGCAAGCCAGCTTGCAATAGAATCAATCATTTTTCAGTACACGGATTGGGAAAATGAGCAAAAGCCAGAATATTACCGTGATGCCATGGATGATGTTGTTGGTGACTACAATATAATATGTCCTGCAATGGAATTCACCAAAAAATTTGCACAACTAGGACACAACGCGTTCTTCTATTTCTTTGAACATCGATCCTCAAAGCTCCCTTGGCCCGAGTGGATGGGAGTAATGCACGGTTATGAGATTGAGTTTGTGTTCGGATTGCCACTAGAAAGAAGAGTGAATTACACCAAAGCTGAAGAAATCTTAAGCCGGTCCATGTTGAGATACTGGGCAAGTTTTGCGAAAACTGGGTAAGTTTACTGTGGAAGTTTATTTGATTGGTGATTTGAAGCCTGACGAGAATGATGAGGAAGGATTAATTATTCGACTATCCAGAATTCTTATTTTAGTTCTTATAAAAACATCGTCTTAGTAAAATAAACTGTTGTTGCGTAGATCACTGTACTGGATGAGCTTCAGAAAACAATGTGTATCCAACCATAAAAGCAAGTGCAAAACATTTTTTTGCCATGGCAGCAGTTGTTACAAAGGAAGGTAATGGTTTCAAGTTTTAAAAACAAAGTATTTCAAATTCTGAGAAAGACTTCGAACCTTAGAAGTAGGAGCAAAAAGCCCAATTTCCTTTAAGACGTAATTTGCACAGAACATACAGGTGTATAATATGGAGGTATATTATGTTCACATGATGAAGTGATTGGAATTGCAGGATGTTCTTTTCAGAAAGCTTATCTTCCCATGTGTACCGTAAGTATAATCCTGGGTCTCACTGAAGCCGATGACAAATCACTTGCTATTTCCATTAGACTCATCTTTAAGTGAAATATGTCCCAGCCTGTATAAGAAGCAAATAAGCATATTTCATTTGGATGTTTGAAATGGCTTAAATACAACCCCTCATTCAGTCTGTTTAGCTGGAGTCCAAGGGAAGTGAGACAGCTCTCACCTGGCACGGCAGGGTTGTGGGGCTCTCAATGCAATATTCAGTTTGAAATGAAACCATTTCAGTGCGGTAAGAAAAACAGCCGCTACCACAGTCATGTACAATTAGTCTCAAAGCTGCAAGCCTGATGGGATGGGGACGTATCTCATCTTCTCAGAAGCTTGGTTTGTGGTCTCTTCTGAGAAAATTATACATACAAAAAGCTGTACCTCTGAAAACATACAATCAAACACTTAATTCAAACTTTAAAAAAAATTAATTAACTTAAATTTTAAAATCCTGCATTAATTTTACTTCCATGGTGGACTTTTGGTTTGTGAAGGATATGTAGGTTTGTAAAGACTGAAATCAACTTTGGAAAAGGATCTAATTATTTTTCTTAATAGATTAGAAATCAGAGAAGACCACTGTGCTCATTTAGTCCATATAACCTTGTACATAACACGAAGCACAGGCAGAACTTAAACATTTCCAGTGATGAAAAATCCAGAACAAATGTTGGTAGGGTGTTCTAAAGCTTAATTCCACTTAAAATGGTTACAGTTATAAAAGGAAGTTTTGTGTCTGGTCTGAATTTCCCTATTCCACTTCTACGTTTTCCAGGTGCTGTATTTTGTTTGATAGTTTCTAAGCTTTATATTATGATTTGTGTTCCGTATAGAGATAATTCTAGGCTCTATTTGAATAACCCTTAATCCTTTTTTTTTTTTTTTTGTTAAATAATACAGGTTATATTCTTGAGGCTTTCACTGTAATGCATTATTTCAAGTCCTTAAATAATAACTATGCTGCTTCTCTAATACTGTGATTCACCAACACCTTATTGGAACTTTCCTTGTCAGAATTAAACACGGACGTCCCCAAAGAGTCCTAAGTACGGCTGTCATCCATCCCCTCTAGTTCAACTTGATATTCCCCTGTTAACTTATCCAAGGAAAGCACTATTTGCTTTGGCTGTGGTCTTACATTGGTAGCTCCGCCACTCCGCGTGGCTCCGCCGTCTGCCCCGACCCCGCAGTCCCCCCTTCTGCAGTGGCTCTGCTCTCGGTGGCCAACACCAACCTGCTGGCAGCCCAGCTGCTGCCCGAGCCCTGCGTAGTCCCTTCACGTTACACTCCAAGGTCAACTAAGAGCTTATTTTTGTGTGCATCCTTTTTTTTTGTCAGATTTGCTTATCAATATGTGTGATTAATTGTTTGCCTTGATATGTAAGCATATTAATTACATTAGCAAGTTCTATCCCCTTTACATGTAATATTTTTTTTTACTATAAGTGATGAGAGTATTAAAACTCAGAGAATGACTATACAGATAGCTATACTCTCATCAATGCACAGTGTTTTAATACAGGGTTTATTCTTTTAAAATTTAATCTAAAATTTAATCTATGAGCTCTTCCTCTTTACTCGGAGCCTGGTGACACCACTGCACATGAATTTGGTGTGGAAGACCGTAGCTCAGAGAAAAGCGTTCAGCAGGTGTGTGCGTTCTGGAATTGAGCTGTGCGGTTGATTTATCAATGCCAAAAATGCATCTGATAGATTCCCAAGATGAAGACTGCACAATGAGGTCAAGTAAAGCTTGGTAACAATTCCTGCATCGTGAAGACATGCTGTGACAACATTGCTTTGAAGCCGGTGTCATTAGGCCCTTAGTGGAGAGCAAACTGAGTGAAGGCTCCTTGTTATATACTGCAGCTTTACAGCCTGCCCTAAAGGAGTTTGCAATCAGGATCTTATATCAGAGACAGCAGATCTTTCCATTAAATAGAACTATTTCTTAGCAGGAAAAGAGAAATTCAAGTCTATATAAGATTTTGCAGAACAATATTTACCTTTCTGTGAACTATTGGTTTCCGAAGGATTTTATATATATATATTTAATTTTTATGTATATCTATGATTTTTATATATATATAAAAAAATGTCAATAACCTGCTNATATATAAAAAAAAGTCAATAACCTGCTGTGCAAAATAGAGTACACTGTCCCTGTCACTGTGGCTAGCTAAAATTAGACAACATAAGGTACATTTAGGTTTAAGTTTATAGAAGACACTCCCGTCATCTAGACTGATTATCATTTGCACTATAATTAGATTAGCCCACAGATTGAATTTCAAGTGGTTTCCACAGCAAACAGCAAATAATCCCTCCCTCTGCTTCCACCACAACTATCAAAACCATCACTATTAGGGTAAACAATACAATCATGCAATTTATGCAACAGTAAAAGATCAGATTAGTATTAACCCATTATGTGACACTTTCCTCATCATCCAGAACACAGACCCCTAAAAGGCTCTGTAACACATTATTCATAGTGTACAATGAGTGGGGAAATAATAAAAATTGTTAATAAATCTAAAACTAATAGGCGATCCTTGTCCTGGCACTTTGGAGCACACAGCAAAGATTTATAAGGATCTGGGGAAGCCCCATTTGACATAATGTTTATAGTAAACTCTGGCGTGATCAAAGGACAAATATCTGAGGGGAAAATTACTTTACCGTTGATGTCTCCAGTAGATGAGGAGAAAAATCAAGCAAAAAGATGAAAATCAGATATTGTACAGCACAATTTTTAGTGAGGGCGTTTGACCTAATATTCTAATGCGCAGAAGTACAAAAGCACAAGGGAGGGAAGAGCAGCATGCAGAGGCAAGGAGGTACGGCAGTGTCAACTACAGCTGGTACTTTCTGGTTAGGAGGGACTGAGAGGCGGCTCAGCTCACCGCGTGTGGAGCCGTTTTCTCACGAGGGGTCTTCAAGCCCATACTTTGACTAATGATTCTCTGTTTTTCATTCTTACAAGAGTGCTAGGAATAAAAATGGTGATATGAAAAGTCAAAGGTACGCCCTGTAAGAGCATTTTCTGTTTCTTAGAAATACTTAATGTCATGTAAGAACAAAAGAAAAAATGTTAGGGAGTAAAGGAGAAGTGGTGCCTTCAAAGGATCCCAAGAGTGTATGGAAAATTCTTGATCTCTACATTTCTTGGTAAACAAAAGGAGACTGTCAGCCAGCCCATGGGTTTCCCACTCGACCACCGCCCCTATCAACAGCCGATGCAATTTTCCAAGTGTTTCGCTACTTCTTATTTCTCATCCTTGCTAAAAATAAATATCAGTGATAACTGACCATTTTTGCTGGAAAATTAACAGAGATAAAGATTTTCTGGTTTTGAATATGAATGGGGAATGTAGGTGATTCAGCAGGAGAAGGGAACAGATATTTCGCCTGTGAGGCTTGAAGTTGGATGCTGGTGTTCGGTACATCTCTCTCTAGTACCCAAGGGAATAGTGTCATTTTTAGGAATCTGCCATATATTTACATGGTCTGTAACATCTGTGAAGACCCTACTGAAATAGTCTGTTCTGACAATAAGCCACTGCTTTTCAGTCATGAGATTCCCTGCAGATTCATTATCCAGAACAGGATTCAGTGGCTTCGGAACCCCTGGGAACTATGGATACCGTAACTACCTCTGCCACCGCACGTAGGGACAGGCTGCTTATCACTGTCTGCAGTATTTACCCACATAAATAAAGTTACTTCGTATCACTAGTCTGAGAAGAACGAAAAAAAGAAAGAAAAGGCAAATTACCTCATGGATCTGACTGTTCAAGCAGTTAATATGGAGTGGTGTGAAGAAAGGACAGACTGGGAGGCCTATAAGATTCCTGGTATTGATGTTTAGGATCAGCCTTTTGGATTATTTCTAGCTAATGCTAACCCTGGTGCTCGTAGGTAGACCACAGGACACAGGCAAGCGCCCACCCTGGAGCTGTGGCTAAGCGGCAGTGGTACCCATACCGGCAGTGTGGGTAACCTACCCTCCCGTTACACACTTGCAGCATCTCCTCCCCTCAGAAATATGCTTACGATTTATTTCAAGAGCAGATCTAAGTAATCAGTGGTACAGATTATCCATTAGACTCTCGCAAGACGTGCTACACGTGGCCAAAAATACCATGCTCCAATTCACAGTGTTTAGACGAGCTTCACTCCATTAATCAGTCTTTTCTCGTGCGAGATGTGCAGATGGTTCCTGCCCTTCCCGGTGCGGCTGAAGTTTCTCTGCCCTCCAGTCCTGGGCATTCCCAGTCTCCCCGGTGTGCTGGTGTCTGAAGTCTACTGGCAGCTGAACACTTGTATCTTCCAATGACGTTTTCACTTTATTGAAATTGGATTCAACCTACTGNACTTCAGCGTGAAGTCGGTCCAGAAACGGACACTGATGTCCGTTCAGGTGCAGGGAAAGGCAACTATTACTGAACTGCCAATAAATGCCTGGGAGTGGAAGACAAAAGTTTCCAGGTGTGGTAATTCCTTTTCCATCACTTGAACGCTTCTGCTGTTTCATTATCACTTCACTTTTTAATGACTGAGCTTTTGGTATCAAGTAAGGTTGACCAAGTATCCCAGCTGTTCCTAGTGCTATTAGCATAATTTCATAAAATACTCTTCTTTTTTTGGCAAGTATTTGAGCCTTGAAAGAACAACATTTTCATCATACCCTCAAAAATCTCTGTTCTACCAGCGAGGGAAGAAAGAGGGTTATTACTGGTGCTGTCTGCATAAATCAAGTATAATAGAATATCTGGGTTAGAGGAAAGAACAGATTCCAAAATTGATGTTCTTGGTTTACACTTTGATTTAAAATTCCTCCATTTTCCCTGAGCTAGGGTCTCCTTCACTAATTCTGGTACTTAAGAACATTGGCAGTTGAATATCGACTGGTAGCCTTAGAATCATTTGATCAAATTCCAGACATCACCAAAATTAGACAGGCAAGGACATGTGGCCAAATTGTATTCAGCAGAAAACCATAGTGTGATATCATAAGGAAGGAGCTGGATCAGGCTCAGTATGATTATGTTTGTGTATAGGTAAAGTTCATTTTAACAATATTAAGTTAATTCTCAGTGGTGTTGTCCTGAATGCTTTCCGGTACAGTTTACTTCAGTGATGTCCATGGCGAAAGAATTTAAATTTCTCTTTTTAAATTCTTTTAAAATTCATTTCTCTTCTGCACTTTTGTTACTCTTCAGAAAGCTTTTGAAAGTAAGCAAGTGACACTAACAGGTACTATCAATCATAAGCAGCAGAATGCTCTGCTAACAGTAGTAAGAGGAAGTTTTATTTATCATGAAAAAATATATGGCATCCCAAATCAGTGGTTGCTAGGTTATGCCTTCTGCGTTACTTTATTCATTAGATTTGGTAACTGTATTTTTTAGGCATGAGTGACGTAAAGTGACAAGGAGGCAGACAAATCAGATGAGATGAAAACTCAAATAAGAATGTAGTGGAACATACAAAGGTAATATTTTTAAGGCTTTGTGAAAAATGTTTCGGATAAAAGAAAACTGGCAAAACTTGTCTCACTGCCAGTTTTGCAACTGCTGAAACAAATCTTTGCAGCTTTTTCTATAAAGTGAAGCCTTTGAAATATTTCCTCCTATGTTTTAGGGGAATTTGTGAGGCTTTGATTGTCCCACTAAAGCTCTGAAGCACTTTGCCCGGTTATTATTGCCTTTCCCTGATGTTCCACTGGTAGACATATAATAAATTTCACTGCTTTTCTTACCAACTTATCACAACATGTTTATAGACAGCAGTTTCGGAACAGTGAGAACAAAAACAACAGCCTCATATAGAGTCCAGACAGCAGATTGAACTGGGGACCTATATACTCTAGGTATGGAAGGGAGTGAATATACTGGGGGAAAGAAAGCAAATAAAAACCTCCAACTTCTTTTAATTTTCTAATACTTCAGAAACTCGGAATTTTTACGTACCACTCAGCCATTTCATGGTAACAAACTTACCGTGGGTTGTATTTCTTTCTGAGTTTAGCCCACGTTCACAGGGACAGAGGCAGGTGCCTGGGTTCGATCTCCTCAGCTGAGACCTGGTGCTGGTCCTCACACGGTCCTCAAACGCACAGGAGCTGGAGCTCAGTGGGACCAAGGGGAGGTTTTCCCCGAGGCTGCTGCTTATGGTATCTCACATTTAGCCAGAATAAGTCATTTTTCATCTTGACTAGTGATTTGACTGGATCAGGTCAAGAATCAAGAACAGAAGATTTCTGGGTGTGAGGTAAAAACCGAAGGAGCATAAATGAGGCATGACAGACGTTCTTAAAAATACAGAAAGATATATGGAAAGGAACATTTTCCCTTCTCATGTTAGGGAAAAAGCAAAGCTTTAATTTTGACCCCAAAGGGCACGTGCATTCTCACACTCGCGATCTTTTACTGGAATCACCTCTGAACCATGAAAATAAATGTGGAAAACCTCATGATGAACAAAAAAAAAAAAGGTCAAATTTTAGGAAACTTAAACCTATTTCTCACCTTCACTTTTGGGTTTTGGGTTCTTAGAAGTGACTCATCATCTTTCCAGGGTCCATATGTATTGTTATATTCAGAAGCAGTAATGGAAACATCTTTTTAGCAATCTATTTGGAAATAGTGCATCATGGAAAAAATCAGTAACTAGAGACTCACATTTGGCAGCCATCTCTCTCTGGCTTGCAAGCTGACAAGCTGCCATTGAATTTCAAAATTGAAACCAGGAGTATTTGATTCCATCATCTTTTGAAAATAGGTCTGGGATACAAATTGTTTAGATTGTCTTAATAGTATTACAAATACTGCAAAATTACAAGAAGATGTCTTGTTACTTCCCATATGTGCAGCAAATGCAATTCCGTCCATACAGATTTTGTTCTCTACAACAGATGAGTCAAACTATTATTTTCTAACATGAGATGAGAGCATCTATTAAGGAAATGTCCAAATATTGTAGGAGTAATTGAATGAGACATAAAACTAAAAGCTGAAACTATAATGCAAAGGTTTGCCTTGAATATAACACTGGCAATGCCTGATTGAAAAGGGTAAGCTCTAACACGATTGTCAAAGGCTGCGGGATCAAAACCCCCAGCGATATCGCACAGCCCCGGGACTGAGCGAGGTGAACTCCCTGTGTCCGCAGTGGGAGGCAGGGGCACACAAACACGCACGCACAGGCACAAGAAAAGAAATGATAAAGCAGATCTCTCTGAGGTGGGCAGCTCTGCTGCCTTTGGCTGACCCTGAAAAAGACCAGAGGGAAACATCTTGGATGTGGCTATTCTGTTCTCGCAAGAGAGAGAGGGAGAAGAGCCTGTACTGGACACGGTTCACTATTGTGCCCAGGACTTGGCAGAGAGCCTACACGGATCTCTTTTGGGGAAAGTGGAGGAATGCAGAGACACAACTGTTCCAAGAGTTGAAATAAAATCATGGTGTGATTGCTACCTCAAATTTGGGAGTGGGAATAAGAAGCTTGGATGGAAATAATGTGGTGTTTGATGGAAAGTACACGAGTAAGGAAGATGGGAAAACAAGAGAGGGAAATGCTAATGGATGCAAGAGGCTAGGTGAACAGGAAAAGACATAAAGAAGAGAGAAAGAACAAAACGAGATGGAAAGAAAAGAGAAGAAAGTGTCTGAGAGACTTGCTAACCATTTTAGGGGGGTGAAAGGGTTGATGTACAGTTAAATGAAGGAAGTGCATGCATGAACTTATTATGAGTTACGTGTAAGGCAGGTTCACATATAACAGCAATACACTTCAGAGATAATCGAGGATTAGGGATTACTTTCCCTATATCATAACTTTCGCAGGCAGGTAAACACATGGTTGCAAAAGTCACTGTGAAATTCTAATTACTGTTCACCCACCGTTAATCCTCTTTTTAGGGCCACTCTTCTTCCATGCTGCTTTTCTGCAGCTTAGTCCTTGTTTCATCATCAAAAGACAGAAATTGAAGTTTAAAAGGTCTGCAAACCCCATTTTTCCAGGTGGTTCTGGAACACTAATCTGAAGTCCTACTGAGAAATTTCACATGAAGAATGGAAACCTTTCGCTACACATTTTAATTTACTCCCTAACGCAAGAGGTTGGCTCGTTTCAGCAAAGTGGCAAAGGGGAGAAAAGAGGAAATGAGGAGCAGCAGAGGTTACCTAACACTGTATTTTTGAAGGTAGCTCAATATGGTGTTTTAATTTTTTTTCAATCAGCTGCGAGACAAGCCAGTTGTGGGTAAATGTAGTTAGCAATTTAGTCACAGGATTCATGAGATTCTGTCCCCACAAATCTAGAAGCTACATAAGCAGAAATCAGGCATTTCATGCTTACAGTTAGTGATGTTACACAATTACATGCTGGTGCAGATGTGAAATTAAAAGCTGCCATCGTCTGCTTTCCCAGACATCTCTGGCCACCATCTGTGTTCTCTACCTTTCCTTGAGGGAACATAAGACAACTTCCTAATTTCACACAATACAAACTCTAAAGAGTGTTGCCTCAAATTTACACCAGAGAGATCCTTTTTCTACTGGAGCTGCTGTTCAAATACTGTGATTTTTAATTTAACTAATGAAGTTTTAAATATTTGCCTCCAAGAATGTTACTCACCATGGTTTTCTCAAGCAGTAGCCTCCAAGTGAATTTTCTCTGTAACTGGAAATACTTAGCGGTTTAAACAGTTGGTTTTTTCCTAGCCATTAAGTAGTCTGCATACTATAATTTCCATAAAAGTCCACCTAATTTTGAAAGAGAACTTTGAATAAGCTCAGATACCCTCCCCTCTTTACATACTACTTCTTCTTGAGAGCATGCCTTTCATGACTCTCAGTCCAAATGTTTATATTTGGAGATCTCCTTGGGATCAGATTCGCAGGATGTTATAACACTGGGACATAATTTGAATGTGTTTATTGTAGACAGATACATGATCTCCACTTGTAGATGTCCAACCTACGATGAATTTAAAAGCGAGATAAGAAAATAACCATAATTTTTTTAATATATGGGGATTCATGAACACTGTAGCTTCTCAGTTACATTTCCTATCATGAAGTATCAGTGGGTCTNGTGATCTCCACTTGTAGATGTCCAACCTACGATGAATTTAAAAGAGAGATAAGAAAATAACCATAATTTTTTAAATATCTTATTTGGGGCTTCATGAACACTGTAGCTTCTCAGTTACATTTCCTATCATGAA
>RSEF01000009.1:23953013-23988365 GCA_003993805.1 Himantopus leucocephalus
TAGGGCAATTACAATTGAAAACAAATCTCAAATATTATATCCTCGCATACTGTCTGCTACACAGTCTGTTGAAAATTTTGTCTCTAGGGATAACGAAATCATTGAATCCATTTATCTAACAATTTCTGAGTGTCTGGGATGAACTGTATTAATGGGAGAGAAAGCAAGAGATGGAGACAGCAATCATATATGTACGAGCACAGTATTTACTCTTTCTCACAGCCAACTAGGCTGACAAGTTTTACCAAAGTCCCCGGGAATTTAAAACACAGTATTAATAGTTCCATGGCAATAAAAGCATTTTTCTCTCCCTTTACACATTGTCTTTAGGTTTGTCCCAAGGAGCAATTCTGGTTAAGATACTATGTAAGTTTATGTTTTTCCAGGACATTAGAAGGAGAAGTGATGTTGTAGAGTAGATACGCCAATTTCAGAGGACAAGTAAAAGAGGAAGTGCCATGTGCCCTCCTGTCTACTTATTCTTTTACTTACCTTCTACGGAAGTTAGTTCTTCCTCAAGGTCTCAATAGGGTTCAGCACCTTCTTCCATTTCCGAACAATCCTCTTCAACCTAAACAAGTAAGACTAAAACCTACAGATTCATCTGNTCTTCCATTTCCAAACAATCCTCTTCAACCTAAACAAGTAAGACTAAAACCTACAGATTCATCTGATTTCTTGCTGCAGCCAAGAGCGTAAAAAAATAACAGCTTTGAAAAGTGGTCCTTGAAATCTAAAATGGATACCATATGAAAAGGCATAAGGATCTTACAAAATACTTTACAGGAACATTGAAAAAATAAAAAAAAAAGGACAAAAATTTCCTTTAGAATAAAGGAGGACTAAGCCATAGTGTTGCCTGTCTCATGTCTGTTCAAAAGTGACGTGAAAACCAATGGTGAATATTCACACCAGAACCTGGAGTCCTGGAGATGTGAAATCATCATTGTGAATTCTGTCTTGGAGGAGAGAAGCTTCTTTTGTAAACACCTCGGGGTATTTCTCCTACTGGGACCTGATCCGAAGCTTTTGAAGTCAATCAATCTGTTCCATTCATTTGAATTTGGATCAGCCCCTCACCACTAAGTGGATTCACCTCAAAAAGTGCTGGACTGGTCTTTAAACACCATGCAAAATAACACATCAGATGCAAGGCAAGTTAAGCAGAAGGAATAAAATCCATTTGAAAATTCTTTACTGCTTTATCACAATACATAATATAAATATGTAAATGACTACAACTATATGTTGTAGGTATGTTATATTAGACACTTGTCACATTAAGCTTAGTGTGACTGAATATCACACTGAGGGAGTGATGTTTCTTAAAACACATGATAAAACATAGTTTTGATGGTTTAAAATTATGTCCACCTTAATGTCAAAATTTCATCCCTTTCCCTGAACTGAATTTAACTTTAAATCTTTTGTCTTCTTAAAGTCATACCATCAGGTTAAAGATCTTTTGCTGGTTTTGGTTCGGGATGGTTTTTTTCCCCCCCTGTCCTCTTGCCAATCACTCTTCTTACCTTGGCAGCCTCCAGCGTTGCTGGCTCTTTCCATTTTCAGAGCCCGCTTTCTTTTCTTTGGCCAGAAATAATGCTCTGTGATGAGAAAGCCGCAAGATTCAGCAAGGTCTCACTCTCTTCTTTACACTCTCTTCAAAACTGAGCAGAACATGCATGCATTTGGGAGGCACCATCTGAGATACTGAGGGATCTCCGAGTTTCAGGGGTTTAGGACTGCAGTATAGACGCGCTGGGAGGACAGGAGACACAGGACTGATAGTCCTCACTCAGAGGGACCCAGAGGATATTGGGACAACATTGTTTTCATTTAACTCAATGTGGATCTTCATTATTGATTAGAGCTAAATTTAGAGAAATGTCTGGTAATGTTTAACTTCACTAGATGCCCAGCAAAGGACATTTTAACTCACTTTCAAGTTTTTAGTACTAGTGACTCTTAACACGGTGGGACTGCTGTTCCAGCCCTCATCCCATAATCACATCTCATCATATGCTATAAAAACAGCAGAGTTTGGGGCAGGGCTTCCTGAAACAGCACCAAGCTTTGCTGGAACATTTTCACCGAGGAGGAGACCTACGTGCAGAAGCGCCAGCGTGGGCCCAGGAGGTCAGAGATACACAGGCAGGGTCTGAAAGGCTCATTAGCTCTGGCTCAGCTGACCTGGTTCATTATTACTCCTGATACCAGGAGCCAGGGATTTTAGGCATTGAGCTCCTAAATGCATTGCAAGCGTGCCCAAAGAGCTAAGGCAGAACTTCCTGCATCTAAAAGTCTCAAATACTATATTATTTATAGCCAATACCTTAAGACCTACCTTGTCAACCCCTTATATAGAGCAGGAATTCACAAATAAGTACCAAGACATGCGCAAGCAAGAATCCTTCCAATTTGACGGGTTGAGGCTGTTTGGAGCAGATCACAATAAGATCACAATAAGATTCAAAAAGAAGCAACAGCTCATTGCTTCATTTCCTGAAACCGATATCAGTTGCAATAGTGCATACCATGATAATTTATAGTTTAAGACATTTAAACACACAACCGCTGTCACCAAGCTGGAATCTGGAAGGAATATCCTGAGCTTTATTTAGCCTGTGAAGGTGTAAGAAAGCCTAGCTGCAAAGGTTCTTCTCCGGTTTCTGTCAGTTAAATTCTTCAAGGATCAGCAGAAGAAATAATATTTATCTACGATATAACCTGCAAAGCNAAATATGCCAGCTGGATCCTACAGGATTCTTCAAGGATCAGCAGAAGAAATAATATTTACCTACGATATAACCTGCAAAGCAGCTTCCTTTCGCTGTGGCTCTGGGGCACTTTGTAGCCACCAGATTCTGAATTCGTGTGTGTGATCTGTGAGAACTGAGCACAACAGAATATAATGAACTTCCCATAAACAGCTGCTTAAAAAAGAAGTAATTAGAAGGATTCAAATCTGCATCCTCTCTCAGAGTTGTAGAACTCAATCACATGAGCCCTTTCATTCATTACGGTGGGAATCTGAGTAAGGCTCAAACATCGCAGAACCAGGACCAATGATTTTTTGCATCTTCTTAAGGAAGAAGTAAATGAGAAAGGTTTAATTACTACAAATTTTCCAAAACTGGTTACTATTTTCTCACATGAATTAAATTCTAATAAATGAACCAATGTTTTTAACCATGACCAATTTTAATTTTTTTTCCCCCCCCGAATTTCCCCAGTTCTTCATAGCGCCACAGGAGCATAGGCCTGATACCTTGAGAATGCTGATGCCATGAGGNCACCCAGTGTTGCACAGCCTGACAACGCGCTTGTCTGAATTGTCACCTTTGAGCACGGTGGTTTTTAGAGCTTGGTTATTATAAATGGCACCACTCACCCTATTCAGCTAATAGATTAGATAGCTGCTGTCTTTCCCATTAGTCTAAGAGGATAAAGACCTTAAGAGAATATTTTGAAATAAAATATTGTGTGGCAACGCATTCGTACAGAGGGTCCATCAGTTCAATAGATAGGATTGTTAGCGATTAGCTGATATTAAGGAATACTCTGAAGAGCTGTCTCAATTAAATAAAAACTAGCAAGGTAACTTGTTATGCGGTATCATTCATTAAGAGCACCAACTGGCAGTGACATTAAAAGTAACACATGTACTTGTGAAATGGTAACGTGTCAGCTTTCCAATTAACTTATTTAGGGGTGGCACTTTCCCTTGCTTGTCATTCCAAATGGGCCAATTCATAAACTTTGGATAATGGACAGAAAAGTGCCCCTGTCTTCTTGTCTTTGCATTTGCGGTTTCTAATAACAAAAAGCCTCACAGTGTACAACTTAATGTAAAATATTTTGGTATAATGTAAAGATTTTATCCAGGGAGTCCATGAAATCATTTTAGTAGATGATAGACAAATGACTTGGGAAAATGTTCTGGATAACTGTCTGAATTTAAAAAATCTAAGAATAAATTCATTATAGGGAATCACACATAGGCGGACCCAATTGATGGTGATATTGCATCAAATGCAATCTATATATTCACACAGTGAGAGCCATTCAGATTTATACAGACCTCAGTCTCTGAATGGAAAGCTTATACAGTAATTAGAGCTTCTGGCGATGTTTTTATGCTTAACAATTTTTTTTATAGGTGTTTCAGGTATTCCTTCATCCTTTCCCTTGCTAACTTTTCTAAGAAAAGTTTCCAGAACAGGTTCATTTTCTTTATTCCCATAGCTAGGGCTGCTCCTCAGGTTAAGGACTTTGACTCTTCAACCCCATGGCCCTCTCCAGTGCCTACTTAACAGTGAGTCATCTGAAACTAATAGCCTGGTATGAAGAAACCGGCATTAAGCCAAATTGTTTGAAGGTTTGAGAAGATTCAACCAGCAGTTAACAATAAAATCTGCTCTTCTTTTTAATAGGACTGGGCTGGAAAGTATCTGTTAAGCTCCCAGTCGTACCATCCGAGCAAAGCCTTACACGAACATGCGCTGTTGCTACACCACCACCATCCTCGTGGGGACCACGCCACTGCCCAAAATTGTTATTAACCTGGCAGTTGTTGTGTTGTGATGAGGAAATGAGCATAGGTATAAATATCATGCATTGTGGCCTTTAGAAATTATGTGAGACATTGGGATAAGTTTGCCAGACTAATGCCACAAACGCTTCCCGCCCTCTGCGACGAGCAGTGCTCCGGAGGGCTGAGGCAGCACAGGCGTGCCTGGTGCTCTTCGTCAGCTCTCCTCTTAATTAGGAGTTCCTTTCTGTCCAAGCAGAGAAGAGGGGGAACAACAAAATGTTTTCTTCCGGACTGGGGGAGAAAAAGAAAAAAAAAAAAGAGCTCATCCACTTGGATTGGATAAATAAATATATTTTGATTGGGTATGTTGTTTAGTGCCAGTATGTTTAATGGTGTTTTGCATGACACAACCACTAATAAAGCAATTATAAAACTGAGATAATTTTTTTTAAGATACAAACCTTGTGGCCTTTCTTCAAAGCATACAATATCCCCGTTGTGACTCCTCTGAAGTCAAGGGGATGACTCGCTGGTGGAGACATCAGCAGAAGGGTCTCAGGCTCCAGCCGTACTGCAGAAAGAAGCACAAAGCTGTCATAGCCCATCCCTTGGAGAAGCAAAGGGTTGGAGGCCAGAGCTTTGATGGGAACCCATCACATGATGATGTTATCCAGGAGCCCTTATCATCCTATCATTTTTTAAATCCCCCTGTAGCTTCGTTAAAGCAAGCAGGCATGTTTACTTGTCCGAGGTACCGGTTGTGCGTTTGACATCTTTGTAAACCACATAACTCTGCTTCCAACCCCCGACTCACCAAGAGCAACTGCTGATACTATAGCCCAGTTGATGTCTTCTCATCCTTTTGTTCATTTTTCCTGAACCTTGGATTTCTCTGCCCTATGCTATCTTACACCCTTTCACTTGGCAGAGGAAACGTATATAGGAGACAACACAATGAAAATTCACAATGCCACAGAAAAAGCAGTCCATTATGTATTTCTAGAAGCACAAAGACATTATTAATTACCTTCACTCCTATCAGGTTTTATACCTGCTGCATAAGTGTTTGCAGGGCTGGGAACCACGCTGTGCTGCTGATAGCCTTCACGTGGCTGCTCTGAGGCCACCTTGGGTACGAGCGCATGAGCTTCAGCATCTCCGTTTGCAGTATACACACATGCAGAACAGTCCCTCCCTCCCAGAGCTACCCCTGGGGTGAAACATTTACAGCATGCTTCTTATTTGATGCTGAACTATTTCCGTAATTCTTAAAAGCTTTGTAATGCACCTGCAGAAAATATGCAGGAGATGGGGTTATTGTTGCTGTTGCATTCGCTCTAAGACCGTTCCCCCTCCCTCTTATCTCGTGCCCATGGTAACACACTGTAAAACACCGTCCCGTGAAGAACAGCTGATTGCCAGTACTGCCCGATAGCTCCAAGGAATCATGAAAGCTAATAAAAATGATCCACATTCACCCTCTCCCCCCTTCAAACCAGCTGTTTAAAAGAAAAGGGGGGTAAATTGAAAATGAGCATCAGCGGTTACAACCCTGGTGAAGTCAATAAAGGCAGAACAGGTCTCCATCTGATTTCAATTCGTGCTGCACCGGGGAAGCAGAGGGTGCAGCAGCATTATCATAACTCTTCATTAATCTCAGTGGGCAACCCATTCAGCTAACGAGACCCATGCCAGCAGAAAGCCGGTCTGGTGATAACCTGCAGAAGGCACCGAGGAAGAAATCGCCTTACCAAGCTTCTGGCAGGGTTGGTGCCACGCTGAGCAGAGCAGGAAGGAGACAGGCTGGGCACGGAGAGGCCACCTTCCCGCAGCCCTGCACAACGGGGGGAAGGGGAAATCCTCTACGGGGTGGGCTGTAGGCAAAGGAGCTTGGTGGGCTCTCCTCGGAGCGGGTCAGAGGGAAGCCGGCGGCAACTGAAGAGACAATTAAGAGCAATAACACGCTGCTCAGGTGAAATCAGTGTACGCTTCCTCTCAGGGAGCAATATCTCGATGAACAGCTTCAGCCAGGCGGAACAAATGTTTGTCTGTCTGGAGGAAGGGGCTACCGGGGACTGGAGGTAAAATTGTGGTTCAGCCTGTGGATCTCTTAGCGAGTTTGGGTTGGTGTAATTCAGCTGTGTTAGGCAGTTAAAATGACGTGGGTTTTGTTTTTCTTTCCCTCTAGAGAAACACACAATGCGTTAACCTGATCCGTTTACAAATAGAGCAGCTAAGTAGGAATACAGTGAAAGCTTGGGACAATCTAAGCTGGCATGTGGTACGGTTAGTGTTTACAACACTCATTAGGAAGGTAAATGATGCCTAAAACTGTTTTCAAGAGACTTATCAGAGAAATTTCTTCTTTGTGGATTATATCAAAATATAACTTAACATTACAAAAGAACCTCTCTGTTAAATGGTGAAACCACAGCAGAGTGAAAGCTATTCAGAGCTCAGTCACAAAAATAAAGCGAATATTTTACGGGTAGCTTATATCACGAATGATTAAAAAAAAATTAGATGATGAATTACATTTTCTTGTGTATGTGAATGATAAAGCACCTGTAGAAGTAATGCTATGTGAATATTAATAAATACACAGTGCACTAGTATTGTATTTCAGGCTATATTGATCATTTTAATGAGAATGGTAACGTATGCATGTTTATTATGATTAACAGAGCTATGTTCAGGTTGTTGCATTTTCCATCTGAACCAAATTAACTTTCTCTTTCTAAAGTTGTTGAAGATAAACATTAAATATACAGAAATGATCAGTGGATAAGCTCCTCTAAAACCCTCTTCACTCTTATGTCAAATCTTGTATACTTTAGTCTTGAGAATTAAGTGTTATTGACAGTTGTGGACATAAAATACCCAAAGGGGGAAGAACATGATCTTAGTAACAGGGAGTAATACCAAGCGACTTCCACTCAGCCCAGGGTTAAAAAAGTCTCATGAACTTCAGTGAGAGCACATATATGTGTAAAGGTAGAACATGAGAGCAGCT
Organism: Himantopus leucocephalus; assembly: GCA_003993805.1. Taxonomy (NCBI): domain Eukaryota; kingdom Metazoa; phylum Chordata; class Aves; order Charadriiformes; family Recurvirostridae; genus Himantopus; species Himantopus leucocephalus. The sequence goes on from RSEF01000009.1 coordinate 23,960,561, forward strand.
GTAGTGGAGATTGAGCCCACAAAGATACTCTGTTTTTCAAGTTAATGAGAAAATAAGTCTGGTGGCCTTAAAGGCATATCTTAACAAAATAATTAACTATAAACCAGAGTGTAGAGAGTCTCCAGCCTATAACTTCAGGGCACACACAAAGAAGAAAAAATAGCTGAAATAATGAAACAAATACTGTTTACATCAAAGTTTAAACACAGGTGGTTTGGGTTTTGGGGTTTTTCTTCTCTCTTGCATTTCTTCTCTGGGAACAATTCAAATAAATGCATTTCTTAATTGCTGTAAGACTTGCTCCTGCAAACATTAAAAAGTTTGTAGAAAAAGAGCTATCTTCTTTCTGAAATATTCAGTGAAGAAGCTCATATCTTTGGGGGTTGGAACTAGATGATCTTCAAGGTCCCTTCCAACCTAAACCATTATACGATTGTATGATTCTCCAAACAAAATGAAAGCCTTCCCTGACTAGAGCTTATAGATATGGACAGAGGTCTAAGAAAAGTGACTAGCGCTTGACGAGGAACATGCACAAGGTAGAGGTCCATCCTGAAGATGCATGACCCAAACCCTTTCAGGACACACCTTCAGGCGGGCAAACCTGGAATGTACTGAAGAAGACACGATTGAGTGGTACCAGAAGATGAAAGAGCAGAGGTTTGAGGAATTGATAAAGATAATCAGATGGAGGTTTCCATGGAAATTTGGAGCTTTGTTTCAATAGAAGCAAATTCCTATAATCTATCAACAAAGATTGTCCATTCAAACCTAGATGGACAGAGACAAGGTTGTGCAGTGTAGTGGATTCCTTTCTGTTCAGTAAGAATTTTCTCACAATACTTTCAATTTTCTACATGAATATTATTAAACTTTGAGTTTAGTGCAGAGAACAGGGAATTTTACAGCTTATTCTGGGCACTGCAATTCTCATCATGAAGTTATTAGCAAGGAGGAACGAACAGTAATTGTGATAGAACAACGAGGTTATGATTATAACTTGTTCTTACCAGCTAAAAATTATACTCCTGTGATCTGCCTGTTTTGCTGTAACTGGGAGCTACTTTTTAACTTGGGAAATTTTCAATAATGGAGCTAAGAAGGAAATTATTGGCCATTTCTTTGAACAGCAAGCTTCCTAGAAATTCAGAGAGAACGTCATAATCAGCAGGTTCACGTATTTCAAAGTGCTGTGTTCATCTGACAGTTCTTTCAATCTTTTCTAGTAAAATACATCTGTAGCCATTGTGTAATCCCCCCCACACCTGTAAATTATAATGTGGAATGTCATGATTTATTTCATAGCATAAAAGCTGTTAAATGAATACTGACAGCACCATTAGCGTTCTGATCTTGAACCGAAGTGCAAGTCAGCTCTGCTTAAGTCATCGTTCTCATGAGCCACAAATAAATGTGCAGTTAAAAAGGGTGCCATAGGTTAATCAGAGCTGAATTAGTAAAGAAAAATTAGTAAAGAAGTGAGCAATTCAGGAAATGACATGCTGAATCTCTTACTCCAACATCATTTCTTGTAAGCAGCCAATGGCAAAGACTCCAGAATACCAAAACATGGGCCGAAAACTTGATTTATTCTGAATGAACTAAGAGATATCGATATTATTTCAGCAGCTGAATCTTGTGCTCTGATGGCTCCCACCTGCACCCAGTACCTTGTTCCCACTCTTGACAAGCAGAACTCAAGTGGGACCCACACACCCTGGACTCCTCTCTGACCGCTGCCTTCTGGGACGAGTCCTGGTGAACAGTAAAGTAAAGATAACTAAATTAACTTAGCTAATAGTGCTCTTAATTTATCCCACCAAAAATCACCAACTACTATTGTTCTGCCCTAAACCCAAGATTCCTTGATACCAACTTCTAGAAAAGGAGTCCTCCTGCTTGCACTGCAGTAAGATGTTTAACTTGTATTTTTAACCTCTTTCGAGCTAACATAAATTCATGCTTTAAACAGTCACAAATCATCATCTTTTCCTGAAGATCATATTCAGTCTCATTCATTCCCTATGCAATGCTCCTCATTTTGTTCTTTTTCCACACACTTAAACCAATTATTTCTTCTCTAGTCATATAGATACTACATATTGTCCTTTTTGGAGGGGAAAAAAAATGGATGTCTGTCCCTAGAACCTCATGAATTCTGTTGTATTACAATTATTTATCACAACTATTTTAATACTAACAGCTGTGATCCTTTAACCTGCAGAGCCTCTTCTATAAAGAGCCAAACGCTCTGTACCTCTTCCCGGTTTCCAAAAGATTTAAGATTGCTCACATTTGGCACACCACTGATGGGGCTCAGCATACTTCAAGGAGGAACTGTTCCTTCTTAATGAGGAATAATTGTTTTCTCTCCCAGTGTAACCCTCATCCAAAGTTTAGACATTATTTGTACCTTTACTTGCATTTATTTGAGCTATTTAGTCTAATCTATGCATCTATCTGAAGGGATCAGCAACATTTAAGCTAAAACATAAACTCTCAACTTCCCTCTCTTTGTTTGTTAAGTCACCCATAGTAACTTACAGCTTCTGTGAGAATTTCTAAATTCAACAAGTGTAGTTTGGGTATGGTCATTCATTAACTTTTTCCCCTTAGGGGAATGCAGAACACCCCAAAAAGGGAATATTAATATTATTTTTTTTAAATGAAGTTAAATAGAATTTACCTTCTTCCCCCCCGCCCACCCTGCCTCGTGTTGCTTACAAAAGTATACTTCAGTAATTCCAAACTAACATACTTAAGGCTAAAGTAACTGCTAAATAAAAAAGAAATAGTACTTTATTGATGTACTGAGGTAATTCCTCATTCCAAATGAAATGATTTTTTTCTCATTTAGAACTCCAAATGGGACGCTGATTAATGGAACAAGATGGCCAGTCTTCACCAGTACTGAACAAAAATATTTGACATTAAGTACCAACACTTCAGAGATACTGACAAAATTACGTGCTCGGCAGTGTCGATTCTGGAATATTTTTTTTCCCAAAGTCCTGGAAATGACAGGTAAAAATGCTTTTATAGATGCTCTTGTTTGAACTTTTGTACAAAGATCATTTACTTGATATCAGCATGAGACTGGAGTTTAAATCTTTGTGTTCCTATTTATAACTGAATTTCCACGAGATGTTCAGATGTTGGACACCACCGTCCGTGCGGTGGTGAGGGTACACCCCACATCGTGCCCGTGCTGCTGGCCATGGGCTCACCGCCCTGTAGCACCCTGTTACGCACTAGGACAAAACCTGGGGATGGGCCAAGGCTCGGGACTTGTGCAGTGTGGAGCTTCTCTGCCCCAAAACGGAGACGCAGCCACAAAGTGAGACTTTTAGAGTGCTGCAAACCTCTGTTCCCAAGCTACCCCCCGCGAAGGTCAGCACTGCCTGGCTCTGGGGTACTGGAGAGAGCAGGGAAGACAATGCCGAAGTGGGAGCTTGCACTGGGATTTCCTGGAGGCTTCAGATGTTCTGTATAAACTTCATGTATCCAAGGTACATTGTAGGGTGTTATATTGGGATTATATTATCTGTTATTTATGGGCTTGTACACAGCTAATCCACAGAGGATATTAAGTGTGTTACTGCTGCCAAAAGGGGATTCTGTTCTACATCTCACATAAGAGCGCCTCGTGTGTTATTTCTAGTGTCACTCATTGACAACAACCAAGAGACTTCAAGACTTGACCATGCAAAATAGAATTGGTTTGTGCCTGACTGTGTATACATTGAGTTTATGAAATTTCACTACCCAGAAAAATATAATAGGCTGTTTGAATCTTTAAACTCCGTTGAACACAAAGGACTCAGATTTTCTTTAGAAACCCCATGCCACTCTTTTTGCAAAGCCCACCAAACAGACCAAGCCTCTGTGCTTCTGGACTTGGAAAGGAATTGATTTTATAAAGTGATTTTGCAGCTCTGGAACTGCATTCTGCAGTTTGACTGGGGAAAGAAAAAAAAAAGAAGTCTCATTTCAAAAATAAGATACACTTTTTAAATGTTAATTAGTAATTTACAAGCTTTCTGTAAGTTTCAATTTGAATGTTAGTCTTAAAAATATGTAAACTTTCATGGCGCACAGATGATTCTTTCTGATATAATTTATTCCTTCCTCATTTGAGCCTATAACTGTATTATGGCCCAACTTTTATCCCCTCTCAATTCAATAGATGTTTTTCAATTAAATCAAGAGAAGCAAGATCAGTAGGTAAAATGAATAATTTATAAAGCATACTCTGTGATTTTAAAAATCACAGTATACCACGTTATGGATGGATTTTAAGGAGGTTTCTCAAATTCTGACAAGCCCTTTACACTGAGCCAGGAGAACGGAACTATTTTACATATTTCTTTAACCTGGCTGTGAACCCTTATTGAGTCATGTGCATACTGCAAATGGACTGTGCACAACCAGATGCTCTGTGATGGAGCAGAAGAGAGCACATCACCAGACATAGTTCAACACATCTTGGCAGGACAGCAGGAGCTGCTTTGCATGGTCCTGTGGCGCGAGGGATGACGAAGCAACACTCTGGATCTGCCAGGAGACATAAATACATCACTTTGCCATATTCAGTAATTTACAACGTAAATTTACATACTTTAATTAAAAGAAATTCCTGAGCATATTCTTAGCAGAAAGGAAAGAATCATCGTGCCTGGATCCTAATATAGAAATGAGACAAGAATATTGTCAAGAAGTACTGCTGCTTTGTCATGTATCTACATCTATCGGTCCTTGAAATATTATAACAGAAATACGATGGGTTTGTATTTACGTTCTCTATACAATCTTACACAATTCTGACAAAGAAACCTTTAAGATTCTGCTTACAAACATGACATAATACTTTATATTGTAATAATTCTTTTCACTGAAATATTATTTTGCATTTTCTATCTCCTTTTATGCCCAAAGGAGAGTGCATGACATAAATACATATATTTTCTGAGGGTCTTTCCTTTCTATTACTTCTTCCATTTAAATGTTCTTAGAAAAAGAAGGTTACTTTAACATGATATAAGATGACAAAGAACAAGAAGTAAGGAAATTTTATGTTATCATTATTGCAAGTTATAGCTCAAGTTGGGTTCAGATAAAGTGGAATTACATCAGGCAGAACCTGAAGAGAACAATCAAACCAACTTACTTTGTAGAAATTGCAAGGGGATTTCTCATTGTGCCAAGTGGTCAGAATTTGACGTGGATGTGCTTGGTAACGAACCACTTGTTTAGTTACCGATCCGCTCCCAGCACAAGCCTTGTGAAACCCTTGAGGTCTTCTCAGCATGTAACGGCCAGCTCCAGATGTGTTCAGCATCTGAGCAAGCCTGTTCCCATGGCAGGCTGGGTAAGACAAGTTCCCTGAGGCAGTTAAATATACGAGAGAGGAAAATATTTAGTCCCTGCCATCTTTAAGGTTAGCTATTTTCCATTTTCTTCAAGCAATCAAATTAGACGTGTTCCAAAAAAATTATTATGGATACGGATTGAGAAAACTAATCAGAAAAAAAATGCGCCTCACACACTAACACAGCAGTAACAGCCATATAAAAGATACCGGCCTTTATATCTCTGGAGTACTTTGTATGATTTTGGAATATTTCTCAGTGTCTTCTCCTTCAATTTCAATACATAAAAGTATAATCGAAGTCATGAGTCAAAACTTGTAGTTTTGTGTCCTGCTTGATAATAATCACTTGCCGGGTAAAGTGAACCTAGACTTGCCTTATGTGGGCTCTCAACCCCAACTAGACATGATTTCTACACGGATTTCAACCTTATTGCAAAGGCACCAAGAATATCCTCCATTCCCACTCACCCCAAGGCAAGCTGGGAGCATTCGGCATTCAATGTTTCATTTGTGACCACTGGGACAATCACCAGAACTTTTTCTGATGGCTGCTTCTAAAAGAAACACACCAGAGGGATAGTAAATAGTAAGTGACTCTTCAGTAGCTTTTAGAGCAATCATAGGTTAATTATAAAAGCATCTATGTTAGATTCTTCCTCCTTAACACAATCTTTAATGCATCTAGAGCGCTAAGTATTTATACATAGAATCGTTTAGGTTGGATATGTCCATTTCCTTTTGATTATGGAAAGCTGCAGGCAGCCAAGCATCCCATTTATTGTTCCATTACTATTTTAATGTGCCTAATACATCTAATACACATTTTTCTATTTTATGTGATATTGCTGCATCATATATCATCTATAGATAAATCAAAGTAGCTAATGTAAATACATTATATTTTAAAACAAACCTAAAAAGGTTTTGAATGGGGAGACAGAGAAAAGTTCAACCTCTTGACCAGTAAATAACAAAAATCATTGTATTTGCTACAATCCTTCAAACAGCACCTGGATTCTATAGAGCTAAATACTCAGGGTAGTAAGAATATTAAAAGTGTGACTAATTAGAAAATTCACCATCAGAATTAGTTTTCAATTTCCACGGAGCTAGATGCTGCACTCATCATGCATGCAGAAAAGGGAACGAGTCAAAAGTAACCCCACCAATACTGCTGCACCTGCCAACAATGTAAGATTGTACTCAGTGCACCTATGGGCAATAAGCCATGTACCTTAACAATCTGATTTCTTTGAGTCTAGTACTTTGCATCCCGGGTCATAGGACAGATAACAGCCCTGAAAATGTTTCATCTCCTAAAGAGCTCTATTGACTTTTGGAAGAAGAAAATAAAAAACTAAAATTAAAAAACCAATCCAAAGTCCTTAAAAATGCATATGAAAACAAATATACTGTTGTGGTTAAATAAGCATTGATATTCAGAGTGTGTGATTCAAGAACTTTGTATAGTATCTCTACTTCAGTGTCTCTATTTGTTTTTTTCCTTTCTGAACATTTGTGTAGAAACTATCACCATGAGAATCTACAGCATAGATTAAATTGTGGCATTTATCATACTAATGAATCAAGAAGTTTGCAGGTACCTACATTTATGAGCTCCTGAGGACAGAAAAATTAATTCTAACTTGTCATCCCTTATTAATTATATTATATCTTAACAGCTATATGGCCTTTGTCCCAATCTTAATGTTAATACACAAAAAAACATTTAAGATTAGCACTTTATTGGCACATCTAGCAGTTCAACAAATGATGGTATAGAGATAAATTTAACATTGCTATAGTGCCATTAAAGGAAGGGCTGTACGTCTGTGTGGAAAGAGAAGTGCCAGCTGTCTGGGCTGACACTGCCAAAGAATCAAAAAAAAAAAAAAAAAGAAAAAGAAAAAACCCTTTCATTTTTTTTTGTCTGTTAAACCGGGACCTTTTTGAGCACTGAGGTATGATTCATTGCCCATTGAAATCTCCCCTTTTCTCCTTGTAAACTTCACCAGGCTTTGCATTAGGCTAATTGGTATTACTCTAAAGTTTGGGATTGCCTAAATGACTACATATAGCAAAATAACCTCACTGTGTTATTAGCTGACTTCCGTAGTACTGCAGCACGTTGTAGTGTCCCAGTGCTCTGAGCTGTAATTATCGGTCAAGTTGAATTCTCTAATTTTATTTTTTTTTTTTGCCTTCTAGCTGTCAGCTCATCTAAGTCATGGGTGGTTGCTTCAAAGAGATTGATGATGTTGGTGATAATGGGATGCATTGACTTGTGACTTCAATTTGGATCTTATCACTGCAAAAAGCAAACAAATGGGAATCTGAGTTCTTATTTCGGTTATTTCCTTCCCCCTTTTGTCTTTTAGATTCATAATGGGGGCTACTCTGAATTTCTCGTTGTCTGCCTTCTCTAGCTGACTCATTTCTTCACTGTGATCCTTAAAAAGCGCTGAAAAGCCTCATTAATTTATACCCTAGAACAGTGAATTTTCATTGAAGGTGTGTGCGTGTGGTAGAGGTATTCCAATTTCTAAAGTCTTTGGGCAGATTTCAAACATATCTAAACCTGAATAATTAAAGAACCACTTTTTTTTTTTTAATTCATAAGTGGAAACNAAATACGATTGAGGCATTTTTCTCCAAATAGTCCTAGTACTGGTTCGTACCTTAAATTACCAATCCATTTGACATACATGGAAAATTTGGCTTTACCCAAGACCCTGGCTACATCTTTAAACTGAGAAACGTGCAAAGAGGAGTCCTTAGAGTCAGGAAAGTAAAATGTTGTGCATGTCTTCTCCCTATAGTTCTGTGAGTCATAACTACATAGCTTAGTAATCAAAATGTGGTTTTATTGTTACCAGCATTCACAAATTCTCTTTCAGTTCATGACAATCGCAGCCTGCAGAAAAAATTTAAAAGCGATCTAAACTTTTCTTTGGTCTCTGACTTAACCAAGCTTATTTACATCTTTGAACTGAGGGAGAGGAGTGCAGTTAATTTTTTAATATTTTTTTTCCTATATTTCTTCTTCTCTATTTCCCTTTTGACTAGAAGCAGAAGTACAGAACCTCCCCAAGAAAAAAAAATATCTTGGTTTTATTTCTGGTCTCCCTGAAACCAAAAAGCAATGTAAATCTCATTTCAAAGTCTCATTAAATTGCCATCTGGATTTCCACACCAAAGAGGTTTGGAAATGTTGAGCTAAACTGCAGATAAGCAACCAAATTACTGGATGCTTCTCCAAACTAAATCTCTGAATCTGTTAACTCTCTTTGCAGAATATTTTCTCTACTGATGTGTAAAACACAGAAGTATTTCATTTTCACATAACCAGTTAAACTTGCAGTGCTGGCAGATCACAAAAAAAGGGGAAAAGGGTATATTTATGGAGGGAAAGGGCCTATGCTCTACTGCAGCAGAAGAACATAAAGTCAAAAGAGCATAAAAAACTTCTCTCATGAACACAATTACCAAATTTTTTTGGAAGCAAGCTATGTCAATGTGGACACTGAGATAATCAGGTCCAGAATGAATAAAGGCATTCATAGACCATAAATGGTTTCTAAACTTTAAGAAAAAGTCTACAGCTGATCCAAAATAATAAGCCACAGTATGCAACACAGCCTACATATGTTATCTTTCCTTTACTTGTTGTATGGGTTGTTCCTGCAAGGTCACTGCATTTCTCCCAAGCGTTAATTACCTTTTGGGACTGGAGGAAGTGATCCCTGTCCGTAAAATACTCTGGGAACCTTGTAAAATGATATATTTTTATTACTCCTCTCATCCTCACCCTCTGCTCTGATGCCTATAACAAATTTGTCAATAAATATTGCCTTGGGACACAGGATTAGTCTGCAAATGTTTTATAGGCTAGAACGAAAAAGAAAAGAAAACACGGTTTTGTGTTGACATAGCGCACGTTTTGCGGTATCCTTCTCCAAACCTGTGCCCCTTACACTTTAAGCTTGTGGATTTATTCCACAGCAGGGTGAAATCCTGGTCATCCATTGAAATTAATAGCAATACTGTTGTTACCTCGAACAAAGCTGTGATTTCACTGTATCTTTACAAGCACCTACCTCAGTCTGCATATCGTATCCTTCAGGGTATGTAGGTTTCACCGTAGAATATACTGAACCAAAGTAATACTTTGAGGATTTAAAAAAAAGAAAGGTGGCTTTAAAATGACTAAGTAGATGGACAGAAGTATTATCCAAAAGTGATAAGCCCATGCATAAGTATGTTTATTACCCCGCGGTACGCCAGAATGACATCTTTGCAGTCCTGCCTTCTTGATGTAAAAATAAAGCGTTAATCACTGAATTTTCAGTCCTTCCAGGTTTAAGAAAAAAGGCAAAAGACCATCCTATAAAATATTTGGAGCAAATGACATTGATAATCAAAATTATTTTTCAATTAGCATATAAAGAGATTCAAATTTAGATTAATGTAACCCATTTCATGTTTTACAGGAAATATTGATGAAGCAGAACGAGAGTGGAAAGCAGGATTCCATCGCTGGAACAATTACATGTCAGACTGGAAAAATCAATTTAATGATTACACTAGCAAGAAGGAGAGATGTGCAGGCTCTAATTAATATGTTTACCCTTTCCAGTATGTCCCTATTACTGTTCATCAGGCAAATATACAGGTAGCTTTCTAATACGTCTAGCATTAAATACATTATGCAGATTAAAAAAAATGTTATGGATATAATTCTGATTCCCCAGATCTTTCATTTATATTTTACCTCGTATCTCAATAAACAATATAAGGCATCCATACCCTTTGAAGCTTCACTGTGTTAAATAGGACTATAGAGATTAAAGTCTGAAGGTTAATGATGTACATATTATAAACACTAGCTGCTTAAAAACACACTTCAAAGAAACAATGTAATCTGTCATAGAAAAATGGACTTTTTTTTAATAGAAATAGCTGTGTTTTACAGTATTGCCATGCAAAACACAATTGGTTTTGATTTGCAATGCCACCGCGCTTAAACCTTGCTTCAGACATAATTTAATTGACATAAACATAAAGAGATAATAACTTTGCTGGACACACCAAATGATATTTGCTTGTTAAACCAAAAAGTTTTAAGACTGCTATTAAAGCCTGAATCATTGCTTCTTTCTGGCCAAATCTGTAGGACAAAGCCATAGTAGGAGAGTATTCAAACTATGCACTGAAGGCCTAAATCATCAGCACTCTGTGTGCGAGTCCTGTGGTGAAACAAGCCAGAAAAACTGACGCCTCTGCTTCTGCTATTCTCATTTTTCAAGGAGTAAAGACCTACAGATTCAAAAAAATAATAAACTCGCAGCTTTCCCTGCTCAGTCACCCACTGTTCTCAACTGGTAAAAGTCTTTGGTGTGGAGGTAAGCTCCATTTATGGTTTGTTTTTTTTTTTTGTCCACTGAGTTGCCTCCTAGTCAAGGGACAGCCCCACATTTCCTGGAACACGACAGACGAACCTGCAGAAGAGCATCGATCTGCATGTCAGCAGGTTCGTCAGAAATCAGCCATGAAAGCCCTGCTCAGCCAGCCAGCTCAGCAGGAGAGCAGGAGCTGGCCACAAAGCTCTTGCTCCTCTTCAGGAAGGATATCACTGCAGAGGGACATTGGGACCTTGGTGGGAAGGACCCAGCTCTTTGACATGGTCACGTGAGCTCTAGTTGCCACGCAGGTAGGCATCTCCTGGACCCCTTTCTACCTACTTGAGCTGAATCTATTAGAAGCTTCCAAAAAAACCCCTTGGATAATTCTTCTTCCTACTTCTCTGCTTCTGGATGGGGTTGGAAGTTGTATGCCTGAATAACACCTTAATTGGCTGGTTTTCACTGGCCCAACTGGGAATAATAAATGCCAAAAAAATTTATAAACATAAGGAGTATGTAACAGCAACAACCTATCTCATAAATAAATTATCCTGAAGCTTTCTATAAGCGTAATAGCATTTCAGTGCATCTATTTTCTGTTCAGTGATTGTGATCTCTTGCAAAATTCCTTCTCAAACTGAGTAGAATGAAGAGATCTAGATAACGAACAGAGAGTGTTCTCTTTCTGCAATCAGTTCAACCACACCAGATCCCTACGCTGAAAGGATTTATTTTTGCAGAAAGGCCAAATTCTGCAAGAGATGACGGCTTATCATCTTTTCAGTTATTTCTAAGAGAATACAATTATTTCCTGACTAAATTATAGATCACCTCCTTTTGGCATAGTATTTTCAAAGACTAAAATCAAACCTGTGCAATCAAAAAACCTGGTCACTTCTGAGCAAGCTGATCAAAACTTGAAATTATCTGGGATTAAAAAACCCCCTTTAAGCAACACTTCATGTTTATATCACAGGTAATTAGCTCATTATATACATTAGCATAGTTATGGCTATTAATAGTTGCACGGAGAGCTTCATCAACCTACAGTGTATTGGGTGTTTATCAGATATTCCTCATGCTAGTGATGAACTACTGAAGAAAAAAAAAAAAAAGAAACCACAGAAGGATGAACTTTCTGTCCATCATTGAGCCAGTTCTGGCACTCCCTGTTTTATTTGTGTGTTGTGCTTCATAGACATATTGGGCGCTGATCTGCCCCAGTGAGCCTTGACAGCCCCAACACCACCTAAGCACACTTAAAAGCAGCATTTGTCTCTTTTGATACCCTCTTCTTGGATAGATAGTGAAATATATAGCTGTCTAATCAGCTTAATCAATGGGAAAAAAAAAAATCTGAGCTAATTAAAATGCACAAATAACCTTTGGGAAGGGCACGTTGCAAAGCAGTTTATAAAACATTTTGCTGGAAAGGTCTCCTTTGTATATATGTGCTGTGAGCTTGGCTGGATAAGGTCTACTTGAAGACTGATATCCTTTCCACAGTATGCATACCATGCCTGCGATGTTCTTAAGAAGCAATAAGGATGGAGGGAAGAGGAAAGCAAAGCAGAATAAAATAAAGGTTAAACCACTTTTTGAAGTGTGCTTTTACTGATTTTCTTGGTGTGAATAAATTGTTAGCTTTGTATTTTTTCATATGCTGGGAAATAATGTCTCCATTTATCATTCATATGAAATCAATATATCATGTAGTCATAATTCATATCCCACACTTATGCAAAAATAGGAAAGCCTTAAGTACTTGGATGTAAGTGGCTAAGGTAATGAAGAGTGAAAAAAGACCAGTCCCCATTGTGGGCAGGTTCAAACTAAAGGTCAAATTTCTGCTGGAAGTTGTTTGAGGATACTTTGTCATTGCTTAAAATGATGATTACATATTAGAGGGATATCTCACCCAGACCTCACTGAAGACATAATGTTGTTAATTAGTGTTTTCTTTTGGCTCAAAAGAGGCAAGAAACCAAGGTTTCCCTGTGAAACCAGAGAAAATGTGTTGATTCTTTCCTACCATTCTTGATATCTGAAGCAAGAATTCTGAATTTAGTCCCAGAGTTGCTGAAAGATTGTAATAAAATGAACTGCAGTGCCAACAAAATTGTTGGCATTAAACCAGTCATCATTACGTTTATAAGCTAGCAGCACACTGATTAAATTACAGGCATTTCACACATATTTTAGAGATAGTCATAAGAGGACTGAAGTCAGACATTTCCCAGCAAAACTCTGTTTAATTAAAACCACCATTTTTTTGCATTTTAAATGTTTTGTCTAAAGGAATTTGGGTTCATCAAGCTTTCAGTAAAATTAAGCATTATTTGAGTGAAATTCCATCTGTGCTCCTGCTGGAGTATCAAAACCTGAAGGAGTTGGGATGTTCAGGCTACGTGGTCTCAGGCACCCTGGTCTAGGCCTAGGGCTGGTCTGTATGGCTGGACCAACCAAGGTTGAAGCTTTCTGGCTTTGAGCAGGGGCCCTCAGACCCCAAAAGTTGTCTCTAGCAGAATTAAGACACCCCGCCTCACCCCAAGGTTTCCAGGCTTCCTCCCAATTGCAGGTTTTACACTCATAGCTTGGATTTTTGGGACAGGCGCTCAGGCCTTGCTGTCCTAAACCCTGGCCATCACTCATACCGATAAAGCCAAATTTCAGTTTAAGTGGAAGCATGGCTTTTTGGCCCTCTTCATCCACTAGAGGCTCAGGCTATTTATAGAGCAGAGATCACTGCTCTATAAACACACAGATACATGCGCAGAATTTAGATCTTCATGAATAGACAACTCGGATATGTCTGTTAACAGCAAGGAGCAGAGGCAAATCTCTATCCGCTTGTAGTTGGAAAGGTATCTTTGCAACATACGGAATAGAAGTCCTCTTTTTTATTATTATTTTAATTAGAGTTGGAGAGAAAATTATTTTAGAGTATGAAACACTGATGGAACTGTCAGAAAAATGCATATACATTTCAGGATGTACAAGCTTAATATGACCTCTGTAGGCCTCTCTAATGTTCCTATCAGAACAGATCATCAGCAAGCGATTTGGCCCATCGTCATACGCAGATATCACATAGATTAATCTGAATGTGACGTTAACAGTGGAAAGATACATATTAGTCTCTGTCAACATCATAACGTTGTCTTCTCAGGCTTGATTATGGTTCATGCATTTCTCCTGGCTCAGCACCAGTTCTGCAGCATCAGCAGCAGCTATTTTAAGGGGACATAATAAATGTCGCCGTACTTCAGTTACACCTGCAGCGGGTCCAGCTAGTAAAGAGCAGCCTGAGCTGCCACTGCCAAATACCAGCCTGTCCACAGAAGGCTCTTACCCTTCCTTCCCCTCCCACTGGGGGAGGTAAAAAAAAAAAGAGAGAAAGAAAAACAAACAAACAAAAAAAAAAGAAAAATCCACAAAGGATTAAAAAAAACCCACAAACCACCCAGGGGGCAAGAAAACAAGAAAAACCCCACCACACACTAGGGGGAAAAGAAATCCAAAGAAAAAAAAAAACACAAACACAAAAATCCCCCACAAGCACTTTTGCCCCAGAATGATGTACAAATGGAGGGCTTAATACTGTACACAGAGGTACTAAGTATCCCAGTGTCTCTGTTCCAATAACTCCAGCCAAAAAAAACCTCCCACTGAATTGCAAAATAAGTTCAGGAATCTGACAGTGATTCAGAATATGGGGCGAGGAATGCGACCGGCAGGTTTGGCTCAGGCTTGGGGGCCGCTATGGAAAGCGCTAGTGCCAGCTGACTACTTTCTCACTGTCTTTTCTCTTCCAACGCGTGGAAGTACGGGCATTTGCCAAAAACTCTGACTGCTCTTGGCCAGCCAGCGAGTCTAAAACCAAGCACCTGTGTAACAGATATGTGCAGCTGTATGTGTTTACCACGGCCGATCCATCTGTAGTACATGCCACATGCCCGCTGATTTACTCCGGGTGGATTGGGAGCGAGAATCTATTGGGGGGGGGGAAGGAAAAAAAAGGTTCCTGGCTGAATTACAAGTATTTCTCTCTTTCTCATTGCTCTGTTTTTGTTTGTGCTCATCTGCCTAAGGTCCTAGGTGAGATTTCTACTGCTAGGTGATTGCTGCTGTATGAGGGTGAAGAAACTTCCCTTTTTTTTTTAAAAAAAAAAAAGCCTCTAGCAAAATAGAAAATTTTAGACTATTTAACTACTGTGTCTTTGGAATCTACAAGAGGCATTTGGAAACTGTGTGTGCACGGTTAATATTTAACCACCTTGACTCGGTTCTGTGAGCTGCGAGGAGCACTGCTTTAAAACCATGCGTCTCTTTGAGAATATGCACCCGTGCGCACATACATAGAAACATAGGTTCATCAGCAGTTGCCTCTCAGCAGTAGGTTTCCAGCCTTTACAAGCAACATGAAGATGGAGGCTTACGTGTTATTGGGTTTGCATTTTTAAAGTGTATCTTTCCGGTCTTTACCGAAGAATAGAATGATCACAGGACTTTCTGATATAAATCAACACCTCAGCTAAATTAGTCATTCACAGTTAAAAGTTCAAAAGCTTTTAGTCTGATTTCAATTGTTTTAGGACCAAATTCGATGAACAAACATAATTAGCCATTTTGAAATGCTTCATAAGACAAGATAATTCCTTCCTGACCCCTGCTGAAATCTTGAAGCATGAATACTGATTATCTTGTTTTAGCACGTAAACCTTCCAGCATTTTGTTGATAAACTAGATTAGTTGCACTCATAAAAATGTTAACCATAGACTTAATGACTACAAAGCAGTGATGTGAATCTACAATTAGCGCAGGTGTGAATTTTTGAAAGGCTTTTAATTGGATTGCAGGTGAGATTAAATAAGGCTTCTAGGCACATTGCAAGCAGAAGTGCTGGATTGAAGGGGAAGGGGGGGGGTTTAGTCACATAATGATTTCAGTTAGTTTGGGGAGAATTAGGAGGAAAAATGAAGCTTTATTCCAGCACGGGGTCTGTTACACAAAAGCAAATGATGAAAAACTTTCCTTCCTGATAGCAGCTTGAGGACACTTACAAAGGCTTAGGAGATCTGTCTTTTGGGATTTACCGAATCTGGTCTTTACATATACCACCATCTTTCTAAATATACTGTCATTCAGGTCAGGGATCTGGAGATAGCCAGAAAATTATTGTTGTTTTAAAACTGAGAAGTATCTAGTCCCTCCAAATTCACATATTTGCCTGGAAAAGAACACCAGCTTCGGATCTTTTCAGTTCTGCTCCATTTTAATATATGCCATGGTTGCAGGAGCTAATGTTTTAGCCACTATTAATAGAATGTACAAATGGTGTAGGTGGTTCTCACAGTTTGGGAGTGCTGTGGTTAATTTCTTTAATTTATAAAGTATTTATAAGTCCTCAGTTATACTGAGTAGTGGTAAAAGTGTGTAGGCAGAAAGCAGTTATCTCCACACCTCTCAATCTTCCAAATTAAATTCACTCTTGCAGCATGTCTAATCACTTCAGGGTACCTCATCATCCTCTCCCTATTACAGGCTATGCAGCACCATTTCTTACAAAATAGATACATTTCAACTGAGTTTTTTGATTGATCTTATTTTATTATCTCATATATGGAGGCAATTAGGGTATTAACTGAGAAGAAGCAGCAAGAGATGTGACTGACCATTTATCAAGGATTGTTTAGAAAGTAATTCACACGGACCTTATTTAGACCTGTGAGAACCAGCTGGAATTACACATCCAAAATGATACTTCTGAAATATTAAACTTTTCCTGCTCACTAATTACAAAGCTACAAATTGTATAGATAAATCTAACTGAAGGTACATCAGTCATGAAAAAACGTTAACCATGCCTCATTTTTCCTGACTTAAAGCAAATATATTTAACTTTCTTTTTAATTAGGACTTAGAATTGCAGAAAAATATTGCTTTGTTATCTTTCAGCCTATTTTTTTTATGTAGACATTCATTCCATTTCATGTTTTGTTTTGAGTGCTACAGTCATTTGGATAGTTAGTCTTCCCCGCTTCTGCTCTCTAGAAGAGCTTGATCTTGGAGCTCTCACTGCAGGCATTATTCTGGTTCCAGAGATGGTTATTACAAACCAAAACTGCAAGTATCATGCACTGTCATGGTTTGGGCTGGGTTGGCCATTAAAACGAACGACAGATGTTCTCTTTACACAGTTGCCTTCGTTCAATAAGACTTTCATATTTCATCTCCCTTTGGGAATGATCTCAGCACTCCCAGTTTTAGATCACTGGGTGATTTCCAGTTAATTAAAGTTTTGTCATTGCCTTCAGCAGAAGCACAAGACCTCCTTTGACTGACATTTTCAATCTTCTCTATCACTTAGTAATCTGGGAGGTGTTTACTATTTAAGAAAAAAAAAAACCACACCATGTTTTCACCGATTTTTCTTAACCACGAGCTAAACGGGAGAGTAAAGCTGTGGACAAACTGTATTTATGTGCTCCTCTTTGCAGAGGAAAATCCATTAGATGCTAACTAAAAATGCCACCAACTCATTTACTTTACATTTTACATGTTTCTATTATTTTGCTAATGAATGGACTCTGAAAAATGGAAGCAGAAACCAAAAATATCCTCTCCTGATCCCTGGCAGAACTGGCAGTGCACCTTCAGCTCACCTGAGGGTCCTCTGCTCCCTCATCAAGGCTCTCAACAGATTAGTTTAATTGTACCATAAATCTCATCCACTGTAACAGTTCCCATCCTTATCCACACTCAGATAGTGTATGTATTATTAAAAATATTAAGATCAGTATATTCAAGAACTCCTTTCTAGAGAGGAGTATTAGCAACTAACTTCTACAGGAGGTCCCCAGCCTGTGACCATCCCCTGTGGGTCCAGGACAGCAAGGATGATCTTAGTCAAAACTCAGCCTACAGGTCTCTACTCCAAGAAACAGCTGGGTTGGGTCCGAGCAATGCAATTTGACAACACTTCAGAGCAAAAAAAAGCAATAAAGAAAATCTCATTGAATTTTCTTCCCTATCCCTGGGCACAAAAATAACAGGTTAACAGCTTTAGCTACCTCAAACAGTGGTAAAGCAGCAACAGTGTGAGGTTTCTTACAACACTTTGTGCTGAAGTCAGTAAATATAGAGTGCAAACAGGGTCTTACCTGCTTTTTCCACTTAGTTAACCTCTGGCTAACCATATCTCGTGGTGTCAGCCATAGCAGGACCCCGTGCCTGTAGCCCGGTAGGCTGATGAAAACAAGACTGAAATCTCCACTTAGGCAGAGGTCTCGCTCTTTTGGCGAGACAGTACTTCAGGGGACAATTGGAAACCCCTGGATCCCCATTAGCTTCTCACTCATTCAATCTAGCCTCGTTACTGGTGAGGCAGGTGTGCTGTAGCATGAAAATAGATGGTCTTCTGCTGGCAGACTTTTGAACCCTTCTGAATAACAGAGGGAATAAACTCACTCAGAGCAATGGGGAGGATTCACAGAGGCTTTAGACCAGGATGTCGCCCACTCCAGCATAAACTACGCAATTTATGTTGATATAAGAACAAGCTTTATACCAAATCTCTGAAAATTGCACTCTCTGTTGTTTCTGTATTCAAAAAAAGCTCCCTTGACCACATAACCAGCCGCTGCAGCCTGGATTCCTTCCATTTCCCTTTGGTATTACAGTTATAAACTCCTGAAAACTAGGTTACTGTTAAGGCACTGTGGCTTTACAATGAATTCATGGCATTTGACATTCATAACTCCACATTTATAAAAATAGACAAGTCCATTAAAAGCCTTGTTAATAATGGTTCTAGCAAAGCATACGTTGCCTAAAGCAATACAATTATTGGTCAATAATTTCTCTTTAGCTGTCTGTATCACTACCACTTTATTTCGACACTTGGCTTCTTACCTTTGATCTGCTAATTATCGTTTTACCCTCTGATCCTCTTCGCAATTCCTTGGCAATTTGATCCATTAATTACACTACCAATATTCCCTATTTTGTGTAGAATGTGCGTTTTTTCTGACCCTCTGCACCTTTCTTCATACAAATACTTGTCATCTTTCTGTAGGGTATATCTACTTCCATAAATATATATTGATAGAAATGCTGTAACTAAAAGTATCTTTACACTTTCCTTCCAATCCTTTGGACTTCATGAAAATGTCTTAATAGTTTGTCATTGACTTAAATTTTGATGGAAATGGGCGCTCAGCTCTGGTAAATCCTTTGACACTCCATCTTCAATTGCCATAAATTCTTAGATATTTTTCAAATGTTAATAAAAGTTGGTTACATTTCCATCCTGGAGACTCCATTAAAAACACAGGTCCTGCTATGTTTTGGATATATAATATAAAAAAAATGTATTTTCTGATAGAAGTCTTTTCTCACTTTATGAGCACATGACCCATGAATTACGAAGTTTTCTGCATTGCCAATTTCCTAGTCCCTTCTAATACAGATGTAGACTTTCAGTGCAACCTAAATATGTTTTAGCGTGGTAGAATTTTAGCAAGATAAACTCAGGCTATTAACTTGTACAGTGAAGAAATTATGGTGTTGTGGGAGGGGGGTATTTCTGAGGCTGGGAAGAAGAGGCCTGGCAGTTGGAACGCAGCCTCGGTGTTTGAAAGCCAGATTTCTTTCATTTACTGTGGCCAGGGTAGCCTATAAGAATTAACACCAGTCGATTATTCTATGAGGCATTCTCTGACACTGCACTAAAGACAGCTATATAGAATCATAGAATGGTTGGAAGAGTTGGAAAGGACCTTGAAGATCATCGAGTTCCCACCCCCTTGCCACGGGCAGGGACACCTCCCACCAGCCCAGGTTGCTCCAAGCCCCGTCCAACCTGGCCTTGAACACCTCCAGGGATGGGGCAGCCACAGCTTCTCGGGGCAACCAGGGCCACCCTCACAGTACAGAATTTCTTCCTAATATCTAATCTAAATCTGCCCTGTTCCAGTTTAAAACCATTCCCCCTCATCCCATGGCTCCCCTCCCTGATCAAGAGTCCCTCCCCAGCTTTCCTGGAGCCCCTTTAGGCACTGGAAGGGGCTTTAAGGTCTCCCCGGAGCCTTCTCTTCTCCAGGCTGAACACCCCCAACTCTCAGCCTGTCAGCTGTTCAGCGCAGTGCTGTGGCTCAGCAGTGAAGTTGCTTCTTTCTCCCTCCACCCCCACTTTAAATTATCCTTTTTGCAAACCTTGCAGACAAAAGCGTGCAAGTTCAGAATGGACAGCAGTGGTTCTTCTTGCCTGCTTCACACAGGAAAGAAACTAAGCACAAGCTGGGGCTCTTCAAAGTTCACGCAAAAGAAGGAGACGCTCATGTAAACCTCCCGTGTCTCAGTTTGCCTATCAGTGCTGCCGGAATTCATCCGTTAATATTTATCTACCTTTTTAATCTCAGAGAGAGCAGATTTAGCTCAGTACTGAGGGCCTGGGAAGTCTTAATCGATAAAGCGCAACAAAACACAGACTGTAGGATTCTAAGTTTTACTCAGTTTTTATGTGGCGCTTCGTTGCAAATGCTCACTTAGTCCTTTGGCCAAAATTGCCAGCTGTTTAAAGTAATGGTTTTGTGGTGTGTCCACCCAAATGAACTCAACAACTTCTCATTCCAGAGAAATCTCTGCAGAATTGCCAAATAGCTATCATTAACACAACATTTTTCTTTCTGACCTCATTTCTGCTTTAAAAATGATTGATTGAACACCTCTTTTCTTGTATAAATAATCTCGCAATTTTTAATATAGAGGATTCATTTCAGCTTCTCTGGTGTAAAAAAAAAATCTTATTTCTGTGCATTCAGTTCTTTTCAATCAGATTACTCTTACAAACCATGGAGATTGCAAGGATAAAATACATGTTACAGAGTAGAGGTATCTTCCTCTACAATCCGAAAGAAAACCTCCAAAGAAATAACATTCTTCTCTCACAATTTCAAAACAAAAGTGTGCTTATTGAATACAGTCCTGTCTAATCATATTGAATTATTCTGCCTTTTTTCCCTTGTAGATGTACCTGACAGCAGATAAGTTGCCATTTTTCACGTTAGTTCTTAAATATCTTGCATTTCCTTGCATCACAAGGCACTTAACAGTTTTTCAGTAATCTGATTGTTCAATTGTCTGAATATTTCTTGACATAGAAAAGTGAAGTAGAAGATCAGCTTGAAATGTCTTGAAATACAGTAGGCCATTTCACTGTAACTGAAGCAAGTAATGGGGAATTTGTAAAATAAAAAGTAAAGAAATGAATTGTGGTTTGCAATAAATATGTGTATCGCTCCAAGGGTATTTCTGTTTGAATTATGGAACTTCTCATTCATTGTTTGGGAATCAGGACTTATCTGCTTGATTTCACTTTATAGTCCCCCAGCCAGGTATCTTAGCTGCTTCTGAGACACGCTATAATTCAATGCTGTATGGAGAAGCTCAGTTCATTGATTGATTGTAGATCTCAGATTTGCCAAACATAACCAGAAAGGTGGTCAGAACTGCTGACAACGGAGTTTTTCTTCACTCTCACCTGCATTATGAAGGAAAACTTTTTCGCTGCTTCCTTCGGTGGAACTCAGTCTTGTCAAGTATTCCAACCAGAGAAACAACATTGCCAACAACCACGTTAAACAGTTACTGAACTTCAGACCTGGATTTGTGACTAATCTGAAATGTGCAATAGTAAAAAAAGAAGCTCATTAATCAAGAATGACTTCAAAGTACCATTTCCTCAGTCAAACAGCCTCTCTTTGTGTGTGTGTGTGTGTAATACTTATCCCAGTCAATATTTAGATTATTAAAATCTAGCGAGCTACATGATGTAAACACATACATTTTTTTCTACACCAGAATCCAAAATTCACCTGATAGTAATGCCTTTTTAATCTCCAGATTCAATCCAAATTCATGTAACAAAAACACTTAGGTCATTTCCCTTCATCATTAATTCATATCTCTCACTAATAACTAAGTAATCTCTCTATTTTCCTTTTGTATCCCTCTAGCAAATTGCATCAGGCAGTTTTCAATTACTCTGGTATTCTTTCCCTTTTGCTTTTTTTTTCCCTTGCTTTTGCTCTCTGTGTTGCCTGGACTATTATTCAGTGTTATAGAATGTTAAGAAAGCTGCAGGATTCTTCTGTATTGTTCTGCTTTATCATAAAAAAAAAGAAAAGACAAGGTGATTTTCCATGATGTTTGCCAACCAGGGTGTTCCTATATGCAGAATTCAGCTGCAGCCCATTTCTTAACAAATATCATTTTGCCTTTCCTACCACTCCCGGTTGTTTATAACTATTAAAACTTCAGGCTCGCAGAGCTTTCCCCGGTTCTTGTGTTTACACTTTTAGCTCTGAGCAGTAATTAAAACCCAGTATTTCAAGAAAACGTTATGATTTTATTTTCAGTCATCTTTTGATTTCATTACCTAAGACTTTTTTTGCTGCAAAGAGGTTCAATATTTTGCACTAGAAACTTCATCTAAAAGTGATTGAAGTCAACGAAAGCCTTTCAGTTGAAGTTTGTAGGCTTTAAAGTTAACCCTAATTTAGCAGCTGGGCCAGCCCCCACTTTTTTAACAGAAGTCAATAAGTCTTTCAACAGAAGTCAATGTACAGGTTATGCTTTGACACACACACACAAAAACTCCAAAACAAGCATGTATTTATAACTAAGATGAATGTACGAGTAATAGCATGTCACACATGCCCAAGAATTGCAGTGCTTTGTTGACTATAACTTTCACCACAGGGAGATTTAGAAAAGAGTGAGATGCCACCTTCGCTTTCGTAGCATATAGGGTTGCATCTCCTGCTACTGCTGGGAGGGGCGCAGACTTTAAATAGTATTTATCACTGAAATGTTCTTCTCTTCTTTTCTGCCTGTGTTATTTAAGCAAGAAGCTTTATTTGATCAAGCGCTCTTTAACCTCATCACAGTGGGGGTTTTTCTCATTTCAACCTTCTTATTCATTAATATAAAATCCAGCGATCTCGCTGCCCCTGCCTTGAAATTATCTGATATTTTGCCTTTTGATGAAGACAGCTAAGGAGGACGCATTCTCCAAACAGAGCTGGGACTGTTCAACCTAGAGAAAACAAGGCTGAAGTGGGATCTTGTTAATGCATATAAATACATGAAGGGGGTGGGTGTGGGTGCAAAGAGGATGGAGCCATGCTCTTTCCAGTGGTGCCCAGTGACAGGACAAGGGGCAATGGGCAAAAACTGAAACACGGGAACATCTGAAAACACTTTTTTACTGTGAGGTTGACCAAGCATTAGAACCAGTTGGCCAGGGAGGTTGTGGATTGTCCATTCTCAGACATATTCAAAAGCTATCTGGACACAGTTCTTGACAACCGGCTCTAGGTGGCCCTGCTTGAGCAGGGGGTTGCACCAAATGATCTCCAGGGGTTCCTTCCAACCTCAACCATTCTGATCCTCTGATTCTGTGATTCTGTGAAACATGTCCATTAGTTCAGTGCCTCAACATGAAGCATATCAGACCTGAAACGTGAGGATGCTGAGTGCCTTTGAGGCCACACTAGAATGAATATGTGTTGCCAAGAATCATAAAAAAAAAAAGAGGCATAAGTCATATCAGATGAGGTTCCCTGTATCCAGTGGGGTTCCCAAACCGTGTAGCACCGCAAACGTCATAAGATTTTAAATTTTTCAAATGTCTTTGCTCTCTTATCAAGCTTCTCGTCTCCTTCTTCTTTGCTCTCCTATTTCTATAATACAAAATAAACATACCTTTGCCTGGCCAAATTCTTTGAACTGAAAAATAAACCTGTAACTTGGGGCATACTTGGAAATGTTTACAGATGCTCAGTAACCCCGTGAAGACTCTCATGTCCCTTTGAATTTAATGGAAGTTGACACTGAATTCAATGAAGTGCGAATTTCCCTCTCAATTTCACTAGCACTTTCCCTGGATTTATTATGCCTGTGATTTCACACAGTGTCTGTAAATAGTGTTATAATACAGCCACCAACTCAGCCATAGTATTTCAATTGAGAAGTTAGAGACCAAAGTCTTTTGCCATTAGCTGCCTCCAGTTCACATCTGCGATGGGTAATCTGGATTCAGCACTCTTGAGATCTGCCTTTTATTACTGATTGGTTTCATTTATTTTCTAGCAACTTCTTATAATTAGGAAGGGTGAATCCCCCTCCTTTAGGGAAATGTCAATAATATACTATAAGACAAGATTAACTGCTGCACAAGGGCCTTATAAACCAGAAAGATCTCAGCAGCTTCAGCTTGCTCCTGCAGGGCCTGTGTTAGGAGTGGCGGCACGGTACCAAACCTCATGGTGGGATGATCCATCCCCTCCTCCATACTTCTTCTTTTCTCACCAATAGTGACACGTGGCACTGCGAAGTGCAGTGCGTTGGCTGGCGATCCTGCAGAGGTTACCTGCTTTGTGGCAGCTTCGACAGTCTAATGAAAGTATACTAAGATGGTAAATCAAAGCTGTGTAACAGTAGACTGAAGAATATGGATTTTTTTTCTTCTTTTTTATCTTTGTGTGTGCTTAAGTAAATTGCCATCAACAAGATTACTGCAATCCTGGATCGTATGTGGTACAGACTTTTTGGACTTTAAGTCGCCCTAGTTCCTTCATAACCTTGATCCTTGCAGGGTAAGGTTTTAGCTTGTTGTCCTCCTAATCCTATGGCAGTGCTTGCTGCCCTTGACAGTTTTCAAGCAAGCAGGTGCCTGGAAGGAAATGGAGTCAGGTATCCGATTACCGTCCCTGCCGTGCTCTGAGGAGCGATGAGAAGAGTTATGCTGCAGTAGATGCAAGTGGGAAACGGAAGGGAATAGCAGAAATGCCATTGCCCTGGGTCACATACCAGAGTGAAACTGCTCTGGTAGAAGCATCTCCTCCCCAGTCTGGCACAGTGACAGACCTGTCCCTCGGCCAGCAAACGAGCCGAGGGTTCGGAGAAAGGCAAAGGTGAGAGAGGGAAGCTAATGAAAGAGCTAATTACTCCTGGTCTCTGCCAGGAAAACTGGATGGCCCTCGCTAAACTGTTTTTCTGGTCTTAGTTTCAACAAGCTGCATCTATGCAGCAAAGCCTTATTAAAATCCACTGACTTACGTTGGTGCTTAAAGATACCCACAAAAATAAGTGCTTTGCTGAAAAGGGATGGACTTAAGCTGAAGCACTTTGCTGCATAAAGTTCTGAGTCAATATTTTAACTGGGCTGTGTAATTTCCCATCGTTTAATGTGAGGCACCTCCTTGTGCCTTCGGTTCAGAATAGCCTTATACATATCATCGGGAAGACTGCGCTCATCCCATGCCTCACTACATCTTATTATGAAATTATAATGCCACTCTATAACCTCGCTGGAGGGAGAGTTTCAAGCTAATGCAAGAAAGCTGGCCTCCCATACTGATGAACAAATACTTTAAAGTAGGTGTCTCTGAATATCCATCCAGTACGTCATTGCAGCCAGCCTCGGTGGATTTCTGTTGTTTACCTTAAGAGAGCTGGAGTTTATATGTTTAGCTATTACCACCCAGTCCCAAAGTCTGCTCGGAATTTTAGAAACTNCAAATACTTTAAAGTAGGTGTCTCTGAATATCCATCCAGTACATCATTGCAGCCAGCCTCGGTGGTTTTCTGTTGTTTACCTTAAGAGAGCTGGAGTTTATATGTTTAACTATTACCACCCAGTCCCAAAGTCTGCTCGGAATTTTAGAAACTTAGTTCTTGCACGTTCATGTTATGTGACAATTGTCATGTTGCCTAATCATGTTGTTTACACATTTCAAACCTGAAATTATACAAGATTATGGACTGTAGAGCAGTCTCTGGGAAATATTTTGCATGTTTGTTTGTTCCTGCTAAAAATTTGCAAAAAGTTCGGACCCACTCCTGGTCAAAAAGCATTAAAATATAAAATAAAAGAGTCAGTGTTTCTTAAAAGCCGAATCTGGTCTGAGCTTTTCAAAGCAGGACAACTTCAACAGTGCAATAAAGAGTCAGACATTCCCTCTGAGCCTGATAAAACCTACTGACGTCTGCAGGGAACTATGCTACTGTAGGAATATTGTACCTACTCCATCACTGCTCGCATTGCATATACAGTCCTAGAGCCGGCTTGAAAATGTTCGGGCAAGATCTTTGACAATAACCACTTGTCTCCTGTAAAATATCTATGTAGACTGCACTATGCGCTCATAATGGATACAGGCGCAGCAGTTTCTTTTCCTGCACTGTGATAGTCAGGATGTCTTATTGTCTGAGTGACTATCAACTACGTGCAAGTATAGGGAGAAGGAAAATCTATGGGAAGTCGTAAAAACATTATGCGCAGCCTCTGAAGTAACTGAAATAATTCTGTGAAAATTATTCTACCTTTCTCCATGCAGTCCCAACCTTTGTGTTTCAGTACCAAAAGAAGTGTATTCGGAAAGCAGACTGGCATAATTACAGTACAGAGAAACTTGTAAGAAATGGTGAAATGGCACTAAAAAGATAGCCACTGGGAATAACACAAGCAAAGGTAAAAAAGAAAATAATGTTATTTGTCCAAAGAAGTGTTTGTGTGTAACAAATGCAGAGAGAACTCTGCTAATTAAATTCACAGCAGTATTGTTCTGCTGCCCTGTGCTGTACATTAGAAGGAGTTTAGTTAGGACACTCACAATGTGATCCGTATTATTTGCTCTGTAACAGCTCTCTGGGTATGTAGAATTTATGGAAGACTTTCGATTTTTCTTGGAACTTTGCTAAAAATTCTGCATTATTTTAAAGCATGACCACAATGACGATGTTAGGTTTTGCCTTTGCAGAGAAGGTTTGTGAGGTGCTCTCCAGAGTAAGTGAGGGTAAGCGAACGGGCTTATAAAATGCAGAAACATCCCTGGAATTTGTATAGCTCCAACTCCCGTTCCATACGTCCTCTTACTTAAGCAATATGAAACACCGAAGAAGAGGAGGAAAAGAAATCTTTTCTGTGAGAAGACGCCTGGTGGNAAGAAATCTTTTCTGTGAGAAGACGCCTGGTGGTGATAATGTGTGTACCTGGGTAACAGCCCAGCAGTTTTCCCAGAGTGCTTGCCCTGTGCGGGCACGGAGCTGAGGGGCAGCTCTCCTCCCTGTCACCCACCGGTCCCAGTAACTTGAGCAGCTGCATGTTTTCTTAAAGTCCTTTCAAGTGGAGATCAGTTGTCTCCACACCTCATTTCTGGAGTGGTTTCTGCTCCTTCCACGTGTCGGTGGAAAACAGCTGCAGTGTTCCTGCTCCACTCCGTCTCTGCCGGGGACTCCTTCAGTGCCCTCCCTCCATCCCAGTATGTTTTAGAAAGGACACCAAGACATGGGAATGGCACGTCTCAAAATGCGGGAGGAAATCTGGGCATCCTGAGGTTCCTGTTTGAACTGTGACACCGTCCCCACTGACACTACCACTACGTCGGAGAGGAGTGGAAGAAATAAAAAACATTATTTAGCATGCCTGCAGGGAGGAGTAGTGTACGCACAGCTTGAATATAGCAGGTTCAGGCCAGCCCGAGCCTCCTGAATATTAAAATCAGAGAGAACAGCAACTTGAACAAGTGCTTTATTTAAGATGATGTAAGTTGGGCTTTTCTGTTAATTTTCCCTTTCTCTCACTTGAGCCCCAGCTTACTTGACCTGCGTTACTCTGCGCATTTTCTGATAGAAACACCACAGATAAGCCTCTCGCCAGCAGTGGCCTTGGTTATCTGGGTCTGTTTGGGAACAGAAATGTGTTATCGGTTTCTGAAAAAAAGGTCTGCTTAATGTCAGGGAGCATGCCAAATTATGTCACGAGGAAAGGAGAAAATCTCTTGATATGATTTTCTTTTTTGAATAAGCTGAAGCAGGAGAGATAAAAAGTTGTTTATGAAAGAAAAATACAGAAATAATATTTTGCTGCCCACAAAGATGCATCACTATGTGCAGAACAGGTAGATTGTTCTCAGAATTTTTAATATAGCTATTTGTTCTGTCACCAGTGTGCCCAGGTGGCCA
>RSEF01000009.1:23997551-24022606 GCA_003993805.1 Himantopus leucocephalus
TTTTTTTCTGTTCTGCAAATATGTAATGTCCTTGTAAAAGTCTTTTTACTCTACAGCTGAAGCAAACTACCTCAAGGAAAAATGAAGAAAGAAAAAATGGCTTAATTTTCTTTTCCTCGTGCAAGTGTATTATGGTAGTTGGAGTCATAGCTGGATGGTCCAGCAGAGAGCCCAGAAGAAGAAGACAGGTCAAGCTCCCCACGCAGGAGGAACTGTGAAGGCACCGTTTAAGTTTCTTTTTGTGAATTCCACGTTGTAGCCATGGGCTGAATGAAATCTTCACTTGATCTAAAAATGTATGGGATTAAGAGTCCCATGGGTGGTGTCATCAAAAGACAAAGAGATTTGATGCTACCCACATAATTTCCTAGTATGTTTTTGATTTATAAACCAAAGGGCTTTAATTATAGTGGCTTGGAGTACTGCTTGTCTCAAGGTGGACCTTTGGCCTTTTTTTGACTGTTACATATAACAAATACTGAGTTTTGAATAAAGGTGCTCTCCAAGGATACCCTGATATCGTACTGCCCAAAGGAGGATTNTTTGACTGTTATATGTAACAAATACTGAGTTTTGAATAAAGGTGCTCTCCAAGGATACCCTGATATCGTACTGCCCAAAGGAGGATTCAGTTTCAAGATCCTTCTGTGGGATACAGCTAGCCACATCCTCGGAAGAGAAGGGAATTTCCTCCTCTGACAGATTTGATCTTTATCCTCAGCTAGTGCTTGGCACCAGAGAGAAGGACTATCTTTCACTTAAGTTCTCCACCAGAACCGTTTTACCTGGCTTGATAATAAAACCAGTAGACAAGAAACCCAGGTTCAAATGAAATATATGCAGGAAGAGAGTCTCAAATTAATGAGAGAAGCTGCTTTTTCAGTGGAAAATTAGGACTTTGTCTTTCTGAGGCAATCTGTTGTTTCCTCATACACTCCTCATCACCAATACTGTACCAAAAATGAGGTCTACACTGAAGCCTTACAGAAGATGGAGGGACCAATGAATGCTTGAATTGTAATTCTGAAGCAGTAGCTCTGCATCCTTAAGTCACAGTGTTTAGATTCTGATTACAAAATGTCCATTTTCTATATTTTTGTAAAAAGTCCAAATCTCCATATGTACAAATCTTCTCTCCCAAAAATCTTCTCCACTCCTGTTTCAATTTCACCTACTTTCAGTTTTGTGAAAAAGTCTTATGGTATAAATAAGTAACAAGCTACGTGGGATTTTAAAATTTTCATATCTTCCATTTCAGGTATTGCTGTTTTTCTCCCAAAAGGAAATTCTATCCTCCCTGCAGCATTTGAGGACATTTGTACAGAAGACAGCCAAATACAATTCTCCTCTCNTTTTTTTTTTTTTTTTTTTTTTTTTTTTTTTAAAGAGACCAGGATGTCAGGGATGTTTCTGACCTAAACCTTCTTGAATTTATCACATATGCAGCTAACCATGAACTGAGCAGAGTTTCATCCTCCCAGGTTTGGAGCAGCGCGTGCTCCACACTGCAGTGAAATCAATTGCTTTCCCAGGGAAGCAAAGCGGTATTAAAGTTTCTAACTGGGCACAATATCACCTTTCAGCAAGATTATCCCCAGTCTTTCTCTGAAGTCCATTCCATAATATGATTTGTACTTTACTCCCCTCTTGTGAACAGTGCTCTGAGCTAATACTAATTGGATCTGGCTTTTATTTTCTAGTTCTGCCACTGAGCAGGTTACACCACCCCTTTGCCCACTTCCCCTTCTCTTCTCTCTCTACTTTGCCTGTTTTGACTGCGGGCTCTTCAATGCATCTGCACGATTCACAGCGTAACAGGACCATGATCTCAAAAGGAAATATGGGGCATGGACATCAGGTTAGCAAAGAATTAAAAAGAATTTTCCAAGCAATATATCTGTCTTAGGTGAAGCAGAAGAAGGCAAACTTGTCTTCCACTGCTCAATAAGAGAGACCCTAAAACTTAAAGAGACAAACCGGTAAAGCTAATATGTACAGTTCCACAGCATAAATGTAACATTATTGTTTTCAAATGCATATGTAAGTAAAGACAAATAACACTTACTGTTTGAAATAAGAATGTGCCTGGTATTGTTGCCATTACCAGAGTTTATTGTGCTCTGCTCTGGAGTTGGAGTAGGAAATGACAGTTTGTTGGGGCTGTTAGAATATGTACTACACTGCTGGATTTGTGAATTCATTGTGTTACAACTAATTTCATCTCTTTTCTTGTTTGCGTTATTCTTTTATCTCCTTTTTTTATAGTTAGCCAGCAATTAATTTTTTAATCAAGATTCAGACACAGTGTCATTACTGGTTAAGGTTTAATAAAGATCATTATATGACTACCACAGAAAGTGGCTGTTTGCTTGCTTTTTTGTTCTTTCCCATTCACATTTGCCAGGTTAATATTGTGTATGCAAATTTTCATTTGGACCGTATTAGTGTACAATCTTAAAGTTAAAAAGCCAGAATATTTTGAATTCCAGTAATCCTTAACTGTACCAAATACAATAGGCTTTCTCTTTATACATTAACTAATTATCTCTGTGCAGCACTCTAGGTGAATTCCAACACAAGCACTCTAATAATATAATTAAAAATGTATAAAGGAATTAAAAATGAATTAAAAGGAGATCATACAAAAACTTTCAAATTCGGACTAAATTAAATGACTAGATTTAAGCCCCTCAGTTTTAAAGGACCTGCAGTCAGTAGATTAAGAATGTTGGGATGCCACTAAGACCTCATGCAAAATAACATGAGCTTCAAAAAATAAATAATCTCCAAATCTCCTGGGGCGTCATTCCCTTAAAGGCCACCTTTACCTTGCAAGTAGAAAGACCATGCAAATAAATTTTGCCATCAATATTGACCATCCCTATTTAACAGGCATTTGAAGGCGGTAAGAGAGAAGCTGAGTTGATTATCTTGAAGCTGAGACTGAGTCTTGCGGCAGGCGGGGACTCAGCCGCTGATTTGCCCCAATTCTGGGTGGGTTTGGGTGCCAGAACTCATCGAGGACCCATCGACTCTGGCTCTCACTCACACAACCAGGCTGATGCAGCGGTCCATCAAGGGCAACACCCAGCAAAGCTGGCTCTGTCCATCCCTCCCATCCTTTCCAGCTCTCCTCCAAACAAGCTTCAGCCCAGGCGTGCCCCAAGCTTGCACAAAAACGTGAAGTTATAGTTCATCCTGCCATTTACGTAGACTTCCAGGCAATTTTTGCCAGCGCCTGGAGCAGGGGCAGCCCTGGCGCGTCCCACATCCTGGGGACAGCAATGGGGAGCATGGGCAGAGCATCCCGGACTCTCCCCTCCTGCCTGCACATCCTTGGCAGCAGGCGCGGATGGAGGCACAGGGGTCACTTTGACCTGGAGGCACATTTAATGCCAGGGAGGCCATCAGGAGAACGATAGCTGCCTGCCGTGACGTTGATTGCTAAGGACGCCTGGCTGCATAGGAAAGGCTTTGGAAAGTAACATAATTAAATTAGGACAGGTCAACTGAACTAAAGTATCTATTTTTATAATCACAACATTATCAAATGTATTCCTCAAGTGAACACAGCAACCAGCTTCCATTAAGGCTCCCTTTGTAATCTGCAATAGGTCAGACACGTCTATGTTGGAAAAAAGAATCCCTAACAAGCTATTTCTGAGTTCTGCCAGACTTCTGTCTCAGGGCTATATACTTCCCTTCAGTGCTGTGTGTGACTGTTTTCTGAATTGAGGACAGCAAATGACCTCAGCCAGCAACATCACATAAAGACCAAAATTCCACAGACAGTGGAATTTACTGAAAAACTGGCAATAATAACAAACAAACATCTGTAATAAAACATCAAAGTCAAAATGCACTCTAAGTGATGTGTGCATGGAGAACAACATGGATAATATAGAATATTATTTATTACATTGGACATCTTCTTTTTTCTATTTCTGCTCCATTCTTTCAGGTATCTCTGGATCCAGCTGGTTATTTTGTTTATTTTTTTGTTTGTTTTCAGTCTTTTCTTTTTTTTTTTGGAGCAAGATAACAGGATGTTTACTCCTCCTTTTGAGAATTTTAGTACATGAAATACCTCTTGGTAAAAATCATATTCCTGAAGGTCTGGCAGAGGAAATAACCCAATCATCATCGAAAAAGGAGGGACTTAAAATATCTTCTGTCCAGAAATGCCTCCTGAAGCCACACAGAGTGTTGTTTAAAAACGATGACAGAAATTGTATCTCTCTATGAGATTGTATATGCATATAAGTTCAAAGTCTTTCTTTAAATTTGTTCTCCCAGTTTGCTTATTTTAGTTTACAAATTAGTGGTTGTGAGGGGTTATGAGGATTTCAGACATTTCAGCTCAGGGTGATATCCAACAAGGGTTTTCCTAGCTGAAGGCCCCGCAAGGACAATGCCTCCCCCAGGCTCCCGGGAGGTTGAAGCCATTCCCTGTCACCTCTGACAAGAGGGAAGGCAGAGCTGTGAGCAGAAATCTGGGCAAATTCAGGGCAACTTATTTCAAAATGAAGGGCTGTGTGGCCACCAACAACTATTCTTCCGTCAGTTTTAGTCAACACAGAGTTCACAGTATAAACTGAATGCTAATATTCTCAACAGGAAAAAGAAAACATTACGAAAACATGCTCAAAACGTGCTTTGGGCAAGAATGTTAGAAGGCTTTAAGTGTTTAAAGCCAATAGAAACTAATGGAGCTGTACAGGGTGATTAGTTACTCTGGATTGTGTCTGGGTCCCAGAGTCATCAGGACCCAGATGGGATGAGCCCCTGCGCTCTCCTTTTGTTTCTCCTCTCTAACGTACCTGGTGTGTGCAGGCTGAGAGAGTCTCACTCTGGAGCTTTCTTTGGGTTTGGTGTCGGGATGCACTGAGTTGGATCGGGAACACTGTGATACAATGAATTAGCAATCTCCTTTGAAGAAAGAGGATTGAGAAAAATATATAGACACCAGCTCCAAAATACTTATTGCAAGTCAATACCTCTCTAGCAGATCTTTTTCTGGGGAGTGACCCCTCTGTGGGCTCATCACCAGCTCTACCTTAGCAGTGTTTCTGGCCTGGACCCGGTAACCAACCCTTCCTGCACAGCTGTTCCTGCTTGTGTTCCCTTTGTAGACTCCATGTCTTCTTTTATACTTCATTTGGACAGACCCCTGGGTATACAAAACACAAGTCATNCCTCGGCAGATCTATCCTGGCCACGCAAGGCCATCCATTCCTTATGTTAACTCCACCCTGAGGAGAAAAGTCCCACAAGAACTCCCAGACTACACCCTAATCTGATAAAATTATAAGATTTTGCATCTTAGCTAGTAAAGAGTGCTCCAGATGGGAAAGCATCACGAAATTGGCTTACTTAGAATAATGACAGTGATAATGAGACCTTGCCTCACCTGGAGGAGAATGCCCCACTGCAAAGATGTCAGAGAAACCAGCAGTGAGATCTTGGAGCAATTTTATGTTATATACACACATACACGGGTGACCTTTAACGACTTTGCCCACCAGGGAGAAGTTATGCAGCTAAGCAAGCAGGGAAAACATATGAACCTGAAGAATTATTTCCTCTGGAAATAGCTAATATATTACTGGCAAAATAGACCCACCACGTTTCAGAACATTATTCCGACCATGTTCACAGCTCCTAGCTAAGTTAAAAATCAGCCTGCCATACATTAGAACAAAATGTTGAGACAGTTCTCCATCAGGAAAGGAGTGTGTTATTGTGCAGGCAAAATCAAATCTGCTTTGAAGATGATAAAATTGACTGAAGCACGCACAGAGGGGTTTGATGAGCCTTACGTGCCCCTCTGTCCAAGCGTCAGACCTAGGATAAAACTTGAAGAAAAAGGGGTTATGCACAGAGAGGGGTTTTTTTTCTGCAAAGTCTATGGGGTATCCCACTACACTTGCAATCTCTCTTCCTATTTGGGTGCAGAAATAGCAATATTTGTCTGTCTTGATAAAGAATTCTACCATAAAGCCAAGGACAAATGCTTATTAGCACAAATTCAGTGGATGAGCTGAAAAGAGGCAAAAGCTTATAAGAGCGGAATCCCACTCAGTAAGACTCTGTCTCATCAAACTTTGTACCTTGACAGCGCAGACATCTGCATTTGAACTAATCACTGAAATTCATGACTAGTAAGCAGTGTCACTCTTCAAATTCTTCGACCTATTTTCAATGCCTGGTTTAGGATGACGGGACTGATCCTGAAAAATATGTTCCTTTCTGTCATCTCCAAAGGTGCTTATGGCAGTACATGCTGTGACACAGCACACGCCGAAGCTTTACAACCGTGTTGCACTGCTTACCAACCAAGGTCAGGATTTTCCCAGACTGGCTGTAGGTTTTTTTTATTGGGTTGGTTTGGATGGACATGTTCTTCACTAATCTGCATTTACATTCCCCATCTGGGTGCTGCAGTTCATTTTGCTTCCATAAAAATCTAATCTGCCCGAACACTGTTGTGTATGTTAAATATGAAAACAGGTTATTACGAAGCTGTGCAGAATATTCTAAAAAATAATTAGGTCTGCAAAAGGATGTAAAGTGGTGTAAGAATTATCAGTAAAATGTTAAAGTAAGTGAAGATACATTTAGAAGTTCTGGAGAAGATGTTTAGATGAGGAAATAGGTTCTTG
Organism: Himantopus leucocephalus; assembly: GCA_003993805.1. Classification (NCBI taxonomy): domain Eukaryota; kingdom Metazoa; phylum Chordata; class Aves; order Charadriiformes; family Recurvirostridae; genus Himantopus; species Himantopus leucocephalus. The sequence continues at coordinate 24,004,214 of RSEF01000009.1, forward strand.
CATTACCAGAAAACAGAATAATTCTAAGCATGAAATATCAGAGAGGCACATGTAGATATCAGACTGTGGAGATCTGAAAAACTGATGCAGATAGAGACTTGAGAGTGATCAGAAGCAGAAATGTAAGTGGCATCTCCGTTATTAGCTGCGATCAAATCAGGGCAACACATCTGGGCAAAGGAGCAACAGACAAGAAGCTAAATCTGCAGGAGCTGGCTCAGCCAAACAAGGAGGGAGGGGGGAAAAAAAAAATCAAAACCCAGAGATTGAAGAAATCAGACTAAAGTAGAATTTCTAGGAAAAATCAGAGGAGAAGAGTTCTTTTGAATAGTTGCAAATATGTGTGACTTTTTTTTTCCTGATATGCATTTGGAATTTGCGGGTATGGCTGCTGGGTGACTTTACAGGCTGAACGCATTGCCCTTTCCATAGTGGGAGACTCTGTCTCCCTCTGATGCTAGGTTATATGTATATACATGAGTTTGTGATGGGCATGCTCCCAGCACGGAGAACTTCCTTTCTCTCGTGAAACAGCATTTCATGGTTTCACATCCTGAGTTCTCTGCTTGTAGATAACTAAGCTAGATGAGTCACGAATATGCAAAGATATTGAACCTGCGGCTTACAACTTTTATTTGTACACCAGGCATCATTTCAACTTTATTGTTCCCATTTGTTTTCTGTCTCTAATAACAGGCCTGCCTACAAAACCCACAGAATCCTTTAGAACACACAGTTCATTAGTTCTGTTTTGAAAAGCATTGTAAACACTGAAAATACATCTCAGACATAGATGTCTGGAATTGATAATGAAATTATGGTTCATCCTAGGGCAGGGGGAATCATAAAACAGATATTAATGTGGAACTTGGGTCCCTGGATCCTGCAATTTTAACAAAACTCTTGGATAAAGTTCCATTAATTAGGTGGTGCTTCCGTTTTATTTTTTCTGTAGAGGACTTGCAGAAGCAATACTGTTTGTCCTGGTATTAGCATGCTTTTTCCTCTTTTCAGCTTTAAAAGCGATGCAGTTTGTATTGGATTACAACCTGAGAAGAGTGGTACCACTTCAGTGTAATGTAAGGAATTAATTTCTCCCGCTTGCTGCATAGTTTTCTATAGATTTCTACATACTACTCGGTATTTGATGCATATGCTCCTGGCTTGGGCTAAAAGAGAGGTATATAACTAATTTAGGCCATGCCGAGTTAAAAAGTCTAGAGGGAATTCACTCATTACTTAAACATGTAATTTCCAAACTGTTGGTAGTTCACCTGTATAAAATGCAGCCTTTGTGCTTTGTCACTTTGGAGAATGAGTCTAAGACAAAATTAGCTTTAACTGTATTTTCTTCTAGTAAGGCTTTTTCTTTCTAATAACACTGAATAAGTAGGAAAAGATTGCTAACGTGACCAAGGAGAAATTTATTTTTAGATATGCATAAGCTACATATAAACTATATTTATAAGCTTGCATACTCATGTATCTGTTTACTTGTCCAGCTATCTGTACTAATGCCTTTTTAAGTCATTAAGTATTTATAATGAAATTTGACAAAGAGATGGAGTTCACAGAGATATTAAATTCCATCAGATTTCATAAAAACCAGAAGCTGGAGGAGAGGGAGGATATTAGTACCGGCACTGAGAATAAAGAGAAGTTCACCCTTTATTAGACACCAGAGAATCCAGATGGGTGTAAAGAACCACCCTCATGAGCTCAGCTGCTCCTCATGCACTCTTCACTGATGTCAGGAGGTACACATTTTAGCCTGACCTTGTTGCAGTCAAATTAATATTCAATGAGGGGAATAAATCCCTGGCTTTAGCTAATTCAGCACTTGTACACCTGCCGCGGCGATGTGCAGAGCTTGCACGCTGCTCACCCTCGCCCACGCCTAACTGGGACACCCCCTGGGCTATTGCTGCAGACCTTGGGCTTTCTCCCTGGCGATATTTCCACTCAGGAGGGATGTCAAACGGGACTCAGAGTGGTTTTGTTTTACCCAGGAATTTGTTTAAATTGGAGTATCTGAAAGCAACTTTTAAGCTCTTCTACATACTTTATCATGTTTGGCTACTTACTGCCTTCGTGTGAAGAATCTGACTAAACTGACTAAATTAATGTCATTTCAGTACTAAAATGGTGTCAAAAATCTGGCTTGAACACTTTTGAGGCTGTTGGTTGCTTTTCTGTATGCCTTTACAGTGAAGAATATCGACTGCCTGTATTTTGGTATGAAGAAGTATTTAATGCCTGTTTTCACATGAACACGTTCATATCTACTTATGATGTAGGGCTGCCACAGAAATAAGCAGCCGGTCTTTACCCGTGGTATTTAGTGCTATATTTCCAAATACCATGTTCCCAACAAGTTAACGTCTCTTACAACAGACTCAGAACAGCCAAACTGGAAGTGCCTGGCGTTCTGGGATGAGCAGTAAGGGTGCGTGAGTCTGGACTCGCATTAACTTCCCAGGATGGCTCAAATGTTCCCGCAGAGTAACCAGTCGAGCTAAATGGGGAAACAATTACCCTTGTTTGATCATTTGGTTATTATCTCGCTAACTATCTCTATGGAGTAATTGATTGTAAGGTATGGCACAAATAAATACGTCTCATCAGGCTCTCTGGAAAAACGGTATCATTAGAAAAATGAGTTTGATTGTCTCAGCTCATATGGTATTGATCAACACTCTTCCTAGCAAAATAAATACAACTTGGCAAAAGTTGCTATCAATCTATGCCTAGAAAAGACAAATGAATAGTCAGCAGGGAGAGCAAATTGCAAGCACATTTAAGTAATAAGACACACCAGGACATGGTATTGTTAGGGTAGACACCCTGAAGTGTCTTAATGTGATTATAATGTGGCTTCCTGAAACAAAACAATTATAACTATCTTCGACAAAATATTATTATCAATATTCTGCAGGGTTAACTGAAAGCCATGCAATTACATTTTTATTATTCAACCTATACCTACAGTTTTAAACGGCAAAACCGCCTTTATTCTTGGTAGTGATATTCAACGGGCCATTGAAAAACTGAGCTAGTCCCTAGGTTTAACATAGACACAGAGGTCAACGCAACTAAGATTTAATTTCAAAACACATTGTTAAAAATTTATATGTAAATTCTTTTTTGCTTGGTTAGTTGCCTAACAAATTGAATGTTCTTTCATGATACAGCCATAAAGTTTTAAAAGGGATTGAATGTATTATGAAAGATATTTAGAGCTTGTTTTCAAGATGCAAAAAAGCTTATTTGAATATATTAATTTTGTTCCCCAAGGTGCACTTGTGTTCTGTTCTGTACTGCTGGTGAGGGGGAAAATGGAAAATACTGTACGCATCATTTTCATTCAATGAGCATTTATCTCATGAAGAAATTCCATTTATTGCTGTTGAGGGTATAGCATTTACCTCCCTTGGTACAGATACTGTTTAACCTTATCATTAATGACCTCAGATGGGACAGAGTGCACTCTCAGCAAGTTTGCAGATGACAATGAAACTAGGAGGAGTGGCTGATCCACTAGAGGGTTGTGCTGCCATCCCCAGGGACCTGGACATGCTGGAGAAACGGGCTGACAGGAACCTCATGAAGTTCATCAAGGGGAAGTTCGAAGTCCTGCACCTGGGGAGGAGCAAGCCCATGCACCAGTACACATTGGGACCAACCAGCTGCAAAGTTGCTTGGCAGAGAAGGCCCTGGGTGTCCTGGTGGACATCAAGCTAACCATAAACCAGCAATGTGCCTTTGCAGCAAAGGTGGACACCAGATGTCCTGGGCTGCATTAGGCCCAGGTGGAGAGGGATGATCCTTCCCCTCTTCTCAGCACTCAGGAGACACAGCTGGAGTGTTGGGTTCAGTGCTGAGCTCCCCAGTATAAGAAAGGCAAGGACACGCTACAGCAAGCCTAGCAAAAGGCTATGAAGGTGGTCAAGGGATTGGAGCAAGAAGTTGGGTAAGCTGGGATTGTTCAGACAAAGGTTCTCCTCAGTGGTAGCCAGTGAATGGCCAAGAGGCACCAAGCACAAGGTGAAATTTGGGATGTTCTTTTTAAACATAAAAGAAAGTGGTCGAGCACAGGATCAGATTGTCCAGAGAGGCTGTGGATCCTCCATCCTTGGAGATATTAAAACCCCAGTCTGCTCTGGCTGCCCCTGCTCAAGCAGAGGTTGGTCTAGGTGGTCTCCAGAGGTACCTCCAACCTCATCCCCTCCATGACTCTACTGTGACAAAGAAAATGAAGCCTGATTTCCAGGTGAGTGGCTGGAAAAATGTTTTGTGTGAAGTCTGTTTTGGGGCACAGTACTTTTCACGTGCATGTCTAATGGCATTTCACGTGGTCTTTGCAATGAAGCAATGCACCNAAGAAAATGAAGCCTGATTTCCAGGTGAGTGGCTGGAAAAATGTTTTGTGTGAAGTCTGTTTTGAGGCACGGTACTTTTCACCTGCATGTTTAATGGCATTTCACATGGTCTTTGCAATGAAGCAATGCACTGTGACTCATTAAGTCTTCCACTGGTAGTATATGTAGCTTTGCCTTTTTCATCCTTCCAGGTTAATTTGGCCTATTTAATATCTTGTGTATTTTGCGAGACTTCTCTATGGGTGGATCTCTGTTACTGAACATATCTTATGTTCTTAAAAGATTAACATAGCCAAGAATTCAACATCCACGAGCTTTATTCTGGCAATTTTGTTTAAACTTTATATTAAAATCTGTCACAGAATCTTCAAAAATGCATCTGTGAATCATTTTTAGTTGAATATTTACTTTATGTGTTTATATATTTAAACATCTTTTCACTAAAGAAACCCAAGATGACTAAACTTGCTGGATCATTTTTTACTAATAAATTTTTAAAGCCTGCATTCCACAAAATTGCTGGGAGCCTTAACTCCTCCATTACCACCAGCAGGGACTAACTGGGCATTTATTTTCAAAACCTTACCAGCTAAATTAAATTCACATGTGGCACTTCAGGTATTAATATCTGCACAAGGATGTTCTTGAAGTTGGCAGGCACGCAGCAGCAAAACGAAGGTAACGTGAGTTCAAAATGACCAATGATTTAAAATTAAGAGAAAATAATGAGACAACTTACTTGCAGAGAGCATCCATGCTACTGCTTAGATTTTTCACAGCAGGTTACTTATCAACCTAATAGTAAGGCTGACATGCACAACCTTAACTCCTGTATCACCCAGTCACTGCCCTAATCTAACTGATTTGTGGTTGTTTCCTTGGATGAAGATATAAAGTGGATGTGCTTTCCAAAATGTCTTCAGTTCTTCTTTAGGACAAAGATGCTTTCCCAGAGGTACCTGTGATTACATGATTCAAACAGATTTTTATGATTTTTGGGGCACCTCTTGACAGTGCATCATATTTTTGCACCAGCTGAACTTCAGCCCTATGAATAACAACAGTATTTTCAGCTGGTAGTACCCTTCCCTGACCTCTGTGAGCAAGAAGGTATTCCTGCATTTAGTCACTTTGTAAGTTAACACTGTGGTAGCAGCAATTTTTATGAACTATGTCAGGTAATGATGATGTCTTGCATTTTTCAGTTATCTAAATTAGTACACAGCATTTGCAGCAATGGGTATGTCATACTGCATTTTCTCCTCAAGTTCTTGTTTTCCGAACTACAAAAAATTGTAACAGCTATGAATTTTGTTCCTTTTCATTTGGCTTCATTATGTTGAAGAAAAACAATCCATTAGTTTGCAGGGAGAAAGGAAATAAAAACAGAACAAAAGAATAAATCTAACAATAAATAACTTTACTGAAATATGCATGTTTTTGCCATGGCTAAGATTTGCTCATCAGTGTACATACAATTTTGGTCATGGCCTGTCAGCCTTTCCTTCATTCCAGCTCTGTTTCACCTGGGGTGGGGTGAGCTCTTTTTTTTTTTTGGTCCTGGGAGAGAAAAGTGGTAGCTCTGCAGTAGCCTGTTATTCCAGTCGCCCAGAGATTTCAGCTGTAGGATGTGGCCCTACAGACCACTTTCTAGCAGATAGTGTTCAAACCCAGAATTTTAAGATCTATCTTTTCATTAGGAGCTCCTCCAATTTCACTAACCTGGGCTGTATTAACCGGGAATGTGAAGGAGCAGCTCCCTGTGCTGATTCTGCATCACTAATCCCACCCGACCACAGTCGGATTCTTCTTCTCTACCCAGGGAAGGTGGGGTGGGGAATTGCCAGCAAACCCACAGGGATTCCTTGTGGCGGATGCTAGCACTCACAAGCTGCTGTTGTTGATACCATCTTTTGGGCCAAGTCCTAGTAGGATATATGATTTCAAGATCTGAAAAACACAGAGAATGGCATAGATGGATTTAGCAATTGCTATGTAAATGTGGATGTGGCGGTAAGGGTCAGGTCATGAATTCAGTGTCACGATGGGGACCTACGACCCAAGTAGTAATATCTTTCTTGTGCTTTTGGTTCGTTTTGTCGTTTTGGGTTTCCTGAATTAAATGTGTGATTTGAAGCCAAAAGATATTTTATAGTCAGTGTTACTTTCTGTAGCAAAAAGATATTTTATAGTCAGTGTTACTTTCTGTAGCAAACATTTATGAAAGTCTGAAACTTGATACACAAATATTTGAACATTTTCCCACATCCGTATGGTGAATCACTTATATAAATACGTTCTGCAGTCTTAGCAAGTAAGGATCCATTTCAGTAAATCCCCCTTTTAGAAAAACCTCTGTCATTCTCTAATCAACTTTCTCTTTTCAGTTTTCATCCATATGTACATTAGAAAGTTCGGTAAATAACGAGTTCAGGAATGTAACCAGAAAAATAGTTTCCAAAATAATTTTGAAACATTCTTAATCAAACCCAAGCAAGAATCATAATCAATTTGTCTTATGGAATTTTTCATTAAACTGATTTTTATTTGTAAAATAGATTCTTGTTTGCTTCCCCTTTGAAAATGTTTGAAATTAGGTGCCTAAGGGCAATCAATAATTTAAGCCACAAAAAATGGTTCCGCTCATCGCTTTGCTAGGAATAAGGTTATTAATTTATTATTTTTTTCAAGTGAAGGTGGTTAAAAGTGATAGGCTTGGACTGAATATGGCTGAGAGATGTTTCTATTTGACAGTATCTGTGCTGAGGAAAGGAATTGCATTTCAAATGTTTGGGGATCAAAGGAAGTGAACGCAATCACGTAAGTTCCAAATTGGATTGTTACGGCTTGTTTTATTTATGTAAACATAGGGAAAGGAATCAAATCACTGCAATTGAAATACCTTATTCAAAGGACTATCTTGCAGAAATAACAGCAGATTATAGGGATGGCGAAGGATAAAACTCTCTACCTGCTAGTGTAGAGCTTAGTGGCAGTGAAGGAAGGAAACAAGTAATATTCGAGGCTGAAAAGCAATGCTACGAAGATAGAAGTCATCAGTCTAAAGAAATGTACTTCTCAATTATAATGATCAAGTATGATTTGCTCTGGGTGAGTACAGAGGTTTAATATGATCCCCTTGTCAAAATAATCACAATCTACCATGGCCATTGCTCTTTCACAGTTCCTTAATGACAAGGTGAAGAGATCCAGCCTCTAATTTAGACCTATAGTACTTGTAGAAATGACAGCAAGTGACAGTAGATCTGATTAAATAGATCGGCAGCTGAAGCCCAAGGATACTCTATTAGTTTACAACAACTTAACAGTAAGAGGATGCTCGACGGCGCTAACTCCCTTTGCAACCAGGGTGTCATTTCAGTTGCATGCTTATAGCAGGTTCACATCAAAGCAGACTGGAGTCGTCATAAGCAGGATAAAAACCACAAAATTTGTAATTGTTTTATTTAATGATAAATTCAGAACCCTGCAAGAAAAGATGCTTTCTCCCTACCCTTGAGAGCAATTTTTTTCTCAGCAGTCACTTCTTGGGTCTCTGGGCACACTGTGGAGCACAGGTCACCTGAAAGCAGATGCTCTTTGTGTTGAGTGTTGGGACGGACAGTGTCAGCGAAGCCCCGCTCTCAGGATGAGCTCAGTTTCTCCAGCATTTGATTTTAGTTTTTTCCTGTTTATCTGTTTGCTGCAGTGTGGCTGAATAACTACACCTGAGTATAGCAACCATCAGTGCTGTCTGCTTTATAGAAATAAAACTAAATACAGTCTAATTTTGCTGTTATAACATGGCAATAGTTCAGTCTACGTTTTTGATAGCAGATTTATTTTTCCAGCAGAGAGAAACGGCTATCTCTGTCCCAGGTGTATTCAATACTTTGACTTAGTCCGTGAATTTCCAGATGCCTTCTTCAATCTCTGATGCTTTTTGGATTGAGGTCCGGAAGATTTGCAATGATGGCCAATTCATTATTCACATTTGTATGAGAAAGTTGTTTATGCATTGGCACTATTTAAAAGAACACGTAGGGCAGGGGGTAAGCAGATCTTGGCTCAGTGCCCCAAATGTACGTACCTCAAAGGCAAGCTTTCCTGTATTTCATTCTATTCCTCGCTATATCACAAATTATCCATTAGCATCTGTAGGAGCTCTTTGCCAGTTAAAGGTCTTTAGATTCCGGTCTTGCCAGTGAATCTGTTGCAAGACTGGCTGTCCTCCGTGGATTTGTTTTTCTACAGGATGGCCTCTCTGACAACTTGAGTCTTGCCTAGATAAGATACCTATTTCCCTTTTTATTGGTCTTGGTCTGTGGCATAACAAATGGGGACAGGACAAACAGCTTCATGCGTCATAGGATTCCTCTTTACTTCCTTTCTCTATCTACCACACATACAGGAAAAGCACTCAAAATGTACTAAAATGTTCCTAGGAGAGGGCTGGGACAATATTTCGGCATTACAATCGTCCATGTTACTCAGGCAGTGGCAGAGTGAAGCATTGCCTGGTACTATGCGACAGGTAGACGGTAGCATGACACCATCAGAGATCAGGCTCTGACCCCTCTTGATAGTGCTGTAATCTGCTGAGGAATTTTCCCCTGGAATCTAAGCACCAATTTGTTTTAAACTCTGTCACTGTCACCAAGAAATTGCAAAGTAGCAGCAGCCACTGTTACCGCCTGACCCTGCAGTATTTTGTTCTTGCTGCTGGTGGAGGCAGACGTCTGACCCACAAAATGCACAGCAGCTGGCAAGCAACGGCCTCGTGTTCAAAAATACTGTCTTAAAATCCCTATAATATTTCCCAAGTTTTGATGTTAGTTTTATTAAACAATTTAATGTATTCATAGAGAATGTATGAGTAGTAGGTTGGGCAGTGATTGCCCTGGATGCTAGAAAAAAAAATTAAGCTAATGTCTCAAATCCGTCTCCCTACCTGCCAAAAGACAGAAGAAATGAGATAACAACAGGTCCCTTGATCTTCTCTGCTTAGTTTGTAAATATTTGAGGTGAGGAACTGTGTCCCCAGTCACGTGTGCAGTGCTTTTAACTCCTGGAGCACCTTTAACTTCCAAATGCGACAGCACTACATCTCCCAGGGGACCACAGAAACACTATTTTGAATAGATGCCATCTGTACGGTGTTGCTTTATTTATATTCATATCCAAACACCTTCGCAGGCTTTCAGGTCTTTTTGAAGGCTTAGTATGAAGAGAAAGGCAGTTATCATGGTGTCGGTCTGGCTGCTGTGGCTGTGGGCGTCCCCGCGGGTGAGGGCTTACAAGTGCCTTCAGGACCTGAGGACCAGAGGCAGCTCTGTAGAAATCCTGGAGGAAAAAAAAAAAAAAAGGCTGGTTTGGAGGTTTTTCTGTCATAATCAAAAGCAAGGAGTACAAGGATTGTTTTTGTCAACAATAAATCCCGTTTCTCAAGAGATTTCCAAACTATTTTTGCAGACTCCAGTGTGTGATAGTTCAAATAAGCTTTTGATAAACAACAAGGAGGCGTTTTCCAGAAGAGACTGTAACCAGGCTGACGCTCCTCTGACAAAATCAGTGCGAGCATCTGCCATTGACTTTCAAGGCATACCTGCCAGGCTCAACAGACTCTCTTAAAAAAACCTCTTCCTTGTGTTTCCATTGACTGTCAAAATCCTACCTGCCTATTCCGTGTTCCTGACAGTTATTAATGCATAAGAAAAGCAACCTCAAAAAAAAAAAAAACCACTTAAAATTATATCTGAGACTAAAAAGCAACTGATATTTTCTATTCCAAAGTGAAATACGTACATTTCAACAGTTTGAGAACCAGTTGAAGACTTCTGATTTGTTTCAGGACATGCTTACTAGAAAATCTAATTTTTATTTCACCTTTATTAATTACCCATTCTCCTTCACACCCGAATCAGTAATTTAACTTAAACGTTCTAGATTAACTTCATAAAATGCTTCTGAATACACGTAACTTTACTGCACTTTGAATATTTTTATTGCTAACAGTAATGCAGCCTCAAGTATTCAAGCACTCCAGCAGTAACTTCTGACAGCCAGCAATACCAGTACATTTATTAACATTTATATTTTAATAACATTGAATGCATTAATATTGCCTTTAATGAGAACAATGTGGCCAAGTATAATAACATTTCTATTCCTTGTATGTGGCTTGGGAGTGTATATTTAACACTGTCTGTGTTCTGAGCTTTTTTGAAAGCCAAGCTTGCAAAACCGTAAGTAATTTTTTCATATTATGGTAAAAATATTGTATCATTTAATCTCACTGAAAATAACCCAGTAATGGCAATTGATTATTTCTGCTGATATTGCACCTTGCGACATTGAGCTGTGGTTAAGCAGAAGGTTATAGTTTCACAGACTCCCACAACAACCACCCAGCTCACCCCAGCCAAAGGTGTTCACCTGCTAGTCTTCAGACCTGCTGGAGATATAGGAAGGTTTTCTAGATTTCAAGGCAACACCTGCAAAATAAATTTCCCACCCTAAGATACTCTCTATGTCAACAACATGAATATATAGCCTAAAATAAAGGAGATCTATATAAAACTGCAGAGTGATAATCATATTCAAACAATTTGTACATGCCCATCCATCCATCTATCCATCATCTGTTAACTCATTTTCTTCTCTACTGTACATCTGTTACCAGTGGCTAAGAGAAATAAAATTCCCAGCTATGGCCAAGTATTTCGGGAAGGGTGGTCAGCACATCTGAAACACATTTACCATCTGGTGACTTTTTTCAAGTTAAAAAGATAACAGAGGAGGTAATCTGGAATGATTCTAAAGCTTGAAATTAAGAAAAAGCTATGAAAATTATTTTTTTGTTGCAGGGGTTAAAGTAAAAGCGTTGACTTGGGAACAAAGCGCTGCCGTGACCCTTGTTATGGGGCATTTTATAGTTTACACTGAGGGTTGATCCTGAAAAGCACAGGTTTGGTGATTCATGTATACCTGCAAGGTGTAAAACTGTGAACATGGAAAAAAGATGAGAGCAAACGTCGTTTTATGGTCAATCTCCTGCCACATGCCTGAAGCTGGTATTAGCAGTGAAAANGCTGGCATTAGCAGTGAAAGGTAGCACTAGACCTCATCTCCAAGCTCCCAGACTCATGGATGTCACCTGCGCTTTGTTCTTACCCAAATGCATGGCCGCTCTGCCCACCACTGAGTAACAAAACCAACCAACCAAAACCCCCTCAATATTTAGTCATGTATACCATTAGGCTAAAAGAAGAAAAATCAAAGGGTTTTCCCAACTAATTGCACAAAAAGCAGCAGCTCCGTGGGGATCAACCTAGGATAGAAACACAAACTCTAGGTCCAGCTCTTTGGGGGTTTTTTGGGTCTGTTTAAGAAATGCAGAATTCCTTCTTTCCCTCTCCTGCTCAGATATTGTTTCTCATTTGAGGTGAGGAGGGCTGGCTATTTGGAGAACGTAATTCCTATATTAGGTGGCCTCAAGTCCCCCACCTTCGGCCCTCAGGGCCTGAGAGCCAGACGGCTGGCTACTCCCCGTGCTCAGCATCCTGGCACTCATTCCCATGCCTTCTCTCCATCTGCGTTCGTCCACCTTGTTTCATAATACATAAAAGAGACGAAGTCTTTCACACCTTATAAAGCAGTACTGCACTTCTCATTTTGAAAGATTTTCCCTTAAACCCAGGATTTACAGGGTTTCGTAAATTAACAGCAAGGAGGCAACTGTTTCTCTATGGTTTCTCTGAAGCTGAATTTTTTAAGAATCTCTTTCCATATGTCAAAAAGATTCCAGAAAAGTCTAACTTAATGCAAGCAAATTCTAATTAATGTGCAGTGGGTTAACTTCAAGTAATTCTGGGTCTAATAGTGCTATGGGCACTGCTGAGAAATTACAGCGGATTTTTTCAGTAGAAATGTGAAATAATAGCTGCTCTATAAAACCCTGTCATATCCACAACTTCCCACCTCATTTGTTTGAAACCTGGTAGTTTTATGGCTTGTCTGCATCTCTCCTGAAATGGGACTAATAAGAGGAAATGATATGACTTGTCCACTGTTTCAGCATAAAAAAACCTCTTATCTCTGCTACAACCATCTACAACCACCACATGCCTTTAAAAGATACAACAGCAAATTAATCAAGAGCAAACACAAGTCTCTTCTGCCTAACGGTTCTGTGTAAAAGGGTAAATAATCAAAAGGAATGCTACAGCTGATTTATATTTCTTTATGATGATCAAAGACAAATGGACTCCAATTCAGCAAGGAATATAAATGCTGTGTAAAACCTCACTTTTTCTGCTGCACATAAAATTGAAAAGCCTTCTCCACTGCGCTATATCTAGTTTAAAATCCATTAGCTAATACTGCATGCCCTAAGGTTAAAAAAGGAGCAAAAAATCCAATGGTGGACTAGACATTTCATGTAGGTTTTTATGTATCCCCCAGGTTTTATGTATCCTTCTCACTTCCTGGCTGGAGATGAATAGACTTTGAGATATCTGACTTGTTTAAATAATTGTTGTTGCAAAGTCTCTCATTCATAATCAGTTAATGAAGTATGTTTCCCTATCAAAAATTAAAAAATCAGAATCCAAAAAAAAAAAGAAAAAACCCAAAAAGCTAAAAAACCTTGACCCTGCCCTGATTGCTTTGGGTTTTTTTGAGTGGTGGGAGAGAAGAGAGGAGCCCTTCACCTCCGTGGGGCCCCAGCTGAGCCCCCGCTGCAGCGGCTCAGGGCTGCATCCACGGGCAGAGCGAGGGGGTCCTCTCACGTACCCCACTGCGACACACATGGGATGTTCACCACGATGGGGGTTTGGGTCATAGATTCCGCTGGAAAGCAGAAAACAAATCAGCAGCCAGCATAGCTCCAGAGAAATCAGAGAGTTCTTTATTAGAACTCAGTGATTTTTATGTTTTTTAGATTTTGGGGGCGGTGGAAGTATGCTACTAAACCTGATGATTAGAGGAAAATAAAACTGGTGAAATGGAAAGGTACATACTCCTCCAGTGCTGGGTGTCGAGTAGTTTTAAAACTTTTATTACCAGGAAAACAAAGCCAAAATATCCCACAAAGGTTTCTACAACTGTTTCAAAATTGGTTCAAAAAGTAAAACAGTACCCAATCTGTCACTATCTTACACTTCTAGGCCATGTGCTGTTAAATTTATTTCTACTCGCTGTATTCTTTTCTGCTCTGTTTAACCTTAAGCATCCAGAATGCAAAATTTTGTACCAACTTTTTTTGCTAGGATCTCAAAGTTCTTTCTTCCTTGCAAGCTTTACATCCTGCAGTACCCTGCAGCATCTTCCAAGGCAATGTTCTACTCTCAAATCTTTTTACAAGTTTTGAATAACATTATTTTTAAATAGTACAAAACTATTTGAAGGAGGACAGAAATCGTAGGAATACTTTTATTTAGCTTTAAAGCTCTTTGGTGAAGGAATTGCTTTTCTCTGATTTTGTGTCACCGCTAATGAAGGGACTATTTTGGTTTAGAAATGGGGTTTATGAGGTTGTATGAATCAACCGGGCTGATACGGGATTCGAATCTTGGCAGTTTTCAGCTACACACTGAAAATAACATATTTTATAATTAATAGTCTAGCATTATTTTGGCAGAAAGCAAAAATATTGTGATTCTGGAAAAAGAAAATAATTTTTCCTTGATTTCCAAATGGGCACAAATAGGGAACTTTACAAAAAATTCATCGATGTTACATAAAGTCAGTAGGAAAAATCACCCTGATGACAGTGAACAAGAAAAATAAAGCTCTTATGTTCTGTGTGAAAAAAAATACAGAATGGTATGTGTGTCCCCTCCACCTGCAATATCAAGCTAGGAGTTCATCTACATAAAAACCTCAGTTGTTTGATGACTAAAATCCCACTCTGTTCACTGGACAAGAAATGATCCTGAATAAGGTCAAGAGACCTTCAAAATTAGGGCTTCGTATTCTAAGATGTAATTATTTTTTTTTTGTCGTAAAACACTCCTCACCACAAGGCTCTGTTGTCATTCCATCCTTTTTTAAGATGGCGACGTTTTCAGAAGTCACTGCACTGCCCTAATTCTACTCCCATCAAAATCAATAGGTAATTCATTTGGAATGGGAGGAGACCAAGGCAAAAGCTGGGCACTCCTGAAAAATCTCATCTGTAATGTGTATGGAGGTTTCCAAGAATTTATCACTGGATCAGAGACTTAATTTGGTTTGAAACCTTCAAGCAAAGCATTATGCAAGTGAAATTTATGTCCACAAATGTATTACACGTTTAAAATTCCTGCATGCCCAGAGAAGGATGGAAGACATCCGGGCTGGACTACCACAGTTTTCAGGTTTAGTTCTCAGCTGCCAATTGCACTGTACATATTTAATAAAGAGCACTACTGTTTGAAGTGATCCATTTAAATTCTTCAATTAATAATAATAAAAAAAATCATAAAAAACTCTTGTAGAATTATTCTGCCTTTGCCAAGAATGATTAAAATAATTTAGCAGAAAGAATCTACTAATTTTCCATATTCAGCATTCTTATTCGCCATAAAGCTGTATGTTCCTATAAGAAGCAAATCACTGATACATCTACTTCATTTTATTTTTTGGTGGATGAGAACTAGAACACTTTACTCATTGAATCTCTAATCTTTCTGGCATTTTTCTCTCACGCTGACTCTTTCTCTGCTTCTGAAGTAGAACATCATCAAATTAAAGACCCCATTGTGCTCAATATGTATTTTTTCACAGATCAATTTCTCCATCAGATGTTAATTGATTCATCTTTTCTCTCTTTCATTTTTGCTACTTTATAAACAATGAAAATGGGAATAGTGATTGGATATGGAAAAATATATTCTTTTAGGCAACGTGTTACCTTAACAGATACAAATATACAAAAGAAGTAGGTATTTCATATTGCCAGTCTCACTTGCAAACTACAAGATGTATTCTAATTTCCAGTGGGAGCTCTGAAATGCAGATCCACGTCTGTGGTACGCTAAGGGTCAAAGGTGATATCGGCAGAAATGGTGACCAATATTCAAGAGGAGGTAGTTTCCCGTAAGAGAGGAGTTACTTCACATTGCTTTTTGTCTGTGCTGTCTCAAACGATTCCTGACATGTTTGCAACTATATCTTTAAATAATACATAAACTGCCTGAAATCAATATGAAGACTCCTATTGATTGCAAGGACCTTGCGTGTCATCTGCATCCCGCTTTCCTTTAAAGCCCTTTCCAAAAATGTCTCATGCCACAAATCTCAGGAGCATGAGCTACGATCAGCAACGGGACGCCCCACCACTTGCTAAAAAGGAAAAATGTCTTCATTGACAATAACTCCANTTGATTGCAAGGACCTTGCGTGTCATCTGCATCCCGCTTTCCTTCAAAGCCCTTTCCAAAAATGTCTCATGCCACAAAATCTCAGGAGCGTGAGCTACGATCAGCAACGGGACGCCCCACCACTCGCTAAAAAGGAAAAATGTCTTCATTGACAATAACTCCACGGTTATAAAATAAAGTCAAACTTTTAAAAACAACAAGCATATAAAACACGTTTTAAAGGAACACAGGACCTTGTCCATGTAAAAACTCTTGTTGCTTATAGACAACTATTTTTTGGATACCTAAGGTTTAATGGTTTTTTTTTTCATTTCTGACCTATTATATCTCCTTTTAGTCAGACATCTTAGCCTTAGCAGATTTTATCAGTCTAATCTTTCAACAATTTACAGAGAGCGCAACAGGGTCCCTTGGCAAAATTATAAGAAAACCCCCAACTCATTATTTTGTATCTAGCCAAGTTCTTAAAAGACAGTTTTTCTCAGGTTTCCCGTTTTTTAATGCCCAGTTCTTTTTGAAGAGTGTGGACATTTCTGCCTACAAACCTTTCAGCTTCCTTGATGTAATTTGGCATCACATGTTAGAACTGGAAGACGGAAAAAAGAGAATGGGTTCAAGGGCATTATTTAAGCAAATGTCATGCAATCAAGAATCATCTAGTCCACCTCTCTTCCCTAAGACCTGATCAGTTAAACATCCTTCCTTGTTTATCTAGCTCTTTTGTACAATGCTGAAGACCTACAGCCGCCTCCTACTTCAGAAAAATTCCGTAATACCTGAGCAGAATCACCCTCCCTACAATTTAAGCTCATTACTGCTTGTCCTACTCTCTGTGCACACAGCAAACAGGTTTTTCCCCTTCTTTTCAAGAGCATTAAAATGTAGTAATTCAGCATGGCTGTGCAATTTTTTTAAACATTTTTTGCCCGCTTTTGGAAAGGGTAATGCATATGATGAATAGGAACAGTCAGTGGTAGAAAAGAAATGATTTGCACTTAGTGCTTTAAATGTCTCACTCGCAGCGCTGGATAAACACACACAAAAATTTAGCTGCTATATAAACCACTGAGCCAGTGTCGCTGCCTTAACCTTTGTCAAACATCCTCCATATTTTGCACTACTTAAGATGCATCACAAAAAGGTTTTCTGTGTGTTAAGGCAACCTTTGTTTTAAACCCTATATTAAGAATTAATTTAGGGATAAAAACAGCCTTTTGACTTTATTCCTGTATGTGTCATCTCATGTTGATAGTATTACAATTTTGAGGAGCTTTAAGTTACTTATTTATTTTTTAGTTCTAAAGTCCATCCTAAAGGTTAAACAAACCTTTAACCTTGACCTGCTTGTTCTATAGCAGGCTTCGTTTGGAGCAGGAATGGGGATGTAAATATGTTGCACCCTCAGCAAAACGGAGATGCCATACGTCTTCTTCTAGAGAAACAACCTACCAAATGGCAGTCACAACGCAGTAACCTAAGGCAGATTTTATGGAGGTATGTTACGAGTGGGAAACATCTCCAGAGACTGAATGCACGTGTTTTATCATTGTGCTTGGGAAAATATAACAATCCTGGAGCCTATTTCCTCTCGCTGCAGACAAACACTTTTAGCCCCTGCCACAATACCCCGGGCGTTAATCCTTTAATTTATTCGCTGCTAAAGTATAATGGGCTCATCCCCTTCCATCGCAAATCCCTCCCTGCCTCAGTGTATCTCGAGATGCCATGAAATTTCTTGCGGTGTTTATTTTTTATTTATGTAGCTTTTGGTAATATCATTTATTGCATGTTTGTGAGAAACAGCCACCTGCTCCCACTGGGGAATAGGCTGATGCATGGATGACAGATCCTAGAGAAAATCTTGCAGAAGATAAAAGTAGCAATAGCTTCCAACGTATTGCCTGCTACCTCTCGTTCGTAATAAGATGCTGTGACTCTGGGGCCAGGACTCAGAAATTCACAGATAGGAAGCGTAATCTTTTAGCATACAAAACATCAAGTTGCTAAACAGAAAAAAACTCTGCTTACAAATATTTACATGCCGGGAAAGATGAGTTTGCGGTTAACGCGTTGAGGCTAGGAGGCTGGGATTTAATTCTCCATGCCACAGATTTGCAGCATAGTTTTAAGTAAATCATTTATCTCCCTCCTATGCATAAATTTTACACCTGCAGCGTAGGTGATAGTAGCCATTCCTTATCCACACCTTCCCTGCCCTCTTTTCTGAACATTTTATAGGTGTGCTCTTTTACTATGCGTTCGCACACTGTCACCCCAAACATTAATCTCTAGGTGCTGTGACCGGCGACATGTAGAAATTTCTATAAATAGCCGTTTTCAAACAAAACACAGCAATGATGGAGGTCCATTCTCATTAAAGCCATGATATGGTAACGGTGAACAAATGCAAACAACATTAAAAATGACCAAAGGGAGGGGAAGATTGTTGAGTGTATTCACATCAAGTATCTTAAGATAGGACAAGAGATCCAGCCAGGATAAAAATAGAGGGAGGAGGGGGAACATGAAAGTTTGAAGCTGACTCACGCAGACACAGCCCTTGAAGAAATCAAGGAGTCCAGAGGAGGCCACAAAGATGTTCTGAGAGCTGGAGGCCCTCAGCTGTGAGGACAGGCTGAGAGAGTTGGGGG
>RSEF01000009.1:24022706-24048993 GCA_003993805.1 Himantopus leucocephalus
TATTCACGCTCAGATCAGGGAGGTCTGTGGTGCAATGGTGTTTCTCCATTTTTTTTTTCCCCGCGTGGTTTATTTGCTCCCACCCTGCATGCTGTCAGTCTCAGGGGAGCCACAAGCACCCACGGCCGCAAGCTACCGGCAGCTTTAATTTTGGAGGAAAGCTGGGGCATCAACACGTTACACATTTCCCCAGACACAGCCCCGCTTGGCACATTTTCTCCAAAAGCATAATCTGGATTTGCTCAAGGGCTTTAGCAGAATAGATCCGCCCGGGGAAACGTTGTAGGGGGAGGATTTAATCACTTAGCCTTCAAACCAGGCTGCTTTTGTGTTCGGAGAGGGAGATGCATATCTGCACACGGATATACTGCGGGCTTCGCGCAGAGACGCAATCATCATTCTTAACAGGAGAACTAGTAATACGTCTAACAAAACAGTTTTGTCTGTGGATCAGCTTTACTATCAATGAGGTGAATTTTTGTTAGCTGTACGCGTTGTGTTAAATTCCTGAAATGCTTAAAAGGGTTTTTTTCTTCTTCTTCTTCTTTTTTCTTTTTTTTTTTAATTTTATTTGAAAATGGGCCTCTAATACTTGCAAATTCTTAAACATTTATGGATAAACTTATGAATCTGCAAGCACTTGCAGATTTCCCATGAGAGCTTGAATCCCTATATTAAACCTCATCTGGTAACTGCAAGTGTCAAAATTATTTCTACTCTGCTGAATCAGCCTAAGCTTGTCATTGCGTCCAAGAGAAGTGGAAAATTAAAGAGAATTTCACTGCTTCATAGCTTGCTACATGAAAAAGCATGTAGAAATGAACAACACATACAAAATTAAAATTGTAAATTAGATTAATATATGTTCTCTAGAGATTTTCGCGTGCCACCAGGCAGGCAGATACAGTCTTCCTCAGTAACCACTATTAATTATTGACAATTTTTTTTAAAATACTTTGGAAAGAAAAGAAAAAATAATTTTTCAGGTTGTGATGGCATTTTCAGGACTCCAGTTGAATGCTTTCCTAATGTTTCTGATGAGAAACTATCACATTCAGCAGGGATGGGAAGGTGGTGATGGTACACCCAACGCCACAGTGAAAGGAGGATCTTAATCACTGTGGGTACGATGAGATCCAGCACAGAAACTCTCATCCCACCACCATTTTTGTTAGGTGAATTAGACCTTTTGTCTGTGCACTGCTGTTTTCCAGAGAGGGCTGTGAGAAAGAGTGAAATGTCAGAAAATGAGTGAAGGATGGAGAAGCTCCTTCTCACACCAACTTGTAACTGCAGGTGATTCCTCTCAAGTTGGTAAAAAGCCTTAAGATCTTATGTGAGAGAAAGGAAAGACATTAATGTAAATGTGATTCATTCATTCAAAAATACATGCACCTAGAACTGCTTTTGGGGAATTTCAAAGCTTGAAAAAGTCAAAATAT
The DNA here is from genome assembly GCA_003993805.1 of Himantopus leucocephalus. Lineage (NCBI taxonomy): Eukaryota > Metazoa > Chordata > Aves > Charadriiformes > Recurvirostridae > Himantopus > Himantopus leucocephalus. The sequence goes on from RSEF01000009.1 coordinate 24,024,149, forward strand.
CAAATATTCAATTATTTGTGCTTTTGACATTTTGTGTATAAATTAATATTTTATTCCTCATACCATTTTCTCTCCTCCTCTTATCTCTTTTTTCCAGTCTCTCAGATGAATGTGGTGAAATAAAATGCATTTTAAGGTGTTGTGAAGTTTCCACAATGATCTCGTCCTCTGATCATCCCTTGGGAAGCTTTTTTTTTTGTTTTTGGTGTTTTGAGTAATAGGGATAGGAAAGGAAAAAACATTTTTCAGTGTTGTTTTGGAGCTTCTGTAGCTCCCTGAAGCCAGCTTGTACTTTGCCCTCCCTTTTCTTTCTCACTTGGCCTGATTCTCCTGTCACTTATGTTGGGTGTACACCAGTGCAAGGAAGCTGATTTCAGTGTGCTTACTCTGATTTCAGCGTATTTGCCGTATATCCATGGATGTGGGAAAAGCTCTGCACTATAAATCAGGGTGTTATTAGATTTAAGTAGATTATTTATGTCAGCCCACATTCTTCTGATGTGGAAAAGATATTACTCTCTTCTACTGAGACTACTCTTGTACTTTCAGGGGAAAAAAAAAGCCTTCAATGCTCCTTTTTTATCCTTTATTACCTGGATAATTGTATGAAAAATGGTTTGGGGAAGACTCTGATCATTCCATCTTTGCTCTTTGTGCCTCACATAATAATCTCTGTTCTTTCCGTGTTGAGCCCAGATCTCAGAGAGACCCTGAAGGACTGACTGAAGCAGCCCAGGTCCCCCGGTGGCAGGTTCCTTCTTCACAGCATTTCCAACAAGGAATATGTCTGAAACACCAAACAGCACTGAAGCACTTCCTTTCCTAAGGTAAACCATTCAGGACCACTGAACTGTGGTTTGGGTTCTCTGTCAAAATGCTGTCATTAACTTTGACTTGATAATATGCCCTTACGTGTTGTTCCCGCAGCCCTGATAATGAGTAAACAGCACAGAGAGGTCTGCTTCCACTAAGCAATCAAAGCTTTTGAGCAAACTTTTTGGAAAATGATTGCCTTCATTTATGCTCCTTAGCTACACTGAGGCATCTCATTGAATGCTCTCACTAAATCCAAAAGAGGACATTGGTTACTCAGCATGACACTAAATTAGACCTTTTATTTAGATGTTTGAATGCAGACACAAAGTTCTGACTGAATGAACTACTTTTGCACACCCCTGGTTTCACCGGTCCTGGGGGCGATTTGGTTCTGGCAATTTGAAGGCAAAATTTCTCAAGAATACCTTTTGCAGTCCTGCTGCACTCTCATTTCCCGGGACTCGCCAGCTCAGGTTGGAGGGACACTTGATTTCCAGCCTGACTTTTTACCCAAGAAAAAACCATTTTTCAAGTATTATGAAAGAAAGGGGACAGTAGAGACAACATTAACAGGTTTTAGAAGACCAATTCATCCTGCTTTATAACTTCTCTAATTTTTGTGCAGGCACACATATTTTTACCCATCTGGTTGATAGCCTCCTTCCTTTAAATTGGGTTCTTTTTGGCTTGTCTTGACTGGAAGTTTAGAAGAGAAGACTACATTCGCTTGAAAATGCCATTTAAATTTCTAAGAGTTTTATCAGCAGAAAGCCTTCATTATTGGAAACGCATAAATATGAGGTACTAAAGAGACTCAGGGAAAACGCAAGAGACAGAAGGTGAGGATTACTGTTACACTGCCTATCAGTGATGCTTAAAGGATGGGGAGTCTAGAGGAAATTTAAATAATGTTCTGTCTTTGGCAGCATACATGCTGTGTAGGGATGTAGCAAAGGTATGCAACTTAAAAGCTCTACAAACCGGTGCAGAAATGAAACCACCTTTCCTACTTAGTGTTTTATGGCTGCTTCTTTCCACTTCATTTTATAGCCTGGCAAGGGAGATAATTCCCTGGATCTTCTCCGTCATCTCATACAAACATTTTCTTTTTGTTTAAAGCCATACTCATATAATACTACTTACTCCCATTTTTGCCTTAGGGTTTTAGAGGTGTTTACCTTTTACTGTCCTTCTTTCATAATCAAAAGCACAACCACATCTTATATCACGGTATGTGTTGTGTTTGACATGCACGCATATATTAATTAGATTATAGCGTAGCAAAGAGAACGGTGAGATCTGGGGCCAAGGGACGGGCAGCAGACAGTGCCTTTCTGACTCCTCGGTCTGCAAGAGGAAGGATTGCTAACCTCACACAAGTCATTTAAAATCTGCAGCTGATTTTTCTCGTACCTAAAATAAGGCAATGTAAAGGCAAAACAATTACGCCTCCAGACTCTGAAGGCTCTACATACTATCGTTATCAATATTTATAAGTGGTGTGGCATTAAACTTACAAGTATCAAACGGGATTTTTTCATAAAGTATAAATAATTAGCATTGCTTTATTTCAGCTATGACATCTGTTAGTTCTCTTTTGCTAGTATTTTTTTCTTACTTTTTATGCTGCAGAGTCAGGGAAGGGAGCAATTACATGACATAACATGCTTAATTTCATAACCTGGGGTAATTTCATGAAAAGTAAGAAAAAGAAAAATGAACGTTGAACATCAGGACAGCAGGTGAAGAAGTATCATAAAAAAATCCCCCAGGGTATCTCATCACTTGGGAGTCTTAAAACCAGTCTGGAAAATTGACTTCAGTGTCTATTCTAGGAAACAGCCGTGCTGGCTTACACAGGATGGGCTGGAAAAACCGCATCACTTTGTTTTCCTGTTGTTTGCCGTGTTGTTCTCTGAGACACGTCCATGCAAGTCCTTTCTGTTTGCAACCGAGGTCTAGATAAGCGACGTGGAAAATATCTTTCCTTTTTTACAACCATGATTTCCAGCTCCCGTCAAGTCCGTTACAGCTGCTGTGAACACCCCAAGGCACGAGCAAGCTCAAGGGGTGGCTCAGAGCCAGCGGAGAGTGGAGAAATCCCTCCCTGCCTCCATACTGGGGAGAATATATTTCCTTATTCTCTCTCGCTAAAGCCTGCTGACTTTCAGAATTACCAGAATCTGTCTTGAGAAATATTTATTACAAAAATCTTTGTAACCACATCTCCGTCTTGGTCATAGTAAATGATACAACAACAGCTGTTTCCTCCCAATTAGTTGCATTTAATGGTGCCCAGAAAGGGATGCAGAGGCAGTTCTTTAAAATGAAGATGTCAAAACTAATGGAGTGAACTACAGCAAGGTGTGATTAATTCTTTGGCAAACATTTTTCTTTATTAGGGTGCTAATTAGATTACTTTCTGAATTGTCAGTTAATAAAAATATTAATATTTGATATTTATCTACTGCCAGATACTAATAGCTGGCTTGTTAAATAGAACTTTCTTAGAACTCTATTTTATCTGTTTTTATTAGCTCTGAGCTTTGCCAAAGTCAGAGTGGGCTCAGACAGGCATTATGCTGATTTCAGCGTTGCATTGTATAGTAGTCACAACACCACATATTAGCACACCGGGGTGCCAAAAAAATCAGAGCCCTGTAATGCTAGGTATGCTCTTACAGAAAAGTGTAGAGCCCCAAAGAGCGAGTATCTAAATTGAAGCCAGACCAAAAAAAAAAATGAGAGAACGTATAAAAGTCCACACTTCGTGGAGTTAATGCAACAAAGAAAGTGAGGCGGCAGCAAAGGCAGGAATCAAAATACGCATAGCAAGGCTTTGAGTTCAGGTCAACTGTCCTGGCTCCTACACCGAGGAAAATTATAACATATCAGGTTTTTGCATGTACAGCGAACTTGCTAATATTATTTGATGATGGAGAATTGCCTGGGTGCAACTAGAAACATGTAGACAAACCCCCGACAACCGGTGAGCCATCAGCTGGGCAGCGGTATCTCCACTGAGATGCCTAAAGAGTGAAGTGGGCTTGCATAGGTGAGGGCAGAGTCAGGCTCTTAAGTCTGGTTTCAATAGTAATACTAACAGAAACTATTAATTATTGAGAAAAAAAAGAAAGAAAAGTAGAAAAATGGACTTATGGCACTTGCTTCTTTTACTTGTAAAATGCAATTGCAAAATGCTTAAGTCTCTAGATGAAAAGCTTCTGCCCTTTATGCCTGAAAGCTGCAATATAATAGTGGCTTGTCATCTGTGTCACAAGTTATATCAATAAAAAGCTTTCAAAAAATCCTTATTCCAATGTTGTCACATCTGAGGAACCTGTGAGTCCACAGAGATGCCAGCAGAAAGTGCACGCTTGTATCTGATCTCCTACAGGCTTACTACGAGCAAATACAACAGTGGAATGATCTGTTCCGCTGCTCCCATAATATACTTTTTCCTGACTGTGTCACATGTGGCACATACCTTATAGCACCTTGGTAATGCATTTAGAAGCACTATTACCACGCGGAAATAGCCCGAGTTTGACATTTACACTGTAGCTGTTGTAAAAGCTCACACAGGTATGATTGATTTATGATTTTTTCTTTAAAAAAAGGCAAGTATTTAGCCATGGATCAGAAACTGCTTGGAATCCTGAACAAGATCTTTTGTATATGTTGTCCGTGAACAAGCCAAAAAAAGTTTGCTATTTCCCATAATTCCTGGGAACATCTGCATTAAGTAGACACACATCAGAGCTGAACAGCAAAAGTGAAATGGAGAACAGCAACGTTGGGAGACTACAAGTGCTAACAGCGTTTTATAATTATCGCTGTCCTATTCAAATTTTGTCTGGTAAAATTTTAACCTAAGAAAAGGGTTCTCTGAACTGCCACTGGAGCTAATTTTTTTTGTGTTGCTTACAAATTTCAGACGTAGCAGCGCATTCTCCACTGTCAGCAGCTAATAAACACCAAATTACAGATATGGATATTCATGTCTGCATATCATTAATGTTTTGGGAATTTTTGAGAAAAATCTATTTTGGATGGAAACATCTTCTCTTACCTAGTACTCTCCTGGTCACATGGATCGTTTTCACAAAGACACCAATTTTTGTCTAATCCGCAGCTTGTGCACATCACCATATCTTAATTTTCATTTATTTATTGATGATCTGATTTAGCTGTGAACTTCCAATACAATATATGCAATTATATCTCATTATTCCCATTGCTAAGAATGTTGAGGAGGTGTTAATTCTTTTATAATTGTTGTTATAGTACTAATGAATGTAATACCACTAGCTATACCTGAGTACATTTATTTTTATCCAGAGAGAAGAGAATCTGGGTGAGAATTTTCCTGTTGTAAGGAGTGGGGATATAAATATTCTCACAAAAAGCTTTTTTTTTTTCACAAAGGTTTGCCATGTTTGATCGAAACCAGACTCTCCCCATTGCCTTGCCTGGTGTCAGGGGAAGTATGCAAATATATCCCAGGCAAAGAAAGATCGCGTTATTACTGGAAGAGAGAAAAGGAAAGGGATTTACTAATTTCAGGTCAAGCCAAGGCAAGACTGAGGATGTGTGTAGGTTTTCCTCAGTCATCTGATGGCCCCGTGGGACATATTAAAGTGCCACTTTGTGAGAAATTGAAAAGCCATATAGATATCTCCTGCGTTATTGATTCCCAAAATGGAGTGAGGCGTTTAAAAACAGACTGTGAAGCTGCAGCAATGACGGAAAACGCTCGTCGAATCTCCCATCGTGGCTGGGAGGTAAATGCCTTTATTATGTTGTTACTAAATGGACGAGAGCTGAAGTGCAAAAAATCCAAAGTACATGTCAGTCCAGAGTAATTAGGAGGATGAAAGCCGATGACTTGATGCAGGAAGCCGCGGTGAACCTAAAATCAGGTTTCGCTTGTCCGATGACAGACAATGAAAATAGTCCTGAGGACAATTTAATGATGAACATTTGGGCCAGAAAATATGTGGCTGATTGATGGCATCTGCAACCAGCTGGGCTCATACGCCGCTGAAAACCTCGAGTAATTACAGCGGGGTTTAAGGAGGTAGTCTATCTGCGCTCCGCGTCAGAGAGCAGAAACCGTGGGCCGGCATCTGTAATGTAAATACAGTCTGTTCCGTGATGTATGATACACATAAGGAGAAAGGGCTGTTAAATATGATCACCTTAAATGGCTACAGGCAGGACTCGTAAACCTCGCCTCAGACCTTTCTCCAAACTCTAAAAGCCGCGTTAGCAGAGCAGTGAAAGCCCAGCGAGATCCACCACGGAGAAGCAGGAGTGGGAGAACCAGCAGCCCGCGAGTGGCTTAGAAACCGTAGGGAAAAGTCCAAACCAGGAGAAAATAAAATAGCCCCGAAAATCTGAGAGGAGTTGGCAATGGAGCGGGACAGAGAAGTGCTGGCACAGAAACTCAGAGAAGGAGGAAAGCAAAAAATTTCGGGGGGTGAAAGAAACGAAGGCCTTTCTCAGGAAAAATACAAGAGGGCTTCAGGTAGTTTATTTGAGTTGAGCAGAGAGATAATAACTGAGGCAGAATATTCACAGGCAAACGTGTTGTTTCAGCTATAAATAGTTCAGGTTCCCGAAAAGCTGGATTTGCTTACACAGTACCTAACGCGAGGAGATACCGTTCCAGCCACGCGTCTGGTTGATGCTGCCACTGTGTGAATAGTAAGGAAAGGAACAAATAACAGCAACAAAAGAACCAGCTGTGCTCTTGAATATAAAGCTTTGCGAATTTTTGCTACTAAATAATACCAAGGTAAAGTGGTGTTACTAAATTTCCTCTTTGGCAGAAAATCTTAACTTCTGTTTTCTTTTTGAATCCAAGCAAAACATTGGTAATTTCAATAAGATCAGGCTATAACATTAAAATATAAAAGTTCAAGATTTATTTCTTTAGGAACATACTTCATCTTTTATTCTCTCATGACATTTGTATCAGGTTACACAATATAGCGTCCACTACCACTTTTATCTGTTACAAAGCATGATAACCTTAGNTATTTTCTGGCTGTTGTAATGGAAATGTTTAGCACTGTGGCACTGATTAAGGGAAAAAAATAATCTTTCAGTGTACTAATTAGAGGAGCAGCTGCATTACGATGAAATCATTTTTTTTTCCTTGATACTGAAAACAGCTGCTCCTGCTCAGCTCTTACATTAAGTCATACCGCGGCGTGTTATGTCATACTGTACCTATCACTGAGGTTTTAACTAACACTTTTCATGTCACATTTACGGCAGACAACTGCACACAGCCATTTACAGCGGTTCTGTTGTTAAACTTTGGTAACCTGCTGACATTTGAGCCCTGATTTACACAGCTGGGGACTTGGGCTTTTCTTTTTATATGCAATAACCTCATTATTACTCTCTTAAATCACTCAGAGAGAAAGGTAATGCAAGGAACACGTTTGCCAATATAGCAGCAGTCTTTATGTTGAGTTTTGAAATGATCTGATTTTGCACAAAGCTAAATCCTCTTTGCGCATATTCATAATTAATGACAGTCGATTGCTCTTTTTTTTATGCCAAGGTTATTTTGAACAGTACATCGGTTCAAAAAGTTTCAGCAGAGAACTTTTATAAACACTCCCGGGTCACTGATGACAAGATCGCTGTATAATTCTAATACATTATCTTACAAGCTGTCCCTTGATGTCTCCACTATAGTCTAAACACTGTCTGCTGTGATTGCTTCTATTTACAAATGGTCTCCGCTGTTCCAAAGTTTAAATACCTTCAACGTATCTGGATTTAATTTATTCCAATAAATGACAACTTTCAACAAAAGCTGCCCTTTGATTTACAAACATACCAGGATAATCCAAAGTCAAATGAAGTTTTCTGTGCGTGTTTCGGAGCACACAGCACCATCCATCAAACGCAGTGTAAGCTTGTAGCCCACGGGGTGGTGGATCACCATCCCTGGGAGATATCAAGACCTGGCAGAGTAATTAGCCTCCCTCAGCAGGAGGGCTCAGAGGTCCTTCCTGCACGAGATTTGAAGCCCTCCTGTAAAAGGGAGAAGCGTGCAGACACCCAGGAGAGTTCGGAGTGGTTTGGTAGCTCAGCAGCTGCCGGGTGACTGATAGCCAACCCTGGAGTCCCAAGCAGTGCCACCAACCCCGCTCCTGCTCCACCTTTTCCCCCAGCTTTTATTATTCCCACGCTGCAGGAGCCCTAATTCCTCACTCCAAGCCTAGGTGGTATTTTCTTTAATGTTGCTGCTCGATCATGGTAGAAATTTGAATGACTGAGCTTTTTACTATCTACTGCGTGCCCAGCAGGTTGGATCTAGCCAGGTCCAGCCCATGTCCTTTGCGGGGAGGGGTTGGAAAAATCGCATTAGGAATAAAATGGTTTGAGGATAATTTTCTGAATAAAGTGGTTTTTGTTGCCTGGATAAAATAATCCCAAAGGGAGCTTATTAGGACAATCTTTTGGTTTTCTAACAGTAAGGACGGCTAAAAGCTAGAGTAGATTGCGGAAAATATAGATTTTCCATGAAGTAAAGGCTTTCAAATATGATTAAATAAACATCTACCAGTAATGCTTTCAGCGCAGGTGACCCTGGCTTGTGTTAGTGATGGACTGAATAGATGTGCCACATCTTTTCTTCCTTTTATTTATTCTTTCACAGTTTTTTCCATTTCTTTAATATTAATTTTGACACTTAAATGAATTCCAGTGGGTCTTATTTTGAAACTTCTCAGTAAGATGGAAAAAAAAGACACCTGAGTTTCCCTGGCTGTGCTGATAGTTTCTTGAAGCTGACTTGCAGGATGTTAGCTAAAGAGTACCTTTACAAGAGAAGAAGCAAAATTTTCCATGTCTTCCACCCTTTGAAAAAGTAAGTCCACAAGCGTAGCCAGTATCATTAGATTTTCAGTAGGAGCAATTAAGAACACCCCTATGCAATAGAAAAAATGCAACTGCCAAACTTACCCGATGGTTTACAAGGTAGTTACGAGCTTTTGGTTGAAACACCTTTGTGAAATAAAGTGCTGTTTGCTATGGCACAACTTCAAATGTCATTAAAATTTATGGACTTTGCCTTTTCCTGAGTGACCCATACCATGACCTGACTATGAAGACTTAATGGTCAAATTCTTGCAACTGCTGTCGCAGTGATGTGGCACCTTATGGCACATTGCGGTGCTGTTGACATCTCCACGGTTTCTTAGGGGGCCATCACAGATACGGTTATACAAAGAACTTTGAAAGAATTTTTAAAATTTTATCATTTTGCCTGACACGCTTCCGCAGTGAATCATTGCTGATGGCTTCATCTGGGTTGTATTTCTAGGTGACTGGTTTACTCTCTTGTTTGCTTGGGATACAACAGGACATAGTGTGTCTCTTACCTTACAAATTATATGTAAAGAGATGTACGAATTCAGAGGATTTTGAGCTCACTACTTTTCTGCTTGCATGTTTCAGCAACTGAGCTCCAGATAGTTACAAAAACAACACTGAAAATATTTTTTTAGCTTAGATGAAGTGAAAGACTTGTCCTTTCCACAGTTTTCAGAAAAGCGATCCCTTTGAATATCAGACGCCAGTTGCTGCATCGCTGTCTATTACACTGCGTACTGCGGTACGTGACTGTAGGTGGGGATGGCACACAAAGCCAGAGATGTTCGAAAGAGACAGGGTGTGCCGGGAATTGCATCTTCAGCACTCGTCTAATACTCTTGTCCTCTCTTCCAAGTAAAAAATTATTTTACCTTTATGAAATCATTGCAATTAATTCCCATGCTACCTGCTTCATCTGAAGGAATTGTGCTTTCTGCTCCTTAGCGCACCCCTACGAAGACAAGAGGGTACGCACAGTCCTCTACCAACCCTTCCAGCTCAAGAAGAAATTGTTTCTCTTCTGCTCATAGTCCACACATACGCGCTTTTCGGGGACAATATAATTACACATATGTTCCTTATTGTTCTCGCTGGGTAAGGGAGAGGCATGATAGCTTCTAACAAAAAAGAATGTGATTTTTTTCCCTATCGCATACTGTCATTGCTTTTCTGGTCTGTCAATCAGATTTGTCCTTAGGAAAATTTTTTTGCCTGTAGCTTTTCCAAAAATACAGAGACAAGTCAATCCATCTAGCTAATATAATACTTTGCCAGTTCCATTAATTTTTTTAATCAGAAAAAGGATGATAAAATTTGGGGGAAAAATCCCAAGTTAATAATTTCAAAGTTTTACTAAATGAAATGCATTCATCTTTTTTAGAATTTAACATTAAACCATCTCAAACTTTTTAGAAGCCCAGAACAAGTGGAGGTTTCAATTTCACAAGGAAACCTTTAGTTTCACTTTTTAGTTCAAAAGGTTTTAAAACGCTTTTGTTAAAGCCAATCCAAAATGATTTCCCCTGAATTTTCAGAACTGGTAGCTAAGCAAAAAATCAGTTCATACTATTCCTAGGTTATTTGAGGAGCTCTTTGTTATTACTCTTATGCTTCCAGTTTCATTCTCCTGTTTTGAGTAGCGGTTAATTATTTTAGCAAAAATCGAAACAGACCTTAGCAACATGAAAGTAATAAAGAAATTCAATGGATTGCATTCACTCAACAGGGTAAAATTTCTGAAGCCTGAACAGTTCCTGCGCCGGAGAGTGAAAGGCCACTAATAACCTATTGTCCTTGAGAGCAACACCGAAAATAAAGAGGAAAAAAAACCACATTCTTTGCTGCAAAGTGGTGTTTCATTTTCTCTCTCCTGTACATACTGCAGCAGACGTGCAGGAAAAAATCCACCAAGAAGTGCTCCTTAACAAGTTAACAAGATCTTTGAAGGAGAAAGCATACTTCTTTCATTATGATCCTGTTGTGATAAACCTTTAGTCCTATTCTTCTTCAAGGGCTCGCAAGTGATACTTGAAGTCCAATAAAAGCGAAGACTTGCTGATGCGGTTGGAGTTTAAAAGGAAAAGAAAGAGCTGGTGTCAGTGGTATCACCTCTCTGTCAAGGTTTACATCCTTTTCTGTAAATATTGTAATATTTAGTTAAGTCCAGTCACATGGTGGGTTCCTTTTTTTTTTTCTTCTGTAAATCTGGTGTGTAAAGACTGTCTTTACCTTCTAAAATTTGTAATTCATTCTTAATGAAGGTACTGCTTTGCTTGGCACACCGCCTAGGACGAGGACTCGGAAATGACTTTGAATGTGCATAAGTGACATTCCACATTGCGCAAACTTATTACATCCTTCCTGATCTATTGCCTTTTGTCATCTGGGGTCTCATCCTGAAGCCCTTACTAAGGGAAAATTCCCTCTGATTTAAAAGCTAAGCAAAGCCTTTATGAATAAATCACCGGAGCTTTTGGTGTCATTGATCACCGAACCAAAGTTCCCAATCGTTGCGGACTTTTTGGTAACAGGAGGGTGGTACCAAGCTTTGCCGCTTGGCATCGCTACCGCTGCCTTTTCCAAGCTCTGCTCCTGTTTGCGGTGGCTTTGCTAATTCACTTTATCATTTCACTGTTTGGCTTTTCTAGATTAAATAAGATTACAGCAACTAGTTTAATCTCTATATTTACATATTTAAACCATTTGTCCTACCCAGGATTTTCCTCTTATTATAAAAATTACTATCAGAAAGAAAGAATGTTGGAAGCTAAAAAGAAAATAAAATAATTGAAGGGGTATTTTACCTTTATTGAAGCAGCTTAAACAAATGCAGCTTCTTGCTGTTACTGACATAAACGGTTTATGTTGTCTAAAGTCAGAGCGAGATTCTGGTGGGTGTAATCGAGCGACTGTGAGCCCAGGCAGCTTTCGCATTCAAAGCAGCTGAGGAAGTCAGACCCAGTTTTTAAATAACGTGAAATACTATTAGTGTCTGATGGAAATAACGAAGGGGATAATCAGATGTTGGACTGTAGAAAAGGGTAGAAAAGTCCAATGAGCTTTTATGAAAGCTACTCTGAGATATCTTCAGATGTATTAATAGCAAAATCAAATCACTTCATTATAAGTGTTATTATTGCAGGAACTATCACACATCCCTCTTTAGCTGTTACATTACTGTTATTTGAAGACAAAAGCGAAGAGCTGCAAATTAGCAAACTTCAATTATTGTTTTTAAACCTCGAGATTTTTTCCTTTCTTGTCTGAGAGACATAGCAAATTTTAGAGAAACTGCCAGATGATTTTCTCTACACTCTAAAATCAAAGCAGCCTTCATATTAAATATTTTAAAAATGCAGGTGATATACAGCAAATTTTCTAATGTTACTCCTATTGACAGTAACTTTCAAATTTACACTTTAACAGATTACGGTTTTCTCTCCTTAATTCATTCTAACTTCTCCCGACAGATTTGTCCTTATTTCTCGGAACATGTAAGTCTGCAGATGGATGTGTGTGTACCTGGGGTTGAGATGAAGAGCCTGACATCAAAGTTCAGGACCTCACCATGCCACATTTTATATGAACTTGAACAAGTCTTCCTGCACCTCAGCTCCGTGTCTGTGAACGAGACTGGTGATAATTTTTCTTCCATGTGTTTTTATCTCTTTCACTCAGTCCACGAGATCAAGTATATGTCCCATTAAGAAGCACAGCACCTAGCACAGGAGAGCCTAAACCGCCATTCACTCGTTCAAAAGCAGTAATGCAAAGTGATTCAGCATTAGATTAATAAATGTAGTATGTCCCAAAATGCAGGAAATAATTTCCGCAGTAAGCATCTTTATTTTCCTTGGGAAACTTTACAGCGACATTCAGAGTCACTGATGAGCAATAGAAGCAATGCTAAAAGGCTCATAAAATATGTGAAAGTCAACGCAGACGGATGCCAGCAGGTCGCCTTAGATGGCTTTGTTTAAGTTAAAAAGAAATATGAAACAATTTAAAACTGGCCTTTCTGCTGGATAATTCTTTAGAAAATTGATTAGTAATCTCACAGGCTACCCTTTTCTTTGCCTTAATAATTTACAGCTTGTATCACCTATCTGCCGCCACAGCATACAAGATCAGCAGCTGCCACAAATCAGTAGCTAGATAAGATCACAGAGTACTTGCTTATTTTTATAAAAAAATGCACGAAATTTGACTAATTCAAGGTTCTGGGGTAGTGCTGGGGTGGAGAACAGACTGCACAAGGACTGAGATGCTTTTCAAAGGTACAACAGCTTTGCACGGTGGTGTCCTAGAGGCTGAGAATCTCAATACAGACTACTTATCTTTTAAAAGTCACCCAGTTCCAGTTCCAAGGAAAAAAAAAAAAAAGAAAAAAAAAGTAATAGAGGCAATTTCCACTGTGAAATGCGAGCGAGCGGGTGTAAACAGTTACAGAAGTGCAGGCTTCGCTTTCTCTGAAATGAGATTCCTGAGGGCGTCATCCTGACCTTTCCTGTTTAAACATACACTATCCTGACCACCTTTATAAATATATTTATGGCATATATATTCCTACTGTTTAGGTACTCAGAGAATGATCGCCCGGTCTCAGAGACTGATTGCAGTGATATCACTCTTCTTCCTGGCCAAAAAAAAAAACCCCGAACCCCACAAGCAAGCTGTCAGAGTACAGAAGCTAACGGTTATGAAAGATCAATACCTTTTTTAAAAACTAATTGCTAATAAAAAATAAGATGTATCCCCTGCCTGGCGTATAATTTAAACGCTCTTAATTCTCGAGTACGCGGAGCGATAGGCTTCTCAGCTCCTCGTGGTACCCAGTGTTCCGCGGCACTGCCTGCCCAGGGCGTGCACGAGATGGGGCTGAGATGGAGCCGCATGCTGACATGTTCTCAGCCGAGTCCTAATCGTTAAGTTTTGCTGAACAACCTCCTGCAGCCTTCAATTACCACTGCAGAACTTTGAAATTGGATCGGTGATGGCTTTTCTGACGAGGAGAACATGATGTGATTTTTTTGTACACAGCCAGCTATAGAGTGCCAGGTTATACTGTAACCAGTTTTAATACTTATTTTTAATTATAACTTTGCAGTAAGGAGTAGCGATCGATAAAGTAGTCTCTTTTGTCTGAGTTCCACAGGAGACAATGACCATCATTCCTCTAGGGAGTATTTCACTGGAAAAAAAAAAAAAAGAAAAAAAAANAAGTGGAAACCTGTGATTCCTCCTTGAAAAGAGGGTGCAATGTATTTTCTCACTGCTCAGCAAATTCACCTCATTTTTTGGGTAACATAAGTCCTACCATCATCATTTATTTCTGTCATGAGCAGAATGGTTTAAGCAGGCTCTTAAAGCAGTCTCACCCGTTTCTCATTTGCGTGCGATGTGTCTGTGGGTAGGTCTTGATTTGTATCCGCGCGTGCCATTTGTCACATTCATTCCGTGCAAATCACAATTCAGGCCGTTGCAGCAACTCCTCTTCACTCCACATACAGACCACAGAGTTTCCCTTATTCATCCCATTGGGCGTTTTCCATGTTATCGTCAGTGTTTTCCGAATTCAGCCCGTTATGGAAGGCGGGCAGCAGGGCAACCAAGCGGAGGGGTGGTGGGAGATGCTCCCTCCCCAGCAGTGCACCCTTCCCCAAGGGTTTGAAAACACACTTGCAATTACCCGCTAATTACCCATACCTGCTTCTTCTGCAGGAAAGGCAGATGCTGCTCCTAATCTGTGGGGAAAAAGCCCTCTATTTCTACAAGAGCTCTTAAAGTTTGCTGCACTGCAACCTGTAATGTTAGAGATCTGCGAGGTAACCCAGGCTCATGTGGGTCACACTTCGCTGTAATGCTTATACACTTAAAGTAAGAAACCCTCTTGGAAAATTAGTAGCAGCTCTTTTTTCCTAGTTTTTAATCGCCTGATTTATCTTTTAAGGAACTGAGGTGAATTACTGGGATGTAGGAAAGAAAAGCACTGCATTGGACGTGTCGTGCAGGTGAATTTTGTTTAAAAGAAAGAAGAAAGCAATAAAACCCCTCTGTACTGCATTGCCACCATACAGTGGCATTTGCCCACTGTAGCATTAATCTAGAATAATAAATATTAATGTCCTACAGAAAGTAGCGTAAGCCAAACACTGCATTTTGCCTTAAAGCTCTGCTTACTCTTGTGAGGTCAGAAGACTTTTATTAGGGGTTTACCTGAGAAATCTTTAATAAGAAATATGTCTATAGTACAATTACAAAGTTATCACAATGCTATATGCAGTTGACAAACTTGGAGAGACCTCTTTCAGAATGAATTTTAAACGGCTTCATATATGAATGCTGCATATTAATGTTGTAATGTCTATATTAATATTTTTAAGGATTCCCAGTCATCTTTCTTATTCTTTTCTGTGTGCATTGTTCTAAATGCATAATATTCTTCTCATTGAAAGAGCAGACGTTTCTTCGCCAAACTAAACTCACAATGTTCAGCTTACTAGGTTTTTCACCTGCATTTCTGAAGCAGGAATATCTATTTTTTAAATGCTGTGTGCCCCACAGGGACAACCAAAAGAGCTTAAATTGTCAGTGATTTCTTAGTTTATGCCAGCAGCTATGTTTGCTATCATCCTTCCAAGTGACAGTTGTTCATCACACATTCTTTGTCTCTATTTCACAGATTTAACTCAAAACTGTCTTTTGCCTCCGTTAAATAGATTTTTAGACAATTGATGTTATAAAAAAATCCATCTCTGATAAGACGATCTCAAGAACGTGCCACCCAAATGAGCAGATCCTTTGTCAGTAAACCAGCAGAACTGTAGGCGGCGTAGGCATCTCCAGAGAAACTCCTTCAGATTTATATTGCCATCAGTCTTGCAGAGACTAGGGCATAAATATAGCTTAAAAAAAAAGATCCACACTTAAACTTTCAAATTTGTGTGCAACTGAAATAAAAACAACTAAGATTACTAAAGAGATATATTTTCCAAAGAAAATAGCATTACTGTTACAATGCCCCAAGTTTGGGGATTTGGGTTTTTTTTATAGTGAACATCACTCACCACATTCAAAAGACTTTTCTTAGGCCAAGGTAATATTGGAAGATGCAGCTCAACAGCACGAGGATGAAAAAAATATGCTTTTGCTGGGATAAGCAAGCTTTTCTTTTTTTTTTTTTCTTTTTCAGATGAGAGAGACTAGAAAATTGATCCAAATGAAAGTTTCATGTTTCGTGTAAGACTACATCAGGCATTACCTTTTCCAAAGATTAATAAATCAAGGGCTACCTAAAATAAAAGCAGGCAAACAAACAAACAAAAACTCTATTGGACAAGCTTACCTCACAGAAAATATAATAAACACGTGAAATTTGATATACCACAAGCAAAATAAAGATTCATATTTTATTCATGGATTCATCAATGGTTTCAAGAGACTACCAGCACAGACAGATTTTTTATGCCACATTAATATTTTATTGTTTTTTATGGGAGAGAAAAAAAAATGAACAGAGAGGATAAAATGGTACAAATAACATTTGAAAGACAAAGGAAGAAGAGGGATTCAGAATTAATAAGACTGAACAGAAACGAGAGGGAAATGGTCAAAACGTACTGGGCAGGTCTGTCTGTCACACGCGCACACGGTCTTCACGCAGAGCTCCCAAGGTTTCCTTCTCCTCCTTTCCGTGTATAAGAAACTCATCAGACTTGGCCAAATTAGTATTCAGAGAAGTGCCTTGCTCTTTGCTTGGGAAAAAAGAATGGTCAGAGAGAAAAAAAAATACAGTGTGTCTGAACCTAATTAAAGTTTTTTCAAGAGAAATAGCAAGTGAGCACACGGAGCGGCGTGCCGAAGCCCAGGAGACTGCCTGCCCTGGTGCTTTCCCTCTCCCTGCACCATTTCAAACTGGATTTTTGCTGCAAAGTGGGATTTTTCCCTCAAAACGTGCTCCCATGCACGGAGCTCAAGGACCTCTATGTTAGTGAGGCCGTATCTGTCCCGCTCTCACCGCCTTCCAGCTGCTGCAGTTTGAGCTCATCTGTCGGCAGCGGTGTAGCCCCAGCAACACAAAATTTTCCAAACTGGAAGATGACTTTACTTCTTAAAGGATCACAGCTTCTTCCAGCTTTGAAATACCTTTTTTTTTGCCCTTTTTTTTTCCCCCCCAAGGTATTACAGCTGAAAAATGACAGACTATTATTTCTTATTTGTGTTGGAAAGTCTATGCCACAGCCAAAAGTCGCCGGAGAAATAAGTACTTTCTTCTAAGTGGCAGAAAGTCTATTGTTAAGGTGAAAAGAAAATGAGGAGACAAAATTAAAGTGCTTTGTTCAAGATCACGCAGCTGTACTACAACCGGCCGGGGAGCTGAGCTGAGATCTGAGACGCGGTGAGCACTATGCAGAGGCAGAGGCATCGCTGGCATCGCTGCCCGTGCATGGACCGACTGCCCGCGAGATGCTCTGCTCCCACCCGGCACCATCTCCGAGTGGAAACAAGGAAACTCCTGAGAAATGGAAGTGGACAGACTTAACTTCAGCTTTAGCCTAGATTTCTGGAGGTTGGATTTGCTCCTGATTTATACTCACATAAGGATGGCTGCACAAAAGGTTTTTCCAGACCGCTGAGTCCCTGCTCATTATCCCCCAGGTACCAAGCCAAGTAAGACGGTTTGCGCACAATATTTGCATGCAGGATAATGCATCCTTCATCCTTTACATCGCAAAACGATCAAGGCTCCTACAATGTATTCTGTTACATACTCTATCAAATTACAGTTTTTAAAAATATTATCTCTGACTATGCACAACCTGTCCTGAATGGAAAGGAAATATATTCCTGAGAGGGTTTGGTCTACGAAACTTCACTGCCTGGGTGAATAAGCTCTATCTACAAGATATAAATGCCCAATACTCCGTCATTGCACCTCAGGCTCTCAGACATATTTCTGCAAAAAGATACTGTACCAGCACAGTCTGCCATCGTGGAGTGGGGAAACAACCTGCAGGAATTCATAAACATCGCCCGTTTAAAGTTATTTCTCTAAATATATAAAGAAAATTGATCCTGGAAGAAGTACGAAATAAATTAATAATTAGGCAAATAATTGCATCATAGCACTTGCTTATTTTGTTTCTTTCAAAGGGCTCTCCCAAAGCTATGAGACTCTAAGCCTATGCAGTGTGAGCAGAAAGAAGGCACAACCAAAATTGTTTGTGTTTAAATTTGTTTTGATCTGGCAGTCTGTTGATACAGCTACTCCAAACTTGTTGCTGAGGCAACTGTTGGCACAACTGCTCCCACGGTTAATTCAGTTTAAACATTTTTCATAAATGATTTAAATGTTTTTATTTCCATAAACATAAATCCATCAACAACGTTTTAAGATTTTTCATATTTTTAGCGAAATGTTCAAGACTTCATCTTAATTTATAGTTAAAAATGGAAAAGCCTCTAAAAAAATGAAAATGTTAGATATTTCTCCACAATTCTATAGTAGAAGAACATAAACTGAGTTCAAGAACAATTAAGTAAGAAAACTTATTAAATTTTAAATAATTTAAGGATCATGCCGCACAGTGGTAATTTAACTATAAAAGCACCTTGTTAATCTAATAACACAATAACTATTCAGTGGTCCATAGACAGTATCTTTGCAATGAAAAAATATTTCATTCTAAATGCAAAATTAAAAAAATACATCCACCGTTTATCATGTATTCTTTGGTGATAATCGTTAGTATTTATTATTTGTGCTCCAGCCATAATTACTGCTGGGAATGCCAACTTAGCATTATAAAAACACATAGGAAGACACAAATCCTCCCCTGAGGAGTTTATAACCTCCTTTTCTTACCATAAAGTGTGGGAAACATACTATATTTATCCTTAGAAACGTGTTTTGGGGTTGTTTTGTTTTCATTTTTACCCCCTGGTAGCCAACGCTAATTTAACAGCACTGACTTTAGTGACCTTTGAGAGGATGAGGATGAGCCTGGGTGTCACACAGGCTGTGACTGTCCTACGTGGACACCAGAAGCCTTGTTCCATGGTAGGAAACGAACTACATTTGACAAAGCCATTCTTCCCACGCGCATTTTGTTTTAAGCCATCCTTACACACGCTTTGGCCTCTCCTGAGAACCACTTCAGTGCCAGGATTTTAATATCACATGCCCTTTAGTCAAGCACCATATATCACTCATTAAGCACGGTTCATCCTTCCTTGCAGAAGCAGACACATCTCGTGTAATTGGTCAAGGAGAAAAGGCAGCCAGTCTATTCCTGATGATGGATCAAACATGGATTAACTCCTAGACTGCACGTGGGGCCCAGATTTACCAAATATACCATGCCAAATTGTTCCCTCTCAACAGAAAGGGAGAATCTGAGAGAGTCTCTGTGGAGCCGAGAGAGGTAAAGGGTACCTTGTTCCGTTAAAGATGTGAGTTTCCTTCTGAAGACTGTTATTTCTGCAATTTCTATGCCACTCTAAAGTCATGTGGGATTCACCCGGGCTTAGGGAGACATGGATAACTGCAGTAATTTTGAAAAGAGAAGGGGTTGTTTTTTTTCCCATTTGGGGAAATTTAACGTAAGCTGATTTGGCCACAGGCCATTTTTGTCATGTGTTTGTAAAGCACTTTAATTTTGTGCCTCGTCCATGACCAGGCGCTACAGCAAGATAAGATGGAGAATAAATGGTGTGTGAATTCTCCTTTTCTTCAGTCTCCTCTGTCTACTCCCCTGTTGTTTCCTCTGCCACTATACCTTACTCGAGACAAAGGATTAACACCAGTAACGTCAGATCCTCCGACATTATGATACTACCTCAGATACTGACCTCCAGGGCAGACATTGCTCAAAAAATAGTATGAAGAGTGTCAATAAATGTGGCTGCTGTCTGTGCTGCCATTATAAGGTGCTCAGTATAATTCAATAACTAAATGTAAAGATTCTTGTTCTTTTATATAGTTTTATACAGTCTGCATATACAGTCCATGCATAAAATTATATAATTCTAATGTTAGGTACAGAACAGGTCAGTTGATTTGAAGATCTTGCAATGGATAGTGGTTTTACCAGTGTTGGCTCCTGATGTTTTCAGTTCACTGAACCAGAACTTCTCTCTTCTTCTCCCTTCTCAGAGATTGTGTCATGTCTCAGATGAGTTTTCTGTCCTACCTAGTCCTGGATAACCTAAGCCAAAATATTTTTCCCTGATTTCCATCATATTTTCTAACTGCAGTTATTGTTCCTTGAGCCAAGCATTTTTTTTTGAAAATGGGAACCGAAAATCTGATCTATTTCAATGTGGAATACACTTTCAAAACAAAACAGTGTAGATGAATGCCCAAAGTTGAAAACTTTAGGATTCAGATCTCATGGTTTTTTAATTTTTAAAATTTTTTCCTTTTTTAATTTTTTCCTTTTTTTTTTCCTTTTTTTTCCTTTCTTTCATCTTTTTGTTTTCACAGAATCATATCATAGTAGAAGTGTTGACTGGAAAGGACCTCTGGAGGACACCTAGCCCAATCTCCTAACTGATACAGAACTGTCACCATCAGATCAGCGGTGGCTTCCTGGGTGGGTCTTGAAATCCCTTAAGTCTGGAGATGTCACAGTTACTCTGGGTGACCTGACCCAGTGCTTACTGGTCAGGAAGTCTCTATAATGTCTGTCCACTTCCCAGCTGCCAGCACCAACAAGAGTTTGGTTGCAGAGTTTTATAATTTCCTTTCCAGAGACGCCCTCAGGCAAGGTTGGGCCACTCTAAGGGGCTGCTCATCCAGCCCGACCTCCTTGGCTTACAGAGGAGGAGGTTGGGGAAGCTCTGTACAGGCTCTTATCTCACCACGGAGAGGAGTCAGCTTAGCCAAGCATGGGTTGCTCTTGGTAAACCCTTACTGGCTGAAGGACGTCTAGTCCTGCCCACATCGAGCAATAAATTCAATGAGTCTGTGTTCTAGGACCTTTCCGGGGACTACAAGGAAGCCACCCAGCCTCCATCAGCTCTGCTACAACTGGATATTACCGTTGAATGCGAGACACATCAGCTGAGCTACCTCTGCAGAAAAGACACCAAGAGAAATGGAGCTCAATTTCTTTGGGTTCTCTGAGATATCATAACCATCTCACATATCGCTGCACTACTTTACTAATTATAACAGCAGCTATATATCTCTTTCCTTGTTTCTAAACAAGTTCTTAGCTTCCCAGCCAAAGCTTTACAGTTCAATTTCTCCTGGAGCACTACAAAAAAAAAAAAAAAAAAAAAAAAAAAAAANAAAACAAAAAAAAAAAAAAAAAAAAAAAAAAGAGCAGTCATTTGCTGGAATCATGAGCAGCTAATTTGCTGAGTTTAGTGGCAGGAAGCCTGAAGATAATCAATCCAGTTCTTCTCTACATATATGAATGCAATACAGCATGCTGAGTATGGTAAATTATGCTGTTCAAAACAAGATGAAAAATCTTATCAGTTGAAACTGTAGATAAATCTTCACTGGCAGAACATTATGCTTCAGAGTATCTGCAGGTTCTTAGAAGGCTTTCCCAGTGTCTCACATAGTCAAAATCCAGGCACAATTGGATAATTACACTAAATTAGGTTATGCTTATGTTTTTATCTAGAATAGCAGTTACATTTGCAGCACAGCCTTCCAGACTGCTGCAGTTTTTCCTCCTCCAATTTCAAGCAGTAATTTGGACATAACTAAGTTCACATGAAATTGTTTAACTTTTAAAAAATTGCTAGCTCTTTACTGATCCTTTGTTTTCCCCATGTACGTCTTTTTTTTTTAGTATTATCTAGTTCTTGCTTACATGAAATATATTATAGCAAAGTTCACCTTCTGTGCAGCTAGCAACCCTCTTCTGTTTCATCCAGCCATATCCAAACCAGATTTCTTAGATACATCAGTCAGTAGAGGCATTTTTCTCTATCAAGCACGTAGCTTAGCTCATTTCAGGCACTGAGACAGATGATATAAATGTGAGCTGAGCTGGGCAATATAAAACTGCCTAAAACCCTTCTGAGGCTGTATAACTTCATAATTCTCCTGAGGTGCACTGAACAGTCATTTCTCTCTTTCTTTCTCCTTCTTTTAGGCGGATTTAACTGACGTGACCAAAACTCATTGCCTGGAAGTAAAAAGGAAAAAACCCTACTGTATATTTTACAGCTAGGTTGTAATTGGAGAACTGCACTTTACTAGACCTGCCGTAAAACCCCTTCATTGACTTCTGAGCAGTGAAATATATACAGACTTCAGATGTAAAAAAAAAAAAACCAACCAAACAAACAGAGGAACCATTTCCACACAGTTGACATTTAGGGCTGTACTGGGTCTTTAAAGTGAAATCCTGAGTAGGGAATTGATTCACAGCGTCCCTCAAAATGCCAAAGAGTTATGACTCTTCAAGGTCTGGAAAAGGAAGATCTGGGGCAGTTTGCACCCTCTCTGATATTAATAGCTTGCTGCATGATGAGAATTCTTCATAGTTGTTCAGAAACTTTTTGGGAACCCAGAAATATCCTTTGCTTTGTTCTCTTCAAGTTCAGGTTTTATACTCTGCTATGAACAGCAATTCTTACAAAAACAAACAGGCAAAGCAACAAGCTATATCCTTTCCAAAGTTAAATTCTCTTGGTCAAGTTTTAGGCACCTACGAAGCAATGGCTTCATCCTGGAGCCCCCTGTGGTAGTTCCATGTTGCCGTACAAAGCCAGGTTACCTACTGGAGAGCACAAAAGGGTGAGGCAAGTTCCTGAATTCAAGTACTCGAGTTTGAACTATTTTGCATACATCAACATTTGCTACATTTTTCACTTAACGGGTGTGTCTACTTTTAGAAATAAAACCTGAAATAAGCTTTGATTGCAAAGTTTCAGATAAGCTCTTTTACACAGAAAAACAAATGAGCAGGTTGTTCAGCCTCATCATTTCTTTTCAAGTGCATATGTAAGGTCACAGGATTAGAGCAGACTCATATTAAAATATTGTGGCCTACTGGCCTCTAAAGAAAAAAAAAAAAGAAAAAGGAAAAGGAGTATTATTCAGCCTTATTACACTGCTACACCTTCACATGGCACCTGTAATGCCTGCGTGCATCCGAACCAAAGAGTAAAAACCAGCGTAACAATGTTGTGCTCTCTAATTAGAGAATTGTGAATAATGTTGGTGATAAAAATAGTGTCATAAAAGGGTAAGAAAATTGCTTCCCCCTAATAAAAAATGTCTCCTTTGGGGTCACATTTAGTTTTTATGGACTGACAAGGAAATCAGTCCCAGTAATATATTGTTAACTGACTGTTCCTCTGATCCTGAAACGTCTTCTCCACTCACATACATATTTCTAGCTTGTTAGGGTGGCAGCATGACAGTACAAAGGACTGGGATGTATGTCTGTGCATTGTAAGCATAACTTCTAGACGCTCTGAGTCAGGATTTTATAATCAGATAGCAGAACTAAGTAAATGGTTATGTTCTACATCGTCCCAAAAAATAATAAAAGGAAAATCTGAAGCAGGTCTGGATACAGGGAGACTCTGCAAAGCGCTTTTGAGGTTTTAAAATGTATGATTGGAAATATCTGCTGCTTTTTTGTCTCGTGTTCCTCAAAATCTGATCAAACGTTAAAGATGATCTGAATTTACATGGGGGAAAAAAGCACATACTTCCGCCATTATCTCCTTTTCTGCTTCCTTATAAATCCAAACTGGATAGCATCCAATTTCTCATCGCAACTGCCTCTGGAAATGAAAGAGAGCCTGAATAGAGGAGGAGATGAGCTGCTTTAAATGCTTTTTCATAGTTCTCCTCACTGCTATGAAAGCTTCATTAAAAGCTGCAGCTTGCTTGTTTTCTAACTCTTCCAAAGTAATAAGCATATAATTGTGCTGAAAACTTGGGAGGAGTGTACCACTGCGAGCCATTATGGCATTGGTTTATTTCAAGGTCCTTTTGCATTTTCTTGGGAATCAGAGACCTCTGTCACTCACATCTGAAGAAAATTCAGAAGACATAGTGTCTTTTTAAAGAGGACATTGAAAATTTGCAATGTCGATATGTCCACATAAATTACTTCTTCATGGACCGTTGACTGTGAGTACGTGTTGTGTGGCATAACAATTATTTTGCCTTTTGTTTGTCTTCCTAACCTAAATTCAAAATATGTCAGATACAGTGCTCACTGCTGACATAGTAGGAGCCCTCTTGCATTTATTTTGATTTGTTGAGATGGAGAAACATGAGTAACGATGAAGAAAATTTGTGATGTCAGAATGTATTACAGCCTATTTTAAAAAATTCAGCTACAGTGCTAAGATCCACACGTGCTATAAATGATTACATAGACTCCCTTCTAATATCTGCTGTGGTGCAAAACAATCTTGCCTGCAGATGATAACAACTGCTCACTTGAAACAGCTGGAAGGGATCTCAGACAGCATGGCTAGATGCATGCATTTCGTAACACTGAGGTTGACAACACTATTCAAAGTTCTTGAATCACCCTCCAAAATGACAGTCTTTTGGTATTGAAAATCCACTTCGGGATTCACCAAATTCAATCCAATCTCATAGGCACTTATGAAATTCCACTTTTGAAGTCCCGTATGCATTATGGAAGGAAACAGAGACTTTTGCATGGTTCGAGGCTGAAGCTCTGTGTTCTTTCTTTTCTGATTTGCCCCATGTATGACAGTCCCAAATATCCCAGTGTGTAACACAGTGTGGAAGGAACGTAGTATTTACAATATTTTAGAATGCAAGAATAATTCCTGGGGTGAACTTATATTAGCCAAGTAATTAGCCAAGGCTAATGCGAATGCTGACAAAAACATTTAGAAAGTCATATGTAGATTCTGTTAAAGTGAATGCGTGTTTCTGTAGATTATATTTTCTGTGGCATATGTTTCCTAGCTGTGTTTCCTTGTCTTCTTTCAGTCTGCAACGTAAATTATCCTATGTAAAGATCACAGCTCCCAAGCAGTCATTCTGAATCTCTGTTCCATCTTCTCGTTTCCACTTTACTTCTGAGATCCCAGTGAAAAATCACTTCTAGTTTATAACGAAACAGAGT
Organism: Himantopus leucocephalus; assembly: GCA_003993805.1. Classification (NCBI taxonomy): domain Eukaryota; kingdom Metazoa; phylum Chordata; class Aves; order Charadriiformes; family Recurvirostridae; genus Himantopus; species Himantopus leucocephalus. The sequence continues at coordinate 24,048,955 of RSEF01000009.1, forward strand.
GGATGCATATCTCATAAAAACTGAAACTATGAATTTTAA
>RSEF01000009.1:24049093-24063129 GCA_003993805.1 Himantopus leucocephalus
ACAGCTTCTCGGGGCAACCTGCCACAGGGGCTCACCACCCTTGCAGTAAAAATTTTTTTCCTAATATCTATTCTAATCACAAAACCAGTTTTAGTTTAATAAGGTAGGATACTTTTAGTATCACAGATATTTGTTATCATTTGCAACCTATGATTTTTTATTGCATTGGGGGGGCCACATTCAATAAATTGGCAATATTTTTATATGATTTTAGATAATTACAAAAACAGTTTATGGATTAGTTTAAAATAAAAAACCTATGTCGTGTGAGTTGAGATGTTCACCATCTCCATATGTTCGATTATAACACCCACTGCAACTTCTGCTTTATCATTTCACTAATACATCATAATTGTTTTATTTCAGTTAGTTTTCAGTGCTAATTTTGAAGCAAATCTTGAACCTTTACTGAATTACTGCAAAAATCAGAGCACCTAAAATCCACTATAAATGAAGTGATGAAGAACCTCTATGAAGAATTTAACATTGGGTGAGAAGCCTACTCTTATTCTTCAGCATTCAATGCTTTTAAAAGAAAAGTCTGATAAAAAAAATGTATCACTGAAGACAATTATCCAATGCAGTGTGTATATATTTGTAAATATATATTTGTAAAGTCTGTATATATTTGGCAAAAGCATTTGGCATGCTTTTCAACAAAAAAAGAAAAGTTTATTTTTTCCCTACTTTCTAATTTTTGGGTTAAATCTGTACAGGTGGTTGAGAGGAGGATGCTCATGTGGCTGGGATTTAGAAGATGATGTAAATTGGAAATCAGCTTTTCGATGATGAGGCATACAGAATAAAAGGCAGGTTTGCAGGGGTGAAGAAGAAGTCTTTGCAAATTGTTGTGTCAGCTGGGTAGAAATCTTGCTAGGAAATTTTCTCTACTGTTAGATGATCTTTTTTAGGAGCTGAAAAGGAAAGGAATCGGAGGCTATTTGCCCCAACTGAGAATATTTTACAATAGTTGCTAGTACAACAATGGGTAGAAAAATAGACTGATCAGGGAACAAGAGATATATAAATGGCAAAAATTGCTCTATGGCGACCCAGCTGTGGCAACTGATAGCTTTAGGTAGCCGGTATTCAAGACTTTGGGAATTTTATAGGTATTTACCTATCAAAAGCTGTAATTTTCCTTAAAAATGAATGGAAGTCTCTCTGACTGAGCCCACCTGATTTTTATTTTCTCTAGTAACACTCTTCAACCACTGGCCTTTTGTATTAACTCTTCTCTGGTGTGCGCTCTTTCCATGAATTAGAGCTGTTTTGAAAAAAAAGCAAATCTCTTCCTCCAGTTCTCCACCTCAGGATGAAAGCTTTGGCTGCTTACTATCTTATTCCTCCTTGACTTTTAAAAATTCTGTTTTGCTGTATGATGACAGTTTAGCAAGCGTTTCTGTGCAAGTTCAGGAGAAGGTGGCTATGTTAAATAGCTCTTTTATATTATTCATATATAGCTCTAGTGTAAGAGCTCCAGCAGCAGACGTCTCCCAAAGAAGAGGCTCTGATAAGCTTGGCTTTTAGTAGAGTTTAACAGCCCTTATTCTTCTTTATCCAGCCCCTTTTAGAACAGAGAACACATGAGCGATATGCCTAGCATGAAGACTTCTTATCTAGTTCAAATAGAGTTTGAATATTTGTGGATGCAGTGAGGACTAACTAAAGGGACCATGTCCAACTAAGACCTTCCTTAGAGGAAGCAATGTGGTCACCAAAGGGTCAAGGCTTGCTCTGGTAAATAGGCAGATGTGATGACATGATGCAAGACTGAACTTTCAGCAGTACTAGAAAGCTGATGTCTTCAGCACGTATGAAGTACGCACAGACAAAGGATGCCTAAGCTCATGGAATACCTTGCAACGGTAGGTCTTGCTATTGAGTAGCTGCAGATTTTAAGGGCAAGAATAAATAAGCAACTATTTTCCTTTACTTCACTGGCTTCTTGGGTAAAAGTTTAGAGGATGGTTCACTGTTTTAAAAAATGATAATTACATCCAAATTCCATTAGTTGAGTCTGTGAGTATGCTGTTTTTGTGGCTCTTTTTACCTCTTTCTACCTCTGCAAGATTAATCTCTCTAGAAAGTAGAGAAAAAAAGCCATGCAGCTTTTCAGATACTGATGGTCTATTTATTTATTTATTACCTTGATGAAGCAACTAGGATACCAGAGCCTCTGATAAATCTCTTGCTCATCTTACAGTGCTTTAATGTTTTGTTTCCCCCAGTTGCACATATGCTGGTCTTGTGAGGTTATTAAATGATTTTTCAGGAAACTGCAATATTCTTTACGGTTGTCATGTTCATACATATGGATAAACTGACTAGCTAATCCACTCTTTGTCAATTAAACTGAGTGGAAGGGGTGGGGATGGGGAGAGGATCAGCAGTAACCCGAAAAGAGAAATTAAATAAGAGTAGGTTGGTTTTGATAGAGCACCCTTTGTGGGAGCTTGGCTGCCCAAGAGTTTTCCTACACTGAGCTGCATTTGAAATTAAAGCCTCCTCACTCTGGTCGAACACAAATTATCTACTGAACAATAGGAGGACTCAGTCCCTCGAGTGTGTTTGATTACATATCTCAGGTGATGTATGCATGTGCACCAGCACTTGGTGGTCTTGACCTTATACAATGTACTAATTAGATATTCCTTCTCCTGTTGCCTTTGGCAAATAAATTGCTATCATCATTTTCACAGATTATGAAAAAAACCCTGCAAATAGAACATCTGCTTTTGATTAAACCCATGCAGAGATGTTTCAACACATGCCCATTAATCAAGCTTAAACTTTGCTTTTCGCCTCTTTTAGTTAGTCAAACAATTGTTATAAAGATCTACTCTTTCTTCTATATAGCAGTGGTTAAAAAATTTCCAGGGGGGTGGTGTAGTTGGGGAAGGGCCTGGAAACATTAAAGACTTTTTTCTCTATATATTCCCTCGCTTTGGTCTAATTTTCAAAATGGGTGACCAGCTATTTGAGATGACGCAGCTGGGGCTGAATGCCTTTAAACCCAATGCTTCTAGAGGTTCATCACTGCCAGCATTATTAAGCTCATTGCTGAGGAAAGAACGATTTGCTGCCTGCAGAGGCAAATGCAAAGCTGATTCAGGAACCTTGGAAAGAGTCATGTGCAGGAAGAGCTGTAGGAACATTCTCTGTCTCCAACTGTTCTGAGTTTTGCCAGAATTAGTTGAGGACAGAATAAGTTGACAATGCCTTAACTATGAAAGTGGTAGAACGTCCTAAAATGTAGGGTGAAAACGTGCTAATTAGGTAACAATTAATTTTGAGTGACCTCTAGTGGTGCTTTCCCACAGTTTACCTTCAAAGAGATAACGGATCCCTAATAGTAACCACAGTTCAGGCTCTGTATTTAATAACCCTCCCCCAGCAATGGGGGAAATAGTCTGGAGGTAAATGGGGAGGTCGCGTCGTAGGTTTATTTTTCTAAGAAAGGTTCTGATAACTCTTGAAAGAAAATCAAAGTGTTCTTTATGTATACCTTTCTGCTAAAATCATTTATTATTACACCAGGTAGAGCAGTACACTGGAACCCAGCCCACGATACAAGCTTTCATCGCATGAATTAGGACGAGTATGTCTGTGCAGCGATAGGAAGATATGAATTTTACCAAATGACACACTGTTATTAGCTTTAACTAAACCTGTATGGGCAATAACATCTGTGATGGTGGTTAAACACATCTCCTGTGGTATCCCCACCTGCAGCAGCTATAGCAAAGCCAGAGTGGGACTGCAGTCGCGGCTGTGGGTCATGGCTTGCAGACATGCATGGGACGCAGCCCTGCAGGCTGTGAGATGAAGCTCAGAAGAACAGAGCTGTGCATAGCAAAAAGTCATGGATTTGCCATCTCTGAATAAGGCATTACACCTCTAACAGCTATTTGGGGTTTCAGGTGATATAAAACTATTTTTTATTACTCTGACATTTGAGATGTACCGTCTATCAGTGGGTCAGCTGTAAGTGAGTGCTTTGCAGTGATTGTACTTACCATATTCCCTATCCGATGGGAAGGCAGGAAAGTTGTTAACTAATTGGCCATTTTGTACACAGAGATCAGTACGAATATCAGCAGCTCTGTTTCTTTTCTAAGTCTCTGTCTCAGCACTCCCACACACCTGGGATTCTTCCATTGACACGCGTGCAATCCAGATATCTCATTCCAAAAACATAGCCAGTACCCAGAGAAGTGCCAAAGGGTCACCTGGAGGTGACCTCTTCTGATGAGACATAAGACCAGGTCCCCGACTACTTACGATTGCAAAAAAAATCCCGTGAGGTGGTTTATAAACGTGGCAGAATGAGCCCAGGTGTCCAGATTACAAGGGTCAAGTCTCACTCTCCAAGCGAGATGCGCATATGCATATTAATAGTTGTGCATCTCAAAGTGATGCTGGGGGAGGCTGCAGACAGACAGACAGACAGACTGATGCTGTGACTGCCTCTGCTCTCCTAGGATTGCCTTACAGGCCAGCATATTTCCTGCAGGGAGACAATCCCCGCTCCCCTCCCTCAAAGAAGAGATAAATAGATATTAAATCACAGGAAGGTCAAACTATGTGCTCAAGTTAATATCGTGCAATGAGGGAGACGATCTGACGCTCGGGCTCCCTGCGTGGCAGTGTCTAATTGCAGGAGTGAGGCTTTATGCTAAGTGCAATTTTCAATTAAATGAGGCAAATCTTGTTTTTCCAAATGCTCCGGAACACCAGTCAGCTAGTAAATTAATCCCCTTAACTTTTCCTACGTTCTTACCTGGGGGTGAATTTTGAAGCCCATCCCAAGCAGAAATGCTCAGTGTTTGTTCTGTTAACATAAGGGGCAGTAAAGCATGTCTCATGTGCACCGAGGACTTCAATATCAACAAGAAAGTAATCACAGGCTGTAAAGATTTATTGTCTTCGCGCTTACAATCCCACAACCCCATGAAAAGTCACAGTAAAATATATGAGTTGGTTCAGATGTACTGGTTTCCAGAATTTAAATTTGCCCAGGTACTTACGCTGGCTTCAAAATACATAAATAAATATTCAAATGCATTCCTTAACATGCACCAGACCTGTACGACGACATGTGACCTGTCATTTAGACGTTAAGTTTTATGAATAGTCTTGAATTATCGCGGTACATAGAAAAATCACTTTTTATTTGCATTCCTTATATGCAGGTTTTTGATCAAGATTTTCCATCAAATTGTAGCTGACTGACAGTTTCCTTCACCAAAAAGATTTAAGTCCAAAGACACTGTTAGAATATATCACATAATTATTTCACCTAACGGAAAAACATTCATTTTGATAGCAGTCTTAAATTACTGCTGCCTTAAAGGCAAATGCTTTAGTATATTAAGGGTTTGAAAATTGGCTGATTATTGGTGTAAATCTTGAGTAAGGGGGGGCAAGGAAAGCATGTATTTCGTCCATTATTTAATTCATCATTGAACAACTTTCATGTATTTAATCCTCTCTTTATATTTTTTTTTTTTCATGCATACGTGTCCTGCTTGTCTTACGGGCTGGATTTATTTGTTTCTCACTCAATTAAAAATCTTTTAGCTCTTTTATTTCATGAATAACAGAGATACCAAATAGTACTTTATGGATGACGCAGTAAGTTTTACTAAGCATCAAAAAATTGNCAGTACTTTATGGATGACGCAGGAAGTTTCACTAAGCATCAAAAAATTGGTATTTTCAATCTCCTTAAGGTGAAAGTATTTCTATAATTAAATCTGGTTCTATAAGGTAAAAGGTCACAGTAATTTACTTTAAAAATACATTAATTCTCAGTTATTTCCTAATAATAGTCATGTTTGGTTTTAATATCAGTGGGACATTGCTATTAATAACTGACTTGGCCCCAGGACAAAATTGTGAACCTTTCAAAACACACAAGAGGAAAAAGAATGTCTCCGTAGCTTTATGGCAATATAAAAGTAAGTAATTTGATCTCTTCCTCTAGAATCTCAACACTCTGGAAAGACTTTTAAGTCTGTTTTACTTACAGTCAATGGTTAATTTTGGTGTGACACGTGTGAGTCTGCACTTACTCAATTTTGTGGCGATTTGCTCCCCTTTTATTCTCTGCTCCAGAGTGGGAGAAACACGGTTAAACACAGGAGCTGATGGAAATGCTTCAAATGAAATTTCATTTTTCAGAGCGAGGCAGGACAGCTCTGGAAACCAGATTTGCCTGTCAAAGGAGAGAAACTTGCGGTTCAGTGGTACTGACTACAGGCAGAAATAGGCACAAGGAACTTAGGCAATGCTTTAGCTTAAAAAAAAAAAAAAAAAAAAANCTGTAGGAAACCTACAAAACCATGGAAATACGGAAAATTTACTCCTACAGCTCCTGTGGGCTAGCACAGCCTTTGCAGCACGACGGACCTGCATTTTGGGGAAAAAATGAGACCTTTTAGAAGAAGATTGTGTCCGAAAGCAAAAATCTCATGGACTTTCCTAACAATTACGTGCCATTATCGACCATAGTCCCCAGTCCAGCAGGTACTGGGGGACCGGCTCTGTGAGCAGGCTGTCAGGTCTCCCTGCCTGCCAAATCTCTCCTCTGGGCATAAAGCCAGTTAAGAGTAGTTATGTTTTTTGTGCATCCCATGGAACAGGTCTTCCCTATGGGCATAAATCAGAAGTGGCTGCGCAGGAGTCATATTAGAGGTTGTATTAGAGCAGAATGAAAATGTCAGAATTTTTAGTGATTCTGCCCTAATCTCCTGCTACTTGGGTAATGTAGAGGTGAAGAAGGGAATCCGGCAATAAGTTGAGGGGGGTGTAAAGCTGTGCTCACTCGTAAGTGTGTTTGTTTACTGTTTTTAGGGGAAGTACATAATCTGAATGTCCTGGTTTTGCTTGGGTTATGATTTAAGCTTGCAATGGTCCGGCAGGCTCAGCTGAAACTCTGGTTTGTATTAGGATCCAAGATGAGAGCTTTCCAGTAAATAACATGCACCTTTGAAGCTACTTCTTCACAAAGATTGCCACTGTCTTCTGCATCTGTTTTGTAGGGATTTTTTTTTAAAAAAAAATAGCAATGAAAGAAGAATCTAAAAAAAAAAAAAGTTCATAGAGAAAAAAGCCATATATGACAGATTTTCCAGATAAATGAAAAGAGAGAAAGATTTCAAAACCTTCTTATTCCTGAATAGTGTTTTATGCAAATGCCGTCAAAGATACAACTATGCAAAGGAATTTTTGCTTACCAGTAAACCTACAGTTTAAAGATTTATGCTGCAGTTGCAATGCTCAAAGTCTTTCCGCAAGGCAGCGAGATGGATTCTGAAGTCCTTATAAAGCCTCTGCAAAACATCGTGTGTCTACCACAAATTCCTGAATAGAACAATTTAAGTCGCATCTCAGAAACCAGCTAGAAACTCTGAATTTTTGGCACGCTTTAAATGACTGTGCTTGTTGTTATGGTAATTTTATGAAAAAGACTCTCAGAAATCAATTTGTTGTTTGCGTATAATTCCCCGAACTGAGAGAGAGCTGCTGGAGGTTGGGCAGATGAAGGAACTGCCACTAGAGAAGCTGTTGAGCTCAATTTAAGCCTAGAAAATGTGCCAGTATTTAAAAATCAATGGGCTTGATTGCACCATGTCCAGAGGGTGGAAGGGAGTGAAGATGCTAATGGCAGGGCTTGGATGATCTCAAAGGTTATCTCCCAGCAGTTCTTTCATAAACTGGGATGCACTAAGCCCAGTAAGGACAGGACCACTGCCTGCGTTTATTGCAGGATGTATATACAGAGAAGGCTCTCGGTGCCTACAGATGTGAGCTGTTAAACTATAACAACTGATCAAAACTCCAAGCTAGGTTGGAAAGTAATTATAAAAACCACGGGGAAAAGAAAGCGTCAAAGTTGAATTTACCAAGCCAAAAACTGTGCTGAAGGAAAAGTGGTAAGCACATTTACATTTGTTAAAGATATAATTGTACTAAACACAGGCAAAGAAACCGTGGAAAAGCAATAGCAGGGGTTGGAAGAGCAGGAATGATTTTACGTGGGGAAGTTGAGGCATGGGCTGCATTCAGTGTTCCCACTAAAAATCCCCAAACCACAGGATTTACTTATAAAACTGGCAGAGGGAATAGAATTTTCCAAACCGCACTTGTCCAAAGCCTGGCAGCAACATAGGAATCAGAATTTAAAAAAAATACTAATTCTGACTGAACTCACACATACGTGCCTATTGAAGTATGAAAGATTACCCTGGGGGGGAGCCAGTTACCTGCAGGATTTCAAAGAAGAATGGATTGAGTCCTGCAGAGAATAAATAGTATTTTCTGGGTTTTGGATGACATACTAATACCTGGGAGGAATTCAGACGAGTATTTACAAAACCTTGAGGAAATTCCAACATGTTACAAAGCTATGCTTTATAGTGAACAAAAATAAGATAGTAGGTGTGGGATTTTTTCTTTCTTCTCCCTAAAACCAGGTTCCTTGCCTAAGTTTCAGGAATAAAGGCTTTCGAAGAGAAGATAAAAACTACAGAGTATGCATAAGTACCTCAGTGTTACACAATTTATGTTGGTTTTACCCATGTTAACTGTTTCTTATGAAGGTCCAAATTATCACTGCTAATTAGGTTGATGTCTTTCCTGATCCAGGAAACATAAAACAGATGTGGGTGGAACATTAAAATAAGATTTTTTTGGAGGAAGACAACAAAAAATATCGAATAGCTCTAACCTATTGGCACTCTTTAATTTGAGGTCATCCAGGACAGCCTTAAACTGTAACTTTCTGAAGGAAAAAGGGCTGTTACTTCATAGGACAGTAGAAGCAAAAAGTTCCCAGTCATTTGTCTTTTAGATCACTATCCAAATCTGAAACTACGTCTAAATTTTTAAGAGAGACTTGCAGTCTCGCTTAAGAATTAATAGATTCCATGAGCATCTATTTTAAAAAATACTCTGGATGCAGATAGTAAACCATTGATAAAAAAGAGGGATGACTAATTTACATATTTTTTGGATGCAGGCAGTTTGGGGGGCTCGACTTTTTTATTGATGGCTTACTATTGAAAATTTCCTTGTAGACCATCAGAAACATGTGTCGCTCACGTCCCTCCTTCCTGTCACCAGAGAATTCAGCTGGAGACAGAGGAGAAAACGTGGTTTTCTGAAAAGAAGCCTGACTTCCCATGTGGTTTTGGAACACCCGCATCACAGGAGCCATTCAAGATCCAGTGCTTCGCAGAGCAGCATTGCCTGGGCAGGAGAGGCTGTTTTCCAGAAGGGACTTTTTTTAGTAGTAGCACCAAACACCTTATGAAACTCTTCACCAGCAGAATTAACACAAGTAGCATTGGGGACAAATAAAAAAGGATAATAAGAAGTTATTCTTGGTGGCAAGGTCTGACCAAGGCACCTGAGGCCTCTATAGCCCACAGGAGCAAGGAGAGGTGTTTCTGCCAGCGCCTTTGGACTGCACATCTTCTGCCTGGTTGCCTGGACTTGCAACGGACTCCTCTGCCAGCAGTGTTTGTTACGGCGGAGTTTCCTGAAAATCTCTGTGAGGTTCCCCTTGGGGACATAGTGGCCCCAGGGACACTTGTGTGCACTTCTGCCTTGGCCCCATCCAGGACCCGCTGCGGAGATCCTCTTTGGTCATGTCCATTTGCGCCCCAGACTCAGGAGAAATGGGGTCCTGCACATTTTAGTACAATCCCGTGTCCTGTGCATTCAGCTTAGTAACAGGGAGGAAAAGAAAACATTATTGTCCTCAGTTAATTGCTTCTTTGTGACAGAATACACTTCAAAGACACTTTAGTCTCAAGTGCATCTTAGCAGAGAAAAACCCATATTACTGATTTTAACCCCCCCCCTATTTCCAGCAACACAGATGAATGAATTCCATATAATAGAATATTCTCCGCCGAGCATCTCCACATGCGAAAGTGGAATGTGAAATTAGTTTGGGGTTTGGTTGGGTTTTTTTTTTTGTTTTGTTTTTTAAAGTGCTGTTTTAATGAGGTGTTTAGTTTAGCACATTTGGCTCCTCCAAATTACCTCAAGGGGATTCATATGTTAACGAACTACACAGCTGTTGTTTGTGAAACCAGACTAGCACAAGCAGAGCATGTTGTGCAAAGATTTAAATGCTCTGTTGGAGAGGTCACTGCGATCCTTTGTCTGCTGTCAGTTATTAATAATGAGCCTACTACTTAATTTTAAACACTAAGTTATTTTTTTTTTCAGCGCCAAATATGTTCCAGATTGGTTCGGTTTGGTATTGAACGCCTGGGTCAAGGTAGGAAAGCTGCAATCAAAGGATGACCTGATTTTATGCAACTGATGAAACATTTTGGGGTGAGGAAGACTGGCAATGAAGTTTCAGGCTTTGGTGGTGGCCTGAAGAGGCTGTATTGAGCAGAGATAACGTTTGCAATGATAATTGTTTTATAAACATGCCCTGATATGCTTCAAAAGCTTTAATTCTGAATTTCTTAAATTAGGCAGGCTTTGCTCCTGGCAAGCAATAAACTGTTTTCATTTTAGAGATGTCACTTTACATTTAAGGAAATTAATAACTGGGAAAGAAAAAAAAAAATCCTGTTTGGTAAATAAGGGCAAAGAATCTGTTTCTCTTCTTTCAGTTCAAACATGCAATTAAAATCAACAGGACTCCTCGTTGAACGAAACTTCAATTTTTAAGGGCCAGAGTGGTAGAATATATATGCTAAAACAGGAATCCCAGTTCTCACCATCTCATGGGAAGCAGGATTGGCCAAGTGATGTGCTGGCAATACTCCGCTGTTCCTGGCCACCATGGCTGCAACACAGCGTCAGAAAACCCCATGGGCAGCAGGTTGTCCAGAAGACGTGGACTAGGGACTGCTGCTTCACAAGCTACTCAAACACAGCACGTCTCATATCATTCTGGCTCGTAGATCATTTAATCATTTTAATATTTGTGTTTGATTTCCTTCATGTGCTTTATTACTGAAAATAAGTTCCATGATGAATCATTAACATCAGAGCAACCTCTGCTGGCTGGTGGAGACGGAGCTCTTTTCTTAGCGGCGCAGCACCTTAAAGGATTCGATTTCGATGTGTCTGCTGTGCAATCCAGGCTTTTTTTTCTCCTTCAGAGGCATTAGTATTTAAGTAAAAGAAATTATATTTTGCGTAGAATTAAGTGGAATATAAAATAGATGTACAACGGGAACTTTGCTAATTTTCAGCACTCGGTATTGGTGTTGTAGTACTGAGAATAGTGGTCTCTGTGAAAGCAAATGCAAACATAGAGCAACTTTCTTGAACACGAAGCAAAAATTTCATATAGACCTCCATGATACAGTTCCAAAAACATAAATAACCTCAGACCGGAGAATAAAGCCTTTGCCTTGCTGAAGACAGAGAGGTTACCAACTACTGTCAAGGGTTTTTTTGTAAATCAAGTTTTCAGAAAGACTTGGTGTTCCCAGAAGAGCCCTTCTAAAAAGAAAACAATCCATGTTAGGGGAAAATGCAATAAAATCCTATTTTACAGATGGAAACTGAGGCACAGAGTGTCCCTGAGACCCAGCTCTCCCAGCTTATTTAGCTTGGAAATAACTTTGGGGAACAGTGCAAGCTCACAACCATTCAGAGCATCATTAGTTTTTAGGATTGTGGGACTCTTTCCATCCTATGACAGTGCAACCACCTGAGAAGGATGGCAGGGATGCCAGTTATTGTCACCTACAGTGACACCTACTGCTCACCAAATGGTCATCTCTCCCCAAGGAAGTGGGCTAAAATCAGCCATTCATTTGACACAGGCTATTGAAAACCACCCACGCACAAGCTTTTTGCTTAAGCAGCTGAGCTGGATGCAAACTGATAAACTGGATTGCTAAAATTATAGTCATCCTTTCCAGTTTGCAAGCCCCTCTTCCGAGCGTTCATTGAATTGGGATATATGGAAAGTGGTGGGGGATTTTTGGTTTTTTTATTGCTAACTCTGTATAATGGAAGTATACCAAATGCAGCATGCAGGCTGTTATTTGAACATTACGAGTACGCAGTGCAAAGATATTTGTAACATAGTGAATAAGAGGCTGTTCCCTTGCTCAGCATGGAACTAGAGTGACTGCCAATCGGGAATGAAGTCACCTTCCATTTCAGGCTCTTTTATCTGAAAAGGACAAGTTTTCCTGTGGATCTGGGTTTGCCACGTATGTTCCCTAGGAAATGGTTGAGAAACCCAACGTTTCTGGAAGGTGGAGACCTTGGAAGTGCATTTACACCCCCTTGCCCATGGTTTGGCCCAGCCACTTGCTTTCAGCTGATGAGGAACCCTCTCCTCCAGAGGACAAATCTTGTCCCCACTGTGACTTTGCGGCTCCGGTAGTTTTAGGGCTATCTCCTAGGACATGACTTGCCTTTCCACAGGGAGCTAGGGCTGGTAATGGGTCAGCAGATACCAATAACGATTTCAGGACCTCCAAATACTTCACCTTGTTCAGCAGGGGACGGATGGCCGGAGGGGGTGGGGGGTGGGGGTGTACTGGGTGATCATCAATATTCCTAAAAGTAGAAACCCCTAGCCAAGAGCGAATAATTTCCTATAAATATTTAAGTAACAAAATTAGAAGGTTTTATTAAATAAGTAATTACAACTTTCTAGATATTTCTACTGAAAAAGCGAATGACATCCGGAGGCATAACAAGTCCTGTAGAAAGGAACTTTGTAAAGTCTGTCAGAAAAGAACATATCTAGTGATAAAGGGGCAGAGTCGTCTCACTTGTGGCCATTTCACAGAGCAGCTGACACATACAAACGTTTTCCCATTTATATGAACAAGCACTGACTTTCTGAGACAGTTGTTAGACATTTGTATTTAAATACCAATAGTTCGCTGATGCATCCCCACTGATGCAGGGTGTCATTTCTGATAAAAACCCAACTCTTTTCCTGTATCAAAATGCATTTATTGTGCAGTAATTTAATGACATAGCTCTTCCCTTTTATGAGCTCTGAAAATATCTCATTAAGAGTTTCACAAATTACCACAATAACTTATGCTGACACGCTCATTTGTTCTCATCTCTGAATAAATCTGGTTGACAACTTTAATAGAATAAAGCGGGGATTTCCCAGACTGTGATTCAGCATTGAGCTTCACTCGAACACCTCGATGTTATCTTGAGCTTGAACGTTTGATTAAGCCAAGGTGTGAGATGCCACTTCAGAGAAGCTCCGATGAGAGCTGTGCGTTGCTGCACGGCGCTAGCGTGAGGAAACTGTTGAAACGTCTTTCCTTCCCTCTCAGATCTACTATTTCAGCAGTCTTCACCATCTGGTGAAGCACTTCAGAGAAGAAAACAGTCTTGCGATGTCTAATTTTGCCATGCTTTTGGAACATTATTTTAATGATCTTTGTGTCATTTAAGTATGATTACTTGTCCTCCAAGGCTTTTCCTGTTTACGCTTAAATAGTATTGGAGCATAGCCAGATACACTTTAAGTGAAATGGTAGAAAATACTACATTTTTATCATAAAAGCTTAAAAGCGACATTTACAATTATGGGACATAGCTGGTACTTTTCATTCGGTTGGGGTTTTTTGTTTTGATCTTATTGTAGTAGTAGATAAATCAAATGAATTAAGCAAGCATAATTACCAGTTAAATTTTACAAAATACCAAAGAAATGGAGGGTCTAATTCAAAGGGGTGGTAATGGTGTAAATAATTAAGTCAAATTGTTTTCATTTTCATGCTGCATATTGTTTCCTTCAGCCTGTAATGGTACAAGGCAAAGTATATGCAGTGCTAGAACTAGACAAATAATAGATAAATTTATTCATAAACACTTTGTGGATTGTAATTAGAAGTTCACTGCAGCAGCTTTCACTAGTCTTTATTTTTTTCTCTGGTTTCTGTAAATATTTGCATGAGTAAATTTTGCATTGAAGAACGTAGACAGAAGCAGAATACACCACAAAAGTGTTGTGAAACCGTCTTTGCTCCTCAGCTCAAACGGCAGTCAGGTCCCCAGCAGTG
>RSEF01000009.1:24063229-24102535 GCA_003993805.1 Himantopus leucocephalus
TTTTTTGAGTTGGTGCGAGATGAATTTCCCTTCTTTCATTGCTGAATGCCCTAAATAGCGCTTTTCCAACCAGGAGATACAAATTACCTGGCAGATACTGCCAATAAACGCACCGAACCTCAGGGCTCCAACAGTGATTTCTGCTGGAAAATGGAGCCTGGCAAACGAGATGATTGTTCAGGGTAAATACAGCGCTGAACTCAAGAGGAGAACATCGTGGCTTCAGTTCAGTGCCAGTGTACCTGTCTTCAATGAACCCATTCTGGTGCAGAGCTGCGATAACACAGGCAGGATGCAAGCTCAGGAGATTGTTTGGGGGTGGGCACTTACCCTGGCAAGGCTTCAAACGCTGGGTGATACTGGAAGGAGGGTTTGGAGCAAACACCACAACGGCGGCTCCTGGGCTGAAACCTGTTTGTGTAACTACCTCTCGGCTTATTTTGAGCACAGTACAAACTCATTAATGACATTAATGACAGGTTGAGAGAGTTAGGATTGCTCAGCCTGGAGAAGAGAAGGCTCTGGGGAGACCGTCTAGCAGCTTTCCAGTATCTGAAGGGGGCCTACAAGAAAGCTGGGGAGGAACTTTTTACAAGGGCATGTAGTGATAGGACGAGGGCTAATGGATCCAAACTGGAAGGGGGCAGATTCAGAATTGATATCAGGCAGGAATTTTTCACTCTGAGGGCGGTGAGCCCCTGGCACAGGTTGCCCAGAGAAGCTGTGGCTGCCCCATCCCTGGAGGTGTTCAAGACCAGGTTGGACGGGGCGTGGAGCAACCTGGGCTGGTGGGAGGTGTCCCTGACCAGGGCAGGGGGGTTGGAACTAGATGATCTTTAAGGTCTCTTCCAACTTAAACTAGTCTATGAGTCCATGATTAAAATTATAGTTTTGAAAATTTGAGGACAAAGAAGCAGGTGAAATCTACGGAATCAATTTGCCATTCATCAGGCTCTGAATGCATTCCCAGTTAGTGAAATCAGGAAAAACAGTAGGATTACCTGTAATTCCTCAGGCTAGGGGGACCTTATTCTGCCCCGATGCACCCACCCAGATCCTATTAGTGTTATTAGGCCATACCGTGGGAGGTAGCAGCGGCTGCAGTACCCATTGCAGCTCTCGCCCACCGGCTGCCCGCAGGTGTCAACACCTCCATCGTGGCGAGCAGCGCCAGGCAATGCAAAACGTTACCTCAAAAGCTCCAGCTGGGGGTCGAAACGCCAGACTGCTTGGGTCTGCTTATTCATCGCGTGTTCTTCCAGCAGCCCGAGGGAGAGCTGCAAAATAACGTGGTGCTTTCGTTCACCTCTCGCTGCAGTGGAGCACAGCTTCTTGCATAGCACTACTGGCCTCTGCTGCCAGCGTGGGAGAGGAGACGAGGAGAGAGACTACGGGGACTTACCACATTTCTGCTTCTCCAGAGGGCCTCCTGATCCCCGCGTATGAGCTGGAGGAAAAGCAATCTTTCATCTTTACCTTATTTTCATGCTTACAAATAAAGGTCAAGGCTCCCGTGCTGTAGCCAGAGCTGTACTAGCTTTAAACAACCACGCTGAAATGTGATTGTAATTAGTTTCCTTTCAATCTTGATGTGAACAGTGATCTTAAAATGCCAGGACTGTAGCAGTGCATATGATTAACAAGCACACACAAAAGCAGTCTATGGAAAAATATGGATAGAAATGAACAAAATGCAAATGTTGCACTGCTTTAAATTTTATTATCCTCTCAGCTCTTCATAAAATACTGTAGACATCGTTTGATTATATTTTTAGTCTAGGGAATTAATTTTTAACTAGGGAACTCGTTTCTGTCTTATGATTACTCTTCTCTGCAATGGCCTGTAGGTCTGAACTAAAAAATCACAGTTTTAATTGAGCTAATGATGCCCAGAACTCAAATTAATCTCACTTATGTGTGTGTCATGCCATGCAATATGTGCTATAGCTGCAGGCAACGTGTGCATCTTTTCATACCAATGATTTCTCCAGGAGACCGAGGGTGTAAATCCTGGCCAGGGGTAAGTCTGCATCCTGCTATTGTCACCTCCTGGGAGACTCCTTGGAGGTGACTGATGTCTGTGCAACCAGTGGAGGGGAAGGAAAAACAACAAAACCAGTGATATTTCATGATCAGTTCTCTGATTTCACCCCAGTTCTTTCAAGGGCATGACTGTAACTCGCAGATGAGCCAAGGAGACGGTGAAGACGAGCTCTGAGCAGTGTGCTCTGGCCACATCTGCTCACAGCCCCTGGTCCAGCTCCTGTCTACACCAGCAGATGGGTGGGAGCTGCTCCCAGAGAGGCAGCTATTCCGTTATCCAGCTGAGAAAGGGCAGCAGGGCTGCTTCTCTGCTTGTAGCAGAAGAAACGGGAAGGGGAGAGAAAAAAAGAAATTGCATGGGGAAACTATCAGGCTATAGTTTCTATCTGGGAAAACACTATTTTTTTTTTCCCAGAAAATTCAGTTTATCAAGATAAAGGTCTTTAAAAAAAAAAATGAGAAAAAGAATAGAACTAGGAGGCCATGGTAGAGGTACAGAAGGTTTGTTTCTATCCTGAGATAAAACAGAGAAGAGTATATGGAGGAGGAACATAGTTTAACACTCTGCAGGTAGCTGTTCCTTGCATTCCCTGCAGTCCAGCTCACCCTACACCACCCTGACCCAGACAGGCACAGGTATCTTAACATTATCGTCTGAGCCAAGACTGCACACCAATACCTGCCCAAATGTTGTTTATTCTCTTCTCCAAGTAATGTGAACTTATATACCACTGTTTTACAATAGCATCATATCTTGACACAGCTGAAACAGTCCCCTTACTCAGAGTATGTGGTACCCAACACCAAGAGACCACAACTCTTCTTGTTTATCTAATCCCATACTCATCATCCCACTACCTTGGGCTTTCACTCTCCATGCTGAAATCCACTTTAAATGGAATGGTGAAATTCCAATTGTTTGTTGTCAAAAAGTTTCAGTTTTGTGATGAAAGACCTGACCTTTCTTGCCAGCAAGAGTCTTTTTTGATTGATTAGTAAACATGAGGTAAAATGCGGGAGCACGCCAGTGTTAACTTGATACCGCCACAGGCTCTGTGCATCAAATATTTTTGCTTTATTTTGAACATCCTGTTAATGAGAAAAATATTCTAATCAAAGAAACGTGTTTTCTTCGATTCTCTTCAGAGTGCTATTTGCAACTTCAGAATAGCGTACTCAATTATGTCAGGTTTATTCCTAAATTAGGAAAAAAAAGCTTCAGAAAATTATTAAGTAAACCTCTCAGCAACTGTTAGGCAACATCCAGTATTAATTATGAGATCACTTTTTCGTTATTTTTCATCAGGTAAAAAGAGAATAGCACACTTGCTCAAAGGCTTTCTTTCCACAACACACTGTCACACACCAGACCCATCNATTTCTTTCCACAACACACCGTCACACACCAGACCCATCTCTCAAAGCAAGCACACAGTACGATGCCTTTGCCGAGGCAGAGGGGTAGAAACCTTTGCTTAAAAGACACTGGAGAGGCTGGTGTGACCAANCTTTCTTTCCACAACACACTGTCACACACCAGACCCATCTCTCAAAGCAAGCACACGGTACGATGCCTTTGCCGAGGGAGAGAGGCAGAAACCTTTGCTTAAAAGACACTGGAGAGGCTGGTGTGACCAACAGCAAGAAGCATGCCGTTAATTTGCCATTAATTTGTCCAGAGAAGCTGTGGCTGCCCCATCCCTGGAGGTGTTCAAGGCCAGGTTGGACGGGGCTTGGAGCAACCTGGGCTGGTGGGAGGTGTCCCTGCCCAGGGCAGGGGGTGGGAACCAGATGATCTTCAAGGTCCCTTCCAACCTAAACCACTCTATGATTCTATGAAGTTCAGAGTTAGTTAGTTAGAAGAGATTTAACTGAAAAGTAAAATTACCGAAAAGAAAATTGGTTCTGTTTTACCTCAAATCAGGACAAAAGAGCATTTCTGCAAGTGTCCTGGCATTTCAGTAAATGGCTGGTAAAGGATCACATCCCGACTGAGCATGAGAGGGATGTGCAAAGGCTGCAGAGACAGCAGCTGACAGGGGCTCCTCGGTGCCTATCAGCTTCCCGGGGTGGCCGTGGGCTCTTTGGGTATTGTACCTTGGCGCCATTTTTGGTTTTGTTTCACCGAGAGCGGTTACCTACCCTTTAGATGAGGGTTCCTTCATTTCAGTTGTCCTCGGCTGCTGGGAGAAGCCTCCCATGCCACTATCGCATTGCATTTCGGGGAACCCAACCGTGCTGGGGCTTCCCCTCCCGGTGCTCCCGGCTCTGCATCCCGGCGGAGACGCCCGCCCACGCTCGGCTGACGGACACGGCAGCAGAAACTGCTGATCACTGATGCAAAATCCCAGCCCATCGCCACATCTTCAGGAGATTGCCCGAGGCAAGAAGGCTCCTGAGGTTTCCTGAGAAGAGTGAACAACGTCAGCACAAAATACAGCGATACCAGCTGCTCACAGAGCAAACGTTAGCAGAGGATTCATGTGGGGGCTCAAGAAAAACAGCCCTGTTTCCCAAATTTCCCATGAGCCAGGCTGAATCAATTCCTCAACTATAATACATCCGAACAATATCGCCTAAGATGGCACAGACTAAAGTAAGCTTGCAGTTAGTGTTGTTATTTTTTTCTTCTTTTGTAATTATACACTTTTTCCTCCGCTCCTGTTGGGCTGTGTGCTGATACCGGCATGAACATGCAGTGGGGTTGTGCACGTTTCAGCCATGAAATGGGCACACATATTTCTTAGGTGCATCTTCTACTCATTAGCATTATCGCTAGCATTTATTGCTATTTTTATAAAGCGCATCCAGACAAATGTTGTGAACTGCTGATCAAGACTGAAGAGCAACTGGCTGAATGAGAAGAGCCTTGAAAATTCCCTCTGCAAGGGGTGGGAAGGCAAAGGACCATGAATCCTATGCATTACTGCCATAATACAAACTTGCATTTTGACATATACAGCTTTCTTTTCAAAATTCTGCAAACTGTTGATTATCTTCTTGTTCTTTTCTCTAGAGTTCTATCTATGAATTTACCATGATAGCTATGGTAAATACCACATGTATTGGTGGAATAGAGAAAATCACCTGGCCGCTTGGCCCATCTCTTTGTCTCCATCACCAGAAAAAGAATAGTCTTGAAGTCCACATGCATATTTTTTCATACTTCAACAGCCAGACATAGTCCATTGAGCTACCTTCACTGACATCACTGAAGCCCTCTTTGATACCTGGAACAAGGTTCTCTAGTCCTATTTTCTCCTAGGACAGATTGCACCAAAACATGTCATGGTTCTGTAGCTGTCCAAGACCCGACCCATGGGTTGGAAGTCGTCATCTAGGTCAGGACTGACGCTTACGAAAATCTTTGTGTGGCAAGGCCTGCACCACAGCTGCCTGTCTTAAACTTGATTACTTGCTTTACTTACTCCTCTTCATGAACATGTACTTCTTTCCTAAACATTTTTTAGAAGTATTACCATGAAATAGTTCCTCCAAGAGCAATAAAGAAGTCTCAATATTTTTAAGTCCATCAAAAAGACTTTGCCACACTATAAAACATAGGTGCCTTCAGGGATAAGTTTCTTGCTACCTGAAATAGTCCCTCTCTATACATAAATACAGCGTCCTGACACTCTATTGTGTACTTCATGATTTCACTCATATAAAAACTGTTTACAGCAATTCCATCAACTGTCATTTAACAGCACTTCTATACCAAGTACACCAAGATGTGATTAGTCCCTCAACTGAAAGTCATGAGCTATGTCACAATAAATGACAGCCAACTGGTCAAACTACTTACAGCATGGCAGAAAATGCTGAGAAAAAGGAGTTGAGGACAGTAGTAACCATCAACACTGGGTACATGACAAGAAACTTTTAGATTTACAGTGGATGCTGTTCCTTGGTGAGTTCACATCCATCTGTCAGCTTCACTTGGGACCATGCTCTCTGATTCAAACTGATAGCAAGTATCTGAGTCAAATAAGTGAATATTTTTGCTAAATGTTGTCTGTCACATCATGTTACTCCACTTTGGGTTCTTCACCATATGTACTAACATGGTGTGGTATAACATAGCATGATACAGCGTAAATGATTTAATGTGACGTGACAGAAAAACATTGCTGCAGCTTTTGGAATAAACACCTGCTTTTAGCGGTTATTCCTTTATCTTCTTCTATCTGTTGGAAGCAGTTTCTTAAAACATGTAACCTGGGTCCTGCTAAAGTACGTTGCACTTCACTGTTTACATATCTCTAATACTTTCCATAACATGGACTTTGTTCATTTTCTTTTCTTCCAGAGGCCATGTTCCCTTATAGGGTTGGGGCTTTTACGGTTTTTCTTTTCATCAGAAGTTAAAAATTGTCTGACAAAAATTGGGTGGAAAGGAACTAATCTAAACCATGAATGGAGACACCTATGTGAAAAGTTCTTATTATGGAATAAAAACAGTGGCTCTATTAACGGCAAAGAACATATTTACCCACAGGTAATAATAATAACAGTGACAAAGTTTAGAAGACTTGCTTTTCCTTCAAAAACTTCAGCAGAATGTTGCAAGGGAATAGGTAAAAATCATCTCTCCTTGGAGAAATACGGACACAGATAAGGCAAACATTTAACTGTTGATTTTGAATTTGCAAATGTAGGTTTTATGAATGGGAATGTCCTGGGAACATTTTCAATAGGAAAAGCCAAGGTTTGGGTGAGTCTTCCTAGAATTTTGGTTCATTATCCTTGACCTGACTGACAGAAATATTAGCAGCGGGAAATAACACTGCTGGTTTATTTATTTAAAAAATAAAGTCATTTATTCATATTCAATATATTCTTTCCTTCCAAAAATCCTTCCATCTGTGTATGAATGCATGAAAGCTAATTAAATTGGCAGCCACAGCTCTGTACTTCTCATTTGGAGGACCTTCATCTTGAGCTAGAAGAGCTTCATCCTCTAGGTCTTCGTTACGGAAGTGTTTTTCCGAAGCAGAGGGAAAGGGAATGAAACACCAGTGACCTTCTGCTCACCAGATCATAAAGTTCTAAACAGAGATGGGTTTCAGAGGAAAAAAAAAAATATCTGGATCATCACAATCTCTTTGAAAGGAATAAAACTCCTCCCATGATGATTTCTGCAAGTTGGAGCTTGCAGAGGCATTTGGCATGTTCTTTTGAAGAAAAGCCTACAATTGTCACTGGGTTCCTATAAGGTCTCCACCAGCTGTCCTTCTTTCCCCTTGCCCAGAAAGAGACGCCACCTTGATGCATGGCACGCAACCCTGATGTTCAGTTTCAAAAAGAGGTGTCACAAATGCGGGGCTGGGGTTGTGGCCAGCGAGGAGAAAAGGGTCTTCGGCACTGCAGGGAGCAGGGATGATTGGTTGCACAATATCAGTCCTCCCACGGGGACTGCGCTTTCGGATCAGCACCGCGGTGGCCCTGGGGAGCGCTGGGTCCTCCTCTGGCCACAGCCAGCCCCAGCAGAGCAGCGGGAGAATGGTGCTCCTCATCGAGAAGGGGAGTTATGTGGGGATGCAGGTTTGATAGCACGGCGAGCCAAATCCTGAGGTTTTTCCAAATGCAAAGCACCTTTTGACCTTTGCTAA
This sequence comes from Himantopus leucocephalus, assembly GCA_003993805.1. NCBI lineage: Eukaryota > Metazoa > Chordata > Aves > Charadriiformes > Recurvirostridae > Himantopus > Himantopus leucocephalus. The sequence continues at coordinate 24,070,885 of RSEF01000009.1, forward strand.
AAATTAAACACTCAGAGGGATTGGGCAAAGCAGATTTTATTTTATAATTAAAGTGAGGACACCGTTGCCTGCATTTTTACAAAGGCCCCGAAGAGCTCCCTTGCTATGTGAGCCCAGCAAGTTGGCAATGTATTTTAATGTATTTATTTGATTATGCATTCATTCTTTCATTCATTCATCTATTCCGTCATTCATTCAGACACTTGTTCATTCATCCCTGTCCTTTTGCAGGAAGAGAACATAAGCCAGCAGTGGCATACTTCTTCACTGTCCTGATTTACAGCGACGTCTCTGAGTTTGTATCAATAAATCTTTTTGGCCCTCCTCAATCCAGCATTATCCCTCATTAGTGACTGGGATTTAAAAAAAGGATTAAAAATAATATCAGATTATAGATAGAAAGATAGATATGTGTATTGGTTGCAGCACTTTGATTAAAGTGCTGGGTTGTTGGTGGGTTTTTTCCTTTATTTAAGACCTCTCATAATCACAGTTCTCTAGATCTTGCAATTATTTTCACAAACAGTCCCTGACTTTTTATTAACTGGCCCGATAATTTTGCTATCAGTACTGAACGATAAGGTCCCCATTGCCTTCACGGTGCCTGCCCAGCGGCTGCCAATGTAGAGGGGATCTTCGGTGAGCCTGGCTCTTGCCTCTACCTTCGGTGCCTCCGCGAGACCTTTTGGTGTTTGCTGGCTCAGGGAAATATTTATTTAAAAATAACCTTTCTGGAGGGGCCATCCCTGCTCTTGTTGCCAGCAGGCAGCGACTGTATGGATTGCCTCTAGAATTGCCTCACCATCACTGTGCGTCTCAGCCCAAACATGTACATTTTATCTGCTTCTGCGTATGTCTTAAACATGGGAATATTTTCTCTGAAGAGGACTAAAATGAAGGGGAACTACTCTTTGAGTTGGGATTACTCACACTCTAATAGCTGCTGGAAAAATTTTTCTCCCGTATCTCTGAAATACCCTTAATTAATCTTGCAGACAACTTGCAACATAATTGTGTCCCTAAACTGTTAACCTTGAAAAATATTTGACAGTGTACTAACATCTCAGAAACTTGTTATCGCAGGGAATATAATAAATCCATAAATATCCCAGTTTCTCTCAAAAGTCCCAGAATAATTCTTTGTTGCCAGTATTTTTTTTTTTCACCTTAGTTTTATTTTTGACCCAGTGGCAGGAGAAAGACAGCAAGTTAAAAAAAAAAGGCAGTTTGGAAGAAAAGATAGTTATATATCATATATAAGGAGATGTCCCTTGCATTTCTCACCCATTTGCGTGTCTTCAGGGCACCAGAGGACAGAGACACTGGATGGCACAACCTGCCATCTGCAAATCGGGTCAGAACTAGTCCCTGGTATGCAAAAAAGACAACACTGCAATTCACATAGTGCAGAGCCACAGTCGGCCTATAGTTGCAACTGCTTCTTAAATAAACACCTTCTTTTTCAAAAGAATTATGATGCCACATAGGTTGACAACGTGCTTAAATGCCATGTTCACTTTGGCTGAGAAAATGAGAAATTTNAGCCTATAGTTGCAACTGCTTCTTCTTAAATAAACACCTCCTTTTTCAAAAGAATTATGATGCCACATAGGTTGACAATGTGCTTAAATGCCATGTTCACTTTGGCTGAGAAAATGAGAAATTTAAAATACATGCATTCCTCTGACATCAGTGACCTTATTAAAGTCATGGAAATCCTGAATAACTGAATAATTTTAATTAAAGTTATTAAAATTTCTTCTATTGGTTAGTCCTTACAAGCTGAGAAGCTGTGTTATATTTAACAGTCTGGCATCGACTGCTGTTGATAACGGAGACGCTCCTCTTCCCGGCCTGTCTGCTGTTCTTACTATGCTGCCATTTGAAATCATCAGGAAAAAATAATCATAAGCTTAAAAAAGCTAAAGCAGACAGGCTGTTTCAGATTATTTCAGTATGTGTCTTTGCTGCAACAACTGAATGTTCCTGTTAAAATCATAGTCTGCTTTTCCTCCTGAAAATCAGGTTACAAACAAAAGGATTAGACAAAGACAGACCCAGGGAGAAAATTTAGGGCTGGGTCCAACGTGCATTGGAAATTGCGGAAATTCGTTGGTTTGAGGCCTTCTCTATTTTAATAATAATTGTTTTCCTAAATATATGTATTCTTTATGTGTTTCTGTATCAGGGATTAACTGTGTAGCTTAGTAGAAGACAGAAAAGGAGATCATTATTTTACAATTTAATTTAGAGGAATTTGAAGGCCGGGGATCAGTAGGGAAAGCAAGCACAGCTGCATTTCTTATAATTTTCCCATTAGAATATACTAATTTCCACGCTACTGCTCCCTTATTTCCAGTGCGTTTGTAGGTATTATTCTCATATTTAGATCCAACAGCCCAGAAAGCTTGAAAAGCGTGCGTCTGTTTTTTGCTAAAGGAACGCTTTCTCACTTAGCTCAGCCTTCAGCTTCTGATTGCTAATCTTCATATAAAATGGTAAACCCATGCTGCTAAAATGACATTATTACATGTTTGCGATCTTGTAACGCGTATTCAGAAAAAGAAACTTGATATATCGTAGGTACTTGTAAAATTTGGCCATCCTAGAGGCGCTTCACAGTCTGGACCATATTTTGCCTTATAATGGATCTTCAAGACAGGGAACAACTTTCACCTCTGCTGACCGAAGAATTGGAACTGGGAGGGGGTGACTATGTTCAAGATGGCTCAGGAAACGTGTGACACCACGGGGAGATGAACCTGCATCTTCAAAGCCTGGAAACCTCAGCTGCTGCAGCATCCTCCTTTGTGTATGGCTCTTAAAAGGAGTTTTTTTACTTCTCGCTAAACGTCATCACTAAACATAGCAGATGACTGAAAAAATTCAAAAAAAAAAGCTTCTCAAATATTTGAATTGACACTGACAGAACACATGTGTTCTGGATATACTTTTAAGCTTATAACCTGAACTACCACCAAATATCTGAAAGCTCTCAAAAGGGTTGTTTATGAAATCTTTGTAGAAAGTCAGACACTTCTATAATAAGTGCAATTATCATTGAGTACCCTACTCTTTGATATTGTCACCTGGCCAGTGATAACTACGGTATCCAGTTGTGATATCTGGTGATATCTTTTCCAGATATTACCTCTCTGATCAAAAATAAAATCAGGTGACCACAACGCGGATACTTCCCGCTCGACTGACAGTTATCTAATATAAGCTCCGAGGTCACTACCTGTTCATTCAGGCTTTTTTATTATCAAATAAATTTTAAAAGCATAAGATCTTTTCCCAAAGATTAGCAAACCCCCTACAACCTCTTATTGGCTTTCTTTTACTTATTTAAATCAGCCAGCTCTAACAATAACAATTTCACCACCAGCACAATACCAATCATATCAATATATTTACACCAGGAATACCTTTAGCCCAGCGATACGTTAGTCTGCATCGCCAGTTCCTTTGTTAGAGATTTATTTTTTTTTGCACAGCGTTCTGTTTGTCCTACGTATGCCACAGCTGCCTATTGAAGCAGCACAGCAAAGGCTTTGGGGATTTCCCAACAATAAAGTTGAAATCTCTTTCCTGGTTAGTATTCAGCAAGGCTATAACATTTAGCAGACATTTTCCCTTCTCCCAGCTTTCAATGGGCTACATTTATCAGCATGGAGTAGCAATCAACATGTATTTGCTCATGTATTTATATAAGTCAGCTGTATGCTTCCTCATTATTTGCAATTCTTCCTTTAAAAAACTGTGCTTTCTGCGTCTTCAGCAAGGAAATTCTGGGTATATGTCATGTGCATTTGGTTGTGTGTGGAAAGTACTTTTTGGTATACAATAAATACATCAGTATTATCACAGGTATTTCATTAATAGCTAAAAGTGAATTATTTATGTAACCCCTTATTTCATCACCAGATGTATTTGATGTTGGCATTACAGTATTAGCTAAGTTGTCTTTAAAAAAAAAAAAGGATTGTTATTTGTATCTCTGCACTTAAAATGTCAGTTTCCTACCGGAAGCTAAAGTCTAATACTCCTGGATTCTTGAGAAAGAGAAAATAATATATTCTGTAAAGCTCTGAATGTGATCTCCGATAGCTGTCCTACATAGAATTAAGCTGTGAATGGAGAGTGTGGCCTTGCTGAGAAGTGTAAGGAATGACCATTCTTATTCATTGAACAGAACAACCGTGGTCGACTTTGAGTGGTCAAAGGCATTCGACTTCAGAGCCGACAGAATTTCTATATTTTGCCAGAACTAAAGACTTCCCATTCTGTTAGAGAGGCACTTAAAGCAGTAGGGTAAAAACGAAGGAACCCTATTTTTCTGGACTCGTTTTAAATGAATGAAAGGTCCTTGAAAAATTTCTTGAGGGTTTGGAAGAGAAGTCACTCCAGTGAAAAGACACCGGTGGGCAGAGTGCTGATAAATATCCAATGTTTTATCACACTTGAAAGACACTGGCACTGTTGCAGGTGCTCTCACACGGCCAGTGCCCACATGGGGACAAGAGGACACAGCAAGACCTCAAAGGTGGTGATACAACAAGGTGCTCCTTGCTGCCGTGCATCTGCAGTCGCTCCCTACTTGCTCAGCTCCAGCTGGATTCGTCACACATGGTGTTACTGTCACAACTCAGCTGCTGAATAAGCAGCCAAAAAATGGGGAGATGATGGGGAGAGGGAGTGAAGGCTGCTCACAAAACAACGGTGACCCAAATCTACCTATTTCAAAGGGGCAAGGTTTCACTTCCGTCACTAATGTGTACTGTTTTGCCTCTGTAGTAACATTTTTCCAGGGTAAAAGATGCAAAAACACACTATCCTTGAGAAAAGCCTTGAGAATTTGATTTTAATAAGTCACAATTCGATTTATTTAGTGCAGCTTTTCTCAACCAGTTGGTTGCAACTCCGAAGGGTCATGAAAGGCAATTAGAAGACACAAGGCACTTAAAATCTTATTACCACCTAAAATAAAATAAAAAGTCTAAATCCTACTCCCTCATTCCACTTACACCATAATCCCCCAAGGTCACACCCGCAACCTTCTGAAACACACACAACTACACTACAGAATTTAGAATTATGGCCATAGAATGGAGGGGGTTTAATTTCACTGTAAAGGGAAGGCAGTCTTAAATATGTTATACATGAAATAAAGGCCCGCTTGACTGGAAAGAGGGAAAAATATTGAATTAGTCATTCAATAAATGTGCAAATTTTGCATTAATTTCTCTTGCCTCCTTATCTCATTGACTTGTCTCACTAAATAGTTAAATACAGCGCTTCCATACTTCTGTGTCAAACCACAAAATTATTTTTTAAATAATATCCAATTCAGAAAAGCACTTTGGCACCTGTCTGGCCCCCACTGTCTCCAATTTAATGGGCATTAACAGTCCCAACTGAGTTTCTGGAATAAAATCCATTGATCTGTGTCAGTCAGAATCTTGAAAACTGAAGAGCTGAGGTTTAAGAACCCAGTCTGCTAATATGCATGAAAATGAGCTAGAAGCCTTCACTGGACTTTGCTTCAGGCTCTGACAACCCCAACTACAGCTAAAATTCATGCAAGTAAACCTCAAAATAAAACTAAATTATTTGCCTGTGCAATACAAAAAAATCTGTTATTATTTTTATTATTACTACTATTACTACTACTACTACTATTATTATTATTAAGGAATAATCCTTTCTCTCTCTTCAGCGGGATATCCCTCTTCAGGCTGCAGTTTGGGATTTCTGTTTTACAGACCAAACACCAAATGCGGCGAAATAGAGATGAGCTGGTGAAAGCTCAGTAAAACGATTCAGAGTTGAACGGATTCATTCATGATGTTTTCCTTGTTTGCTTGTACATTCAGAATACGTGTAGCTCAGCTGAGCTATAATTACAAGACAACATCAAGAGTGGTCTAAAATTACCTGAGGCAAACACCCCGAGGAGGGGAAGGGCCCTTTGGGGCGGTACGTGGGGCTACAAGTAGGATGAATGGGATTAGAGGGGAAACGGAGTTGAATATTACGAAGAAATTATTCCCAGCAGCGCGATCGGCTAAACTAAAATAGTCTCCCAAGGGAAGTAATAGAAACGGTGCCATTTGACATCTCTAATGCGAGATTTGGCAAACTGTTAGAAGCACAGCACGGAGAACAATTTTACATCTGCAGAGAGGTGGCGAGGACAACCTAAAACCACCTCACGGAATCCCTGACCTTTCTAACTGCGTGTGCTTATTGGCAAGTAGTATGGATAAGGTCCCCACAGTACAACACTGCGTCAGCTACGCGTGCACACGGGACATCACAGTGGGCATGCAGATTTAATGAAATACTATAATTAAGTTAAAATTCTATTATTTTTTTTTTCAGATGTGGATAATACCCACACACAAAGCAGGGTTAAAAAAAAAAAGAGTATATTTGTTTAAGGTTTCTCAAGAAATGCTTCTCCACAGAGGCCAGCATTATAATTAAAACTATTTAATCCGATCCCCTGAGATCTTTCCATACGTATTTCCTATCCCAAGGCAATCTGAATATAAACTTATGCAAAGTAAATCTGTCAGGAGGAAAACTGGAATGGTTCTCCCGATCAGATCCCAGGGGAGCAGGTTGAGTCTGACTCTGACTGCGTCAGCTCCGCAGCATTCGTGAAAACAGGGCTGTGACAGAGGAGGTTTGGTGTCGCAGGGGTGAGCAGCAGCCGGGCAATCTGGGGGAAGTATCTCACGCGCTCTGGTGAGATGTCCAGAGCCTAAGCAATAGGAGAATTAAGTCTGGCCTCTATTAAATCCCCAGTACTGGCCTTTTAATATGATCAGTCTGTTTCCTCGATTATCTAAATCTTAGTTAGCCTCGTCACATAGCGTTTCTGTGCTAATACAAAAAGGGTAAGACACAACAGAAGCTCTGCAGTCTTCTTTCTCCTGCCATTGCTGACAACTTAGATAATATTTCTTAGTGGTTCTAACAATGAAATACTTTCTCCAGTTCACTCGTTTTAGACCGACTTCATTAGTGACTTCCCACCACAGCATTTTTCTTATTGAAGCCAATAATTACATTTCCATTGTAATAGCAAGCTTGCAAGTCTCGATACTGGCAAGACGAGGCTCCAAAACCCTCGGGCCGTGGCGGGTGAGAGTCTCACCACCCCAACCTGCGTGGCCAGAAGGCAGAAGCAAAATGCCTGCAGCTCATCTTCATGAACCGTGCACCAGGCTCTGGAAAAGCCTGGCTGGCTCACCAGCGTCTGGGGCCCCAGGGAGAAGAAAGTTTAACTTGGTCATCTTCCAGGAGAGATGCCTTTCTAACTCTCCAGATAGACCAACTGCAAAGGATCCCCAATGACAGGAGCAACACAGAGCTGCAGGGAAGAGCGGGTATGATTCGGCATACGGCCAGAGTCGTCACGAGGCAAAGGTTAACGGGAGCGGTCTAAAATTCGAATAAGATTAAGGGGAACCAAAAGCAGCAGAGATAAGCACAAAAAAGTACAGAGTGACAATATGAATCCTGCAAAGGAGGTGTCCTCGCCAGTAGGCACAGCCAATGGAAGCCTTGAAGCTTTTCCTGCTGAAATCAAAACTCCCGTAGTCTGCAAGCGAGACCAGGGGCAATACTTCAGTCCCAGTAAATTGCATTGCTTTCATTAATATTAACTCTGATGAAGTTTGGAACGCCTGAAGACCCAACACACATAGGTGTTTGTTTATGTGTATAAATAATAAATGTTAGATAATGTAAATCATACGTATATCAGCAATCCTTTCCAGACAAAGTGAATTATTGAGATTTGGTACCAGCTTGTATCAGACTTGTTGATGTCAACGTTGGCAAGGTCTTGCCCTTGCACAGGAGGATGTTCCATGAGAACAGAGCTCCTCAGCTGGTCCAAAAGGATTAGGAGAACTGATGGAGTAAAAAGAAATTTCAAAAAATCTTGAAAATGGCTGGAGATTTACTGCAGTGCTGTATACAAAGGAAAGTAAACAAATATGGCTTCATTACACAGCTCACTACACTCAGCAACTGATACGCACTCCCTATCCCTGGCCACAGACAGTATCTCATCAGCGACTGCTGTCCAGGAAAGCCAATAAAATAAGAATGTATGTTGCCAAGGTGAAGTTTTAAGAGTTACAATTTTAAATTTCCTATTAGGGATAAGGTAAGATTTATGGATGATATACTGATTTATAAATACGTTTAGACAGTAAGTATTTTTGGCTTTAGGCTGGAATCAGAAAGCTTGGTGTAAAGAAAGATTTTTAAAGGTTTTGTGGTACATAAAATAAATCCAACTTACACTTTCAAAGAGCCCTCTGGCTGTATAAAAGATGATGACAGTGACAGTGAAAAAAAAAATTTGCTTATATCTACAATGCTCCATTATTTTCTCATTAACTTGAGTTTTAAAGGGAATCATATTAGTGCCTCCAGAGGATGAGCTATATAAACAAGAGCTACAAATTTATCTGTGCATTAAAATGAATGCTATGGTAACAGGTTTGATTGCTTTGGCTGCAATTTAAAAACCTAAAGGGTGTATTATCCTGAGATAATCTCACCCTTGGGTTGGTATATATATTTTATCTCATACCTCTAATCCTGTGAGACAGTGCCTAGCTAATAATATCCCCTCTGCCTTTGTCTGGTTTGTCGTACTGCAACTGAAACGTGCTTCTTCCAACTGCAGATAACGCATTAGTTAAGTAATTTTATTTTGATCACTCTGAATCATTAGTTTACGTCTGGAGAATGCGTAAAGATTTATTTCCTTGGACAGCAGGAAGAATTTTCTTAGCAAGACCGTAGCGCAGCATGCAGCACTCAGTGGAGCAGTGAAATTGCCATCCTTCGGGGTGTCCAGGACCTGGCGAGGCAGAGCTGCAGTGGAGCCATCTGCTGCAGAGCTGTGCGGCATTGGAGGCCGGTTTTGTACCAGTGACGGACAGTCGGGGCCTCGGGTATCGATACCTCACAGGCTGGGTTCACCCGTCTTCACAGGGGAGACCTCAACAGTTGCAAACCACCCCGACATGATTGCTCCTTTGGCCATGTCTTGGTGCACCATGTCTTGCTGAGGTCCCTCCAAACCCATGAAGGCACAGGTGCAACTTAGGGCCGCTCAGGCCTACACTGTCTTTCCAGCCACCTAGGAGCAACTGAAGTGGAGATGGTCTTCCATCAGCCTCTGGAGCTGGTTTTTTTGATCCTTCTTTTGAAATCTGGAAAGATTAGGATGACTTTAGCCTACATCAATAACCTTCAGGTCCTCAGAGCAATCTCTTCCCATTTAAAACTGACCTCTGTGGGATGAGGGATCCTCTGTGTGTTGGCTGGTAGGTGACTGTGGTCGACCAGAGTTTGGACACGGCCACTGCACAGTGGAAGAGCACGAGGTGAAGAGATAGGATTCAGTTCTTTGTACTGTGGATGAGGTAGTGCCTGAAAGGATCACATGCCATTATCCATAAAACAATAAACTTGGAATCTGAAGGCACTTTCCATTCTCCAGGCCTGAGCATTTCAGCAGCCAGACCTCTCAGAAGAATCTCAAATCTTACAAAAGTTGAAGGAAATCACCATCTCAGTACATTCACTTCATGCCTTGAATTAGTCAAGAAAGTGGCAACAGCCAGTTTTCCTGCTCTTTTCCCTCAGTCACAGCTCTCCTCATACTGTTTATTGCAATTATTCCCTATTAGTCATTTTCCTATATAAACTTCAGCACACTGACACTGGAGTGTGATTTACAGATGGAGACAGTGATGCCCTATTAAAAGAAAATGACCTTGCTTTTCAATGTCTAAGTCAAATCCTAAGGGTTAGCAAAGACTCCTCAAGGTCCCAGTCAGCTGTTGCACGCCTTTTATATACCGTTCCTGGTATAAATTGCTTCTGAACATGCTTTCACCTGTCAGCTCTGTTGAGATATTTTTGAATGTCATAAACTCCTACATCTTAAAGCCAGGTGTTGAAAGAATCCCTATTATTATCACTACATTGTCAGCGACAATAACAACAGTTAATAAGTGATGATAGGGATATAAATGTCTGGTTCCTGTGTACAGCTTGTCATTTGCAGTCAAATCTAACACTGCTAGAGGAGTCTTTGGGAGCGAATGCTGAAAAAATTGATGTCTTCTGGGAACTGGCTCCATAGAAAAGGCATCCATGTTTAATTCCGCTTAATCTTTTCTAACTTGAACGTGCTCTGCTCATAAAAAAATAAGTGTGAGCTGGTGAACATGTACACACGTGTATTAAGGACTTTTGAATTTGAAAGGCCTGTCCCAGCCTTTGGTGAGGTCAGAACGGGGGCTTGGCCACGTTGGCTTGGGCAGTGTTCCCAAAGTCTTGTTTAGGGAGGGAGTCAGCAGCTTTAACTCACAATCCAGAGGCAAATTAAAAAAAAAAAAAAAAAAAAAAAAAAAAAAAAAAAAANAGGAGGTAGCTAGTATACATGTTGCCACTTCTCTACACACAATAGCACGTTACTCCAGTGCCATGTTGCATTGTGTTTTATTTGTTCTCCATTTTGTATAGGTTAAAATCGGGGACTCGCTGATACTTGTCTCAGAAAATTGTTTGTAGCAGTCGGTTTTGCACCTCTCATGCAAAAAATTAAATACGGGCATGAAAGGGAATTGCCTATCACGCCTGGGTGAGACACATCCTTGTGGTCTTTTTGTCTTTTCCATGTTCCTTGGCTTTACAGGTCTGTTGAATATCTTTTGCAGGAAATCTCTTTCCCTTATACATACTGTGTATATTTTGCCTCTTACAACATATTAAATAGCTCGTGTAAGAAGGGTCCATGAATTATTGATACTGTACCAGGAGAGAAAATGTAGGGGGAACAGAGAGAATATTACATGACGTGGTAAAGCAACCGCATGTTTCAGGGAGATGCCTGGGTAAATAGCTCTGTAAGACACCCCGTGGTTTGTTGCTCGGTGCATTTCCAGTTGATCTCAGGTGCTTTCTTGCTCACTGTGGTTATCTCTGCCAGTTTTTAGGTTTTGAGCATAAGCTGATACAAAAGCTTCTACAAATTATTTAAGTGAGAAGTTCAGCTCTGTCTTTAAGTGGGAAATGTAATTCCTTGCCTGTTTAAATCCGAGGGACGGGGAGATCCAGGCTTCCCTGCTCTGTTTTGGTCTCTTTGCAGGATTCATTGTCTGAATTTTCAGCATATTTTTTTTCCAATGAATTATTCCTTTTGGCTGGGAGGGGAATCCTTTGTTTGCCACATCACTCTGAATTTCCCACTTCAGCAAATTTCATTAGCTTGCTTAAACATGAACTCATTCCTGCATGACCTGAGGGCTTTGTAACTAAATATTGCCTCCAACTGACCACAGGTAAATTACCAAGCAAGGCACAAATTCGAGGAAAGCAATAATTCTGCGCACCGTGGAAAAACAGCAACTGTAAGATACGGATCTCCCACTCCCAAAATACATCTTTTTCTACCTTTGTAGCGTTTTGGTTTTTGTGGGTTTTTTTTCTCTTGTGGACAAGGGTCAGGGCCCATTTTGTCCTACTTTGCAAAGCGCAAAGGCTTTGCGCTTTGTTTTGTGTCACCTCCATGTTATCAGTTCTTTTTCTTTGACTGAAGTCAAACATCAAACTGAAAATCACTCCTTCATCTATTCCAGTGTGAGTCAGGGAAAAAACCTTTACACTTTTTAGGAAATAATTGGGTAATGCTATAACAGGACCTCCTAAGAAAATCATGGCAACAGGCTGTCACAGGCTTTCAAAGTAGAAAGGGGAAAAATTTTTCATGAGAGCCTTTAAACAGTTGTATCTGCAGACTTCAGGTGAACAAATTGCACGTGGGCAGCAAGGAATAAATCAAGCACTTACATAAATTTTTTAGTCTGTATTGTTCCTGTCCCAAGCTCTACAATTTTGCATATCATTTTGAGCATTTCAAAATTTGAAGTTATTTTTATCCTGTAAGAAGTAGCTTCTACATAAAGAGTGGTTGCTAATGTATTATAAACTAGGATTAGCTTAATTAGGGACTTCACAAGAAAGTAATAACTATTTAAGCCCTGAAAACAAGCTAATTATTTTGTATCACATTGTAGCTAATGCCGTCCTCTGTTCTCTTAAGGTGAATGTTCAAAAAGATGTATGGCAGACATGCTAATTAACAGATTTCTTGCAATCACGTTACCAATTTTTTGTAATATATTGAAAGTCCTCTTTTGTGCAATACTTCATATATATATATATATACACACACACACATGTTGTTACTCAGGTTAATTTACAGCATGATTCAGTGCTTTTTATAAGATCACATCACCATCAAAGTTGCTGCTAGAATTGCACAAGACACAACAGTGATTTTTCCCTAGCGCTCTGCTGCAACATTCCAGTAGTTTCATTATTTGTGCAGCACATTTTCATAAATTCCTTCCATTTATATTACTTTATCACAGTTCATTCGAAACAGTTAAATAAATCCAAACTAATAAGTAGAATCCGAGGATCTGAACTTCCAAGAGGCAAGACCCCTTCAACAGCAGCTGAACCCCCTCTGAAGTATCTCAGTAGTCCTTATCCTGCCGTTCCACCACTGTACGTTGGCGTTGGAGCTTACGTTGCATACCAGGAGTTAGGAGTGGAAAGCCCATAAAATCCACACATTTCATATATTGCAATGGAATGTAAACTTATGGCGGTTTTCTGTAACTAATGTGTTTTAAAAGCATATGGAGCACCTAGCATTTAATTCTTACCTATGCTTTCCCCTCTTCTGTATATGACAGTTGCCTTTTCTTTAAAGTCACCTTTTACTTTTAAATTCCTCTGTTCTTACTTTTCATATTCAATATTTCTTCATTGTGTCTCACATTATCTGTACTTTCCATTCCTTCAACATTTTTGACATGCGTACATACACATCATATACATATTCCAAGATCTCACTGGTGTATTTGCAATTAATGACTCAATTTATCCTGACGCACAAACTCTTACAAAGTGACGATAAATGATTCCTGATTAGACCACCCATTTCCATAAAAGAGCACTGGAACTGAAGCAGAGGAATTCTCGGCTCTACTTTTAACTGGCACATTGGCTTTGGTTCATCCTAAATTTCCCATGGTGTTAGTCAATCTAAATCCCTGCAACCCTGCCTTAAAAAAAATAGATAGATAGATAAATGTAGTGATACATAATACAAAAGTATATAATTTCCATAAATATAAATATCTCTATCTTAAATGGCATAATGCAAGCATACGTATTCTGCTGCAAACCAAACGGCTGACAGAAAATGACTACACTATTATTAAGCATCTATGCAGTTTCTGCTGCTAGGTATTGTCAAATCAAAATTATTAAGCTTCATTAGAGAGCTGGTGCCTTTAAAAGAATTCCTCTGAATATCCTAGATGAAGGCCCCTTCAATAAGGACTGATAGCATTTCAGCTCTGCAGCATACCCGTTCTGGCTTTTTTTTTCCCATCTTGAATTTCCCATGGTGTCATCTTATCTAATCATTGCTTGGTAATGCTGGCTCCATAAGAAATCTTCCATAGAAAATGAGAGTTCATACATCTGTCTCCTGCTGAAAATGCTCATGAATAATGGCACGTCGCAGCACCAGTCAGTAAGAAAGCAAAGAGCGGTTCCAGCCCTGTGTGAAATGCAGAAGGCTCTGAAGGAAGAGAAATTCGATTCTTATTTTAATTTCGTATCAGGGGCTTCCTCAGGTCTAGATTGTCCCAAGCCCTTGAAGGAATAATAAGGGGGAAGTCACAAAGAAATCCTTTTTTTCTTCTCGGAGTAACAGCCAGACAACAGTTACACCTTCTGAGGCTGGTTAAGTGCAGTGACAGCCCTTTTTTTGTACCCCTAAAGTAAACCCTTGAAGGTGAGAGCCCCTGGGCGCTCCTTGGTGACATTCACACCAGCCTGCAAGGGATCAGCCGTGGCAAGGAAGCCGTGTACATATGTGCGTACACACGTGTGTGTGCAAGCAGGCAACTCCATCCGCAGGCAGTGCATTCATATTTTCTGCTGGCATTCCCATCAACTGAATGTCGTTGCCATTTATTACTGCCATAACTGGACTCTTATTAATTTCATGTTCAATGTTTTGATCATAAAACGGATCCCAGCCTCCATTTATTGTAAGTATAGCCATCACCTTTTTCGTAAGCCCAGCTCTGCGCGCTGGGGATCCCTGGCAGACCACCTTGGCTACGGACCCTTCTCAGATGCTTCTGCCTGATGAAACAATTCATTTTTTTTAAGGCTCTTATTGACATTGTGATCCCAAGAGCACAGCATGAGTTAAATATTTGCTTATTATAATTGCACATTTCACATGCTAGAAGCAATTTCTGTATTATATTACTGGTACAATATTCCGCACTGTGGAACTCTCTCTAATAAGGAATCAAATTCAATCAGACTTGAGAACTATTCATGTGAATGACTTGATATCATCTGTAATGCAATAAACTGAGTGTTTGATATAATGCTGTTATATTAGGGATATGCATGACCTATTTGTTATCCATCATTTGCATCGCAGAAAGGGTGTGATCAAAATTAATTACATTTTAGGGTACATCTGAATTACAGCTAAACAAAAAAAAAATCCGTTTAAATGTGTTTTTCAAAAAAAAAAAATGATGTGATGCTGTGATCTCTTTTGCAAAATAGCTTTTCTTAAGAAGCTATGCGTGCCACCAAGAAAGTTTGTCCACTGCCCAAATGTCTTGCACTGCAAGCTGCAGCGATGCTGCTTACAGAATCTGACCTTTCGAAGAAATATTACATGATATGAAAAATATTGCATCAGCTTTCAAAATAGAAAACTGAAAAGAACTTAGAAAAATAAAAGCATTTCCAAGTCAAATATTTTATATGAAGTGTTACCCGTGGGAGCTTTTTTCATAAATACATAAATGCAGCTTTTGGGGAATGCCCATAATTGCTGTATTACATATTCTTACACTTGGCAAACGGACTCCTGAATTTGAAAATAAATCAATTTGGGCTTTTTCAAGTAATAGGGATAGGCAGAAAATAAGTTTGCATTTGATTACAGCAATTACTTATGTGCATAAGTCACTTTTAGGTCTTTAAAAAGTTCACTGAGAATGGCTTTCCTCTTAAAGCACAACTGCACCCCAGCCAGAGGGACAAAGGAGCACGGAAAGAAGGCAAACCCACGGGATGCGGATCTGATACTGAGCTACATCTCTATCAGAGAGAGATATATAGAGATACATAAGGGATGCACTCTGAGGTATCACAAGGTGAGGCAGGGAGTGGAAGCGGAGCTGATGCTCGGCCTTGAAGGGAACACGTAGTGAGCACACTGCAGTCTTCTGGGAGGGGAAGAAAAAGAAAACAAAGGAGAAAGCAGAAATAGAGGTCAAGTCCTCTGGCCCCAAAGGAGGAGCGGGTATAGCCTGGGCAGTATTGAAAGAGCACCTGAATAAAGGATGGGGAACACATCAAGCACAGAACAGGAGTTACTTTAAAGGAAATCCTCTTTTCACATCGTTAAAAAAGGTTTCATGTGCGCAGCTATACCAGACCTCCAAAAAGAAGCTGCGTGAGCTGATGGATGGGGCTTGGGGTCCCAGGCAGGAGGTCACTTCCAGCAGAAGCTTCTGGCTGCTGCCTGACCTGCCCACCACCATTCACCGCTCAATCCCTTCCAGGTCTGTCCCTCTCCTCTAGACACACTGCAAACACTTGGAGAACGTTTGGCGTCCCCACCTCGCAAAACTCTCTTGGGATGCTCTAATTCAACATAAGAAATCTTGAGCTGGTAATAAGAAGTGTTGTATCAGCCCTGACACTACATCGCTCTAGAAGCTACGAGTAATATTAGTCATATATGGGAAGTATTTTGCAGGTTGAGAGCTAATCCTCGTACCTTTGAAATATCTGTAGGATTTACCAAATGGTTTCTGACCTATCTGGTGAAAAGCTCTTTGAGTACGTAGCGTTTTCTCCCATTATTCCTGCCCATCTAACACACATGGCTCCTATTAAACTCATTTTCAGACAAAACTTACGGATCTTGCATCTATTTCATTTTCGAGTTTTCTTAGGCAAATTCAAAACAGGAAAAAAAAAAATTAGTTTCCTGGTTTTATTGACATCTTATAGGAGTCTAAAATCCAGTTAGTTTTGTTCAATTATGTCCTGCTAGACTTTGTAATAATTCTGCCCTCCTCCTTTTAAATCTTCACAGTTTTGCTAATTACCTTCCAGGTTGGTGCGGATAATCCTAGTGCAGATGCCAGGATTCTCTGACCATATGAAACGTTAAGGTTTCCTATTAAATCTTCAAAAAATTATATGCAGGGGCACACATCAGTGAGAATTCTGGGAATGCTAAGAAGAAGTTTTAAAAGCTGCTGAAAAAATAACTATTGACAACCAGCACAATTCATCCTATATTTGCTTACAGCTCTGTTTTATACATCTATATGAACTTTCAGACTCATTTATTCGCTTTACTGACATGAATAACCAAGGGCATGATTTATAATGATTTGTCATCCAGTATTAGATTAAAAAAAGTTTAATTAATTTTTCATTAGCCACAGCTAATGATGGGCTTGTTAACCATCTTGGGGTGAAGCCAAGAGCTATTAGCTATATTAAGGACCAGTTTCAAGAAAATTACTCTTTTTATAATCCCCAAAATGAGTTATAACGTTTTTCCCCTTTCACAAAACAGTAGTGAGGTATATAGATATACTAAAATCTATACAGAAGACAGGCGTTGAGGAAAACTGATCACGTAATACAAATTACCGACCAATTTTTGTACCAATCAAAATGAGATCAAACTCCTTGAGGATTATTCTAAAGAAACAGCCTGGTGAAATTAGTTACCAGTTCTGGTACTTAAAATCCACACATTAGTTTATCGTATAGCAAAGGACTGAACTAGAGTGGGTGACTATTTGGAGGAACATCTTTGCCACCACTAGACTTCTGCCAGTTGTCTCTACTGTCTGTCTTACTGAAACAGAGTTTAGGGTTTGAACTGAAAATTTAATTTAATTGAAAATTTGTTTTTCCTGCTCTGTGGCCCCCGCTGGGTGGGAAGGCTGAGAGTGAAAGTGGTCGTTGTGCTGTGATCTATGACTTGGAGAATTTGCAAAAGAATAAGAAATATGTATGAGTAATTAATGTGTAAAAATGTGGGGGGAAAAAAGAAATTGAAATTATTTTTCTAGCAAACCTCCTTCTGGTTTTCAGAAAGAGGGATTACATTAAAAATAAAATCAAGATCTTAAATAAGTGTCTAAACATAGAGAATGAACAAGATGAATAGTCCTAAAGCTTATTTTGAATGGGTGGGAGGAACAGGCCTATTGAAAACAATGAGAAACGTGACTGCTCAGTACCTCTAAACCCTTAAGCATCGTACCTGTGGGTTTGAACAGGAATTTAGAAACCTAACTTTTAGTGTCAATTTCAGCAAATCTTGACCAGAACCTACATTCAATAAAAATGTACTTAACTTATGTAAACAGCTGTATGAGAATGAAAATACTCTCTCATAAAAGATTTTAAATTCAGTTCCATTCCAAATTGCAACAGATTTTCAACATTTCCCCACAGCAAACACGGGAAAAGGTGGGAACGGCATTTTCCAGGGATTCAAATGTTTTCATTAGGCTTTCTCCCAGTTTTAATGTCACTACAACATATATAATACAACCCCAAAGTATTACAGACTCAAACTGAAAGTTGTTTCAAAATTTAAATATTTAAAAAAAAAAAAATTATTTTCATCCTATGAGACCCTTTTACCCTTTTTTTCCTAACTGAAATTTCAATGAACATGGCATGAATTTGACACGGTGCCAAGAGCTTCCGTATGAGTTTCAGAAGGAATTCAGAGCAAAGCAAGCTGCAACGCAATGACTGATGCAAGAAGGGATGAGAGCAGAGCAGAATCAGCCCCCAAGGGCGGACCGCTTCCCCTAACATTTTAAAAGAAGATATTTGGCCTCAAGCTGACAAGCTTGGACTCAACTAACCGCATTCCTACAGCATGGGGCTCCTCGGATAAAAAGCCTCAGTCATTCTTTTACTTGTCCTGTGGACGTAGCATGGATTTATGGTTGTCTTTCAGCTCCTCTGGAATTTAACAGTGTGTCAGCAATTTCATGAACCCCTGTAGGGGGACCTACAGGAGAGCTGGGGAAGGATTTGTTACAAGGGCATGTAGTGATAGGACAAGGGGGAATGGCTTCAAACTGGAAGAGGGGAGATTCAGATTAGATACTAGGAAGAGATTTTTCACTCTGAGGGTGGTGAGGCAGTGGTCCAGGTTGCCCCGAGAAGCTGTGGCTGCCCCATCCCTGGAGGTGTTCAAGGCCAGGTTGGATGGGGCTTGGAGCAACCTGGGCTGGTGGGAGGTGTCCCTGCCCAGGGCAGGGGGGTGGAAACTAGGTAATCTTCAAGGTCCCTCCCAACCTAAACCATTCTATGATTCTATGAAATCCCACCTCCTGCTCCCCATTCACTGGGATTGCCTCTGGAATACCACTGTAAACCCAAACCCCGACCACAGTGCAGCTGGGCTTCCCTGCACGCACGAGGGATTCTGGCTGTGCACGTGTGCAGGTGTGACACTGGGTTTCCTGGCACCAAGGTTCTCCATGAGCACTGCAGACACACCTGGGTGGACAATGCCAATCAGAAAGAGACATCATCCAACCCTGGGAAATGCAAATGTGAGTATAGGGAATCTTTAACCTGACCCAGAAAGGAATTGTGGAAAATAAGGAAGACACGCAGCAATATCCAGACGCATGGTGACCGTCCCGTTTATATGAATTTCTCTGTATGAGGATGACCTAAACAAGTGTTTACAGCTCAACGCGACACACAGCAACGGTGTGCAACCTTTTGTCCAAGCCCATTCTGGAAAAGCAGTATTTCACTGAGAGCAAGAACATGCATTTTAAAAGAATAAAGAGAAGCGTAAGACCCTCTAAATGTCTTGCCTGAGGCAATCTGTTTCCTTTCACAGGATTGCTCTTGAAACAGGTCTACAAGGACTGTTCTTAGCACTTCCCATCGGCGCTGCAGCGATGAGGGCACAATTCTCACCCCAGATCCGTGCAGAGATCCCAGAAACACTGGTGGCTGCCGCAGCCCCATCACAGCCGTGTCTCCCGCACGTCCCACAGAACCCCGAGCTCTTCTCACGGCACAACGCAGATCCCACACATCTCCAGCAGCTACGCTGTCAAATCCCACCCCAAAGCTAAGGTCGGGAGCCACACGTACGTCCCTGCTGATGTACTGCAGGGGGTGGACATGAGGCTGCAGGACCCTTCCTCCTGGAGCACTGGGCAGGGGGTCCCCTCCACGGCCGGGCATCCCTCCGCCTCGCTGCCTCCAGAAGGCTGCCTGCGGGGAACACACCGTTCACCCGTTTGGGGAAAGCCGTGGAACCAAATCTGTGTATTCTAAAACGGGATGCTGAAACCAAGCCATACACAAGGAAGAAGCAGGGCTTATGTAAGTAAGCACAAAAAAATATATTTATTTTCTTAATATAAACCCATTTAAGCCAACTTCACTTAACTGATGCTTAGATTTGCTACTGAAATACTGTGCTAGGCACCTTCAACGTCTGCCGAAATGGCCAAATACACTTCTCCATATTCACTTTGGCTTTTTGACCTAACAAAATCCATATGGATATCTGGTCAATACAAATATTTGGTCAACCTAAGTAATAAGGCACAAAGCGTATGAGCAGAAAATACATAGTTTGCTCCTCGCAGCTCTTCAGTGCGCAGTCACTTCGACATACGTGTGACCGTGCAGCTGAAGAGGATGCGCGGAAGGAGACGAAGTAAAGGTGCACCAGTTACCACAACCCTGGCCTGTCTCGCCATCTCTGTGTTTGGCGTTACCGCCTTAACAATGCTATTTTAACGCAGGACTTTGGCAGGAGTAGAGGTATTGATAAAACTATCCAATATTAGAGCAAGGTCTCGGTGATCTGTCTTATGAAAATTATAGGCTTTTATTCCTCCCATTAGCAATAGTAGGTGTCTGTCTATCATTTCTTAATCAGTCTTTCCTGGATACTATAGTGGAAAGAAAGAAATTGCAGATTTCACAGCTAAGCAGAAAGAGGGGAAAACAAGTGTAGATGGAGCCTCCTGGGTCTACATTGTGCTCTCGCAGGCCTGGGAAGGGGACGTAGGGCACATCGTCTGCAAGAGCAACAGATCTTCATCCTCCGTGTATCCTCCCAGGTCACCTTCTCCAAATTTCCCCTTATCTCTGCAACCCACAGCTTACATGATCCAGCGGGAGGTTTTCTGGTGCAGACGAGTAAATTCCACCAACTCTGAAAAATCAGGGATTTGGCTTCTTCAAACAGAAATTGCTGAAGTTCTGGCGAATATAAATTCCAGCTGGTTCTAATGAAGTGATGTGCTGTCCAAAAACGGCTGGGCAGGAGCCGTGCCTATATGCCCGTTCAGGGAACATAATGATACTACACTAAGGCTTAGGACTTACTGCATTGTACAGATGTCGGACACAAACTAGTACAATATCCTCGGGGAGGGGGGAGGCAGGGGGGGAAGGAAATCATTTTATGACCTATAAACCGCATAAAGGAGCAAAATCAGAGACGATTTTAAATGAAGATGGAGGAGAAAATGTGCACTGCTAAACTCCCAGCTTGATGTGCGGTACATACAGTCTGAACTAGAGGACTAAATTTAGCATCCCTGCCAAAATTACAGCAAAGAGACTGGAAGCATGTCCCCCAGTGTTGGTACCGTTGTGTTTGGCACCGTCCCTCTCACACGACCCATTAGCTGTTCTGCCCAGGGCTGGCGCTGAGGAGAGGGCCATGGTGCACCACGTCCAGCACCTCCCAGAACACGTCAGGCGGTGACGGATGGGAGGAAAAACCCCAGCAGCAACACTAACACTGATGTGGGAATTTGTCACGGTGACACTGATGGTACCGAGAGTCCTACATTGTAATGATTGGTTTACAATAAAAATTACTGCAAATGCTGGATCAGAAAAAGGATGGTTCAGTCCATCAAATCACTGTCAGCTGCAAATTAGGTTGCCCATCCCTAGGCAATGGGGAATATAATTGGCTTTGTCCATTGCCGGTTTTATTTTTATCTGTTCTGTTCAAGTCAGGCTCTTTCCTCGCTCGCACTGGTACAAAGAGAGAATAAAGGGCTTGGTGCAGAAAGGCTCTTTCACTCCCCACACCCGCAAAAAATGGGGCAAGGTAGCCCTGAATTTCTAAAATTAGCCAAAGATTCTTTGAGGGACTGCTTTCTGTCACAGCGAGGTTTCCTTCATGGAAGAAAGTAAGAACAAATGATGTTTTAGCATAGGGACTTCCAGGAGCCTTAGACTGAAACAACCCTTAAAGCACAAGTGGCCATTGCTCCAGTTCGGTCCCCAGCGTTACACAAGAGGGGCTGGGGGGATGGGGTGGGGTGAGGTGGGGTGGCTGGAAACCTTCTTTTTTCTAATGCTGCAAGTATCGCAGTAACTTTAAAACCTGCTATAATTTGCTGAAGACAGGATGGAAATACACCCATCTCACGCCTCCCTTCCTCGGGACTGATCATTTTGACACCGTCGGTTGCAAGGCAAAGTTGTTGCAACGCGATGTCTTGGCGTTTCTACAAAATGTGACAACGTAAGATGAGGTTATGAAGTTGTGTTGGACTGAAATAACCACCAATAGGCTTTACTGGGAGCATATGAGCAACTCAAAACCATTACTACCCCCAGAGCGTCAGGATATGCTGCTTTTGTTGCCGGGAACACCTGTGCTACAGACTTGAAGTGGAAGTAGTCTCCATCCCCAGCGTGACATACAACTGTCAGACAGGCGAGACTCTCCAACTCTCCTTCAAATCCATATAGGTTAGTATTCAGCTGTCGATAAGCTCCAAATATCCCTATGTTTTCCTCTCTGTGCACAAGTTTTAAGCCTATGCCCTTCCCTGGGTAGCAGAGCTTTCTTAACACATTTCCCTGACATTGCAGGGTACAGTCAGACTCAGAAAAGGAGAAAATCCACTGAAAAAAATAAATATAGCTGAGTAAGTAGGAGGGGGAACAATGTCTGTCATCTTAACCTGTCTGTCATCTTAACCTGGAGAATTTGCTGCTCTACTTACTTGATTCTCCCTCTTGCTCACTCCCACTTTAGGGCAATTTAGCAGTCACCTGTGTACCTGGGAAATCCGCTGCTGTGCCAAAGGCTTGTCAAAGCTCCGGCTCTGCATGGAGAAACAAGGGCACGCACCAAGCCAAGGGAGAGGGGAGGCTTAACTAACCCTCATGTTGCACCCAGTACCAAAGAACTATGTCTATGAATAAGTACTTATAGGATTACGTAAAGGCCAATAATTCAGAGTGGGGACAAATTGGAGACCTCTATAAGGTAGAAGTGGCTATAAAGAAGCAAAAATTATTTATCATCCACCCACTCCCGCAGGTTTGTGTCCCGTCTGTAACCCCGTTGCCTTGCTGCTATGTGCATGGATGGTAGAAATTATGCTGTGGCACTGTCTCAGCTTTGCCCAACCACGAGCTGCTGTGACCTGAGGGGCCAAGCAAAAGAATTTAAAAAAAAAAAAAAGTTTGGAAAGATGCACATAAGAATGATCAAGACCTATGAAGAACTATTGAAAGGTTGTTATTGTTGTTACTATGATTATTGTTGAAGTTATTATTATGTTATGGTAGGTGAAAATCACCAGGAAAGAGGTTTGCTTTGAAGATAACTACTTGCCCCCCGTCTCATCCCAGGCTGGGGGGCAGCTCTGCTGCTAACCCGGTGCCCCAGTTTCATCTCCTGGAAATAATAGAAGTAATTCTGGCATACCAAAAACCTCACATCTAACCTCAATAAATAAAGCATCCTGCGCTGGGGTATCACACGTCTGAGAGCTTTGTGGCTCAGGACGGCGCCGCCGTTGCAGATGGGCTTTGGGTGGGTTTGCCGTGATAAGGCTTTCACGTGACATTGCGTTTAGGTTGCCAGCGAAAGTCCTGCGGATTAGCGTCCCCTGAAATCTCGCTAAGCAGCTTGCCCTAAAATGTGCTTTATGTGGATCATTCATAGAACTGCACGAGACAAAACATTAATTATTACTATAAATATAGATTATTTTTTTTTATAATTCAGTTTAACATGCACTTGAACAGTTGGGCTGTGTTGTTGAGCACTTTACTCCTTTTTAAAAAGTCTGTCAAGAAATTCAAAATGTGACCCTGCTCTAAACAGTAAAATGAAAATCAGGAGCAAAAGCCTTTTACCTTTCTCTTTAATTGAATCCAGCTGGCCTCCCTCTACCCTGCCTCGCAGTCATTTACAGATATGCAAATGGTTTGAAAAAAATGTTGCTGTTTTCATCTGCATTGCACACCAGAAAATCAGAAAATGCGCGTGTTTTCATAGGTTTCTCAGCAGTTTTGCCATTCTGCTGCTTTCATGTTTTAAACCAGCGTAACCGTACGATATGTTTCATATATTTAAAAAAGAACTCAAAATCAGTCTCTACCTGGACAATGCTGATGATGTCCCTTTGACAACCTGAAAACTTTCACATCCACAGGGCAATTTTTAGCAACACCTGTCAACACAAGGAGCAAAAGCGAGAGGCTGGTGGTTGCGGTGAGGAGCGGTGGAAGGGGACAGGAGATCTGAAGCCCACAGGGAGATGTGCGGCTCTACCACTCGCGGTGGCTCCCGCGGCTGTGGGCGGACGAGATGCACCCACAGCATCTCTCCTTTGTCTCTGCGCTC
This sequence comes from Himantopus leucocephalus, assembly GCA_003993805.1. Lineage (NCBI taxonomy): Eukaryota > Metazoa > Chordata > Aves > Charadriiformes > Recurvirostridae > Himantopus > Himantopus leucocephalus. The sequence continues at coordinate 24,094,745 of RSEF01000009.1, forward strand.
TCCGCTTGCTTAGATATCTTACATCAGAAGCGAAAATCAGAGTTTTTTCAAGCTGCCGCAGAGCTGTTTTGCTACCTGTGTGCATTGGGCAATTGCCTCCTTCCCTCTGCCCGGTGTTGGCCCTGGTAGGACCCGTGTGCACTACGCGTCAGGAGTAACACAAGTGTGGCAGTGGTGCAGTTTGGCAGTAAAACCGCTCTGGCAGGGAGTTACAAAGGGCCTTGAGTATTTAAGTTGGAAAATCGTTAAAGTTTGAGGGACTCTTCAACAGCATTTGTGTAAGGCTGGCCCCAAATGGCTTCGGTAGGAACAGATTCTCCCCAGATGACAGCTACTTAAATGGTAAAATCGACGAATACGTTTTAAACAGTGCAATATAACAACTTAATAATACTATCTTTAAAAATTAAGCACGCAAGAAAGCAAACAAAAAGATTTTACACCAAGAAGCACATGAAGTCCCCAAGCCGGTGGGTTCCCCTAAGCAGTTGCTGAAAGAAGTGGCTGATTTAGCAGGATGGATACACCCTTGAAACCAGTGAGGTGATTATTTGGGACCTTCTGTAGAGAGACAGCAAATGTTGGATCTTCCCTTATGGCTTATGTAGAAAAATAACAAAAATCACCTGTTAACATTAGTAACTTTGGGGAGAATCACAGAATTACAGAATGGTAAGGGTTGGAAGGGACCTTCAGAGAGCATCTACTCCAAGAATTTAGCTGAATTTATTATAGACTGAGAGAGAGTTGTAAGTATAAAGAGGAATAATCACAAATAGATTCGCACGTATTAGTCACTGGTTGGAAGCTTTTCTGTGTATAGTTTTTTGTTCGTACAGTACCTTCAATGGAGGGAATCCTTGGCAGTCCCACGGTGTAAATTATTATTATTATTAATCCTTACTTTAGACTATTTCCACATTCACAGTCACCTCTGGGGGAAAGTGCAGAAGCTTGCTGGGTGATGAAAAGTGTTGCCGTAAGCCTACTTTCATTGATTATTTTTTTTTTCCTAAAAGGGTTAACACAGTAAAATATAATTAGCTTCGAATTTTCCTGGGTCCATTGTATATTTAACTTGATATATTAATGTCACCTTGGCTGCAGCCTTTGCATTGGCACCGTATCACTTCGGTCGTTCGCTTTATTCCTTGGTACCGCTCAGCAAGGAAGGAAGGACAAATCAGACAGCATCAGCTTGGAAATACGTTCAGAATATAACAGCTTGATTGCTGCTGACCACCCAGAGGACAGGTGTGACACATATTTATGGGCTTGATTTTAAACCAATATCCGTTCATTTCATTTATGAGTCCATTACATGTTTTATTTTGACAGTTCCACAGTGGTGTTCCTGCAGTCTTTTGGCCATAAAACGTTCACAGTGGGATGTGTAGCTTATTATTTGGTGTGTAGGCACTGTGCCCCCCACAAGCTGATGAACTATGTACAATTTATTCATTGGATTTTAAGCCTAGTTAAATCAACAGCTAAAAGGAAGCCTTTCTTGCACTCTTCGAACTGCTAACGTTTAATACTGTAAAAGTTGTTAGGAAATGCTGAGTATTGTTATGGATTTTACATTACAACATGGTACTGTCCGTCTTACACTAATAGCTAAGATTTTGATCTATATTCAGGAATCCCAATTCTCACAGCTTTTTGTAAATCTTCTTATACTGAGATTTTTCCTAAAATTCCAATTTCTGGAAGGTGACTACCCGAGAAGCTGATATTTCTAGCTAGCTAGCCAACTGCAGATAGATGGATGGTATCGAAAGATAGAAAATGAATAAAAAAATAAAAACCCTAAACACAAGAACCTTGAAAATTCAAAGATACATAAAATCATCCAAGGATGTAGGTATGCATGCATGCATGTGTTGGTGTATACATATATATGCTTTCAAGAATAAGATTTTATCCAGTTGCATGAGTTCAGAGCTTGGATATACGATGGTTCCTGTATGACTTAGCCGTGCACATACTGTAGACCTAGAAACCATCAGTTCTTTCATGTTCATTATTTTATGCTATTGTTTCTATTGGAATCTGGTTCCAAATCTGTTTTTTATTAAATTTTCCTACTGTATTTAATGAGGATACATATATATATATAAAAAGGTTTATAGTATAGGATCATAAACAATTTCTCCCTCAACATGAACAATCACAGAAACGGGGGGTTTGGAGGATGCTCAGGGGATCACCTAATCCATCTCTGGGCCACAGGAGTTGCCCTCTGACATTCCTGAGGCAGAACCTCACCTGCCTTTTTACAGGTGCCTCTAACACCAGAGGCTCTCCACCTCCTTCGTCAGTCTTTGCCATCCTCACCATCAAAAACATCTTCCTGTTATTTGGTGTAAACCTTTCTAGCTACAAATTAAGACCAATTTCCTGTTCCCTCTCTGATGCTGTTTGTAAAGGACAAAGCATTCCCTTTATTTTTCAGCATATTTTTTTATAATTCAAAAGTATTATCATGTTCCTCCTACTCTCCCATTTAGAACAGCCCTAATTTAGTCTTTCCTCATAGGTCTTACTTTCTAGACCTCTGATCCTTCTCATACACCTACATGTAATGACTATCTGGATGTGGTGATCAAAAGTGGTGGTTCCCACTGTTCCTTGCAAAAGAAATTCAGTATTCTATAACATGGCAAAAAAAACCAACAGACTTATCTTGGTATATGAAAAATGAAAAGCGGCTGTTTTGCTCAGCTTTTCCCTCTTGTACAAAATAATACCAGGCAAGGAATCGGGGAATGACTGCATGCATGGCATAGCCACACTCCTGAATTTTCGATACCGATTTCCATTGCCTAAGTGAGAAGGACAGCCACCTCCTTCCCTGGCTGGTGGGAAAGACGGAGCGCAACCCTCCTCCAGAGGCCACTTTGGAGCTGAAGGTGGAGGAAGATACACTCGGATGCTTTAGCTGATTCTGTCTCTCGCCATTTAATAATTCCAGCAGAGTAAAAAGAATGTCTTAAGTGCATGCTCATGTGTTAACGCGTCATGCACTAGAAACCCAAGTGTTATGGTATTATATGTTAGAAAAGATGAGGGAATTTAAGACCCAATTCTCTTTCGCCATTCTTACAGACTTACATTAGTCCACAGCTTCCATTACAGGTAACTGAAATCGAGGTGAGTCAGCTCATCTCGAANATCATGCACTAGAAACCCAAGTGTTATGGTATTATACGTTAGAAAAGATGAGGGAATTTAAGACCTAATTCTCTTTCGCCATTCTTACAGACTTACGTTAGTCCACAGCTTCCATTACAGGTAACTGAAATCGAGGTGAGTCAGCTCATCTCGAACTCCACAGCTGAGCCCATTTAGGCTGAAAGATCACCTCTTGTTCATAACCAGGGGCTACTCTAAGACTTGTGTCATCGGTAACGAAAAGAAAGGAGGGTAAGACTTGCAAGAGCAGAGATCGTTCTCACCATCTCTTCCAGGACTGTTGAACACCGTTCTCTAAGAGATTAAAACGGCTATCCATCTTGCTGATAAGGTCTATCTCTACGTCCTAACCGTCCTCTGAGAGGAACTGCAAGGAGCAGTGCTGACAGGGAGCTTAGGAAAGGGAGAAGAGGGGGAAGAGGAGAAGTGGTTAACAGTAAACGGAAAATTCTGGCACCACCGGACTGAACGGAAGTGTCACCATTGACATCACTAAAAGTAGGATCAAGACTGATCTAAAAAGCAATTTAGAATATGAGCTTTTCTTTCCAAATGAGCAGTAAGTGCCTTATTTCGCACAGAATTCAGTGCGGTAATAGTGCCTTCTATTACATTTTAAATTGATTGGCTTTATGGCCCGGTACTGGGGAATTGCCCTAGCATGATCTCGTCGGGCTCATGTTTCTAATTCTGGCAACTCTAAATCCAGATGCCCTGAAAATCCATGCTGTTGCTTACAGCACGGGCTGTAGGGTAATCTCCATTTTCGTGGACCCAGACAAAACAAAGGCACCGGGATGCACCTAAGGTTAGCCCACAAGGTGAAAAGAAAACCGCGCGAAGCACACTAGAAATTGCAAAAGAAAATGTTTACCTGCAATCGTGTCAAAATAAACCACAATGATTATTCTGCAACAAGGGTTTCAGCTAAGAGTACTCAGACACTATGTTTGCATTATCTAAGATTTTTCTTATGGGAGCAACGTAGCAGTTATCATCTGAAGGTCTGTGTCCTGCCACTGGAGTCTTTGGATCATGGATAGAGAGATTTAGAAAAAAAGTTCCAAGTCCACGTTATTCCTTTACGTGGTCCACGTTCCGCCTCATTTAGGACATCAGAACCTGTACTCATGCTACGAGGTAAAAATAACCCTCTCCACTGACAAAAAAAAAGCTTAAAAAAAAGTGCAGTACGTTGGCATGAAGGAAAATGCGGCTGTACGGCTGCGGAATTGCCCATGTGAAGTATGGGAAGAGCTGAAGAAGCCCCGCTCTGCACTGGAGCAGAGCTCATAACTCCATCGTTCAGATGGGAAGAGATCACCCTAAGGGAATTATTCTACTTTGATCCACACGTGAAATCCTGGCTGCTGTCAAAGGGAGTTGTGCATGCCTAACCATGGCTGTATATCATTCTAATAAAGGCCAAAGAGAAGCTCATATATAAATGGAGTGCTAAGGGTTTTGACACTGGCTATAATAAATACCAGCGCATTTAGAAAAAAAAGCAGGCTTACGTGCCTGAGGTGGGAAAAAAGCTATAGCTGTGCCTGATTTACTAGACGGAAATATTTCAGGCCGTTGAATCATTAGATAAAAAACTGATCTTGAAATGTCAGGGACTGGTGAGGCTAACAGAACTGTCAATTTTGTCCATTAAAAACTCCCTTTTATTTTGCCTGCTTTTCTCTTTTATTTTTAATAACAATCCATTAAAAATACTGTGCTCATGATTTGCTGGTGTTTGCTGTTCTGTTTTCATACTCTCCATTAGTTCTTTCCTCCTTTCTTTTGACTATTTACACAAATCATCAACTAGTGGAAAAAAAAAATCCCATGAGTAAAACCCAATTACGTACAGCTTGTTACTGAGGGCACGGCTGGCGTCTCTGTACAACTCCGCGGTCCTGTGGAGTTTAAAGTAGCTGAGGACTTCTACATTAGAAGTAGTCCCTGGTAATATAACTTGGTGCATTGTTATTTCTTAGCTTCATGTAAAAATAATGCATCGGTTATAGCGGAGGTAACTGCCCTGGGAAAAATCAGCAGCTATTCCATAAGATAATATATAATCGATAATGAGGTGACTTAACGGTAAAAATTGTGGCCAGGAGCATCAGTTTGACATAAGAAGCTCTCCAGCCCGAAGGATTCCAGCTGGAAGGGCCCAGTTTAACATTCTTACATTTCCTCCATTTGACGTGTGTTCAGTGATGCTCGCGCAGTTCACGTAACCTGTGCCCGTACTTACATATGGCGTGTCAAACACCGGCACTGTCCGCAGAAAAGGACACCAGCCTTCAGCAGAGCGACCAGCAATGGGCTGAAGGTACCTTAGGGCCTCCTGCAGCTCCCCTTGAAGCCGAAAAAAAGACTGAGCCTCGGCCTGAGTTCTCACAGTCCAAACGTCATCCTCCAGCAGTCAACGAAACCTCTGAATCGACTTGAGGGAGACAGGACAGCCCTCCGCATCAAATTCGGGTCCCCTTGAAATGAGTCTGAACTGTTGCTACAATAGCAAGAGAGGTTGCGGTCCCTCAAACAGCGTTGGAACAATATAACAGAAATATTCTCTTCCAAAGAAGGACTGTAGGTAAATTCCACCTGATAATTTTGTTTCTCTGTCTGTTTGATAAATGAACTAAGTAACAGAGAGGGAAAAAGAAAAGTTAAGCCTGGTAAACCGCTTCGCTGCTGGGCAGAGAAGATGCTCTGCTCTGATTTTCCTCTGCCAACATTTTCAAAAACACTAAAATTTCTCAGTTTGAACACTTTAGAGTATACAAACCCAAGAATATCTGACAGGTTCTTAAAAAAAAAAAAAAAAGGAAAGGAAAGGAAGGGAAAAAAATCTCAATTTTAAATATATTTATCTGAATGCACCAGACAAATGGAAATCCCATGGGAGCACAAGAGGGGTCACCAGACCAGCGAAGGAATTTCAGGCCCTCGCTCGGCGAGGCTCAGCTTTGAACCCAGCCCAGGCAGACGGATGGCGTTATCACACGTCTGCCTCTTGCAGCCTTTGCAGCGATGAATGTTTCTGCCCAGGACCACTCTCTGCGTGCCGGGGAGTTACAGCACTGTGTTTTCCACAGCCCAGCGCTCTGGCCTTTTTCTCCTAACTTGAGGATTTCCACGTTATGTGGACGATGCTCCCAAAGGCAGGGTGCCCCACGGGAAGCCCTCTCCGGGCTTTGCCCTGCACCCCGGCGGGGGCACAGGAGCATCTCTCCCCGGAGCACCCGGCTGGCAGCTCTCCCAAGCAAAAAGCATGTGGGTTTTGCGTCACGGATTAATCGGCGCGGCAGCCCGCTCGTGCCTCTCCGCTCCCCCTCCCACACTTGGGTTCCCACATGTTCACCTGCCCCGATAAATGGCAGCTCGAGGCGTTTTCCCCCCTCCCTGCCGCCGGCGTGCGGTGAGCCGGGTGCGAGTGCACGGCAGGAGCAGGCTTTGCCGGACCTTTTAGGCTGAAATGCAGCCGGGGCCCAGGCGATGGCTGTATCTAAAAACCTTTCAACACTCGGATCCAGAACCTCTAAACTACTCCCTAGCTCTAACAAAATAGAGAGCCAGGAAGCAGCTCCCATCTGTAATAATTACAAGAGAGTTTCCCTTGCCCTTGCACTATTTATTGCTTTTGCCCATACCATAGATTGCTCGAGACAGAAGAGACTATTAAAGATCGGAATATTTCTTTCTGGACAGGCAGGGTGAGCTTTGGTAAAAAACTCCCTCTTTCTCTCAACCATCGCCACTTCTGTCAGAGAGGGAAGGGGCCGGTTTACGCTGCAGATCGAATGAAGCATTAAATGACTGCGATGCAACGACCGCAGTGGAGGGAATGGTCGCCTCCAGTGCAAACGCGATGCCGTAATGATACTTTCGCAAAGGTACGATAATCGTTCAAGTACCCTTTTTTAATTTGTCACAAAAGTTATCCGTGGCTTCTCTCTCCCTTATTTTCACAAGGCTGTCAGAGGGAAAAGGTGCGTTTTGGTAATTACAACTGAGGTTGGAAAGAGGCAGCCGGGAAGGCACCCGCCAGCCTCCCACCCGGGTGACAGTCATCCCTGGCTCCAGGACAGGGCTTCGCAAGGAAGTAGCTCACTTGCCAATAATAATAATTATAATTAATTATTATTAATAACCGAGCGACGCTCTAATCTTGGTGACATCAGTCCGCCGTACCCTTAGCCAGAGCTCCTGCCCATCACNTCAGTCCGCCGTACCCTTAGCCAGAGCTCCTGCCCATCACCCTCACGCTGATCCTGGTCTCGGCAGGTTGTGTCGCCGAAGCGAGCGGAGACAGAAGGGCTGTGAGCCGCTCCGGCTGGAGGCAGACGTAGGGGACCGGCCCAGGGGGGATTTCTGCCTCCTGGCTGGGGGGACATGGGGACACAGGTCTTTCAACCCGGCCAAACCCCGGCGACCGAAGATCTTCTCCCTCTTGATCCCTCTGTAGGATGCGTAAAGGATGCCCGCGGGAGGGGAGATACCCCTCCTGCCCCCACCCGGGGGCATCCCGCGGGGGGTGCCCCGAGCGAGAGCCGAGCAGGAGGCGAGGGCAGCGGGGTGGGGGCGGCGCAGCCC